>JALGBA010000099.1:0-722500 GCA_023970755.1 Azemiops feae
CACAGCATTCCTCTGATCCACTAATTTTGTCACTTGGTCAAAGAATGCAATAAGGTTTGTCTGGCATGATCTGTTTTTGACAAACCCATGTTGGCTTTTAGTAGTGATTTTGTTTGCCTCTAGGTGTTCGCTGATTTGTTGTTTGATTACCTTTTCCAGAATCTTCCCAGGTATTGAGGTCAGGCTGATAGGTCTGTAATTTCCTGGATCCATTTTTTTCCTTTTTTGAAGATGGGAACTACATCAGCTCTTTTCCAGTCCTCTGGTAGTTTCCCAGTGCTCCAGGATCTTTGAAAGATATAGTTCAGTGGTTCTGAGATCACATCTGCCAGTTCCTTGAGAACCTTGGGGTGTAATCCATCTGGTCCTGGTGATTTGAACTCGTCTAGGCTGGACAGGTGCTCACTTACCATTTTCTTGCCTATCTTAACTTGTGTTTCTATTCTGTTTTTTATGGCACTATTTTTGATAGGTTGGTCTGTTTTTTCCCTTTGTGTAAAGACAGATGCAAAAAACGAGTTAAATAGTTCTGCTTTCTCACTATTGCTTGTCACCTTCTTGCCACTTTCACCCACTAATGGACCAATCATTTCCTTCACTTTTTTCTTATTTTTTACATGTTGAAAGAAGCTTTTTTTGTTATTTTTGACTTTGGTCGCAAGCCTTAGTTCATTATGATCCTTAGCTTTCCTCACTTCATCTTTGCAGGCTCGGGCTATTTGCTGATATTCTGACTTTGTTATGTGCCCCTCTTTCCACTTTCTATACTTGTCCTTTTTATCTTTCAATTTATCAGAGAGTTCTTTATGCAGCCATGCTGGTCTCTTTTGAGAGCTGTTATTTTTCCTCTTTGTTGGTATTGTGCTAGTCTGGGCTTTTATTATCTCGCTTTTCAAAATTTCCCAAGCTTCTTGAGTTGTTTTCCCCTTGAGGATCCTCATCCATGGAATCCTTCCCAAGCCCTCTCTAAGTTTATTGAAATTAGCTCTCTTGAAGTCCAAGACTCTAGTTTGACTGTGTTCTATTGCTTGTGCTTCCATAATGTTGAATTCCAATATTACATGATCACTACCTCCCAAGGTTCCTGTGGCTTCAACACCTTCTATCATTTCATCTCTGTTAGTGAGAATTAGATCCAGAATGCCTAATCCCCTAGTTTCCCTTCTCTACTTTTTGAGAGACAAAGTTGTCTGCTAGGTTTATCAGGAATCTGTTTGATCTTCCACTTGGTGCAGAGTTTGTCTCCCAGTTGATGTCAGGGTAGTTAAAGTCCCCCATTACTATTGTGATGTGCTTCCTACATACCTTAGTTAGCTGACTAGCAAAAAGTTCGTCTATTTCCTCTGTTTGGTCGGGTGGCCTATAGTATACACCTATGGCAATGTCATTTTTTCTCCCTTTTATATTGACCCAAATGCATTCAAGACAGTTTTCATCATTGTTGTGCTCTATTTCTGTAGAGATGTAGTTATTTCTTATATAGAGAGCAACTCTTTTATTTGGTCTGTTTCTTTTAAATAATTTAAATCCCTCTAGCTGTGTGTTCCATTTGTGGGTTTCATCCCACCATGTTTCCGTAATGGCAACAATATCATAACTGCCCTCATTAACCTGAATTTCTAGTTCACACTGTTTGCTGTTCATACTCTGTGCATTGGTGTATAGACATTTGAGTCCTTTATGACTGACCCTGTGTTTACTTTCTATATAACCTGTGTGGTGCCTGAGTTCCCCTATTGTCCTACCACCTATTTGGTTAGTGTACTTTGTGTGGCACTCGCTATTGAAAGCTTGATTTTGCTTGACAGCAAGGTTGATATTCTTGTCCACACACACATCTATGTTACATGCACTAATAGCCCTATAGTTTTTAGATTGCCGGGGACAGGGATGTTCTGTATCAATTAACTCACTGTCCCCGCTGTTTAGTTTAAATATTCCTCCAGATAATCTGTGAATTTATAGCCGAGTAACTCAGTTCCTTTCTTTGATGGATGCAAACCATCTCTTTTGTACATTTTTTCATTGGACCAGCTACTGACATGTGACTAATATATCCAAAGCCTTCCCCTTTACACCACTCCTTTAGCCACATATTGAATTGTGCTATATGCTGGCCTTTTCCATTTTGCTCCTTGTACACTGGTAAAACCTCTGAAAAAGTAAGCCTACAGCCTATTCTGCTAAGTTCCTGCCCCAAGCTCTGGAAATCATTCTGCACAGAGAGTACATCTTTTTGGGACAGATCGTTAGTGCCAAGATGTACAATAGCCTCCACATCACAGTCCTTGCTGGCATTCTTGATTATTTTAGAAATACGCTTCTTGTCCCTACTGGCAGTAGCACCTGGGAGACACCTGACCTCTTTTGGAACCTCTGTGTCCTTTCCTAAATTTACATCCCTTATAATCGAATCACCAACCAGAAGGTGGCTTCTCTTTTCGGATGCCTTTCTGTTCTTGCATGACTGATGTGTAATACCTGATTCGCACTTCTCCCTGTCGAAAACAAATTCTTCATCTCGGTCCACGATCCCCTGTTTATTTGAGTTATCATCACAAATACCTTTACCTGTCTCCTTAATGTCCCTATTAAGGTCATCAAGGGCACTGTATCTGTTGTGCAGGGACACATCGAAAGCTTTGTGTTTATAGTTCACAGCTCTCACCCTGCCAGATCCCACGGTTGTCCATACTGCCCTTCTCCTGCAGGATCTTTGTGGTAGAGGGGGCTGATAGCGCGGAGGCTCAATAGAGTAGAAGGGCTGAACTGGACACCTAATTTCTGCCTGAAGAGCACAGATTACAGACCCTAGATAAATAATCTGTCCTTGTAGACTAGTGATTTGTTTACAGATAGGACAGTTTCCAAGTTTGAAGAGGGTACTGCGAAAGACAGCTGCAAAACAAGTGTTGCACTGAACTAAACCAGACATACTTAGATACAAGGAATCTCAGACGCACTTGCCCTGAATGTACTGCTGCTATTTATGATTTTTTAGTTATATAATAACGGCGCGCGGGCCGCTCCTTTGGTCCTCCCACCTTCTCCTTTCCAACTCACAATTTGTACCAATTCCCAGCAAGCAGTTGGAAGCAAGCTCTGAGCAGTTTAAATGTAGCTTAAATGCAATGAAGTATCCAATCAGCAAGGCCTTAGCTCCTTTGGTCCTCCCACCTTCTCCTTTCCAACTCACAATTTGTACCAATTCCCTGCAAGCAGTTGGAAGCAAGCTCTGAGCAGTGTAAATGTAGTTTAAATGCAATGAAGTATCCAATCAGCAAGGCCTTAGCTCCTTTGGTCCTCCCACCTTCTCCTTTCCAACTCACAATTTGTACCAATTCCCAGCAAGCAGTTGGAAGCAAGCTCTGAGCAGTTTAAATGTAGCTTAAATGCAATGAAGTATCCAATCAGCAAGGCCTTAGCTCCTTTGGTCCTCCCACCTTCTCCTTTCCAACTCACAATTTGTACCAATTCCCAGCAAGCAGTTTGGTTTGCCTTATTGTGCTAACATGCTCCAATCATGTTTGCTTAAATTCTTGCCATTTATCAAACTGGTGAGGGCTGGAACCCAGCAACAACTGGAGAACAATCCATTTGTTGCCTTTTGTATATTGAACTGATTTGTAACATCCATCTTCTTCTCAATCACTAATGGAAAAGTGTTTCAAGAGTTCAGTCTGGATGCTTTACTTACAGTCATTTTCCATGGCTCTTCATTTCCCCAGAGTTGCTCTGGGAAGAGCAGTCTCCTAAGCAGAAGATATTCTTCCTGTGGGGCACTGGCAGACAGAGGTCTGGACATTAGTGAGATTGGGTCTCCGTCTATGGCCCAGCCTCACTCTTACTTGTAGAGACTGGAGAAGAAAGATTTTGAAACATTTCAGATTAACTATGTACCAGTTGGGCAAGCAAGAGTTTTTGCCTTCTGTGTGACTAGAGAAAACAATGCTCAATGGAATCAGATGCTTCTATGACATTATTTTTCCAAGATGCAGATTATCCGATTAGCAATGCAGAAACATGATTCTTCACCCAGTAGCAGAGGTGCAAAATAATTTATGTTGAATTGTAAGATATGGGCATTAGATGTTGAATAAAATGAAGACAAGAAAGAAGGGGTTATATATGTGTAATAATAATGGAGAAAGGGACATTCCTTGTATATTAATATTAGTATTAGTGTTCTTTCTTATTAACATCCTTACCTGTAGTCCTGTGCTAAATGTCCCAAAGACATCATAGTAATTCCTGAAAATGGATATTTTCAATAGTGCAAATGTGTTAATAGTTTGGTTGTATTGTAAAATCCTCCTACTGTGTAGTAAGTAAGTGAGAGTAGTAAGTAAGACTTAATTCTGGAGAAAACCTTTTGGATTAGTTTCTTTGAATGCTTTTTTATGGCTCTTAAATTATATGGACTGTTTTTATAGATTTTTTTTCATAGAATCATACAGTTGGAAAGGGCCAGAAAAGTCATCAAATTCAACACTTTCAGTGACAGATCCACTACAGTTTATCTGAGAAAAGACCATCCCACTTCTGTTGAAGACATCTAATGAACAACTCACCACATTTGTGGCAAGCAGTTTCCTCTAGCTGACAATGTGTATAGTCAGGATGTCTCTTCTGAACCTTCTCTTTATAGTTGTAACCCACTGGTTTTGATCTTGTTCTCTGAGGCAATAGAACAGGGGTGTCAAACTGCCGGCCCGCGGGCTGGTTGCATCATATGGAGGCCGTGCCCACCCCAGCTCTGGCAATGCAAAAAAAGTCACGATACGTCATGACGCAGCAAGTTTGATACCCGTGCAATAGAGAATACCTTCATTCACTGAGATATATCAGATGCTTGAAGAGTTATATCTCTCCTTAGGCATCTTTTCTGCACACAGATTGTTTAACTATTCTTCTCAGTGCTTGGTTTCAGGCCCTTCATCTTGCTAGCCCTCTTCTGAACTTACTCCAATTTGATACTGTCTTTTAGAATTGGATGCAATGTGGTACTCCAAAGGGATCTGAACAAGGCAGAATTTGGAAAAATTACTTCCTGCGTTCTGGACCCTATGTTCTTGTTATTACACCCCAAAATAACATTTGCCTTTTTAGTAACTTCATCACTCTCTCTCTCTCTCTCTCTCTCTCTCACACACACACACACACACCTTACATATTTTTCTGACAGTTAAAACAATTAATCAGTGAAACAACCTGCCTCCAGAAGCTGTGAATGCTCCAACACTGGAAGGTTTTAAGAAGAGACTGGACAGCAATTTGTCTGAAATGGTATAGGGTTTCCTGCCTGCACAGGGGGTTGGACTAGATGACCTACAAGGTCCCTTCCAAATTATTATTATTATTATTGTTATTGTTATTATTTCCTATTAAGATGTGGTACTTGACATTTCTCCTGTTGAATTCCATCCTATTCATTTAAGTCCACTGCTCAGACCAGCCTTGGTTTCTTTGAACATTACATTTTCCATTTAATACATGAGCTGTCCCTTTCAATCTTATATGATTTGCAAATTTAGCAAAAAAATTAAAAGCACAGAGCCCAAGGTAGAGAATTGTGGTGATCCACTTGATAATTCCTTCCAAGTGGAAGTACAGCTACTAGTGAATCAAGTGTGATTCTATCTAACAGTAATATCATATTTTACTATTTTCTAAGCCAAAATATAAGGCATTGTTGAAAGTTTTCCTGAAGATCAGGTATACTGTGTATATTATATTATTGTTAGTCTTCAGTCAGTTCTTAGATACCTTGAAGTCTCTCAGGTTATAAAATCAATCCCAAGAAGGGGGAGATTGTAATGATTTACTAAACAAGAGCAATATAGATGATTAGGGGACTGGAGGCCAAAACACATGAAGAATGGTTGCAGGAAATGGGTATGTCTAGTTTAATTAAAAGAAGAACTAGGGGGTGACATAATAGCAGTCTTCCAATATCTAAGGGGCTGCCACAAAGAAGAGAGGTCAATCTATTCTCCAAAGCACCTGAAGGCAGGACAAGAAGCAATGGATGGAAACTGATCAAGGAAAGAACTTAGAGTTAAGGCATAATTTTTGAAACAAGACAACTGGGGTCACAATGATGAAAGCAGAATTGCCCCACAGGTTCTGTCCATTTTGAGCAGAAGTAAGACATCACAAAACTTGCAGAAAAGGGAGCTTTTACTCATCTCAACCCTTTCCTTACCTCCCCTTGGGTGCCTAGAGGATCAGGGACAATATGTGCTCAAATTTCCAAGCACCCCATTTTATGTGTTCCACTTTCCTCTCAATTACTTAGTATTCCACATTCTTCCCATTATCTATTCCCATTGTGCTATTTTGAATATATAAGATTAGAGCTTGGCCTTATATGAGGGAATCTTCCTTAACAGAATTGAATAGTCTAGACTAGAGCAGTATTTCTCAACTTTGGCAACTTTAAGGTGTAAGTTGCCAACTAAACTGATTGAAAAACTTTGCTTGTTGGGTGAGAAGCAATAGAGTATCCTTACAAGTCTGTGTAGCAAATATCCAGAACAGGAAAAGTTCCCATTGCAATGAATATTATTGCATCTAGCCCTTGTAGAAATTAATCTCAAAGATAATCTGAAAAATACTTCAATTAATAGAAGCCTTTTATTTCCATACAAGTCCCCACATAAAAGATTTAAATTAGCAAAACAAGCCTTCTTTAAGTACTCTTAGAGGTTTCCATCATATAGAAGTTTCACTTTTAGTTCCTTTTTGATATTTTAACCCAATATAGTATGGAAGGCAAAACATTCTGTCTCTACTAGTGGAGGGATAAGCAGCTGGTGGCTATGGAACTTAATTTGGACTCTAATTTTCAAAATGCCATCCATCCCTTATTGTAGTGCATGATATCTGTTGCTTTAAGATACACATTCACACGGTGCTTCCTCATTCCTCCTCTACCTGGTGGGTGGATGTTTTGTCTCTTGGTTTTGTTTCAACCAGTCTTATTAAAGTTCTGGATTTGGCATGAGAAGATGTAGTGTTTAACACCATCTTAATAGAGAACGTAGTTGAATTCCAAGGACTTTCCTGCTGTCTAACCTTCAGGTAGACTTCAGCACCCAAGAAGCTCACAGTGAGTATAAATGAGTAGGCTAAGCTAGAGAAGAATTCTGTCTTTATTGATTAGCATGGTGAAAATGTTAAAGGAGATGCCTCTATTCACAGCTGGAGATTAGATTAAAAGATGAAATGTTGCCTATGCTGTTGCCCCTCAGCAGAGGGATTTTCCCTGCTGTTGAATTATATCACTTTCCACCCACCTTTGAATCAACTGTACTGCATTGCAAGTTGCTATCCCACTGCCAATCTTTACTTGACTCTATAGCAGAGGTCTTCAAACTTGGCCCTTTTATGACTTGTGGACTTCAACTCCCAGAATTCCTCCGCCAACGTGCCTGGCTGAGGAATTCTGGGAGTTGAAGTCCACAAGTCATAAAAGGGCCAAGTTTAAAGACCCCTGCTCTATAGCCTCAGTTCTTTGTCACTGCCAGTCACTTGACATTCCTCCAAAGTAAGGGATGAGAATTTTTTTACTTCTTTGGACAGTGTCAGGATAAGGGGGGGAAACACTAAGTCTATCTCACTCATGGGCTGCGGAGAAGATAAAAGCAACAAATAGAAAATGTTCCAAGCCATGCATATATGGTAGTTAGGCACAAGTGGCATAATGGTGCTAGCCTCTGATTAGATTATAGTTGGCTACAAGTTACTCAGCCCACAGCCATAATGGCTAGCAAAGCTTTATTGTTTCTTGCTACTAGGAGCAGGTTATTTAGAAAACCTTCAAATGTCGTAAACCCTATAAATTAGTTGATGTAAAGAGGGGGAAAAATCTTCCACTCCATTCCTTTTTGACAGTTAGAATAATACTTTATAAATGGCCCTTTTTTCAACGTATATAACGGTAGATTATGTGAATGACAGTTTATTGAGAAATTGGATAATTTTTAAAATTGCACAAAATTCTTTGCCCTTCTGCAGAGGTGAAAGGTAGTAGTGAAACTAAATCCTCCATTTTGGAACTTGTCTACTTTCTAGTTACTAAGTATTCACAAAATAACAGATGACAGCATTTTCTACAGAGGGGATTTTAATAAGGCAGAATTCCCATTTTTCTTTAAAAGCCTGCATGGAGTTGTCTTGGATGTGTAAGACATGGCAGAAAGACAATTTCAGGTAAATGTTAAAAAAAAAATGAAAGAGAAAAGGCCTAAACATATTCAACAAGCAATCTCTTTGGTAGTACAATACTTCTATTTCTGGAGCATCGGAATCTATCCTAAATACAATTCAGTCATAGCAATCATGCTCCCCCTTGCCAACGGAATGTGACAAGAACATCAGCTGAGTGATTTGCATAATGGCTGGTTGCTTAAGGAAATCAAAAAACAAGTTCTTCCAGATATGCAGACAAACTTTGTCCACCTTCCCAAGCCTACTATTTTTTTTTTTGCATGATGCAGAGATGAATAATCTCAAGCTCCTGGTTCACATGTGACTCTTAGATATCTTTAATGCAGAACCAAAACCCCATCTGTCCAGGCACTTTAGGTATTCAGCAAATTAAAAATGTAATAAACACATTTGCACTTTACCCTAGCTATAAAATTATTAAACTCTTATCTGCATTTGTATATACTTGTATTTAATCACTTTTCACCATTTTATGAAAGTGATAAAAGGCATCTGAAAATAGCTTTTTAAATGTGATTCATCAAGTCTTAACAAGCTAGTATTACACACAGTGGCACGGTTGTAATGACAATACAATCACACTTCCTCCATAATATAATTATCTGAAAAAAATCTGAAAAAAAATTGGTTCCCCTACTTTATTTGCACAATAATTCTCATAAAATCTCTACATTTCAAAGAATATTGTGGAATTTTAAAATAAGATTTTTAAATGCATAAATTGATTTTAAAATGTTCTTTCTATAAATGGGACGTGAGCAACAGTAAGTTGGTTTCCATGACTGACTATTTTAGATATCTTAGCTTGTACAGAATAAGTATGCTTGGATTTTGGTTGTGTTTGGGGATTACTGTCCCAAAGGGGTAAAATGGGTGAGTTTATGTCATTATCACCAGCAAAGAATGCTTCATATGAGATGGGTCAAAATGCTGTAAAGTTCCTAACCTACTCTTTTACTGTCCAATTTAAAGTTATATGAAAGGGGGTTTTTTGTATAGATTTTATTAGTTTTTATAGGGTTAGGAATAAGGTGGGGTCGGAGTTGGGATTGGGATTTGAGTTAGGGTTAGGATTAGGGTTGGGGTTTTTCCAAATAACATTCTCAATATTTAGCAAACAGCATAATGTCTGGGTTCATGTGTTTAACAAACAATAATAAATAGTTAATTATCATAAACAATATATTAATTAATCACTCAATAGCCTTCTTCTTGCAAATATATATTCAAAATTACATATCACATTCCTTTCTCTCTAACTGGTTTTTCTAGCCATTGATAGAAATTATCCCATGTTCTAAAATACACTGAGTCTTCTTTCTCTTTTATCTTTAAAGACAATCTATCCATTTCTGCACACTCTAGAATTTTCTTAATTAGTACTTCTTCAGCTGGTAAATTTTCATTTTTCCAATGTTGGGTAAATACAATTCTTGCTGCCATTAGTGTAGTATTAAATATATGCAATCTTTCTCGCAATTAGCTCCTATTATTCCTAACAAAAATAATTCTGGTTTAAAGTCTATTTGTTTTTTAGTCATTTTCTCCAACCATAAATGTATTTTAATCCAAAATCTTTTTGCTTTAAGGCATGTCCACCAGATATAATAATAAGTACCTGGTCTTTGTTTGCATTTCCAACAGTTGTTTGAAGTATTTTTAAACATTTTTGCTAATCTCACTGGTGTCATATACCATCTGTAAAACATTTTATATAGGTTTTCTTTATATGCCACTGCTTTAGTTAATTTAATATTTCTTTCCCATAACTTTTGCCAATCTTCTAATTCTATATTATATCCAAAATTCTTTGCCCATATTATCATTGTTTCTTTTACTTGTTCTTACTCCATCTTTAAGTTTAACAGAAATCTATAGAGTTTCTTAATCAATTTTTCATCTGTCTTTAGCAGTATCTGATCAAATTCTGTCCTTTATAAAATCCCATTGTTTTAACATCTTTTTCATATCTCGTTTGAATTTGCAGATATGGCCACCATGCTAGATCAATACCTTGTTCTTGTAAATCTCGTCTGTCTTTCAATTTTCTTTCATTGTCCAAAATATCTTTATAAGTCACAACTTTATTGTAGTTAATTAAATTTGGGTAAGCAAAAGCTTCCATTGTTGAAAGCCATTCAGGTATCTTAATATAATTTTTTTCTTTTATTTTTTCCCATTCTGAAAGAAGTGCATTCCTTATAAAATGGTTCTGCAAGATGGGCACTGGGAAATGAATCTCCCTTCCCCAAGCCCGATTTCTACCAACTGGGGAGTCCAATAGGACTGAAAGTCGCCCCGTAGAGGCGACTGGCCCAAGGGTGAAACTCTGCAGATCGCGGGCCAGCGGTAGCTGGCCCACTTGATCCAAAGGAGCCCTCAGGACTGGCAGGAAGAAAGGCTGACCGCATCCATGCGGTCTGCCAGAAGCAGCTGATTGTCGGAGACAACAAATTTTAAAGCGGAAGGCAAAACAGCTGATCTGGGTGAGACTACTTTCCTTATCTCGCTACAAGTGGAAATACCAGTTCTGGGAAACAGCATTCAAAAGTAAGAAATCCCCAAGCTCCGGGGGGGGGGATTTTTTCCTTACCCCTCCCTCCTGAACTATAAGTGGCGGTTTAAGCTTTGGGGAAATTAAAACTGACATAACAATATTGTGAAGATGACTGAAGCATAAAAGAAGGATAACTTGGAAAACGTTTGGATTTATAAATCTTTTTTTGTTTATTTCTTGTTTGGAAACCATTGGGTTTTTAACTTAAACTTTTTTTAAAGTATGGTGGGAATGGACATCTAATGACACCTAGTGGCAAAACCGAGAACTACATGCAGTCTTGCTTTTCTTTTTGTCTTTATTTTACTGCGTTGCTCTGATTGGAGTAAAACTTGGCTGTATGCCCAGACATAGCTTATAGTTTAAACATTTTGGTGTCCTTGGAATTTAAAGTCCTGAAGATTGTGGCTGGAAAAGAAAGACTCTTTTTGGATTGCCCTGTCTTACAGGATGGATTACAATTATAAATAAAAACTGTGAACTTCCCTGGATTACAAATACAGATTGACCTGGAATTTTTACAAGCTGTTCTGAAAGAGTGAATAACAAGAAATCCCTCCAAACAGAATACTTTGGATTACAAATTTTGGGGTTTTTTTTCTTTTTTTTCTTTTTTTTCTTTTTTCCCTTTGGTTCTTTTTTACCATTTACTATTTTTATTGTTTACCTCTCCTATTTGTTAGGAGCCTATTGGATTATAAATTTTGACTTACTTGGTGGATTACAACGTATGATTTAAAGATAAAGATGAGCACTCCTAACTTATCTAAAGTTGGGGAAAAAAAGGATCTTCTGCTCCCTCTTCGGCTTCTGCAAGCCCAGTCTATCAGAGATCAATTGATACAATGCTTCAACAAGAAAAGGCTAATACCTTCCAAAAGGACACTCAAGCAACCCTGCAATTCAAGAAGCAATCGCTACTCACATGGCGGTCACATCGAGAAACCATGAGGAGTTGAAAAGTGATTTTGATAAAATCAATAAAAAAATTAATATGGATTCTCAATTTGAAAATTTTAAACAGATGATCACAGATAATCAACAAAGAATTCAAAAAAAGAAGATAAATCAACTGAGGTTGACCAGAAATTAGAAGTTTTAAAAGATGAAAATCAGAAGTTGATCCAAATAAATGAAGAACTGGAAGACTCGATAGTTGGGATGGAGATGGAAAGGGCCTCATACTTTTTAAGATTTCAAAATATAATGGAAGATAAGGAAGAGGATCTCCTAGGCTTGATAACCGAATTATTGGCAGACGCATTAGGAACTGGGAAACAGCAAATGGAAGGAGAATTAGACCAGATCTATCGAGTCAACTCAAACTATGCTAGAAGAAATAAGGTCCCCAGGGAAGTACATGTTAGATTTCTTAAAAGATCTACAAGAGACGAGATTTTGAGAAGAGACGAACCTTTGAAATACAAAGAAAAAGAAATTGTAGTCCTCAAACAAATTCCTAGGAGAATAAGAGAATCCCGAAGAGAATACCAGTTTCTAACTAGGAAATTAATTGAAAAAGGAGTGAATTTCAGATGGCTGATTCCAGAAGGGATTTTAATTTACTGGGATATGAAAAGATATAGACTGGATACGCCACTTAAAGCAATGGAATTCTTCAACAACCATAGAGCATTTTTGGAAAGAGGTGACCCTGAATCCGGTACAAAGAGAGAAACAAAGAAACAGGAAGAAATGGCAGTAGAAGGAGCAGTCAAACCAAGAGAGGAGGAAGAAATTAAAAACACATATATAGAAGAAGGAGCAAGACCAAGAGATCAGAGACAGATAAGATCGACTAGAAGATTAAGACCTAGATATAATTGAAAGAGATGGAGGAGAATGGGATTTTGTCAATGAATATAAATGGACTAAATTCTCCTTCAAAAAGGAGAAATATCTTTACACAATTACAAAAATTAAAAATGGATATAATTTGTCTTCAAGAAACACACATTAAGAGACAACATTATAAGTTATTAGAACAACCAAAAATTGGTAAACTTTACTTTGCATTAGCACTTCAAAAGAAAAGAGGAATAGCTTTATACATTAAAGAAACTATGAACCCCAAACAAATCTACGCAGA
Source organism: Azemiops feae (assembly GCA_023970755.1). Classification (NCBI taxonomy): domain Eukaryota; kingdom Metazoa; phylum Chordata; class Lepidosauria; order Squamata; family Viperidae; genus Azemiops; species Azemiops feae. The sequence goes on from JALGBA010000099.1 coordinate 12,879, forward strand.
TGAAGAGGGGAGAATATTAATGGTGGAAATAATGATGGATCAAAAACAGATACTGATGGTAGCAATATATGCACCAAATGATAAACAAGAACAATTTTACCAAAAACTATATAAAAAAATATTAGATTTAAACTATCAAAATCTTTGTATAATGGGAAACTTTAATGCAATAACAGATGGAACTTTGGACTACAAAAGCGCCAAACAAGGGGAAAAAGGAGGAAATATATTACCTAAAGCGTTTTTTAAAATGACAGAAGTCTGTATCCAAGATATATGGAGAGAAAAAAATCCAAAGAAATTACAATATACATTTTACTCAAATAGACATAAATCATGGTCTGGAATTGATATGATATGGACATCTTTGGAACTTAATACTATGATACAAGAAATTGAGATAGAAACTAATGTTTGGGCAGATCATAACCCAATAAAGATGACTTGGAGAGGAACTAAGAAAAAATTAAGATGGTCCTTGAATAAATCTATATTGAAAGAAAAAGAATTTTTACAACTATCGACAAAGGAAATTTCAAAATAAACAAGAAAGAAGAAACATCGCTTCAAAATGTGTGGGATACGGCTAAAGCATATTTCAGAGGGTTGGCTATAGCTTATATCGCTAAAAAGAATAAAGAAAAGAAACAACAACAGTTAAAGTTGAAGGAAGAATTCAGAAAGTTAGAATCAGAATTACAAATAGATCCACAAAAGAAAATACTTAAGAAACAAATGGAGATAACAAAACATAAATTAAATTTAGCCAAGATAGAAATAATGGCTCAACAGATTAAAAGGACTAAACAGAACTTCTTTGAAAATGCCAACAAGCCAGGGAGATGGTTAGCATATAGACTGAAAAAAGAAAAAGAGAAAAAAATTGATAAACAAACTGCAAGATAAAAGGTGAATTACTGTTTCAAAATGATATAATTAAAAAAAAATTAAAGATTATTATGAGATACTTTATAAGGCAGAGGAAATTCCAAAAGAAAAAATACAGCAGTACTTAAAAAAAGCACTTACAAAAAATTCCACAAAAAACTTTATAAATGTAATCAAAACAATTTATTGTAAACAAACAGCCAAAATAATTGTAAATGGAGATCTTACAGAAAACTTCAATATTAAAAAGGGCACAAGACAGGGATGCCCACTATCTCCATTACTATTTATACTAACATTGGAAGTACTGAATAGAAACATTAGACAAGATATAGAAATTAAAGGACTGGAGATAAAAGATGAAAAATATAAACTACAAGCATTTGCAGATGATTTGGTTTTCATATTGGAAGATCCATTGGAAACAAGCACTAAACCTCTGGAGAAAATAGAAAAAATTGGAGAAGTGGCAGGGTTGACAATAAACAGAGAAAAGACTAAAGTGCTAACAAAGAATCTAACAGGAAAAAAAATCAACTAACAAAAAAAATCTTCAAATAGTTAAAAAAGTTAAATATTTGGGAATTTATCTAACAGCAAGATGTGTAACAATAAAAGAAGATAACTATGTAAGACTGCTAAAACAAATAAAATTGGATTTCGAAAAGTGGAAAAACTTCCAACTTTCAATGTTGGGGAGAATAGTAACAGTGAAAATGAGTATCTTACCAAAAATACTCTTTTTATTTCAAACGATTCCTGTAAGGCTGGGAAAAGCCTTTTTTGATGAACTGAATACAATAATATTGAAATTTATCTGGCAAGGAAAAAAAGCTAGAATTAGAGTGAAAATGCTACAAGAAGCGAAAGAAAGTGGAGGATTTGGACTGCCGGACTGGAGGTTATACTACCAAGCAACTATTTTAACATGGCTTAAAGAATGGATAATGCTTAGAGACAAAAGACTATTGTACCTAGAAGGGCATGACCTACAAATTGGTTGGCATGCCTTTCTGTGGTATGGGAAGAATAAAATTCCAAATTATATGAAAGTTTTGATTGACTAAAGCCATAATGGGAGGTAGAAATCAATATTTATGGTCCTATCTGGTGTTAATTGCTTTTTCTAATTTTCTGCAATTCCTGGAATGCGGCTTTACACAAAGGGACTATGTGTATCTGTGAGAGAGAGCATGCACTGGTCCTGGAATGCTCCTTTATTCTTTAAAAAAGGGAGAGACAACATTGCCCTCTCCAAGTAATCTGATACTTTGCAATTTTCAGCATTTCTCAAATGAGAAAAAAAGGGGGGTTGCCAGACAATCAGCAAGTTCCAAAGAAGTTCTAGAGATTGGAACTCATATGAGGTAGACAGATATTCCCTAATAATATATCTACGAAGTTGAGCTTGAAATCCAAGCTTTAAAATGTTCCTCTTTACAATCCTCTCACTGAGCAAAGACAAGGCTGGACTCCTGTTGACGTAAAGAGCACAACCAGGCTGTTTTCTTAGCAACAAGAGAGGGGTGGTTTGCACCTTCCTTCTGGGACATTTTCATGACTTCTCAGCCTAGTTTAAAGTCCGCAACTTTCCTGGACAACTCTCCTTAGTTCCCATTTTAAAACAAGGATAGCCATAATAGAGGAGAATATTTGTAGCTTAGGGTTGAAATGTGGAGTTGCTAATGCTCTTTGTGCTTGGTTGTTTTCTTGCAGTGCAAGATGATGTTACCTAGGTTTGGGTAATGAAACATCTGCAAGAAAACAACTATGCTCAGAGACACCATGGAGCCCTCAAGGATAGCCCCACCTTGCTGCTGCTCTACATTATTAGTTCTTTTCTAAAATTCTCACCTTTAAAATCCTGTTATTAAATTAGGAAAAATAGCTGTCTACCAATAACAGAATTAAAAAAGCATTTAAAGGGCAGAGTATTTATAGCAGATGACACTAAATTCTTACCTTCCCCAATTTTTAAACATCCAGAAAAGCTAAATGTATATCAACAGACATTCTAAACTGACTTCAAACTTATATGTTTTCTATATAAATACAGTAGGCATGGAAAGTCCATACAAAATCTTCAATGGGTCTTTTTGCTTTCCCATCACCCACTGAGAATATTCAGGCAGAAAATGTCATGTAATCACTAAAAATAGATCACTATTTTGCAGTTTATTATCCTTAATATTGAATCAAATACTATGCATCCAGATAAACATTTATAATTTATGCATTATAGATTGAATATTAAATGTCATAATTTCTGAGAGCTTTTGCCAATTATGATGCTGCATTAAAACACATAGTTTTAGATATTTATCAGTCTCAAATTATCTAAAATATCCACATCCAAATAATATTGCCAAAAATGCTGTATTTTCCACCCCCATAAAAGTAACAGTATTAAAAGCTTCCTCTAAAATATAAGAAACAATAAAAACAACATACAACCGGCAGACAGAATAAATGATCAGCAATATTCATTATCACATCAGTATACTCTCATAAATACCCAGTTTAAAAAAAAACACCAAATCTTATTTAGAACATTGGGAAATTAGTAACAGGTACGCTTGTTGGGTAAAGTGAATTTCTGACTTGGGATTCCCCTACTAAGAAGGCTCTATCCCATCCAATGTACTTCTAATGGCCTGACAACAAGCTAAATCCCCCTTCCTCATTTAAGAACAATGGCTGATACAGAGTCATAGGATTTCACAGAACCTACCTTGAAAAGAGGAATATGTCTTCTAAAAGCAAATCAGCAACAAATCCAGGGAAATGACACAGCAAATATTCCATTACATAAACATAAGGTAGTATATGTGCAGTGGTAATAGGCATGTCAGGGTTCTAGAGGCATGCTAAGTACCAGTACACATAAGAGTTGGGAATATATTGTTCTTTTTTGTTTTGTTTTTTCACCAGATTGACCAGAATTGCTTTTAGGAACAGCTGAGCTTGCCATAAAACAACATACACTTTATAGCATTAGGAACTGACTGCTTTTTATGTTTGAGAATATACAGTCAGATTATTAATACTCATGGGTTTATTATGAATCTATTGTAAAAACATGCACTAGTCAGCATCTAATCATCTGGCAAATGTTATAGAAGCATCTAATTAACATCGTGTAAGATGAAAGAAATTAACAGTTTGCTACAATTAGACTGAGTTTAAAAGTTAATACTATATTTTAAATGAGGAATGTTGGCACCTGATCTAACTCATGCTAGCTCATTTCCTTCAATCTGTTTTTATGACTAGTCTAGTCATCAGCCATGTTGTCAGGCAAGAAAGGAAATAGAAAAGAAATCATTCCTGATTATCCCTTGACATCTCTTTGGGTCAACGGAGGGGTGGGGCAAGGGAGATGGGGAGATAATTAACATAGGGGCTTGGTTTGGTGACTTATATGGAGACCAAAAATTTGCATTCTTGTTTCATGGTATGATGATAATATGGACAACAATTAAATACTTCTAGAAGAATAAGCTGTTTGCAATGGAAATCATAAATATATAATTGGCCTTTAATAATTAAATTATCAAATGGATCTTTTATATTTTAGATAATCAAGAGTAATGATATATCATAAACTTAGTCTCATCAACAAGGCACTTTAATAAGCCATTCATAGTTTTAGACAAGATAAAACTTTCTATACAGTAGCCTCAGAAATATAAACACACACATATACACACACCAAGCAGAAGACAGTTGGCTTGTCACTTATTTCTCATGATTATTTCAAAATTCTCTTTTGAAAATTCGTATCTGTTAGGTTGGCAGCATTGTCTCTTTCTAATTTTTAATGGACTAAACCACAGTAAGTCTCCAAGGGAGCAATTACAGTTTTATGAAAACCTTTAAAGACAGTCTGGCCTACCACTAGGACTTAATTAACAATTCTTGTTCTTCCTTTCCCCACAGTTATATTGGATAGCTGAAAACAATGTTCCCTGCAGAATGTTTTCCTAGTATTCCATTCAAGAATCATAATTAGCAAACATGCAAAATTAAACAAATCTTTTATTATCCTTCTAAAGTTCAAGTTAACTTCAAACGATCTAGGCAGTTTTTCTGAGTAAATACATTTAAAATTTTAAGAACTTGTCAGGGGTATCTCACAAAATGGCTACCACAGAGTGGATGACTGGTCACAGAACATTTATTACTAAAAAACTGTTTCCCCTGTGATATGTGTACTCCATCGTTGTTACTTACCTCTGATTTTCTGGAGAAAGCATGTTGCAACCATTTTTATTTTCAAACTGAGTTGATGTGTCCTATCAAGTGGATCTCATAGCATTTTAGGAAAATAAAAGTAATCCTTTTTGTAGCATGCCAGCTTCCAATGTATTATTTAAAAAATCTTTTTAAAACAACATTGCTGGGCAGGGAGCTTGGTTAACATTGGGAACATGCAGTATCTCCAAATCAGTGTTTCTTAACCTCAGTAATTCTAAAATGTGTGGATTTCAATTCCCAGAATTCCTCCAGACAGCCACTAACTCTGAGAATTGAAGTACATACATCTTGGAACTGCTGAGGTTGAGAAATACTGCTCCGAACAATCCTAGGCTCGTGGCCATTGCACTGCAATCCCATATAAGATATTGCTTTTATTTTAAAGAATACTGGTAGTCTCATTTCTACATATTAGCCCAACATAGCTTAAGTAAAAGGCCCACCTGCCAGGAAAAAATGACTAAAGATAAGGAGCTTTCATAGATGGGCATTTCTTTCTATCTAGCATCATTATTTCAAAAGCCCAACTGTGCTCCCACCTGAAGGTTTGCTTACCTGTAGCTTAGATTCAGGGAGTAAAATAGTTCTTACTGTTAATCATCTCATTCCAGCCGAAGAGCAACTGTGGGATGCTAAGAAACAAGCATGGGACTAAATCCCAAATTGCAGCTGATTCATTTCATCAACTCGGATAACTCACTTAACTACTGACTCAGATTTCCCATGCCCAGAGTATGATTAATAATTCAAAACTCTAATCAACAGATAGCTCAGATAATGCTTCTATGCCGGGAGCAGTTCAGCTTTTGCATTGTTAGAGCAAACAGATCCTGGGTATTGCATGGTTTACAAAAAAAAAATACATATTTTAAACTTGAGAGATTCTTGCCATCTTGCAAATGGAAATCATTTGGAACTTAACATTTCAAACTACAGCTGACATTTATATAATCATGATTTTTTAAATATATAATTATCAGGGCTAGGAAAATAGTATTGGAGGGTTGAGTTAGGAGAGATTAACCTACTGCCTGTTAATCATATATATATGATGATATAGCCTATTCTGTAATAATAGTAGTCTATAAGAGGTTTCCAATTCCACCAAGTTTGATGAGAAGCTTTCAGTAAAAGATTTTTGTCAACAGATTTGTAAATGCTTAAGTATATGAAACCTATTGAATCACTTCTACCCAGTGCTTGTTAACATATTAAATAACTCTAAAAGGTTGTTGCAATCATATCATAGAAGATATTTGTTATGGAAAGCCGGGCTAGCAGTATTTCCCCCCATTTCCCCCTAGGCATAATGTTTCTTTTTTAGGGCTTAGATCTTTCAGGGCAAGTTTAGATTTTTCCATTTTATTTCTCCCTAACTGCTTAGCTGCTTTCAGTCCATCAGCTCTTACTTCAGCTTTTCTTTGCTTTACAAACCTATGAAGTTCATAAAAGTGAGGACTTGGTCATAAGTTACTTTTTTATCACCATTGTAACTGCAAATGGTTGCTAAATGAGGTAGTTGCTGAACAAGGACTATCTAAACCTATTCGACCCTGATTAGGTACATGTAAAAGATCAACTAAGAAAGGCTCATTCTGCCACCTATAATGCTTTCCAGCTATTTGTCTGAAACAAGATGGTATTCCCTGACGTTTGTAATTTTTTGTCTCCTCCCAAACATGCAGGTATAGTCTATTCATGTTCTGTTAAATTTGAAACTGCCATTCTTGGAATTTCATCTCTTGACAAATAGATTTCTCTTAACTTCTCAAATGCCTCTCCTTCCCATCCCCAAAATGTTCAGACTTGGATATCAGTCCAATTCTTTTACATTGGAGATTAAGACAAATATCCCTACTTTTTCTAGAAATATCTAGCAGTTACTTTAGCAGTTCCTTAAAACATTTGTTTTCTCTGTTCCAATGATTTCTTTAGTTTGTTTGCTGCTTGAGAAATATTTAAAAGTCTATTTTTATTTTTGTAGCTGCAGAATTGCATTTCAAAGTTTTAGTTTCCCAGAAGCTAGAGATGAAGTAGCTAATGCTATGATGTTGTGAAAGTAGGGAGGGTCAAATTTGCTGCCTTTTAAGAGCTGGGCTTTTTTTAACAAAGAGGTGGTCTTAATCCTTGCTGAGATGTATGGCATTGATTTGTTTCTTCAATTCTGCCAAAATGAAAAAAAATATCAGTGTAATTTTGAATGGATTTGAGGAATAAAATATATTTTTAAGCATTGCAAAGCCTTAAGGCAGCCACTTTGCCCCTTAAAATCTTTATTTTCCAACATTAAAAAAAACCCTGAAAAATAAGCCCCACCCACTTCAAGGGTGTTTTTGGAGCCCAAAGAAATCCTGGGGTCCATATCCTGCTAACTCCTGTTCTGTTCTTCAACTTAACATTTTTTTGCAATATAATGCTTGTCTCCAAATGGCTTTGAGCAAGCTTAGCTCTTTTTCTGTTCTCATTTGGCAACTTAAATTAAAATTACCTTAGCTTTTTAAGGTTCCTTAGTACCTTCTATTGATTACTAAGTAACCTTTTAGAGTTTTTAAATATGCTGTGAAATTTTGTTTTAGTTACTTGGAGTGATACCCTCTTAATCCTACTTTTCAGTGGAGGTTTACTTGTATTTCACTGCCAGGGACATTTTGTTCTGAAGTCTCTGTACCAGTTGGCTATACTGTAACTCTATATCCAGGGCTCACATGATCATGATAACTTATATAGAAATGAATCTCAACAACAAATAGTAGATTACTCAATAATGTGAATTACTATGATTACAGGTATTTCAAAATTAAATCTCAAATTCAAGGGAGTGTATCATTCTATCTATCTAAATTCAATAAGATAAAAAGAAAAAGAAAAAGAAAAAAAATATACAAAGAAACAGCTTCCAATCTTTACAGCAATTAAAAGTACATTTATAAATTAATCTCTTGCAGTGGAGTGTATCATAGTGTGTTTAAGATTATAATCTCAGAATTGATGCGTACATTTGATTTATTTCAGGTACAAGCTGTACAATTGTCCATAAATTTCATTGATCTGGGATATAAGAATATCTACTCAGAAGTTAATTTCAATTCTTAGTATGATAAAACATGCAGCCTGAATATGTGAAGAAAAGTCACAAGACAAGAAAGGGTCAGTTTGGTCTAGTGGTTAAGGCACCAGGATAGAAACTGGAAGACTATGAGTTCTAGTACTGTCTTAGACATGAAAGCTGCCTGGATGACTGAGACAGTCTTTCTCTGTTCAACTCCCCTCACAGGGTTGTTGTTGTGGGAAAAATAATAAAGGTGGGATAAAAAAAATCTAAAATAAAAAAGGCATATTCAAGTGCAATATAAAAAAACAAAGGTAAGTAAATAGGAAAACAACACCCAAAGTCTCCCATCTCTTTAGAATAGCCAACTTTAACAATGACTTAGTATAAAATATAACAGTGAAGTCATTTCTCAGTTACTCAACAAAGAGACACACTATTATATTTTAGTACTATTACTAAGTACACATTTTCTCCAAGGCAGAAATAAGATTGACTTAATTAAACAGTGTAAAAAACACACATCCTTGAATAAGAAAACACTTCTCTAAAAGTGGCGGAGGGAGAATGTGAATTTACCCAGAAGCTCCAATCTGCATTCCAATTATATGGAGATGTGGGCTGCATTTTCTCAGTGCAAACACTAAAATTCTCTTCTGAATCCACCAGTATGTGGCTGATAAGGCCATGGTCTGCTTCATGAAGGGCCTATAAACAAGGAATATAATATGGTATTTTAATGAGACAAAGGTAAAAATCCAGAAGTCCTAAATAAAATGAGAGGGTCAAAGAATAAGCATCCCTTTCTCCCTAGATTAGAGCACTTAATAGGTTTTTCTCCTCCAGTTCAATGCATTTTATTATTCTTGTATATAATCAACAGTCTACTATGTTCCATATTTTATCATTGTTTTCCTCAATTGTTTATCTTCAATTTTATTTTTAGTACACTCTGAAAGGCTTTAAAAGCTTATTGTACTATAAGTTTAATAAGTGAAATAAGCACCTGGAGAAATATATTTTCTTTCTAGACACCATGTTATTTTAGACAATCCAAAGCTAAAAGGGTTTGGGCATATCTACACACAATATTTTTACATCCCAAAGAAAGGAGACATTTTATATTTACTAGTTAAGCTTACAAAATATGTAGAATCAAAATATTCTAAATTACATCACACCCTTTTAAATTAGAATAGAATAGAATAGAATAGAATAGAATAGAATAGAATAGAATAGAATAGAATAGAATAGAATAGAATAGAATAGAATAGAATCTGGAAGGGACCTTGGAGGTCTTCTAGTCCAGCCCCCTGCTCAAGCAGGAGGACCGTCCTATACCATCTCAGACAAGTGACTGTCTAGCCTCTTCTTAAAAATCTCCAGTGATGGAGAGCCCACGATTTCTGGAGGCAAGCTGTTCCACTGGTTAATTGTCCTTACTGTCAGGAAGTTTCTCCTTAATTCCAGGTTGCTTCTCTCTTTGATCAGTTTCCAACCATTGTTTCTTGTCCTGCCCTCTGGTGCTTTGGTGAATAACGTGAGCCCCTCTTCTTGGTGGCAGCCCCTCAAGTACTGGAACACTGCTATCATGTCTCCCCTATTTCTTCTTTTCTTTAGACTAGCTAAACCCAAATCCTGCAGCTGTTCTTCTTATGTTTTAGTCTCCAGGCCTTTGATCATCATTCTTCTCTTAATTTTTTCCAAACTCTCAACATCTTTTTTGTGATATGATGACCAAAATTGGCTGCAGTATTCCAGCTGTGGTCTTACTATTTTATGAATCAAAATCAAAATCAAAATATTCTAAATCACATCACACCCTTTTAAATTAAGCGTAGCAGACAACTAGAACCTGGCAAAACTGCTGCATCTTTGGCAATGGAAGAAAGGCACAAGGAATTCTTCCCATTCCCCATCTGGATGACAGGAAATCCCTCCCTTTTTGTTATGCTAAAGATACAAAAGTGAATGAGAGTCGAGGCCAAGACCAACGGGACAAGAAAAGTTTTGGCGATCCTAGCCAGCGACGGGAAAGGCGATCGAGAAATAACTTTGCGCCTTTTTCTTTTAGGTCTCCAAAGTGACTCCGCCACTATTTCAGCAACCGTCGCCGGGAGACGGAAACGCGGCCGTTGTCAGAGGGCGACTGAGAAGGCAGACGCGCACTTTCAATCCGACATCCCCAAAGGCCATCAGTTGTTTTTATCGTACGCTAAACTTTAAATCCTGCTGCCCATAAAGAGACGCGGAGGGGGGAAAGGGGAAAATACGGCGCCTCTTACCATGGAGAGAAGAAGGATGCAACCCGCAAGCGGACCCGAGCGCCATTCGCTCGCAACGCTTCTCTTCCCCTCAGCTTAAAGGGCCAGCAGCACCAAAGCAGAGCGACCACGCAGGAGCTCTCTCGGCCGAAGTGGCCCGCTCTCCCGAAGACCCGCAGGAAGGCATAATTGCACAGTAAGATTCCTGGGCTCTGCTAGGGCTACTCTGGAAAGAATCAGCCCTCACCCAGCCAAGGAAGAAGCTACTGTGTGAGATGGGCAGCAGGCAAATTTAGTAAATGTTGCTAGTGAGTCTGAGCAGACAATAGAATTGAAATCAATCTGGAAGTTCTCCTTTTTTTGATTTTGAAAAAGGAAGGAACATAGGTGTACCACTTTTTATCCATACACAATTTTTGAAAAAATATTCATTCTTTGTTTTCCTGTCTTTTTTGCTCATTTAGTAAATTAGTTAAATTAAAATTAATCCATCATTTTCAAGTGATTATCCTTGGTGAAACATAGCAAAGAAGAGTTGGGACTACACAACAAGGCCAAACCTGTATGCTTTTTTGACTTTGCAGTTTGTTCTCCATCATTGGAATAGTGTATATGCTGAGTCAGATTTGATTTATTAAAACATAAAAGTAAATTCTAGATTGAAGTTTTCAGTCCACATTGCTTACGTCTAGTAGTGAAAAGAATATTTCTGCATGTTATTTATTGCACAGTAAATTAAATTTGCCCTCAAACTGCACTTAAGCATAATTAACTAAACAACTGTTTACTCAACCCATTGTCCTTCAGTTGTTCATCATGGTCTGATTATTATTTGATTGGTTTTTTGGAAGGGAGCTGGGTTTCTCTCCTATGAGTGGTTTAGGGACTGTTTGGTTCCAGATGAAACCATGGTTTTTTCCCCTAAGAATCTGGTGATCAGTTCAACTGAGGCCTTAGTTTTGGCCTGGAATTGGCAGGTGACAAGGGCCTTGGATTGCTGCCATGTGACATCTGCCTGCGAGTCAATCCCAGAGAGTTGCTTGGTTTTCTCAGCAGATCTAGAAGATAAAACAACAGAGATGTTTAGAGTGCCATTGGAGGAAGACAGTCAGCTAAGGTATGCTGGTTGGATTCACTGACTGGCTTCCTCCAATGGGGATTTCATTGCGGTGACAAGTCCAGCAAAGCCTACCTATTTTTCCATTCTCACTGTACCCATAGATATCCATCCAATGGTATTCTTTAAAGTTATCATTCATTAGTATGGAGGGATGGGTCATAGGACCATCTTCTGGGTTCTGTGAAGAATATCTTAGGTACCTGGTGGATTAACTTTCTCAAGTTCAGTCAGAGTTAGATTCATACTGGGCAGGTCTGGTTGAGATGACAAAATAACAGTCTTGCTTCACTAGCTGAAAAAAGTTTGATTGTGTGATTCCTTAGGAACTAGCAAGATCCTCAAGAGTATTAACATGGCCACGTATTTGGTTAGATCCATGTCCCTCTGGATCGGTGAAAGCCTCCCAGAAGATAATGTGATTAGGTGGTCCATTATATAATATAGCTTCTTTTAAAGAGGGTATGGTATATATCCTCAAGAAGCATACACTGAATCCAATAGTTCTTGACAAATTTTGTCCAGTCTTAAACCTCTCTTTTCTGGCAAAGTTTGAAAAGAAAATAGTCAAGCTGTAGCTTCAGAGATCCCTGGAAGATCTGGATAGACTCTTTTCCGTTGGGTTTCAGGTTGGGACATAATGTTGAGATTACACTGACTGTACTTGTTGTGGTGGTTCTCCTCTTTCTCCTTACTAGTTCCTGTTCAAACCGATAGGAAGAAAGTGATAGAATTCAAAGCCATTTAATGTATTAATGGAGTGCCACAGGACTCAATATTCTCAGTCCTCATGTTTAACCTACATGATGCTACTGAACAAAGTCATCCATTGGTTTAGAGGCATCAACAGCATGCCAGTGATACTCAGATGTTTTCCCCAATTCAAGGCTGACCAAGAGATGCAAGATTTGTTCCAATGCCTGAAGGCTATTGAGATCTGGGTGGGAAGGAACAGACTCATGTCCAACTTAACAAGGCCAAATGACTGTAAGTGTAGGGTTTAGCCAGATTTAGGCAATATTCATCCTTAGTCGGGAGTCATCCTTCTCCTTTCAGGACTGATGTAGAATTCAGGACTGGTGTAGAATTCAGGACTGGTGTAGAATTCTTCTGGAATTTCAGCTCCTGTTCAAAGAGCAGGTGGCAGCTGTGACAAGCAAGACCTTTGTACGGATCCATCTGGCGTATCAGATGTGCTCATTCTTATATGGGGAAGCCTTCCTCATGATCACTCATGCCTTGCTGTACATGGGGATGCCCTTAAAGACTGTCCAGAATGTGGCTGTGCAAGCAATAACAGGAATACCTCAATATAGTCATGTAACATCCCTTTGTAAACTACACTATCTGCCAGTAAGCTTCTAGAAATGTGCCTTTATTGTTGCAGTATCTACCCTGTGGAACTGGAATGAGTTGACCAGAAGAGACCCTCTTGATATCTGAACAGCCCTACACTGCTCTCCTTCAAGCAAGCCTTAAATATCTAGAATTTCCCTCCAGACATGGACTATGGATGGCTCCTTTGGGGAGGAGAGGGTGTGGCACATGTTATGGGTTGTTCTCTCTAGGTTAAGTGCCTCCCTCAATGGTTTTGCCTCCCTCAATGGTTTTCATATATTGTTTTAATTCTCTCCTCAGAATTGCCTAGAGTTGGACAGCCTTACTAATATAATTTATAAATACTTTCCCTAAAAACAAATTTAACAGCATTTCAAAGACCATTTCCTCCCAGTATTAAGTACTAATCATTCATTACTGCAGCATATTCTTCATATAAGAACTACAACAGAAAAAAAAGGTTTTCTGGTTCCAAGCCACTGAGCTAGAGCAGTCTTCCCTAACCTGGCGTCCATAGACAGAATTTCAACTTCCCAAATCCCAAGGCAGTATAGTAGCAAAAAGGTTAAGATCTATTGTCAGTATCTTTATGCAGGCTTTATTTTGTGGGATTTACAAAACTTACTAATAATTGAACAAGGCATGGTGCTGCATTTTTATAGCTCGGCACATCACTCAGGACTAGCTTTAAGAAAAGGGTGTTAAATAAATAATTTGCTAACCACCCTAAGATGATTTTAACTAGAATTTTAAAATAACAAACAGTATTTAAATACTGTATATATTTGTACTGGGAGCATTTTTCTGCTCTTGTTTTGTTCACATTCTTCAGGATTTCTCCCTCCCCTTCTATGAATGCATTATGGCTAGAATATATTTATGGAAAAGCTGATATTCACAGTTTTATCAAAAAATGTGTTGCCAGAAGCTTCTCAAGTCATAAGACTCTGTTTGTGAATCAATTGAACTTAATAAAAAACCTGCAAATATAAATTTAGACCTGGAATACTGGCATTTCTTCAAAAGGGGAAAATAATGTAAATGTTTCCAGTAAATAAAGTGCTGTTTTACCTATTATGTTGACATAAATTCCAAGCTAACCATAGGTTCCTAGGCACTATACCAGAATATTTCACATTTTACACTATTCATGATGACCTCCCCCAGCCCTCTATAGTATATAAAGCATGAGAAAGCATTTGAGAATAAAATTGAAATATGGTAAAGAGAGCTTTTCTTCCCATGTTTATCATTTAACTGTTTTGATCTTCGTATACCAATACCACGCCAACACTTTTCCTCCTCAGGTAGAAAAAGGTTGTATAGAACAACTTTTCATATTCATAGAACAGATATTAAATATGTCTCAGTATTGTGAGGGTTATATTTCTAGGATAGCTTTATTCGTGATAAACTAGTGTAATTGTGATTTTTGGAATCCAGATCTCTGGGTTCCCATATCATACTCATCTGTAAATTTCCACAATGTGCTAGACTAAAATGAAGAAAGGCTGAAAAGAAAAATGCAGATGTGCAATTGTTTGTAGAACATCAAAGAGAAATACGATAAGAATCTGTGGAGAATGTCAGAGGAGTATGAATTTCTGTATGTGAGTTTCTGTGTGTTCAACTTCAAATGATCATAGCAACCCAGTATGTGGACTTTAAAATGAGCCATGTCTAAGTGTCATTTCTTTGAAAACTGTGAGCTCAGCAAGAACCGCAAAAGCTACAAGTTTCTACAGGTGAGGCAATAAGCTCAAGTGAGGAACAAGTGAGTCAAGGATATAATAAAGTGGGTTTTGCTGTATCTTAAATAGCCCTCCTAAACCCGCGCTCTTCAAAAGTATGGAAACTACAACTCCCAGAATTATCTTTGAGCGTGAGACCTTTTGGGCTTGCCACCCCAACCTGGCTGAAGAAAGGGAGAGAGGCTGGCATGCTTGTTTGGGAATGCTGGGGCTGGTAGTTCACCAGAAGCCCGGACCAGTCTAGCGGGAAGGCTCCCCAGCAGCTTGTATTCAGGGCAGCACTGCAATGTTGTCTGAAGGCGCTGGACCTCAGTATCCTATCATGGGCGATCCGAAGACGCTTGGCAGGCTGCAGGCACCTTGAGTTCAGGGTAGTCCTCTGGGAGACTGGCCGCCAGAAGATGGCGCTGTTACATCAACATAGTCACAATAGGACTGCGTATCTCCACCAAGTGGCAGTTGGTGGTAGAAACAAGCATCTCGCGCCTCTTGCCTTCGTAAGAAGTCTGCGTAGTTTCCTCGCGCTGGAAAGTCCTGAAAAGTTTTTATTTCTCCCCCAACCAGAAAGAGGCTCTGCTTAATGAATGTGTTGCTGATCCCATTTGTGGTTACTATATGAAATCTATGTGTACCTTGTAGATATCTTTGTTTATACTGTGTCATAACCTTACCAGAATGGTTATGTTCCAACACTTTGTCACCAAATGTTTTATAATCAGTCCTTCTGCTATAAGAATAACTCTAAATTAAATTGGTTTAGTTGTAATATGTATTTAGAATTGTCATAATGGTGCGAGCAAGTATATTTGAGCAAATTACACTAGTCTTGATGGTTAAAGCATGATTCAAATCTCAGGTCAGAAATAAAAAGTCACTGCTGTTATTGTGAACAATTTATCAAACGAAATAATTATTGGTATTGACCCGCCAATATATGGGCAATTGGCAGATAAATATAGTACATTACAATACCAGGAAGAAGAAATAACAGAAGTTATTGCAGAGGGTAAAAACTAAAATATTATAAACTCTGCAGTTTTAGCTTCCCCCAAAAAAACCATCATTCTAGGAAAGCAGCAGTACAAATATGAAGCTTTTAGAAGATAAAAATACAGACTAGCTTTTATAGCTCAAGCAGAAGTGATTATATAAGACCCTCTATAAGGAAAAGACTGTTCCTTAGCAAGTGTAAGAGGGTAGTGGCAAGAAAGGACCATGAGTGGATAGAGCATCCTGTTTTTCAGAAGAAGGAAGACAGGAAATCTTCAACTTACAACTATTTATTTAGTGATCATTCAAAATTACAACGGCACTGGAAAAAATGACTTATGACTGATTTTCACACTTTTGACGGTTGCAGCATCCCCATGGTCACATGATCAAAATTTGGATGCTTGGCAACTGGCATGATTTATGATGGTTGCGGTGTCCCGGGGTTATGTGATAACCTTTTGCGACCCTCTGACAAGCAAAGTAATGAGGAAGCCAATTCATCTAACAACTGCAGTGATTCACTTAATAAATGTAGCAAGAAAGGTTGTAAAACGGAGCAAAACTCACTTGACAGTTTAACTGTTGCTTAGCAACGGAAATTTTGGACTCAATTTTTGATCATAAATTGAGGGCTATCTGTACAGTATGGAGTTAGAGAATATTCTGGCAGTGGAGAAAAAGTGGGAGCAAATTGCAATTTCATAGTTTCAAATTAAATTTACAGAAATGTAAAAAATTCTTGCCACTGGCCAAGTTTTAAATTACTAATCAGAGCAGTGTGCCTATAATAGCACCTTGTATGGCAGTGATGTGAGGTGAAGTTTGTTTCAAGGTAGCCTCATGTAGTCATTGTAAGTGCTACCACTTACAATTTTACCAGGTAACAAAACAGGTAATTTCTTCAGCAAATTAAGGAGTTGCTTCTGATTTTAAAATATGTGCAAATAGTTATTGGCAAAGAATAGTTTCTTTGGGCAAAAGATTCTATTCTACTAACCAAATATTTTTTTAGAAATAAACAAAACCTGTGGTATATAATGTTTGAAATTATCTGTAGATTATAGTATTATAACGCTAAACACACACAAATGTACACTTTTCAAACAAGTTCTGATATTGCAATATAATTAGACCTGGCATTGATTTTATTCGAAAGGCATTATCATATACAATTATGGTCAGGCATTATCGCTTTTACCTTTAAAAATAGTATATCTATAGATCTACAATCAGCATATATAATATCAATATAAAACTGCTATATTTGTAAATTTGTTCTTATAGTATAGCACAGTGACAATAAATTTGATAGAAGACCTAAAATCTCTTCCAGAATTAAAATCGGAGTGAAACATTTAATGCTAAGAGATCTTCCTTCTCTAGGATTGTATTTGGGGAAACGTTTCAGATTTCACCCCAATTCTAAATCCAATGGGTATCTGAGGTTTTTACAGCAATTTTCATTGGGTTTACTCCATTTAAGCAGAAAGTGAAATTTTTTTCCTTTGATTATACTTGTGTATAATTAAGATGCAGAAGTATTTGATAGTGGGAAGTTAGATGTCTCCTGAGAAGCATATTTGCCTGCTTTTCATGGGGTCATTTATAGACATGAGATCTTCAAGAATTTGGAGCCAGTGTACTTTTTAGATTCTTTACAGAGTACCTACTTCCAGGACTACTTTTAATCTGATAAACTGAGCTCCTACCTGTTGAATGATCTATGCACAGTTATCCCTCAACTGATAATTTTTTTTATCACAGATTATAGTGTACTACCTGGAAAATTTATATTGCAGCAGCTCATTTATTATAAGGGATCCTAATTAGGATCCTATATATTTTGCATGAATCAGTCTGTAATCACTATATATCTGCTGTTTGGCCTGATTTGAGTTGCTAACTTTGTTCTTCATAACCAAGGGTAACGCAATTTTTTTGAATTACATTTCTTCTGTGTCTAGAGAAGCCACATTAAAAAAATAGTGAGAAGGGTACAACCAAGGGGAAACAAATCATTTCCAGCTGATTGGTTGCTTCCTTCCCATCTTCATATTTGTCTCCTCTTTCTCCACCCATAATTTCCTCCTCCCTCACCTGCCCTACCCTCATCACATCTTCCTCTTCCTGGCAGTGCCACCATCCACTCCTCATCCCATCAATTTGCCCTGTCTTGTTTTATCTTGCCTCCTGCCTTGGCCAATTTGCAACCAATGTCCTCTCCTCCTTCTCATTGGTGATCAGCAAAGGAATTGCTGCTTTGGCCAATCAGATGCTCCAGTCTACACTGGGCAGCTTTAAGCTGGCCAATATATATATTGCAGGTGTCAGGTCTTCTTGGCGGTTGCCCCCCATTCTACAACATCTTGTCTTCTGAGTTATGGAATCCCCTGGACTCACTTAAGATGTGGCTATTCCACAGAGGGTTTGAATCTAATGGGGTATGGGCTACTTTTCTACTTTTCTTGGCTACTCCAAGAAAAAGATGACTTGGCAATTATGGTCATATTCTATCTGTAGGGCTAACAGATTTGAACTGTAAAAATCTTGTGACAATTAAATGACAAGTAAAGAGTTACAAAAACTAACTTTCTGATGAACTGGAGTTTTTTCAACCAGATCTGATTACCCTAGATAAAATCCACAGAGATCCCTGGATTACCAATAAATAAAAGTGTCCCAATTTCAATCTTGTTTTTTGAGGGAAAGGTTGATAATGCAGAACAGGGGTTCCCAACCCCCGGTCCACGGCCTGTTGGAACCGGGCCGTGCAAGTGGTGGGTGAGCATGCAAAGCTCCATTTTGCACAAGCAGTAGGCATGTGCACAAAACCATCTCCTCCCCCCCCGCAACTGCCACTGCTGTCCACAGAATCAGAAAGATTGGGGACTGCTGATGTAGAACATGTTAAGTACAATTCAAATGACTAACCCAAGGTTTGTTTGTCACTTGTGTGCCTGACCAATGAGAAAAGGGCTTCTGATGCAGTAAAGCAGTGTCCCCAACCTTTCCGCTTTGCAGAAAGGCGGGGGAGAGAGGGGATGGTTTCACACGAATGGCAAGTGAGCGCATGCGCAGCTCCATTTGAACGAGTGGCCACTTCTGCGGCCCAGGGGTTGGGGACCACTGCAGTAAAGCCTGGGCAGTAATCTTGTGGTGTACAATTGTGATATTCATGAGACAGTAAGTACTTTCAAAAAGATTGCTGCTTTTGATCAAGCTAGTGAGATTGCTAGCCACTAATCAAAAGACCTGACAAGGTTAGTAGCTGGTCAGGTGAAGCATGTGTTTTAATTTTAATCAATAGCTTGTCAGTATGGATGAAAACATAATAGCCTTTCAGGTCAATATAAGTTAATAATTATATTACAGTCTTTGAAAAACTGAGACTGGGAAACCAAGTAAGTGATTTGAAAGGAAAGGGACAGAAGATGGAGGAAGGATTGCACCACTACTACTTCTCTTCAGAGTATCTTCTCCTGCTATTACATTGCTGACTACACTGGCAATTAGGGCTTTTTTATAGATGGATGTTCAGTTCTGTACTATGCAGGTTACTATTTACAAATTGTATGGGGCAAATGGAGTAAAGGTGGGGAAAGGAGAATAAAACTTTCTGAAGAGTATTTTACATGCAAATATTTTACTACTTAAAGCAGGGACTTAGAAACTTAATTAGAACCAATCATAAATACACACCTTGTGTCACATATTGATAAGCTTGGGCAGGATAGTCAAGCAATGGCACCCATAGAAACCACATTGAAGTTAAAATGGTGATATATATGATGACATGGTCATGCAAATGCTGCCAAAAACATCAGTTTATTGACAGTTTATTAAGAGAATACAATAACCAAAAAAAGTCACACGTAGGTTTAAAGAAAGAAATTGGATCATAGTGGGAACAAATTAAAATTGGATAAAGCCAGCGTGAAAAAGCAAATATGCCTGAAAAAAAGATTTATGTACTTATTTATATCTAGCCTTATTTATTTTTATAAATAACTCAAGGTGGCGAACATATCTCTTTCTATTTTTCCTAATTTCACAGTAAAGATTTTAGTTAAATACATAGAAAATAAAAATGTATCCTAGTGTTATTCTATTTAAGTACTTGCTTTGCCTAGAATTTCCAGGGGATTATATTCCTGCCTGTATCTTGGAACTTGGAGGCTTAGATTCCAGGTTCCCCCTCCCAGGCCTGCTCTCTAGCCAGCTGCTATTTCAAGGGAAAATTCAACTAGCCTCCCAAACTTTTTTCTATAAATCTATTATGGGTATTTTCCGACATGACAGGATTCATCAATGGTCACAGTGCCCAATGTAACCACGCCCACAAAATGAATTCTTTACGAAAGTTTAAAAAAAATCCATTAATGCACTCAGTCATATGGACATTCCTGGATGTCAGCTACTGAAGGACTGAACTGAACAGTGTCTGACATTCATATGGATTAACAGGACTAGGACAACTTAAAGAATCTATAGTGGCAAACATACCTAATAGTTGTAGAAATGAATTTGTTTTAGATCAGCATCCCCCCGCTTATGTTTGTGACAGATGCCTTGGTGACAATTGTCATTCCTGATCTTTTGGTTAGTTTGGCTACGGATCTGTAGTAAAAAAAGATTGTGAAGGTGCCACATTACACGTGGCTATTTTGTCATCCTTTAGTTTCTAGTGAACCTTTTTAAATTTACTGTACAAAACCATATCCAATAGAAAATGAATTGTTTATTAGCAAGAGAGCACTTTTCTTTTACTTTTGCACTTAACTTACATGAGTAGTCCCAATTCCCTTTTTTGGTATTGTACTGATTTCCATTGCTGTTTTGCATTGTTCTCTCACTTCCCTCCTTTTTTAAAAAGATTTTATATTTGTATAAAATTATATTGTTTTTCAAAACTGTGGAATCATACGGTGGACATATATTTTATCATGTTAGCTTCTTAAACTGGTAGTTGCACTTTAGTAACACAAATGTTCATAGGCACATTTTCAAAACTTTCAGCATATATTTCTAAATAAATGATTCTGCAACACTGAAGCCCCTCTGTATGTGGCTGATGATCACCAGAGGGCAGGAATGCTAGATTCCTCTGCTGACATCAACCAGTTGTTTAGATATTTGCAGTAGTCTGAAGTATGATTCATAATTTCAGAAGCTGGAAAAGTATAAACGATCAGGAAACCTGTAACCTTCAAATTGAAAAACGTGCAAATAAACACCATCATATGAAAAACAAAAACTCATCAGTTTTGAATTGTTTATTATAAAAATCTATTAATGCCTATAGCCACATGAAGGATATATTTGACCACAATGATAATATGGCCAGAAGGCATAGCTGTTATTGAATGGTGCAAATCTCCAACACTGAGCTGCTTCTTTGTCACACTGGCAAATTATATTTTGACATCTGTCTAGAACAGCATCTGAAAAAAGGAATGAAGAAGATACTACTGCTGGTTTTGATGAAGTAGAGCACAAAAATAAAGTAGTCCTGCTTATCTATGAAATTGGCATTTATTAAGATGCATAATCTTAAAAGATAATGGATTTTTCTGTTTGAAACTTTTTTGAACACCTCAAAATGGTTAAAATGAAATTCATACTGCTTGAAGGCCATTTTGGACACTAAAAAGAAACAAAATTCATGATTGGGCATTAAAGCATTGGCTGGGTGTAACAGGTTTGCATTAGCCCTCTATATCTTACAATTACATAATGTCTTTTCAATGTATATGTTAAAACAATGCACTGTACACTCCCATATTCATTTTTATTTGTAAAGCCCTATCTCACATATCCCCTTTTAAAAACAAACATTTTTCTAGACCTTCCTATGAAAACTCAGCTTGGAATTTAAGAATCAAGAGAGTCATTCAGGAGGGCAGGGTCTCAGCAACAGGTGACTCCAGAAATCTAAACTTCTAGTTTTATGAAGTATGAAAAAGAAAACACCTCCAGTATTTGAGGGGCTGCCACAAAGAAGAGGGGTCAAATTATTCTCCAAAGCACCAGTGGGCAGGACAAGAAGCAATGGTTGAAAACTAATCAAAGGGAGAAACAACCTGGAATTAAGGAGAAACTTCCTAACAGTGAGGACAATTAACCAGTGGAAGAAGCTTGCTTTCAGAAATCATGGGCGCTCCATCACCGGAGGTTTTTAAGAAGACACTAGACAGTCACTTATCTGAAATGGTATAGGTTCTCCTGCTTGAGCAGGGGGCTAGACTAGAAGATTCTATTCTATTCTATTCTATTCTATTCTATTCTATTCTATTCTATTCTATTCTATTCTATTCTATTCTATTCTAATTCTAATTCTAATTCTAATTCTAATTCTAATTCTAATTCTAATTCTAATTCTAATTCTAATTCTAATTCTAATTCTAATTCTAATTCTATCTAATTCTAATTCTAATTCTAATTCTATTCTTAGTGGGCAAAGGATTTTAACCCTGGCTGCTCTTCTGTACTCTGAAGTAAAACTGTAATTTTTAAGAAATCCACAGTCATGGTACTCTGTTAAGAGTGATGGTATGGTGGTTAGAACGCAGTATTGCAGCTAACTCTGCCCACAGCCAGGAGTTTGATCCCGACCAGCTCAAAGTTGACTCAGCCTTCCATCAGAAGGACCGAGGTCAGTAAAATGAGGATCCAGATTGTTGGGGGCAATTTGCTGACATTGTAAACCGCTCAGAGTGCTTTAAAGTACTGTGGAGCAGTAGATAAGTCTAAGTGCTATTGTTATTGCTGTTATGGAGGTTGATGATCAAAAGCTGCTCTTTATGTTGAGAAGTGTCCAAGAGGGCCACAGTAGGCAGGGCACTGGAGAGGGCTGGGGTTTTGCAGAGTTTTCAGAACTGGTTCGTTTTTGAAAAGTTCTATGAACCGTATCCTACAGTTTCAATGTGTCATGAGCCTCAAAAAACAAAACTGTATCAGTATTTTTAGTCATCACAGTCAAGGTGTGGCTACAATGAATGGGCTGCATCCCTGAAATCACTGGATTTTGCCCACCTGTGGTTTATGAATTGCAGCATATAAAAATCTATAGCAATTCGACACTGTTTATATATTTTACATATTTACATATTTAGATTTCTGTCCAGAACTTTACATTCCATCTTCAAACTAATCACAAACTTTGGAAAACTGACAACATGCTACAAACAGCTTGATTAAAAGTACATGACATAACTTAGCATAAGACAGTATATATCTGTAGTCAATATTCAATATAGGCCTTTTTCTTACTACTACTCTCCACAAAAAGATTGAAACTGCTTTAAGTTAAGGTTAAGGTTATACATGTGTGAACCTTTCCATCCCAGTAGTGGCTTGGACAAAAGAACTGGCATGTCCTAGCATCAGGCTTAGCAAAATGGAAAAAAAATGATACTTTGGCTAGGCATAGGATAGTAGTACAATATTGTTGTTGATCAAACCTCATTTAATTAATTAATTAAAATATCCAACAACAAAATCGATACCCTTCCACAATCACTTTTAGCCTAGAGAAAGATTTAATTCAATTACTATTACATTGCATCTCTGTAAGCTGAAATTTTCAGGCAGCTTTGCAAAATTTTGTTAGCATTAAAGTTGCTTACAACAATGCTATGAATCTTCCAGGATCTCTGAGAAAACCAATAGGATCTTCTAAAGTTAAAGATGACTTTTTCACCTCTAGAACATCTGTATGTATTTGTGCATCTCTGAGATAAGGTAAATAAAAATAATGACATTCAGGTTGCACCTTACCACATATCACAGTATTGTTCTGACAAGTCCATTTATATCCGTGTATTATAGGATGACAGCCTTGTCGTTGTGCAAAGTCGTAACAGCAATCATGTCTATGGCAGCACCTTTCAGCAACAGAGACTGATTAATACCATTGAGGTGAGCCCTGAACATCAAGCAGAATGTGCAGCAGTGTGAAACTCTCTCTAGTTTTACAGTGCTCTGGTGTGTGAGACATTTTCAAGCCCAATCAAGTACTTCCATGAAGCTCATGAATCTGGATATTTTAAGAAGTAACCACTTCTCTGAACTCAGTTTCTTAGGAAAACATAGCAACAAAGTTTATTGTTCACAAATACATTGTTCACAAATACATATTATTATATATGTAGGGGGAAAACATTAAGTGTAATATTTCAAAATAAATGCATCTCTGGTTCCACTGCAACAAGAGATCACATGGTCATACCTTTTCTTCTATTGCCTTCTGAATTTAGCAACATTATGATGACATCCAGCATAATAAAGGATAGGGTTTGTACTAATCATGTTTCTGTACGGAGTGCTCACAATTATTTTGTTATTTCTATACTATTATTTTTCCAGATAGCAATAGCACTTAGACTTATATACCGCATCATAGTGCTTTACAGCCCTCTCTAAGCGATTATCAGAATCAGCATATTGCCCCCAACAATCTGGGTCCTCATTTTACCAACCTCAGAAGGATGGAAGGCTGAGTCAATCTTGAACCGGTCAGGATCAAACTGCTGGCAGTCGGCAGAATTAGCCTGCGGTACTGCATTCTAACCCCTGCGCCACCACGGCTCTTAGATATTCTTGTCTCAAAGTAAATCTGACTTCATTAAAATGTATTAAATAGAGTGGAATTAATTCATCTGAAGAATGTAACGGAAATATGAACTTAACAGAGAAAGAAGTGGTGTACGTACCAATCTGTTTCATCTATAGGCCATCCACTTCCTCCTGGACCACAATAGCATCCGTAACTTACATAGAGCAAAGGAAATCGGTTTGTACCACATTTTAGGGTTCCGTATAATTCAATGAGTCCTCTTTTATTCACAAAGTGTTTTTTTCCAAGAACACCATTCCATACTGCAAAGGCAGAAATTAAGATTTTACTACATTTGAATAGCTCCATTCAATAGGTTTTTTATCTGTTTTTACACAATCTGCTTCTGCATTAATATATACATTATATCTGTGTGTGGCTGGAGTATTGGGTAGCTGTTAGAAAGAAGAGGAAGTTTAGATTAAGCTTTGGGTTGGTGTTACCTCTCTCACATCTGAGGCTATTTAACTATAAATCGAAGTATTTAAAATAACCTACTTGAAATAGTACTTTAGTATGACCGTTAAATGTGCAGCAACGGGAGAAAAGACATTTTAGACAAAGAAAGGGAGGATACTATAAATAATGAAAATGGAAGGCCCAATCAACTTTTTGTGTCATCCCCAACTTCCACTGGCATATGGTCATGAGGAAATGCAGCCCTTTCAGAAAATAAATTGCCCATTTATGTCTTCAATATTGCTCAAGGCTTTGAGCAAATCTGCATACAGAAAGATGCACAGCAACATTGCTATTTTGAAGGAACCAACTTCTTTTTTCCCATGCAATAGTTTTCAACAAACTCCCTTCCTGCACATGGTGAAAGATGAACAGGGCTTTCAAGGGACTCCTTATAGGCAATATGAATATACTGTTTATCTCATAACATTTGCTATAAACTATATATATTAATTTTAGTCTGCACAGTTGTCAAGGAACATGAAAATTAAAACCATGTTTGGCATGCAGCAAATGATTGGGAAACACAATAAAGTGGAAGGGGCAACCTCCTGATTTGAATAGAATTCTATGCCGTTTATCTTGGGCACATTTCCAAGACAAAAACAAAACTCAAAACTGAAGAACTGTTTTAAAATTGACTTGCTTTTGTTTTTCAGGACATTCCTTGACTATCAAATATGCATGCCTGAAAATGCAATATTCTATTTTTGTTACACATTATTCAACCTTAATTTTAAAACTAAAGACAAATATGTGATTTTTGTTGTAAGACGAAAATAAAAAGCTTAGTAGCAAATGCAACATCTGAGTCATAACAGGCAGGCATATATATGCTTATATAGAAACAATCTACTTCTACTTCCACTTAAAACATATTAAGGTATTATATTAAAGCATTAAAATTTTAAAGCATATAAATATACATTGCAGAATTGCTCAAAAGTCATAGAGAGAAATATGTGTGTGTGTGTGTGTGTACAATCTCAAAGCCTAGCAAAATCTTTCAATTTATTAAAAGAATTATATCCACATTGAGATAGGCATGGTGATAAATTATTAGTACTGAATACTCAATATGTGAATATTTACATATTGCAAATCACAGATTTTGGCCTCCAAAGAATTAAAAAGAAACTAAGGCTGAATTTAATTTTTTTTTTTACTGATTCCTGACACCCATCAGTTAAATTCAAAATCAAGTATCATTTCAGAAAAGTTTCAGTTTTTTAAATCAACAAACTTTTTCTGCTGACATTTGTTCAGTCCACTTCAGCCTACACATGAAATAAACCTTTCTACAGAAACATCACTATAGGAAGATGGAAAAATAGGTATAGTGATATTTAAAGAGACACAAATACATAGAGGTGGGGGATGTATTCAATGATGAGAATTGTTATTTGCCTTTCTGCTGAAATACCTATTAGTTTCACCAAAGTGGTTTTAATTGTCTAATAAAATGTTTAGGTGTGACACCCACCTAACTGGAATAAGTACAATCTTCAAGTAACAAGTCTTTATCTCAGTTTGCAAGTTTTCACTTACAAATAAAACAAATGTACTATTCCCTTACTGTTTAAATGCCCAAACAAGTTATTGGGACATCATGAAGTATTTTCATGACTGAGGACAATATGAAAAAAGAGTGCTTACTCACCTATTCATGTCTTCCTTGCTTCACTTGAATACAGCAATGTAAGGCTCATGTAATGCATCGTCAGCATTAAATGAGGAAAACAGAAGGGGGAAAGAATCAGCATTTCTTTCAGGCCAGCACCTCCATCATTTCACATTTCATTGGCACTCACCTGCCTGAAACAACAGCAGTCTCACCAGCCAGCGTTCCATATGGAGATCAACTCCGTATGATCCCACTCTGTCTGCACACCTACAGTCTGTGTAGACTCTCCCTGTAGTTCTGCTGTCAAACTGAGCCAAGCAGTGGGTGTGTATAAAAGTCTTACTGGATGCTCCTTTATAGTTACTCTCAGAAATAAATATATGAATCCATAAATTTCAGACACTTCCTTCTGAGGAAAAAAAGATCATTATTCAGAGGTTGGAGGAAGGACAGTTCTCTGATGCCAGGGCTTCTACTGTATTTGCAGATTGTTCCTTTCATCAAGTCTTGCTAAAAAGGAATTTGACTGGATCTGCGAGACAGGTCAAGATATTACAACCACAAAGCTGGGGTTCTTTTCCTTGCAGTCTCCAACTGACCTCACCATTTGTTTCACAGCTCTTAGTGTTAAAGACTTACTTCTGTAATAGGTATTGCCAGCATTTAAGCTAAAGAACTATTAAAATAAAGATCTTTTGTCTTAATGCTTGAGATTTTAGCAAGCTGTTTAAAGTGAAAAATGTAGCTCAAAATCTATTTTTGAACATTAATTCAAAATTATTGGGCTTCTAATATGCCTAGGAGCCTCCTCCATGACAGCCATTTTGTGAAAGGACTAGCCTTCTCCCATGACAGACATCACAAAGGTCCATATGATTGATTATTCCAATCTCATTTCTCCTGCAACAAAGCTAACCACTTACTCCTCCTTGGAGCCAGCTATCTGTAATCCATGAACCTTAATATTCTTCAAGGAGAATTATTAATTACTTTATTGTTTAAATGAGATGTATGGTATTGGTTTGTTTCTTCAATTCTGCCAAAATTAAAAAAACAGTAATTTTGAATGGACTTGAGGAACAAAATATATTTTTTAAGCATTGCAAAGGCTTAAGGCAGCCACTTTGTCCCTTAAAAATCTTTTATTTTCCAACATAAAAAACCCCCTGAAAAATAAGCCCCACCCACTTTAAGGCTGTTCTTGGAGCCCAAAGAAATCCTGGGGTCCATATTCTGCTAACTCCTGTTCTGTTCTTTAACTTACAATATAATCCTTGTCTCCATATGGCTTTGAAAATGCTTAGCTCTTTTTCTGTTCTCATTTGACCATATAAATTAAAATTACCTTAGTTTTTTTTAAGGACCCTCAGTACCTTCTATTAATTACTAAGTAACCTTTTAGGGTTTTTAAATATGCTGTGAAATTTTGTTTTAGTTACTTGGAGTGATACCCTCTTAATCCTCTTTTTCAGTGGAGGTTTACTTGTATTTCACTGCCAGGGACATTTTGTTCTGAAGTCTCTGTACTAGTTGGCTATACTGTATACCCAGGGCTCACCTGACTAAGATAATTTATATAGAAATGAATCTTAATATCAAATAGTAGACTACTCAATGATGCAATTCTCCTTACTATGATTACAGATATTTCAAAATTAAATCTCAAGTTCAGGAGAGTGTTTCATTCTATCTATCTAAATTTAAAAAAATAAAAACTAACAGATGCTAATACAGAGTAAGAAAAAAATGATACAAAGAAGTAGCTTCCAATCTTTGCAGCAATTAAAAGTACAATTATAAATGTATCTTTTGCAATGGAGTGTATCATAGTGTGTTTAAGATTATAACCTCAGAATTAATGGGTACATTTGATTTATTTCAGGTACAAGCTGTACAATTGTCCATAAATTTCAGTGATCCAGGATATAAGATTATCTACTCAGACGTTAATTCCAAATTCCTAGTATGATAAAACTTACAGCCTGAACATGTGAACAAAAGTCACAAGGCAAGAAAGTATCAGTTTGGTCTAGTGGTTAAGGCACCAGGATAGAAACTGGGAGGAAACTGGGAGACTACGAGTTCTAGTTCCGCCTTAGACATGAAAGCTGCCTGGATGATTGGGACAGTCACTCTCTCTCTGTTCAACTCTCCTCACAGGGTTGTTGTTGTGGGAAAAATAATAAAGGTGGGATAAAAAAATCTAAAATAAAAAAGGCATATTCAAGTGCAATATAAAAAAACAAAGGTAAGTAAATAGGAAAACAACACCCAAAGTCTCCCATCTCTCTAGAATAGCCACCTTTAACAATGACTTAGTATAAAATATAACAGTGAAGTCATTTCTCAGTTACTCAACAAAGAGACACACTAATACATTAAGTACTATTACTAAGTACACATTTTCTCCAAGGCAGAAGAAAAGGTTGAATTAATTAAACAGTGTAAAAAACACACATCCTTGAATAAAAAAACACTTCTCTAAAAGTGGCGGAGGGAGAATGTGAATTTACCCAGAAGCTCCAATCTACATTCCAGTTATATGGAGATGTGGGCTGCATTTTCTCAGTGCAAACACTAAGATTCTCTTCTGAATCCACCAGTATGTGGCTGATGAGGCCATGGTCTGCTTCATGAAGGGCCTGTAAACAAGGAATATAATATGGTATTTTAATGAGACAAAGGTAAAAATCCAGAAGTCCTAAATACAATGATCAAAGAATAAGCATCCCTTTCTCCCTAGATTAGAGCATTTAATAGGTTTTTCTCCTCCAGTTCAATGCATTTTATTATTCTTGTATATAATCAACAGTCTATTATGTTCCATATTTTATCGTTGTTTTCCTCAATTGTTTATCTTCAATTTTATTTTTATTTTTAGTACACTTTGAAAAGCTTTAATAGTTTATTGTATTATAAGTTTAATAAGTGAAATAAACACCTGGAGAAATATGTTTTCTTTCTAGACACCATGTTATTTTGGACAATCCAAAGCTAAAAGGGTATGGGCATATCTACACACACACAAAATATTTTTACATCCCAAAGATAGGAGACATTTTACATTTACTAGTTAAGCTTACAAAATATGTAGAATCAAAATATTCTAAATCACATCACTCCCTTTTAAATTAGAACAGAACAGAACAGAATAGAACAGAATAGAAGCTGGAAGGGACCTTGGAGGTCTTCTAGTCCAGCCCCCTGCTCAAGCAGGAGGACCGTCCTATACCATCTCAGACAAGTGACTGTCTAGCCTCTTCTTAAAAATCTCAAGTGATGGAGAGCCCACGATTTCTGGAGGCAAGCTGTTCCACTGGTTAATTGTCCTTACTGTCAGGAAGTTTCTCCTTAATTCCAGGTTGCTTCTCTCTTTGATCAGTTTCCAACCATTGTTTCTTGTCCTGCCCTCTGGTGCTTTGGTGAATAATGTGACCCCCTCTTCTTGGTGGCAGCCCCTCAAATACTGGAATACTGCCATTATGTCTCCCCTATTTCTTCTTTTCTTTAGACTAGCTAGCCAAACCCAAGTCCTGCAGCCGTTCTTCGTGTGTTTTAGTCTCCAGGCCTTTGATCATCTTAGGTTGCTCTTCTCTGATTTTTTTCCAAACTCTCAACATCTTTTCTGTGATATGACGACCAAAATTGGCTGCAGTATTCCAGGTATGGTCTTACTAGGGTTTTATGAATCAAAATCAAAATCAAAATATTCTAAATCACATCACACCCTTTTAAATTAAATTATCTTTGGCAATGGAAGAAAGGCACAAGGAATTCTTCCCATTCCCCATCTGGATGACAGGAAATCCCTCCCTTTTTGTTATGCTAAAGATACAGAAGAGTGAATGAGAGTCGAGGCCAAGACCAACGGGACAAGAAAAGTTTTGGCGATCCTAGCCAGCGACGGAAAAGGCGATCGAGAAATAACTTTGCGCCTTTTTCTTTTAGGTCTCCAAAGTGACTCCGCCACTATTTCAGCAACCGTCGCCGGGAGACGGAAACGCGGCCGTTGTCAGAGGGCGACTGAGAAGGCAGACGCGCACTTTCAATCCGACATCCCCAAAGGCCATCAGTTGTTTTTATCGTACGCTAAACTTTAAATCCTGCTGCCCATAAAGAGACGCGGAGGGGGAAAAGGGGAAAATACGGCGCCTCTTACCATGGAGAGAAGAAGGATGCAACCCGCAAGCGGACCCGAGCGCCATTCGCTCGCAACGCTTCTCTTCCCCTCAGCTTAAAGGGCCAGCAGCACCAAAGCAGAGCGACCACGCAGGAGCTCTCTCGGCCGAAGTGGCCCGCTCTCCCGAAGACCCGCAGGAAGGCATAATTGCACAGTAAGATTCCTGGGCTCTGCTAGGATTGAAAAATATTCATTCTTGCTGTTTTCCTGTCTTTTTTGCCCATTTAGAAAATTAGAACAATTAAAATTAATCCATCATTTTCAAGTGACTGTCCTTGGTGAAACATAACAAAGAAGAGTTGGGACTACAGCAACAAGGCCCTATTATTTTCTTCAGCAACAGCATAGAAATAGTTTTTTCAATTGCCTTCTTCCTGTATGCTTTTTTGACTTTGCAGTTTGTTCTCCATCACTGGAATAGTGTCTATGCTGCTTAGTCAGATTTAATTTATTAAAACATAAAAGTGAATTCTAGATTGAAGTTTTCAATCCACATTGCTTACATCTAGTAATGAAAATAATATTTCTGCATGACATTGGGTTGTATAGCCAATTAAATTTGCTCTCACACTTCGCTTAACCAAACAATTGTCTATGGAGATTCTCAACCATCCAAGTCATGGTTGTCCCAAAGGTGCTTTTTTAAAAAAAGTTTTATTATTATTATTTTTAACAGAGTTCAATAATAATTATTCAACAAAACGTGTTGTCTGAGTATCTTATTCACTAATACAAATTAAATTCCTAATCCCTAAATCTTTTCTCTAACCATTTGTAAAATAGGTCCCAAATTTGAAAATATTCTGTTTCTTCTTTTTCTTTAAACCTTAAAGTAAGTCTGTCCATTTCCGCATAGTCTAATATTTTTTTGATTATTTCTTCTGGTGGTATTTCTTTGTTCTTCCAATATTGTGCAAATATAATTCTTGCCGCAGTTATCACATGTAGAATCAAATATGTACTTTTCTTATCCCTGGGTGCCCCAGGGCTCTGTCCTGGGGCCAGTGCTCTTCAACATCTTCATCAACGATTTGGACGAGGGGATAGATGGGGAACTCATCAAATTTGCGGATGACACCAAGCTGGCAGGAATAGCCAACACTCCAGAAGACAGGCTTAAGATACAGGAGGACCTGGACAGACTTGAAGATTGGGCGCTATCTAACAAAATGAAATTCAATGGTGAAAAAAGTAAGGTTCTACATTTAGGCAAGAAAAACCAAATGTACAGGTATAGTATAGGGGTACCTTGCTCAATAGTAGTAACTGTGAGAGGGATCTCGGAGTTCCTAGTGGACAATCACTTAAATATGAGCCAGCAGTGTGCTGCAGCTGCCAAAAAAGCCAACACAGTGCTGGGCTGCATTAACAGAGGGATAGAATCAAGATCACGTGAAGTATTAATACCACTTTACAATGCCTTGGTAAGGCCACACTTGGAATACTGCATCCAGTTTTGGTCACGATGTAAAAAAGATGTTGAGACTCTAGAAAGAGTGCAGAGAAGGGCAACAAAGATGATTAGGGGACTGGAGGCTAAAGCATATCAAGAACGTTTGCTGGAATTGGGTATGTCTAGTTTAATGAAAAGAAGGACTAGGGGTGACATGATAGCAGTATTCCAATATCTCAGGGGCTGCCACAAAGAAGAGGGAGTCAAGCTATTCTCCAAGCGCCTGAGAGGCAGGACAAGAAGTAATGGATGGAAACTAGTCAAGGAAAGAAGCAACCTGGAACTAGGAGAAACTTCCTGACAGTTAGAACAATTAACCAGTGGAACAACCTGCCTCAGAAGTGGTGAATGCTCCAACACTGGAAGTTTTAAAGAAGAGACTGGACAGCCATTTGTCTGAAATGGTATAGGGTTTCCTGCCTGAGCAGGGGGTTGGACTCGATGACCTCCAAGGTCCCTTCCAACTTTATTATTATTATTATTAAATGGTATAGGGTTTCCTGCCTGAGCAGGGGGTTGGACTCGATGACCTCCAAGGTCCCTTCCAACTTTATTATTATTATTATTATTATCAAATTTTTCTGGCATTATACCTAGTAAAAAAAATCAGGTTTATAGTCTATGTGTTTCTCTAACATTTTTTCTAATCAAGCGTGGATTATTGTCCAATATCTCCTTGCTTTAACACATGTCCACCACATATGATAATAAGTACCTGGTTTATGTTTACATTTCCAACATTTCTCTGACATATTTTTAAACATTTTTGCTAATCTTGTTGGTGGCAAATGCCATCTATAAAACATTTTATATAAGTTTTCTTTGTATGAAGCTGACATTATCAATTTATAGTTTCTTTCCCACAAACTGTGCCACTTTTCTAAATCTATATTATATCCAAAATTCTTTGCCCATACTATCATTGTCTCGTTTACTTGTTCATCTTCCATTTTGAAATTTAATAATTGTACATTTTTTAATTAACTTTTCATCAGAAGTTAATAATGTCTGATCAAACATAGTCTGTTCTTTGTAAAATCCATACTGTTTAATATCTTTATCATATCTGACTTGCATTTGTAAATGTGACCACCATGTTAAATCAATGCCCTGATTTTCCATCTCTTGCCTGGATTTTAAGTTCCCTTCAGAATTTAGAATATCTTTGTATGTCCATATTTTATCGAGACTGACTAGATTTGGATGTACGAATGCTTCCATTGTTGAAAGCCATCCTGGAATTTTCAAATAAATTTTACATTTTATTTTTTCCCAAGTTAATAATAATGCATTTCTCATGTAGTGGTTTTGGAAGTATTTATGTATTTTATTTTTTCCATACCATAGAAAAGCATGCCAGCCAAGTTGCAGGTCATGTCTCTCCAGATATAGCAATCTTTTATTTCTAAGAGTTATCCATTCTTTTATCCATGTTAACACAGATGCTTGATAATATAAAACCCAATCTGGCAAGCCAAAGCCTCCATTTCCCTTGGCTTCTTGTAACATTTTCAATTTAATTCTAGCTTTCTTTCCTTGCCAGATAAATTTTTGAATTAGAGAGTTTAAATCTTCAAAGAATTTTTTCTCCAGTTTTATAGGTATCGTTTGAAATAAAAATAATATTTTTGGTAATATATTCATTTTCACCGTAGCAATTCTTCCTAACATCAACAGTTGAAGATTCTTCCATTTTTCCAAATCAAGTTTTATTTGGTTTAACAATTTAATATAATTATCTTCTTTTATTGTTGAACATCTTGCTGTCAAATATATTCCCAAATATTTGACCTTTTTGACTATTTGCAATTCTATTTTTTCTGATAATTGCTTTTTTTGTTTATCTGTAAAAATTTTAACTATCGCTTTAGTTTTTTCTCTAATAATTTTTAATCCTGCTATCTCTCCAAATTGTTCTATCTTTTCCAACAGTTTAGGAATCGTCTCTAAAGGTTGCTCTAAAATGAATACCAAATCATCTGCAAATGCTTGCAGTTTGTAGGTTTCACCTTTTATTTTCAATCCTTTAATTTCTGGATCTTGCCTAATGTTTCTATTTAAAACTTCCAAAGTTAAAATAAATAGCAATGGGGATAATGGACATCCTTGTCTTTTGCCTTTTCGTATATCAAAATTCTCTGTGAAATCCCCATTTACAATTACTTTTGCTGTTTGTTTCTGATATATTGTCTGAATCGTATTTATAAAGTTTTGACCAAAGTCCATTGTTTTTAATTGTTGAATCATAAATTGCCAAGAAACATTATCAAATGTCTTTTGGGTGTCTAAAAATACTAATGCCAGTTGTTTCCCTGGATGAAGTTCATAATATTCCAATATATCTATTATTACCCTCAAATTATTTTTTATTTGTCTCTTTGGCAAAAATCCATTTTGATCTGGGTGTATAAATTCAGTCAAAAATCTTTTCAGCCTGGCTTCCGATTTGCGATAGCGGCGCCAGTGGACACGCAGGGAGAGCGCTCTCTCTGCCATCCAGTTTTCCTCCGCCCTGGAGGGGCGACCACTGCTGAGGAGGACCCTTGACAGATCGCGGAAGGGCGGTAGCCCTTCCGTTTGATCCGAGGCAGCTCCTCTGGACCGACGAAGAAAAGATCGGCCATTAACATGGTCGATCACTAAGCTGTACCAACCGAAAGCCAAAAGCACTACCAAACACGACGAAAGCAACGTGGAGGAATTGGGTGAGACCTTATCTTACCTTTCTTGCATCTCAACCACTCTCCTGTAAAAGCCTTTGGAAATTTTTTCCCCCTTTCTAACTGGGCGGCTCCTGCCTACTCTGGGAACATAAAGCTAAACAACTAAACTAAACGATTAAACAATTGGACTTGTAATTTTGGGATATTTGGGACCCCAAAAGATTCCTATTCTTACAGGGACCTATTACTTTACCTATCTGTTAAGCTGGAAAAAAAAGAATATTTTTTAAACTGGATAAAACCCTAACCTGAGTTTGGGAAAGACTTTACATGTTACTGGGGACATCTTGTGATGAAATTTGGTACAGCAAGTGAATTTCTTTCTGACTGGGAGACCTGTGAGACTAAGATTTGGCCTTGACACTATCAAAAAAGATAAGAACTTGAAATAACTGGGTGGTGAAAACAATTTTCTATAGTGGAGGTGGACACTTATTGACTTTTATTAAAAATAACCTCCACTAAAGGACTATCCGTAAACACCATAGAAATGGAGGAACACTACCCACAACTTAACTACAAACTGATACTTGAAAAAATCCTTGAGGCTACTGAGCTAATGAATTCCAGACTGAAAAATAAAGGCGCCACTTCAAAGCTACAAGATGCAGCCCAGATTCCAACTGATGAACCTACAATCCAAAAGGCAACAGAAGAGGAAGGAATTAATATTAAAGTGGACTTCAAAAAATACCAGCTACAACCTACTGAGAATCCTCATACACAAACTTTGATCTTAATCAAAAAACCTGCAACTTTTAACAGCATCAGAAATTGAAGAAAGCAACACTAAGATGGAAGGTGCTGAGGACCTACATGTACAGCACATTGAGAACCCAGAAAAACCAAACAACCAAACAACAACTACAACATTGAACATGACTTTCTACTTAAACCAGCTGAAACCGGAAGAAGAGGATCAGACTGAACTGACGATGTATTGAGCCAAACATGGAGATTTGAACTATTGGATCAACAATTTAATGATTATGAAGGGGCCAGCTCCTTTGAAAAAATGAAAATTGGATGGTCTCCCTTGATTCAAACGACATGTGTAGGAACGAAGGGAGATCCACCTGAGGAGCTAGAGGCACTGCTATGGAAGCCTGCTTGGCACTAGAGTTAGACTTTAAAAAAATGGTTTTTTTATGTGACCTATAATGGAAGAGTTTAAAATCTTACTTAATGGCCTAAGGAGATTTTAAAAGATACTAATTGATTTAATATTTAGGATTTAGATCTATAAGGGAAATTTAAAAAAAATAGTCACTAGAATAATAGTCTTGGATTATAATATAGAAGTTGGACTGAGATGATAAAGGTTATCTTATTAGTAAGTGATGAAGTATGAGAAATGGAATATGTTTGTGAAATAAAGTAAGAATCTATCTGAGTAAATAATAAATGTATTTTAGATATGACAATTATTCTGTAATAAACTAAGGGAACTTTGGGTTACCTGAAATCTAAAGACTTTGGATATTAAGCTAATTGGAATACTGTAACTGAAATTAGGTAAAATTCAAAACAGGCTATGAAGGCGTATAAGTTAAAATATATTGATAAATCTCTTAACCGACTGAGCTATAACTAACAATGTATTAATTTCAATATGATACAATAACTATTGGGAAGGGAGATGGGTTGCTCTGCTCTGGGTAGTTTATGGACTATTTGGTTCCAGATGAAACCATGGTTTCCCCCCTGATCATCTGGTGGCCAGTTCAACTGAGGCCTTAGTTTTGGTCTAGAATCGGCAGGTGACAAGGGCTTTGGATTGGATTGCTGCCATGTGACCTCTGCCTGTGTCAGTCCAAGAGGGTTCCTCGGTATTCTGAGTAGATATAGAAGATAAAACAACAGAGATGCCTAAAGTACCATTGGAGGAAGACAATCAGTGAATCCAACCAGCATGTATAAGGTATGCCCATATTCGGGATTTCATTGTGATGACAAGTCCAGCAAAACTTCCTATTTTTCCATTCTCATCGTATCCACAGATATCCATCCAGCTGTATTTTTTAGAAGGTGATTCATCATTACTATGGAGGGATGGGTCCACAGGACTGTCTTCTGGGTTTCTGTGAAGAATACCCTAGGTACCTGGTGGGTTAAGTCATGTAACATCCCTTTGTAAACTACACTGGTTGCCAGTAAGCATCCAGGCAATTCAAGATGCAGGTGATACATGGCATCTCCATTTCTCAACTTAAGAAATGGAGTCTGATCAGCTCCCAGAAAAGAGCCTTTACTGAAACTGGAATGGGTTGACCGGAACAGATCCTCTAGAGAGAATTTCAAAGACCACTTCCTCCCAGTATTAAGTACTAATCATTCATTACTGCAGCATATTCTTCATATAAGAACTACAACAGAAAAAAAGTTTTCTGGTTCCAAACGACTGAGCTAGAGCTAGACCTAATAAAGTGGGTTTTGCTGTATCTTAAATAGCCCTCCTAAACCCGCGCTCTTCAAAAGTATGGAAACTACAACTCCCAGAATTACCTATGAGCGTGAGACTTTTTGGGCGTTGCCATCTCAACCTGGCTGAAGAAAGGGAGGGGGGCTGTTTGGGAATGCTGGAGCTGGTAGTTCAGCAGAAGCCCAGACCTAACAGGAAAGTGCCCCAGCAGCTTGTATTCAGGGCAGCACTGCAATGTTGTCTGAAGACGCTGGACCTCAGTATCCTGTCATGGGTGATCCGAAGATGCTTGGCAGGCTGCGGGCACCTTGAATTCAGGGTAGTCCTCTGGGAGACTGGCTGCCAGAAGATGGCGCTATTACATCAACGTAGTCACAATAGGACTGCGTATCTCCACCAAGTGGCAGTTGGTGGTAGAAACAAGCGCCTCGCGCCTCTGCCTTCGTAAGAAGCCTGCGTAGTTTCCTGGAAAGTTTTTATTTCTCCCCCAATCAGAAAGGGGCTCATTCTGAGCAACCTGGGTTTTAGCTCAGTCAAAGGAGTTACTAGGGCGAAGAAGCATCAGGACTAGTGCAGAGCTCTTTTTTTTTTTTTTTACCAAAAAGGAATGGAAATGTTTTCCTAAATCTCTGCAATAATACTTCATAGGTTTTAAAATACACACAAAGCATTATACTGTAATACGGGCAACGAGTTAAGGTTGATCCTCGTCTAAACGCTTGGAAGAGGAAATGACAACTTAGACACAATACCTATTTTTGCCATTTAAAAAAAAAAATCCTATGACAAACATCAATTTATTGCTTCTTTGAATGCTCATTGAGTTGTTTGGCTGCAGTCCCTGTCATCTGTTGCTCCCTAGTATATAGAAGGGAGTCTGATTAGTGATTCTTCCCTTCTGGATTTTAATCCTGTGGTTTACTATCATCAACAGTAAATCAGTTCATCCCATTAGTAGGCCAAACTATGAGTGGTTAGTTAGTAGTGTACTATATTGTGAAAGTTCAAGCATTGTGGATGGTTTATGGTTCAGTGTGATTAGCAACTCAGGCTAATTCAATAGATCATGATTCAGTTAATTATGAGTCAAGTTCCTAATACAGCTAACTAGTTCATGATAAAGGCCACATTCAAAATTTACAATGTAGGCCAGGGGTGTCAAACTCACAATGTCACATGACGTGTCACAACGTGTTGTGACTTTTTTTCCATTGCCGGCAATGGGGTGGGCGTGTTTTCGCCGTGACGCATCCGGCCTGCAGGCCGGCAGTTTGACACCCCTGCTGTAGGCAGTCCAGTACAGGTAGTCCTCACGAAGGCTCACGATTGGATAGAGCACCCTGTTTTTCTGAAAAAGGAAGGCATGGAGTACAGGAAAATCCTCAACTTACAACCATGTGTTTAGTGACCGTTCAAAGTTACAATAGTACTGAAAAAAGTGACTTACGACTGATTTTCACACTTATGATGATTGCAGCATCCCCATGGTCACATATTCAAAAATTGATGCTTGGCAACTGGCATGATTTATAATGGTTGCAGTGTCTTCTTTTGCTACCTTCTGACAAGTAAAGTAATGAGGAAGCCAATTTACTTAACAATCATGTTACTGACTTAACAACTGTGGCAAGAAAGGTTGTAAAATGGGCTAAAACTCACTTAAGTGTCATGCTTAGCAATGGAAATTTTGAACTCTGTTGTGATCTTAAGCTGAGGACTATGTACAGTATGGAGTCAGAGAATATGGCAATGGAGAAAAAGTAGAACAAATTTCAATTTCACAGTTTCAGATTAGATTTACAGAAATTTATGAAAATCCTTGCCACTGGCCTAATTTTCAACTACTAATCAGAGCAGTGCGCCTGTAGTAGCAGATTCTATTCTGCTACACAAATGTATTTTTTGGAAATAAACAAAACACGTGGTATATTATGTCTGAAATTAGCTGTAGATTTGAAAAACAGAATTTAATAGCTTTGCAATAGTCATGACACAATTTAGGATTTATCCAGAATGAGTCAAGCTCAATTTTTTCTCCAAAATAACTTCAATTTAAACCTTAGAATATATAGCTAAGGTTAGGGATGAAATGCATGAAAATTTGTACTGATGCACAAATATAAACCTGCCAAGAATTAGAAGCTGTGTCTTCTAGGTCACAAGATACAACCTCCAAATAGGCTTTGAATTAACAACCATTTACTATAAATGATGTGTTGGGTGGAGAGGTGATTATATGCCATCTAGAGCAGGGGTGTCAAACTGCCGGCCCACGGGCCGGATGCATCATAGCGAAACTGCGCCCACCCCATTGCCGGCAATGGCAAAAAAGTCACGATACGACACGTCACGTCACGTGACATGAGTTTGACACCCCTGATCTAGAGTAAGAGCCCAGGCTTGGCAGCTAGTTGCAATTACTTGATGGTAAATAAAATGCATTGTTAAAGCTCTGACATTGAAAATAAACTGAAATTAAGCCGCAGCTGTTCCTTTGGGCAAATTTTTTTTAATAATTACTATTGGTCCTCCCTGGCAATATGCAAGTTTACTTGGGCTGTTTTCAAAACCTCAATTGGATAAAGGCAAAATTAAATCAGGAAGGTTGAAGAAAATTCATTCTAGGAAGCTAAAAAATGTTATTCAGGCCTACTTTTTGAAATGTTACATCTCATCTTTCCTTCAAAATTAGCTTATTTTATATGCCCTATAGAATTACAATAACATCAAGAAATGTGAATCATACTTGTTTCATTTTAGGGCCCCAAATCCATTATAATTCTCATGATATAAATAACTGGGACAAATGTATTTTCCAACAAATTTAGGGGATGAGGGGTTTTGAGAAGAGACTACTTGAAAATCTATTTTTCAAGTGCAAATTCTGGGTTTAGCTGAGAGACTGTTCTTAACATATTCCCCACCTCTCCCTGCAGCTTTGCTGATAGAGATTAGCACTTTTCCAGGCAAGGAGCTTCAACAAGTCCAAAAGTGGCACTCCTTTAGACAACAGAGAGCTATGAAGAGAGCTGTGGTAACATTAGTAAGTGTGACATTTGCTGGGCAGAATGTGAGTTCCTATTCTTCTGCAATACCAACAGGCAAACTTTTTTTGTTTGCCCATATGCTTGGTACAAAAGGCAAAAAAATAATGGGTACATACTCAGCTGTGCATCAGGAGTTCCCCAAATGTTACCTCTGGGCAATGCCCTTTCTTCTGATCTCTCTCACGTTAGGTAAGTAATTATTCTAGCAAATATTTCCTTTTATTTAAGAAAAATGACAATGGCATTTTCTTCTCAAATTATTGCTTATGATAAACTTAGGCATTTTTACCTTCTTGGGAGTAAGCTCCACTAAACATAGGGAAATTAATTTTGAATAAGATCGGGTGTTAAATGTATGTGAATCTGGTTTCTTCACCCACCTGTCTCATAAATTATTGTATGAAAGAATACTTGAACAATGTAGAAAACCTTTTGGTAGATAACTTGTATTTTTCACCTCTTATCATATACTTTCTAGTTTCCACTTGTTCATTTGTTTGCCTACAAGATTTTATGCGTGTTCTTCCAAGATATACCTCTATAAAATCTAATGGCATAGCAGTTTTTTCACAATCTAGCAGCATATGGAGAAAGGAGAGAAAAAGGAGCAAGTTGGTCTTTGTGTCTTTGAATTAAGGGAATTCTGAGAGGTTTAGCTGCCTATCTAGGACTAAGAAAATATGCAGCCTCTAAATAGGCATGAATCGTAGGAGCATTAATATCGTTGAATGTTACAACCCCAGCCCTGTCATAAGACAGAACAAGCTACCTCAGGAAGCTGGTTTTGGATGTCATGAAAAAGCAGCTATTTGCCATTTCTTCTCACAGTACTTTTATATTTGAGATGTTCTGTTTCAGCTGCCAGAATAATTTGGCTAGTCTTGAATAGTATGCACTTTCACTGGTGAGCTGATTGAATATTTCATTTTACTTCAAGCAAAAACAACAACAACAACCTTGAATCGGCTCTGGGCATTTTATCTTCAGATTAAGCCCATAAAAAAGTTCTTAATATATAAAGTTAGAGGTTCTCTTTCAAGTACAGTACTTTGTAAATGATGCATACCAATATAGAGCTGTCATTTCAGCTTTATTCATTGCCCATAATAAGTAATATTAAATATTTTGCACATCAAAATTCTATACACTTTTCATCTATGCAAGAGGATTTTAACTGCTGATAACAATCTAACTGTAAATACTCAGATACTACAGCAGCAGTATTTGCTATATTGATATGCATGATGTGGTTTTAGTTACTTGTAATCTTAGTAAACTCAAGTCAGATTGATTGCTTGTGGCTATGTGGACACAGCCATGCAATGTTCTTGTCAATAGAACAAAAGTAGCTTGCCAATGCATTTTTCTCTGATATTGTTGCCTTCCCATCCAAATACAGGTAGTCCTCGACTTACAACCACAATTGAGCCCAAAGTTTTTGTTGCTATGAAAGACATTCATTAAGTAAGTTTTGCCCGATTTTACGACCTTTCTTGCCACATTTGTTAAGTCAATCACTGCAGTTGTTAAGTTAGTAACATGGTTGTTGAGTGGATCTGGCTTCCCTATTCATTTTG
The DNA here is from genome assembly GCA_023970755.1 of Azemiops feae. Taxonomy (NCBI): domain Eukaryota; kingdom Metazoa; phylum Chordata; class Lepidosauria; order Squamata; family Viperidae; genus Azemiops; species Azemiops feae. Next base: position 54,635 of record JALGBA010000099.1, read on the forward strand.
CTTGTCAGAAGGTCCCAAAAGGTGATCACATGACCCTGAGACACTACAACTGTCATAAATACGAGTCAGTTGCCAAGCATCTGAATTTTGATCATGTGACCATGAGGATGCGGTCATAAGTGTGAAAATCAGTCCTAAATCACTTTTTCCAGTGCCTAAGTGTACTAAATATAAGGAACGGTTGCTGGAATTGGGTATGTCTAGTTTAACGAAGAGAAGGACGAGGGGGGACATGATAGCAGTGTTCCAATATCTCAGGGGCTGCCACAAAGAAGAGGGAGTCAAGCTATTCTCCAAGGCGCCTGAGGGCAGGACAAGAAGTAATGGATGGAAACTAGTCAAGGAGAGAAGCAAAGTGGAACTGAGGAGAAACTTCCTGACAGTTAGAGCAATTAACCAGTGGAACAACCTGCCTCCAGAAGCGGTGAATGCTCCAACACTGGAGGTTTTTAAGAAGAGACTGGACAGCCATTTGTCCGAAATGGTGTAGGGTTTCCTGCCTGAACAGGGGGTTGGACTCGATGACCTAAAGGTCCCTTCCAACATTATTATTATTATTATTATTATTATTATTATTATTATTATTATTATTATTATTATTATTATTATTATTATTATTATTATTATTATTATTATTATTATTATTATTATTATTATTATTATTATTAAACAAATCAGAGCCTATTTAATTTCTGAATGCCGACAAAATGAGCCAGGGACCGCCACCTGTACAGAAAGTGATTTTCTATGGACTCATAGTGAGAATTACCTAGTGCTACATCCCCCTCTTGTCTTATAGTAGATGAACAACCAGCACTTTCATAGATAGTGCTGGTGGAAGAGAAGCTTTTGCTTCTGACTGCCTGTGTGATTTCTCAGAGCAAAGGATTTTTCTTCTGTGATGAATTAAATCTTAGAACGAAGAAGGTAAGAGCTGGGAAGAGAGTCCGGGAGACTAAGAATAAAAGGAACAAAGAATGAAAAAGCTCAAATCAAGATAAAATAATCCCTACAAAAGGGATCAATGAAAAGGAACCAACTAGAAAATAATGTCTATAGGAAATAGAAGCAAGAAACTGCTAATGAAAAAAAAGTGCTGTATCCTGTGAGGAAGACAAGAGAAGATGGAAAAGGTCATGAGGTTAATCAATAGCTAGGGCAACTAAAAAATTATATAAAGTTAACACTGTCAGGAAATCGAGGACCTGAGAAAAATATTTTTTCACAATATTAGAAACTGAAATGATTTACTTAAGTTAAATGCAGGGAGACTCTGGATTGAAGAGAGAAACTTTGGAAGGTTTAGATGGCTTTAAAAGATGATTAGACAAATTCACATAGGAAGAGCCTGTCATTGCTATTAGCCTTGATGTCAGAATAGCATCTTTTGAATCACAGGAAGTATGCTTTAAAAAATGCTATGGAGGAACGACTATCATGGTCTGCATGTGTGTTTTCTGGATGCATTTGGATTAACAAATGTTTCTGGATTAAATGGGCCTCTGGACTGATCCAGTACAGCTCTTCTTAAGTTCAAGAATGATGTAGAGCAGGGGTGTCAAACTGCCGGCCCACAGGCGAAACCACGCCCACCCATTGCCGGCAATGGAAAATAAGTTCAGATATGTCGCAACACATCACATGATGTTGCGAGTTTGACACCCCTGATGTAGAGCTATAGATGCAAGGAAGAGCTGTGTGCTAAGGGCAAAAAATAAACAAGGGACAAAAACTTGTAAATAACTGCCTCTGAAATCTGACAGAGGATTCTTTCTCTTATAACCACAGCTCAAAACTCAAAAGTAGGATCAATGGTAGCAGGAAAGATTTTTCTGTAGCCCATTCTCTCTGTCTCTCTCGTATGTGTGTGTGTGTGTGTGTGTGTTATATTATTGCATGCATCACAGATGAAAATAGGATCCACTAGCTTGCTTTTATATTTATAGTAGATGGACAATAGAAATAAATACCTCTGGTCTACTGACCTTTTGCAATATTAAAAGCCAATCCTGCATTGTGACCTTTATGATGAAGCCCCAAGAGAATGAGCTGGAATATGATATCACAGATGTGAATCACAAGCTTCCTCCAATGCTAAACACACACAAATGCACACTCTTCGAACAAGTCCTAATATTGCAACATAATCAAACCTGGCATTGATTTAACTATTAGAAGGGCATAATCAATATACAATTATGATCAGGCATCACTTCTATATTTAAAAATATATCTAAAGAGACAATCAGTATATATAAGGGAGGGAGGAAAATTTCTGATGGTCCCTCCCAGCTTCCCCCAAGCAAACTCAGGAAACTGGCAAAAAGCTGGAAGTCACTCCTGCTCCCACTGCTTTTTTGCCTGTCCACGATCATTCTGTTTCTCTGTTTAGGTAAGGAAATATCTCTGATGACCCAGCAGGGCACAGGTTGTCTAGTAGGGATATAAACATGTGCACTCGCAAACACGTGTATATATAAACAGACATCTACAAACATTACGGGATGTGAAAAATTATCATAATTTAAATACATTTGTGCTGAGTCACACCACAGTTTAATAGTCAGAATAATGCTATTGCTTTGATTTACTTTGAATTTCTTGTTATTTTATTTAAGATGCTTATCATAAGATTCATTAGCTAAATGTGTTATTTCTTATTTCATTCTGTTAAAACTGTCTATAAGAGGCATTTGGAAGAAACTATTTTAACCATTTTCTTTTTCAGACCATGCAATTTCTTCTTCCTGCCACATTACTCCTACCTACCCCCACATACAAATTTTGAATTTGCAAGAGACTGACAAAAATACAAATGTACTGGTAGTTCAGAACAAATTTTACTAGCAGGGCTACACAGAGTTGTACAGATGATCCCTCATGGCTTTTGATTGAGCTCTTTGGAAAGAATCAATTTAAAAAGTTGTTGTAGTACAAGTAGTAGCCTTTTCCAAATGGGGAGCAGTGGCAACATTAAACTGAAATTAATCACACACTTCAGCTTCTATAGTAATTGATAAAATATGCCCAGAACACCGTAACTATCATCTGAGAATAATATGTCCAGGAAGGAGGGGAATCAGCAAATGGGCAACAAATTTTATGTCAGGATAATTTTCTGCTGGGTAGGAGTGGATGGATGCTACTTCAAATGCCCCCTGAAACAGTGCTTTTACTCCAAATGCCTTCCTCAAATTTTGCTTCATTTAAATTGTGTAGCCAAAATATGGGATAACAATATGGTTGGTTGTCTGCAAATGCTTTGAGGATCTTTCCTGTGAAATCCTGAAGATGTAGGTTAGACTTACGTTTCAAATATATTTCTTTCCTAAACACATATAGTGTAAATCATCACTTTCTCATCCCTTCATTTCTTGATTTTTTTAATCTACTCTGAAGGAGATCTTCCATTGAACCCCGCCTAAACTATGTAATAAATCCCCTCCCCCCTTTACAAAAACCTCCCTCTGCTAGATAGGGGAGTGTCAGTTTGAGGAAGATTATCCCAGAGTATTGTTACCTTCTGAAAGAGTCCAAAATGTTGATCTGTCTTTCTACCTTTGCAGTGCTTTATGCTGGTGTTTCTAATGCCACACAGGAGAATACAGCCACTTCAAGCAATTCCTCTTTCCATCCTATAGAGTTTTGGATGAAGACAAGGACTGCTGAACCATGGCAACCATTTCTGTCTCAGACTCCAGAAAAAGAGAAAGCCAAGGAGGGTGAAACAGTGGTCTTTGGATGCCAGTATCACAGTCCCCAAGGATTGTCTTTGAATAACCTCACAGTGAAGTGGTATAAGCGGGACGGAAAAGGACAGAAGGATGTCATGGAAAATAATGTCACTGCCCTGGAAAACAACACTAGAATTTTCATGGCTGGGAATTTATCAGAAGGTGATGCTTCACTGACTATCTTAAAAGTGACAGCCAGTGATCATGGCACTTATTACTGCCAAGTGATTCTTTCCAATGGTGATGTGGTGACCGGCGATGGCACAAAACTTAGAATCCAGAGAGCACTAGGTAAAATTTTGTTCTGCTTTAAAAAATAAAATGATTTCAGAGATTTTCTAGAATGCTTGCAGGTAGACTATCTGTTAAATAAATTATGGGGATCTTCTCCTCCTTCTGACACAAGGATGGCCTAACAAAAGCCTTTTCTGAAAGCACCTGAGGGGCATTGAAAAAGCAAGTCACTTGGCTTTAAAGATCATAGTCTGAGCATACATTTTTAATCATTTATTTTAAATAAGCTAGGTTCACAAAGCTCATTAAACCATAAAATATGGTTTACAAATTACAATGAGAAAGTGCACATAACTTAAACCATATAAAATAAATCATAATGTGTAAATCTAGCCATTACACTCCGACTACAGATCTAGGCTGCAAAGATCTGGTAGACTATTAGATGAACAGAATAGAAAATATCAGCACATTTGGGTAATATTTATTTTTCCATAACAAAGTGTTTTAAGACTTTTCAATATATAAGAGAGCAATGCAAATGCAAAACTGAAAACCATGTATGCTCTACTTTGTGTTGCCTCTGAAGATGTGACCAAAGGTTTAGTTGATTCAAAGTGCAGCATCCTGTCTGGTGGTAGCAGATATAATCGCATAACTAATGCTATGATCATAGTGCTGGCTACTGGTTTGCTCTAGCTAAAATTAAGAGTACCAGTTTTTATCCTTAATGCCCTAAATGACTTGGTTTCCAGGTATTTGTAGGACCATTCCTTCTGAAATTATTTGGAGTTCTTGAGAGAAAGGTTCAGTGAGGATCGTCAAATCACATGAGATAAGGGGATGGGGGCTTGGATGTCAGGTCTTCTTGGTGGTTGCCTTCTTTTGAGGTATGGAATCCCCTGGACTCACTTAAGATGTGGTTATTCCACATCTTGGATCTAAAGGGGTATGAGCTACATTGCAATTCATTACTTAATTAAAAAAAAATCTTCCTTAGTTTCATGAAATAGAGTTTTGGTTGTTTGTAAACTGCCTTCAGTTTCAGGAAGAAAGCAGTCTATAAAACTGTATAACAAATGGAAAAGCATGAAATGTTGTACAAGCAATAGACATCACACTTCAAAATAAATGCAGATATTTTAAACTTAATGTCCTCAGCTACATAAGTCAATTAAAAGTTCCAAGTGAACAGAATAGTTCATACCAGAAACAGCTTGGAAACTGGTACAACTGAAAAACAGACAGATATAATATTTTAAAACCTGTCCATTTTCAAATTAGTGATCATTATCTTTCAGTTGTGAATAATTTTGAAAATAATTTTTCCATAAAAATATCCATATGTCTAACACCTTGGAGGACTCCAAGAGAAAGATGACTTGTGCAATTATACTTATACTCAGTAGGGGTAATAGATTTGAACTGTAAAAGTGTTGTGACAATTAGATGACAAGCAAAGAATTGCAAAAACTAACTGCTTTGCTGCCATGTTCTGATGCACTGGAGTTTTGCAACCAGACCTGATCACCATAGCTGTAATCCACAAAAATAACTGGATTACAAATCAATAAAACTGTCCCAATTTCAATCCTGGTTTGGGATCAAAAGGTTGACAATGTAGAACATGTTAAATACAAATTCAAATGATTAATCCAAGATTAGTTTGTCAGTTGTATGCAGAACCAATGAGAAAAGGGCTTCTGATGTGGTAAAGACTTGGAAATAATCTTGTGGTGTAAGATTGTGGTGTTTATGAGATAGCAGGTACTTTCCAAAAAGATTGGTGCTTTTGATCAAGCTAGTGAGATTGCTTGCCACTATTGAAAAAATCAGACAAGGTTAGTAGCTGGTCAGATGAAGCATGTGTTACACTGTAATGTCTGCTATCATATCTATAGGCAGAGTAGATTAAAATTGCAAATCTCTGTTATAGGTTCAGCTTGTGAGATGGCACCATTAAAGGCAGGGAAACATGCAATTCTAAATATATAAATATGATTATCACATAATAAAGATTTATTTATAACCAAAAGAATGTTGTTTCTTTTTATTACATCAACAATATTTTTACTTTGTTGACTAATTCTTACCTATCTTATCTTTAATTATTTCCTTTGGTCTATGCTTTCTTCTAAGTTTTTTATTTACTTCTATTTCACTGTTTGCTTTGCTTGACCCTTTTTCTTTAAACCCAATAGAACTTTAGATTTATGCATGCCGCTCCTAGACCCACAGTAATTTATATGGTTTCTGTTCTGCTGGTTGCTGGGTAGGGAGTTGACATCATTCTTAGTTGCTCTTGGAAGACTGTAGCTCATTTGTGACTGCCAAAGGGCCTGTTACTGGCTGCTGCTATAGTCTACCTTCCACTGGGTCCTTCACTGCCTGTTTTTGGAGTGCCAGATATTAGCACTCAGGACTTCTGGGAAATTCTCACAACTTGGGCTCCCCTGCATATGCTAGCACCTACGTGATTCAGTTATGCCAATACCTGTGACCATTTGATGAACTTTCAGTTCCTGCGTCTTTGGCTGGCTGGATTATCTTGGTCACAGAGTATATTTGATATCCTTTTCTGGTGCTTTGTCACTGTCAAAGTTCTCTGCTTTTGTTCGCTGCCGTTTAGCTGCTGCCTGACTAACTACTTTATTCTGTTTCTGAATTTCTTCTTCTGTCTTCTTGCTTCTTTTCTCCCTTTTCATCTTCCTTCTACAGTATTGCCATCATACTGTTTGCTTTAGAAATGAGAATAAGGACTGTAAAGGGAAGAAGAGAAGACACATCAGTACTTTACCTCCCAAATGTCCTTCCTTTCACACTCTTTCTATGTCAAAACCATACAGAAACATTATAGTGTGGACTGCGTACATATTTAAGTGCTCAAAAATATAAATAAATGTTACACATTGTAATAAGAGCCACTAGCCAAGCCACTAGCTTCTAAAAGTCCCTATTTGATCAAAACGTTTGCAGAAGTGATTGCAATCTAGTGTCTATCTTCCCTCTTTCACTTTTATACTAGACTTAGTCTTAATACTATATCAAGTCTTTTGACTTTCAGCAAAAAAAACCCATCAACATAAGAAATACAACAATATCAAAAATTATCAACAACTCAAATGTTTTAACATAACACCTGTAATATAAATGTATCTGTAATAAAATTCAATAAATTACATCTATACTGATAGCACTGTCATATACCTTACATACAGTATTTGTTGTTCCTTGCCCCACCTTCCTGAAGGCTATTTGAAAAATCTAGGCTTTTAACAATTTTCTGAAAATCAAGATTTTATTTGGAAAAAAAAGTTTGGAGATGGCTAGGCCTTTCATCATAAGCACCTATGCACACAGAATCTAATAGTCAGCCAAAGATGTTTATGCAATATTGTATTACATGGCTATATCAGGAAGTCCTAATGACTGCATGGGCAGCCATATTCTACACTAATTGAAATTTCTAACTGGACTTTCTTACAGTAATAAGGACGTTTTAAGGACCAAATGACTAAATTCTCAAGTAATGCAATGAGTCACACTTTTGAGGTTAGCCAGGAAACAGTTTACTAGAGGCTTTTGTTCTTGGAGGTTTCATGGAGCAGTATGCTTAGAAGAAAAGATTCTAAGAAGGAAAATGTATTTAGGAAAGAAAAACCAATTTACCCAGATATTTTTTTTTTGTAATATATTTTATTGATTTTTTTAAAAACATAAATCACTTAATAATTGGTGAACAGTGTGTTGTCTGGGTTACATTTGTAAAACAATCATTAACAATTGATTTCTATAATCCATAATCCACATAATGGTTTTAGTTGATTTCCTCTTTTCCCAAAATATTCTCTTTTGCCAACACTGAGTTAATACAATCCTTATTGTTTTGATAGATAACAATTAAATATATAATTTTTTCCCAATATTCCTAAAAATAATAATCACATCAATATAATATTTCTTTTCTGTCCAATCATTCTGGCTGCCTTATCATAGATCCTGTTACAGGATTTCAGTTTGTTTCTCCCACCAAATTCTAAGTATTCTTACTGGTTAAGATTTTCTCAAAAATTAATTACATTTAAAAATTTAACTTTATTTTTCTATATGAACCATCTCACACTTTTACATTTCTTAAGGAATAGATAAAACAATGAAAAAAAAAGAAGAGCGAGAGCAAAAAAACATAAAAAATAACATACTACTTAAAATATATACTGTATCTCTCCTAAGCTATTTATTTCCTAAATTTCTTATTCTTTTTAACCATAATTAAAAATATGTTTAATCTTTAAACATTCCATTTAATACATCTAGTCATCTAGTCCTTTAACTCTTATTCAAAACATTTTTATCCATTATAATTTTCTTAAATTCAATCACATTTAAGTATCTAAAACATTTCCTTTATCTAAGTCATTTCAACTTTTTTATATTACTCATATCAAGAAAGAGAACAAAAAAGGGAAAAAGGCACACTATATTATTTAGGAAATTTATCCCTTTTAGAATGACATATATATTCCAAAACTTTACTATTTCTTTAACCATATTCAAACAAATGTTTCTTTTTAAAGTATTCTCTCTGGTAAGTCCCATCATCTATTTTCTTGGTTTTCACTTTAGTCTTTTTCCTTTGCCCAGTATCTTTCTTAATGTATTTTGCTGAATCAAAAAGTTTTTCTGTATGTTCGTAAATGTTGCTGTAGATATAAAAAGTAAATCCTGGTAAAGTCTTTGTACGGGGCTTCTGCCTTTCCATGTTTGTTGAATTTTTTTTCTTTTTCTTTCTCTCCGCTTTTCTTATCATTTCCTTTCTCTCTGATGTTCCTGACATCTCTACAGTCTATTTTATCCAATCTGTTTTCTTATCCTCAGATTTATTTTGTAATCTTAAGGGTTAAGTTGTTTTTTCCAATTCTTATGAATTTTTTTCCACTAGGATTAAATCATATTTCCTTGTTTTGTTAAGTTCCATCTTTAAGTCTCTATTCTCAATTCTATATCCATTTATCTGTTTTATCTGCTCCTTCTTTGTTGTTGCTTTCTGGGAATTTTTGTTGTTGTAGAGTTAACTTAGAAATAGATTCATTTATATTTTCAAAGTTATTTTGGATTTCTTTGTGGTTTAAAGTTATTGTTGTTTGAATTAGTTGCAGTATACTATATATCTCCTCCTGTGAAGTATTTATGTTTTCTTGATATGTTCTTTCTACATGTCTCTGATCCATGATGACCAAGAATTTGAATTTTTCTCTTCCTTTCTTTTCTCTGCAAATAGCTTTAGAGTCCCAATTAAATAGATATTTGTAATCCAAATAGTTCAAAAAAGATTTTTTTCCTGAAATTTATAATTCTCTCTTTGTCTACAGCCCAGATTATTGTCTTTTTTTGTCACAGCTGTTCTTTGTTGTTAAAACTTTGAAGGTCACAAACACAGATGAGCTTTTCCCGGGTTTTGCCAAGTCTTATATTAAAGTCATAGCTGTCATAGTCTTCATCCACCACTAGGTGTCAGCAACTATTTATTTTTCAATTTCCAAAATGAACAATTATCTTTAAAATGAGAGTCTTAACCATTCAACCTATTTTAGATTTATCCAGATTTAAGTTTTAAATTTCAGGTTTTATATTTATTTCACTTCCATATATTTTGATCCTCCATAAAAAGATTAATTTGCCACTTCCGTTAGTATAAGGGTGAGGCGAAAACCCCCCTCCTTCCCTTTCAGAAGTATTTTGCTTGTTGGGGATCTTTTCCAGGAAATTAAATATAGAATAGAAAAGAGATCGAATTCCTCATCCAGTTTCAAGCACGCTGTTCACAGTTGTGCTGGTTAGTGCTTTTGCACTTCGGTTACTAGTAGCTTGGGCTGGTCGATGCAATACGGCCAGCCTTTCTCCTCTCGGGTTAGAAGGCTTTCCCCAAGTCAAACGGAACGGCCGCCGCCATTCCAGAATCGCTGGAGCGATCGTCACCTCTCCGGGCGACTTAGATCCATTTAGGGTCCCCAAGCGGGGCGAAATTAGCCACGGGAGTGTGGAGAATCCGCAAGCCAATGACCGGTCGCTACCGCGCAAAACCGGAAGTCCTCTACCCAGATTTCTATATTCATTAAGTAGCCAACTAAAGTGTGTGTTATTTTATTCCTGAAGTACTCAAGGCTTGCCTGTTTTCTTTGGCACCTCTCTCCTCCGAGATTATTTTTGATGAACACTCATTATTTCTCTGTTTTAATATTGGAATCTAAGTTATTTTCTCTAAATGCCATCCCCATCTACATTTCTGTTTGCTGTTGTGTTTTTCTTAATCAACCATTAAACAATTAAGTAGTATTTTAAGAAGACATTTTGGTAACAGTTTGTGCCTTGGTGGTTACAATGATATGCTCGTATCCCTAAGCCTCAGATGGCTTAGGCCTTTTTAAGTTGACAACCAGTTGCTGGATTAAAATTAGTTTTATTTATTGATTGAATACATATCCTATCTTTCATTTATGTGCAAAGGAAGCGTACCTTCTCCTATTTTTCCCCTACAATAACCTTGTAAGGAAGCTGAGAGAAAGACCTGTTTTTGTTTTAATTAGCAGAAAGGTGCAGCTATTTTCTTTCCTTTAGTATTGCTTCTATTTTTTTTCTTTTGGTTGGCAGGGAGGAAGATGTGGTAATGAATACTAATGAAAACATTAATTGTGGGTTCACTCTGGACTGCCCTAATTGGGTAGATCAGTCCTGGCATTAACTTCTTATATATATATATATATATATATATATATATATATATATATATATATATATATATATATATATATATATATATATATATATATATATATATATATATATATATATGAAAAAACATCAAAGCTTGAACAGAATAATACTTCAATTTTTAACCAAGTTCCTGTAGTGATAGGCTCAAGTAAGATGATCCCACAGAAACATTTACAGTAGCAACATTTTGCCATGTGGACTCTCTTGTGGAGTTTTATGTTGAATGCACTACTTTTCTGACTAAGCCATGAATTTTCCCTTAGGATGGCTTGGTATAGAAGAATCGATTGGAACAATCATTGGTGTGGTGGCTGCTGGTATTGGAGGCCTGATAGTTCTGATTGTAGTCTTAAGTCCTCGACTGCGAAAGTGTCTTCCATGTGCTAAAGCAACAGCCCATGAAGGTAGAGTATGAAATGCATGATCATTTAATAAAATGTTGTTTGTGATTCTAATAAATGCAGGGCATCTGTGGTCCAAGCACATTTTTTGGCTTGTTCAGAATTGTGACCTAAAAAGTTATGTAAACATATTTTTGTTGTTTCCTGAAGATGTTTTGCCCAGTTGTAACAGTCTAAGGGTAACATTATTCTCCAATATATGATATCTTGCATGTGAAGTGTTAACGAATACTAAAATATAGGAGCATGCCTTTACCTGGTTAATCTATTCATTTATCCAGGGCAGTATTATTTATGAAATTTCCTCCCTGCTGAGCTGATGTCCTATCTCCCAATCCATGTGTTAATATAAACAAAGCCAGCATATCAATTTCCATCCCCCTTGCCAATCCCTATACCAAGGGTAGGCAACCTTGGCTCTTTTATGACTCATGGACTTCAACTCCCAGAATTCCTGAGCCAGCATGGCTCAGCATGGAAACCTCTCCCTTTCCCCTCAGCATGGCTGGCTCAGGAATTTTGGGAGTTGAAGTCCACGAGTCATAAAAGAGCCAAGGTTGCCTACCCCTGCCCTATACCATCTCTCTTCTGAAATGTTTGTCCTGTTTTATAAGTATGATGCTAATTATAACCAAAGTGATTGGTTTCCTTCCTCTGGCTTTGTTGCTATCTCCTTTCCAATTATCAGCCAGCAAGGAAAAGACCCAATAATCAGGATCCAGCAGTAGATATGGCTGGGTTGTACTTTAAGACTCACTATCTCTTCTCTAGCCTGGATTGCCTTCTGCTCCTTCTACACCCATTTGGACATTTCCCAGATTCAGGAAACCCAGATTCCAACACATTCTCTGCCATTGAAGTTCTCAGGATGATTTGGGACCAATCTCTCTCTCTCTCTCTCTCTCTCTCTCTCTCTCTCTCTCTCTCTCTTTCTCTTCCCCCTCTCCCACCAATTCCACCTGGCTGTTATTCTGGGAAAAAGAAATAAGAGGAAGGAATGTGATGCATGGCAATTTGGATTCCTGAAATGAAAGTGGGATGTAACTCTAACAGATAAATAACTTACAATAAATTGGAAGGTTCACAGATTTTTTTTTAAAGAATCTTTTGTTTGGAAATGTGCTCATCTCCCAAAGAAATAAAAAATTAAAAGCTAAAAATAAAATGGAGAGGTAGAAAACAACTTGGGTGTTTTGTAACTGAGCACCCCAATATGATAGCTTCTAATAAACAGAAAATCTTCTCCGTGGCAGACATTTTAAGAGAGCAGCCATAACATTTCAGAGGATTCCAACATGTTAAAGGTTTTCCAGCTCCAAGGTGACTGTGTGTATCTGTATTTCATTTATATGAATGGTTTTTTTTGGGGGGGGGGAATACATTTCATACCAGTTTGTATGTATTTTTAAATTGTTGACAACCTAGCAAATATACTGCATTTAAAATAAAAGCACTCTGATAGAAAGAGTGCCTGGATATTCTGTGACAAGTACAGCACCCAAGCCACGAATAAAAAAAATAACTTGAAAAGCTGCATTTTAAATAATCTTAAATATCTGGAAAGGATGGGACTGTAAAACAAATGGAGTTCATAGAGCAGGATTACCCATTGTTTAACTGTGGTTTATTGACTAAACAACAGCTGATTAAAGCATATTGCAGAGTTTACAATCAGCAATGACTGGATTCATAGAAATGTGCTAGCATCTTCTGGCTAGCAGCTTCTCCAGGCATGTTAACATCCTTCTGTCAAAGGAGCTGCACTTCTGCAAAATCCTATAGAGGACTTTAAAGCCTGCTGTGAAGGCTTCAAAGATCTTTTCGTGTTATTCTATATTTAGTCCTCTCCCAAAAAACTCTAAAAGTATGCTGCATATTAAAAATAATTTTTATTTTGTTACTGCAACTGTTTTCATTCCATTTTTTAAAAGTGCCAATAAAATATTAGCAACAATTCTGAAGCAGAATAGAAGACCAGTACAAATACTCAAAATGCAACCAGAGTGATATAGATTTAGTTCATGAATGACATGCATTTTGAGGTGGTTTCATATGTTCTATTTATAACTGCTGGAGAATAACTAAGGATTACTATTTCAGTTTCCACAACTCAAATATGTTGCTACAATACATATTATCAGTGTGGCTATAAACAGTATATTTTATCTTAATTAACACATGGTTAATCTGTTAAATTAATTACCACAATTATGGTCACTAACTTGGATGGCTTTAAAAGGGAACAGGAAGAGTCAGTGCTACTACAACCAAGGCAGCAAACTTTGAAATATCTGGTGCAAGAGGACAATTGGAGAGAGGTGTATTTTCATGTCCTTCTTAGCATCCCAGAGGCTTTTGATTGGCCACTGCAAGAAACAAAATGCTGAAAAAACCCTTGATCTGATCAAGATTATTACATTCTTAACCGTAAGTCTTAGATCATAGCGGTATATTAATGGATAAAGAAATAGACAGACAGACAGACAGACACATGCCTGTGAAAATTCACTTGTAAATGCTTTGGGTATTTCTGGATGGGCTTTGACTTCTTTATTTGTAGAAATTGAATTTGTCTCTGACTAACTCCATACCTGATTTTCTTGCTTCTCCGATTTTTTCTCTTAATAACCACAAAGAGAAGAAAGGCAAACTTATTGCAAAATGCATTTTGATTGGCATTGATTCCTACATCTGGAAGAATTTTCAGTTCATTTATATTATTTGTCACTATTTTATCTTTACTGCTCATTTTCTTTCTTCTTTTTCTTCCTCCCTCAGCATAATTTGGAGCACTGGACTAAAGAATAATATCAATTATGTCAAGAATTACATAGTTAGTCAATAGGAGAAAAACTATATGTTCATATATTTTATTTTTTAAAATAGAATAAAATGTTTTAGCATTATTTTAGATCATATGCTTTTTAAAAAAATATGAAGTTTATTCATAGAATGAGTGTGTGGAAAAAAAGTTTACACTTTTAGGTTAATTTTAATCAATGACTTACTTGTCAGTATGGATGAAAACATAATGGCCTTTCAACTCAATATAAGTTAATAATTATATTACTGACTTTGAAAAACTGAGACTGGGAAACCAAGTAACTGGTTTGAGAGGAAAGGGACAGAAGATGGAGGAAGGAATAAGGACTGCATCCCTACTACTTCTCTTCAGAGTTTCCCCTCCAGCCATTGCATTTCTGACTACACTGGCAATCAGGGCTTTTTTTTAATAGATCGTTGTTCAGTTCTGTACTATGCAGGTTACTATTTACACATTGTATAGGGCAAATGGAATAAAGGTGGGGAAAAGGGAATAAAACTTTCTGAAGAGTATTTCACGTGCAAATATTTTACTACTTAAAGCATGCATTTAGAAACTTGCAACAGATAGAACCAATCATAAATACATACTTTGTGTCATATATTGACAGCTGAGGACTGGAATATTTTACTGAGGTAAACAAAAAAAATGGGAGTAACCCTGCATGAATTAGGAATGTTTGCTATGATCATTTGCAAAAGCAACCTCATTTAATTTACTTGGACTTCAGTAAGGCATTTGATAAAGTAGATCACAACCTACTACTTGATAAGATAGAAAAATGTGGGTTAGACAGCATCACCACCAGATGGATCCGTAGCTGGCTGACCGGCTGTACTCAGCGTGTGGTCCTCAATGGAACCGCATCTACATGGAGGGAAGTATGTAGTGGGGTGCCCCAGGGCTCTGTTCTGGGCCCAGTGCTCTTCAACATCTTCATCAACGATTTGGACGAGGGGATAGATGGGGAAATCATCAAATTTGCAGACGACACCAAGCTGGCAGGAATAGCCAACACTCCAGAAGACAGGCTTAAGATACAGGAGGATCTGGACAGACTTGAACACTGGGCACTATCTAACAAAATGAAATTCAATGGTGAAAAAAGTAAGGTTCTACATTTAGGCAAGAAAAACCAAATGTACAGGTATAGTATAGGGGGTACCTTGCTCAATAGCAGTAACTGTGAGAGGGACCTCGGAGTCCTAGTGGACAATCACTTAAATATGAGCCAGCAGTGTGTTGCAGCTGCCCAAAAGGCCAACACAGTGCTAGGCTGCATTAACAGAGGGATAGAATCAAGATCACGTGAAGTATTAATACCACTTTACAATGCCTTGGTAAGGCCACACTTGGAATACTGCATCCAGTTTTGGTCACCACGATGTAAAAAAGACATTGAGACTCTAGAAAGAGTACAGAGAAGAGCAACAAAGATGATTAGGGGACTGGAGGCTAAAGCATATGAGGAACGGCTGCTGGAATTGGTATGTCTAGTTTAATGAAGAGAAGGACGAGGGGGACATGATAGCAGTGTTCCAATATCTCAGGGGCTGCCACAAAGAAGAGGGAGTGAAGCTATTTTCCAAGGCGCCTGAAGGCAGGACAAGAAGCAACGGATGGAAACTAATCAAGGAGAGAAGCAACCTAGAACTAAGGAGAAACTCCTGACAGTTAGAACAATTAACCAGTGGAACAACCTGCCTCCAGAAGCGGTGAATGCTCTAACACTGGAAGTTTTTAAGAAGAGACTGGACAGCCATTTGTCTGAAATGGTATAGGGTTTCCTGCCTGAGCAGGGGCTTGGACTAGATGACCTCCAAGGTCCCTTCCAACTTTATTTTTATTATTATTATTATTATTAATTATTATTATTTCTGCATATGGGGAAGAGGTTTGGGCAGGATAGGCAAGCAGTGGCACCCATAGAAACCACATTAAAGTTAAAATGGTGATATATATGATGATGCGGACATAGAAATGCTGCCAAAAATATCAGTTTAAAACAGCAATGACAGTTTATTAAGAAAGAAATTAGGTCGGGGGGAACAAATTAAAATTGGATAAAGCCAGTGTGAGAAAGCAAATATGCCTGAAAAAAAGATTTATGTATTTATTTATATCTTGTCTTATTTATTTTTATAAATAGCTCAAGATGGCGAAGATATCTCTTCGTTTTTTTCCTAATTTCATCGTAAAGATTTTAGTTAAATACATAGAAAATAAAAATGTATCCTAGAATTAATCTATATAAGTACTTGCTTTACCTAGAATTTCCAGGGGATTATATTCCTGCCTGTATCTTGGAAGTTGGAGGTTTAGATTCCAGGTTTCCCAGGCCTGCTCTCTAGCCAACTGCTATTCCAAGGGAAAATTCAAAAGAGAAAAAAGTTGGTCAACTAGTCTCCCAAACTTTTCTTTATAAATCTATTATGGGTATTTTCTGACATGACAGGATTATAAGAACATCAATGGTTACAGTGCCCAATGCACCCACACCCACAAAATGGACTCTTTACGAAAGTAAAAAACCCATTCCATTAATGCACTCAGTGATATGGACATTCCTGGCTGTCAGCTACTGCAGGGCTCAACTGACATCAGTGTGTCATTCATATGGATTAACAAAACCAGGACAACTTATATATATATTATGAAGGTTTCACATTGCACGTGGCTATTTTGCCATCCTTCTGTAGGTCTGTTTAGTGAGTCTTCTTAAATTTACTGTACAAAAACATATACCATAGAAAATGAATTGTTTACTAGCAAAGAAAGTGCTTCTTTTTTTATTTTTGCACTGAAGTTACATTACAGTCCCCGTTCCCTTTTTTTTGTATTGTACTGATTTCCATTTCTGTTTTGCATTGTTCTCTTACTGGCCTCCTTTTTTAAAAAGATGATTTGATATTTGTGTAAAATTATATTGTTTTTCTAAACAGAATGGAATCATATGGTGAACATATATTTTATCATGTTAGCTTCTTAAACTGGTAGATGCACTTTAGTAACACAAATGTTCATATGCACATTTTCAAAACCTACAGCATATATTTCTAAATAAATGATTCTGCAACACTGGAGCCCCTCTGTATGTGGCTGATGATCACCAGAGGGCAGGAATGCTAGATTCCTCTGCTGACATCAACCGGTTGTTAGATATTTGCAGTAGTCCAAAGTATGATTCATAATTTCAGAAGCTGGAAAAGTATAAACGATCAGGAAACCTGTAGCCTTTAGGTTGAAAAATGTGCAAATAAACACTGTAATATTAAAAAAAACCTCAACAGTTTTAAATTGTTTATTATAAAAATCTATTAATGCCTGTAGCCACATGAAGGATATATTTGGCCACAAAGAAAATTTGGGTAGAGGATATAGCGCTTATTGAATGATGCAAATCTCCAACACCGAGCTGCTTCTTTGTCACACTGGCAAATTATGTTTTGACATCTGTCTAGAACAGCATCTGAAAAAATGAATGAAAAAGATACTACTGCTGGTTATGATGCAGCAGAGCACAAAAACAAAGTAGTCCTGCTTATCTATGAAATTGGCATTTATTAAGATGTATAGTCATAAAAGATAAAGGATTTTTCTGTTTGAACATCATAAAATGGTTATAATAAAATTCATATGCATTAGCCCACTCTGTCTAACAATTACATAATATCTATTTCAATGTATATGTTAAAACAATGCACTGTACATTCCATGTTCATTTTTATTTGTAAAGCCCTATCTCACACATCCTTTTTTAAAAACAAACATTTTTCTAGGCCTTTCTATGAAAACTCAGCTTGGAATTTAAGAATCAAGAGAGTCATTCAGGAGGGCGGAGTCTCAAAAACAGGTGACTCTCCAGAAATCTAAACTTCTGAGTAATATGAAGTTTAAAAAAGAAAACACCTTTTTCATTAAGTGGGCAAAGGATTTTAACTCTTGCTGCTCTTCTGTACTCTGAGATAAAACTGTAAAACTGTAATTTTTAAGAAATCCAGTCATGATACTCTGTTAGGAGTGATGATACAGCTTTCCATCCTTCTGAGGTCAGTAAAATGAAAACCCAGATTGTTGGAGGCAATTTGCTGACATTGTAAACCGCTCAAAGAGTGCTTTAAAGCACTGTGGAGCAGTAGATATGTCTAAGTGCTATTGCTATTACTGTTATGGGGGTTGATGATCAAGAACTGCCTTTTATGTTGAGAAGTGTCCAAGTGCAAAGCCCACAATAGGCAGGGCCCTGGAGAGGGCTGGGGTTTTGCAGTTTTCAGGACTGGTTTGTTTTTTAAAAGTTCTGTTCAGTCTATTTTGAACTGTACCCTACAGTTTCAATATGTCATGAGCCACAAAGAAACAAAACTGTATCACTATTTTTAGTCATCACAGTCAAGGTGTAGCTACAATGAATGGCCTGCATCCCTGAAATCACTGGATTTTGCCCACATGTGTTTTATGAATTAAAGCATATAAAGATCTGTAGCATTTCAATACTGTTTATATAATGTTATTTTATTTACATATTTAGATTTCTGTCCAGAACTTTACCATTCCATCTTCAAACTAACCACAGACCTTGGAAACTGACAACATGCTACAAACAGCTTGATTAAAAGTTAGCACAAGACAGTATATATCTGTATTCAATACATAATACAGCCATTTTCCTCACCACTAGTCTCCACAAAAAGACTGAAATTGCTTTAAATTAAAGTCATATGTGTGAGCTTTCTTGTCCAGTAGTGGCCTGGACAAAAGAACTGGCAAGTCCTAGCACCAGGCTTAGCATAATGGTAAAAACAAAATGATACTCTAGCTAGACATAGGATAGTAGAAAATACTGCTGTTGGTCAAACCTCATTTGAATTAATTAATTAAAATATCCAACATCAAAATCAACACCCTTTCACAAGCACTTTTAGCCCAGAGAAAACTTTAATTCAATTACTATTACATTGTATTTTTGTAAGTTGAATCTTTAGGCAGCTATGAGAAATTTTGTTAGTATTAAAGTTGTTTAAAACAAAGTCTGCTAGGAATAGTGTTATGAATCTTCCAAGAGAAAACCTTTCTTAGTAAACCAACATGATATTCTAAAATTAAAGCTGAATTTTTCACCTCTAGAACATCTGTATCTGCTTGTGCGTCTCTGAGATAAGGTAAATAAAAATAATGAAATTCAAGTTTTCCTTACCACATATCACAGCATTGTCTTGACAAGTCCATTTATATCTGTCTGTTATGGGGTGACAGCCTTGTCGTTGTGCAAAATCATAACAGCAATCGTGTCTATGGCAGCACCTTTCAGCAGCAGAGATTGATTAATACCATTGATGTGAGCCCTGAACATCAAGCAGAATGTGCAGCATGTGAAACTCTATCTCTAGTTTTACAGTGCTCTGGTGTGTGAGACATTTTCAAGCCCAATCAAGTACTTCCATGAAGCTCTTCACAGTCTGGATACTTTAAGAAGTAAACACTTCTCTGAAATATCTTAGGAAAACACAGCAACAGTGGTTTGATGTTCATAAATACATATCGTGTATATATGTGGGTGAAAACATTAAGTGTAATAATTGAAAATAAATACCACTCTAGTTCCACTGCAGCAAGAGATCACATGGTCATACCTTTTCTTCTATTGCCTTCTCAATTTAGCAACATTATGATGTCATCCAGCATAATAAAGGAGAAGGTTTGGACTAATCATATCATACTATTCTTCTGAGTGCTCACAATTATTTTGTTATTTGTTTCCCTTTTCCTTATCACATTATACTATTATTTTTCCATATATTTTTGTCTCAAAGTAAATCTGGCCTCATTTAAAATGCATTAAATAGAATGGGATTAATTCAGTTGAAGAATGTAATGGAAACAGAGAAAGAAGTATCGTACATACCAATCTGTTTCATCCTTAGGCCATCCATTTCCCCCTGGGCCACAATAGCATCCGTAACCTACATAGGCCAAAGAAAATCGGCTTGTACCACATTTTAGGGTTCCGTATAATTCAATGAGTCCTCTTTTATTCACAAAATGTTTTTTCCCAAGAACACCATTCCATACTGCAAAGGCAGAAATTAAGATTTTACTGCATTTGAGTAGGTCCATACAATAATTGCTTTATCTCTTTTTATACAATGTGCTCCTGCATAAATATATACATTATACCTGTGTTTGGCTGGAGTGTTGGATAGTGGTTAGAAAGTAGAGGAAGTTTAGATTAAGCTTTGGGCTGGTGTTACCCCTCAGCTCTTTCAGGAAGTAAATTGCCCATCTATGTCCTCAATATTGCTCAAGGCTTCAAGCAAGCCTACATGCAGAAAGTTGTACAGCAACATTGCTATTTTGGAGGAACCAGCTTCTTTCCCCCCCCCATGCAATAGCTTCCTGCACCAGGTAGTGAAAGATGAACAGGACTTTCAAGGGAGTCCTTATGGGCAATATGAATATACTGTCTATCTAACAACATTTGCTATGAACTATGTGTATTAATTTTAGCTTGCACAGTTGTCAAGGAATATGAAAATTAAAATCATGTTGGGTGTGCAGCAAATGAATGGGAAATACAACAAAGTAGAAAGAGCAACCTTTCAGCCTCCTGATTTGAATAGAATTCTTTACCATTTATCTTGGGCATATTTTCAAGACAAAATCAAAACTCCAAATTGAAGAATTGTTTTAAAATTGACTTGCTTTTTTCCCCAGATTTCTTGACTATCAAATACACATGCCTGAAAATATCCTATTCTCTTTTTATTACACAGTATTCAACCTTAATTATAAAACTAAAGACAAATACGGTATATATGACTTTGTCGTAAGAAGAAAATAAAAAACTCAGTAGCAGTTGCAACGTCTGAGTCATAACAGGCAGGCATACGCTTATACAGAAACAGTCTACTTCTACCTCTACTTCTACTTAAAGCATTAAAACTTTAAAGCATATGGATATATATTGCAGAATTGCTGAAAAGTCAGAGAACAAAGCTTCTATCTCATTGATAGAAAATACATGTTTCTGTCTCTCCCTCTATGTGTATGTGTGTGTGTTTGTGTATGTGTAGAATCTCAAAGCCTAGAAAAAAAACTTTCAATAGTCAATATAGTTCTTTTTTAAAAGAATTATTTTTTAAAAGAATTATATCCACATTAAGATAGGCAAAGTGATAAATTGTTAGTACTGAATTCAGTCTGTGAATATTTACATATTGCAAATCACAGATTTTGGCCTCCAAAGAATTAAAAAGAAACTAAGGCTGAATTTTATCTTTTTTAATTGATTCCAGCCACCCATCAGTTAAATTCAAAACCAAGTATCATTTCAAAATGGTTTCACTCATTTTATATACTGTGGTTTCACAATTGGCTATTGAGTTACAGTATTTATTCAACAAGGCAGTTTTGCTGAAACCTTAGCAATTTAAGAATGCACAGAAGGCCTCGTGTTTTCTTTTACCTGGAAAGATTATTAAATAGTCTCTTAGAAAAATATCTGGAATCATGTTGGTCTATTTAGGATTCTTATAATTTCAGCTTTCTTAACTCTGGAGTTTGGACTGATGTATTTTAAAGTCCATTAGTTTAGAAATCTTCAAATAATTTTAAATACCTTGTGGTAATGGTCTTTTATTTTTTATTATTAAACTCATATGTTAGCTATCTTTCCAGAGGCACTCTGGACGTCCTACAATCATTCAAATAAAATGCTATATAAAACATTAAAACAATAAGTAGGGATCTTAAATTTAAATTTAAAATTCAGTTAAAATAAAATTGACTAGTATTGAGAGGGAACGTGCAAAGTGCATACGGGAAGGGGATGGGGTATTATGTAATCCATTAGTTACCTCCAAAATGGTCCACCCCAATTAGGGCCCCAGGCCAGTTGGCACAGCCAGATCTTCAAGGCCTTTTAGAAGTCCAAAAGGGTGGGTGTGAATCTCACCTCAGGGGGCACGATGTTCCATAGGGTTGCAGCAATGACAGAAAAGCTTCTTCTACTGGACCCTTCCTCCCGAAATCCCTTCATTGACAGGGTTCCCTTCTGCTAGCGCAGGTGGGGTGGGCAAGTCCCATCGGGGTGAGCCAGTTCCTTAGATCAGCGCCTCCCAACCTTTGGGCACCAGGGACCAGTTCTGAGAAGAGGTTTTTCTGCAGACTGGAGGGGGTGTGGTTTCGTGTGCTGCCTGCATCCCATGAATAGGGCTTCGCTTGTTTGCAAGGACCGGTTTCTGGCATGCTGCGAACCAGTTGCAGTCCATGGACTGGAGATTGGGGACCCCTGCCTTAGATAGCCTGGACCCATGATATGAAGGACTTTAAAAGTGATAACCAATACATTGATTTGTACCCAGAAGCAAAGTGGCAACCAGGGCAGCTTGCGGAACAGTGATGTTACATGGGTCATCTTAGGGACCTCAAGAACTGTCTATGCAGCTGTGTTCTGCACCAGCTGAAGTTTGCAGATACTCTTCAAGGGTTAGCCCCATGTAAAGTGCATTGCAGCAGTCTGGGTGTGAGATGACAAGGGCTTAAATGACTGAGTGTAGGGACTCCCAATCCAGGAAAGGGTGCAACTGACATACTACACAAAGTTCTGCAATGGGTCTCTTAGCCAAAACTGCCAGCTGCTCACTGAGCAGGAGTCATGAGTCCAGAAGAATCTCCAAACTGTGCATCAGGTTTGTCTGGGGGAGTGCAACCTTATTCAGAACGAAAGATGTTAAAGTCCAGAACCAGAAGCTCCACATCTTACCGGGTTTATTAACCTGCATGCAACATCTACATCTTGAAATCAATGCTTCTAGTGTCTGATATTAACTACTGACATTTTTTAAAACAAATTTTTTCTGCTGACATTTGTTCACTCCACCTCAGCCTACATATGAAATGAACCTTTCTACAATAACATCATTGTAGGATAGAAAAATAGGTACAGTGATGTTTAAAGAGACACAAATACATAGAGGTGGGAAATATATTCAGTGATGAAAATTGTTATTTGCCTTTCTGCTGAAATACCTATTAACCAGTTCCACCAAAGTGGTTTTAATTGTCTAATAAAATGTTTAGGTGTGACACTAACTGGAATAAGTACAATCTTCAAGTAACAAGTCTTTATCTCAGTTTGCAAGTTTTCATTTACAAATAAAACAAATGTACTTATTCCCTTATTATTTAAATGCTCAAACAAGTTATTATGACATCATGAAGTGTTTTCATGACTGAAAACAATAGGAAAAAAGTGTGCTTACTCACTATCCATGTCTTCCTTGCTTCACTTGAATATAGCAATTTAAGACTCATGTAATGCATCATCAGCATTAAATGAGGAAAACAGAAGGGGGAAAGGATCAGCACCTCCATCATTTCACATTTCATTGGCACTCACCTGCCTGAAACAGCAGTAGTCTCACCAGCCGGCGTTCCATGTGGAGATCAACTCCGTATGACCCCACTCCGTCTGCACACCTACAGTCTGTGTAGACTCTACCAGTAGTTCTGCTGTCAAACTGAGCCAAACAGTGGGTGTGTATAAACAGTCTTACTGGATGCTCCTTTATAATTACTCTCAGAAATAAATATATGAATCCATACATTTCAGACACTTCCTTCTGAGGAAAAAGAGATCATTATTCAGAGGCTGGAGGAAGGACAGTTCTCTGATGCCAGGGCTTCTATTTGCAGATTGTTCCTTTCATCAAGTCTTGCTAAAAAGGAATTTGACATGCAGGTGAGCAGAGCGCAGAGTGGTAGGGATGGCCAGGGACATACCATTTGACACACCCCACTGCCTTTGCAGGCTGTTTAGCAGCAGCGATGTTTGGGCCATTTGGGGTGGTGGTGGTGCGAGGACAGGTGGCAGGGAGTCAGTGGAAGCCAGGCTTTTCATATCCTCTGGGAGCTCGGTGCAGCAGCAATAGGGGATGTGAAAATGGCTTACGCCTGGCCCCTGCTACCTCTCTGCCATCCATCCCACCTACCGCCACCAAATGGCTCAAACATCACCACTGCATCCAAATGGCCCATGGCAGCAGCAGTGATGGTGTGTGTGTGAAAATGGGAAGCTTCCAGCTGCCACCGTTGCTGCTCTGCACCCTGCCCACCCAGTCGTCTGTCCGGCTCTCCTTCTAGAGGGTTCTAGAGTTGGCCCCACAGCGAACTGGCCATGTTGAGATGTCCTGTAATGACTTGGCGGCAGTGAGTTGATAGAGGTGACTTTGCAATGGCGAGCTGGCCACGCTGAGGTGGCTGCGCTGAGCTGGCCGCACCAAGTTGTCACATTCCATCTCACAGTAGTATAAATGGCTTAAAAGAACTTTAAATTCAGATTGTTAGGGTTGGATATGAAAATAGTAAGCAACCTGTCATCTTAAATTATTATTATATAAGTTTTTACTGGCAGCAGGCAATTTGCAATTGCACACACCTCCTTCAGCTCTGTGGAACTATCCTAAACTCTGCCTTTAAATTACAGGAAAGAAATATTCAAGGATGAGTATGTGTTATGTACAAAACAAAGTTGGGAACTCCTGCCATGATTTGACCCCAAGAAAAAAATGACTTCTTTATGTAACTTAAAATGTGACATGTATATGTTGAAATATCAAGCCCTTTGATATATGAGGCTAACTCATATCAAAACCAAGGCCCTGGGAAAACTAAAATAGAAGTTTTATTGCAAAAGGGGAAGAATTTCATCCTTGCAATAAGAAGTAATAGTACAAACGAGGATATGGCTATACCCTAAACATATTAAAGGGTTTTGAGATTTAAGATACAAAATGGCCTTTTCTCTTTACAGTATTGGTAATCATATCTTAGACATAAATTATTTGCACCTTCTTCAAACATATTAGAAAAATAATATAAAAGAACAAGGAACTTTAGAACTATAGAAACATCCTTTTTCTTAATTTCTAGAAGTGGGAAAAACAAATGTTGGGGGCCATTCAAAGACTGAACTTGGTATAAACTTTGAATTCAGGAATTCTGAACCAGGGAGATTCAAGATAGTGAAAGGTTGGTGACATGCAACATAGAAAAAACAGTACATCATTACCTCAGCTGGAGTTAAATGTTACTTCAGCTATAAATTGACAACAAACATGTATTTTCAAGTGATGACTAAATAAATTTATTTAATGTTATTACCCAGTTCTAACAGACACAGCAATTAGATTTAAAAAACAAATAATTAGAGGGAACTGGGTTGAAAGGAAAATAAACTTGTCAAAGAAGAATTCAAACCCCAAGATTTAGAGTCCCCAGAATGTCCTGTTACTGTCCACCACACTCCCTGATCCACTTGATCACTTATATTTTAAAATAATAATTCTATCATCATCATCATCATCATCAAGAAATTGGCATGCTACAATGAAAAACAGTTTTCATCAACATCTGTATTTCCAGGAATGTCACTGGATTCTTAATGAGCTATATAGTTTTTCTCCTGAATTTTTTAAAAAAAACGATAATAAAAGACAATACAAACAAAATTCAGAAAGGAAAATAAAAATAAATAAAAAATAAAAAATAGAAAGTGAAAAAGAAAAGGAAAAAATAACATTTTTTTTAAAAAAAATAGTGAAGTGACTTCTGATGTTCATTATAAGTACAAGCAAACTTAGTAGTTCTTCGCTCCCCTATAAGGTAGCCCTACAATCTTTCTCAGAAAATAAAATTGATTACTAATTACAGGCTAATTCTTTGTTCTGAAGTATGGCACTTGCTTAAGCAAAATTACTACTCTAATAAAGCAATAATTGTTAAATTGTTATGTCCTTCATGGCAAAGAGACTTGCCTCTCCTGACACTGGTAATATATTCTCTAAATTCCCAACATGTTCACCAGCCTCAAAAGTTGGTATCTCTGAGCTAAATGCAATAAGACAATGACAATGAAGGAAACAAAGAGAATTAAACAACTTTTAAAACACACACATGCCCATGCACACAAAAGAGAATTTTTAGGAATAGAATGGACAGATCAAAATCAGACTGGAAGATGAGACAGAAGAGTTAAACCTGCTTACAGTGCAATTGAGTTCTGCCTGGAAGCCATTGTAAGAAGTGGATTGGTTACCTAGTGACCTCTATACGCATCTATCTGCCTTCTAGAACTGTTCATATGAATGGGCTGAATGTGGGAAGCAAATTGATGTTATACTAAATACTGCAAAAAATGAAGTACTAAGAACAAAATATCAAACATAGGAGGGTATAGCCTGTTTTTAATCCTCTCACAATGCAGAATTCAGAATAATGGTTTTAAATTATAAGAAACGAGATAGTGACAGAATGTTTGGAAAGTGAGTATCTCAGATGATGGTTTCTCTACAATTTTTGGGCTCTCTGCCATGATCAATAACGTAGACATGATGTTCTATAAACTAGTACACTCACAATGCACATTGCCAAAACCTCTGACTCATCCCACCTGAGAAAATAGATGTGCGTGTTGTCACCCTCACTTAAGATTTGGATGAATCTTGCATTACAAGTTCAGACTGCATTAGTGGGCCTTACTTTTCCTACTGGAAAACCTGCCTGCCATGTCTCCTGACTACCAGCTCCCAGTTAACCCTTCATTTACTTAGCCAAAGGAATGCCTTCAAAGGCAATTTTGCTGGCATGTGCAGGATTTGCTGGATTAACATACCTCATGGCTTGCTAGAACAATGTGTGCATTGCTGATTAAGCACTAAAGTAAACTTATAAGGCTTTTCAGTTTATTTATAAATAATTTTTAAAAATTACTTGCAACCATACCTCTAGCAGTTTAATGAGGAGAATGCTTTGCAGATAACCAAATGTATACAAATACATGTGAACAAGGCCTGGGCACTGGGTGTATTCTTGTATAGGGGTGGAGACCCTTAAAATGTATGTGCCTATTTTTTTTTGTAAAGGAAGGAAAAAAGCTGTTAATTCAAAGAGCAATGAAAACTCAGTTTGAAACAAAGTGCGAATCAATCTGCTGAAGGGTATTTTCTGCAAGGTGCAGATAAGCAAGCATATTGACATCATTCTGAATGCATTTGAGATCTGCACTTAATAAGAAAAATGTAAAGAAATTGTGTATTGGTTTTACATTATATGATCAGAAATATAGTACCTAGAAAGACTGGTAGCACAACTGACCTCAGTAAGGTAGGAGAACCAATTGCCCGTGTAAGTGATGGGCTGATGTAATGCAGGGGTCCCCAACCCCCGGTCCATGGACCGGTACCGGGCCACACCCTGCCAGCAACCGGTCTGCACAAACAAGCAAAGCCCCATCTGCGGGATGCAGCAGCACACAAAACCACGCACCCTCCGGTCCGCGAAAAAACCTCCACATAACTGGTCCCTGGTGCCCAAAAGGTTAGGGACCTCTGCTCTAATGTGTTTGATAAACTGCTTAACAAATTCATTGCATCCCTTATTTTGTCCCTCTCCCCACAAAAAAATAATATTGCCAAATTGGCAGAATGGTTTATGGACCAACTGCCCATCCTGAACTGAAACATGCTTTTTACATTTTATTACACACACATTTAAGTGATTAATAACCATGCATAATACAGGTCATGATAATTAAACTCTTCAGTAAAATCTGTTTCATGTTTTCTCATGACAACTAATCTATTGGAAATGTGAACATTTTAACATTTATGTGAACATGTGAACATTTATTTCAGCTGCCACAAACTTTAAATGGATTAACAGTACATATGCATATTAAAATAACTTTTACAGCTATTTGAATAAACTTTAGAGAAGCCTGAGAATTACATTATGTATAACATGTAAAATGTGATATAAAAACTAAGGAATTAAAATCCTTGTAATAATCAGCTTTTTTAGATTTCAAAAATGCCTTTATTCCATCTCAAGTTAAACTCTGGGAAAAGATTAAGGCCACTAACATTGACAAATGGCTACTGCTCATTAACCAGTTATATATTAACACTAATTGATGCAATCCACTTGGAAGACTCTGGCCCAATGCCGGTGCAAAGCTGTGTCCTTGAACCCTTATTGCTCAATTTCTATATTAATACCCTAGTCAAGACTCTCCATAGAGCACACTCTCACCTGCTCATGTTGGTGGAGCAATCCTTATGGATGCATTGCTTTTATCATACAACCAAATCAGCTTTAGGAGGATCTTGTAAGGTCTCACCCAATATTGCAGAGAAAATATACATAAATTATCTACCAAAAGACAAAATTAATGGACTTTGCTCCCCAAAAAGTTCTAACCAGCATAATTGACTGACAGACATTTAGATAGAACAAGCTGTTTCAAGTATGAAAGCCTAAAAGCCTACACAGAAAATGCAATGTTTTATCTATTTATATTATTTCCTTTAGAAGCTGCCCAAATGACTCAAACGAGTTCAGCAACTGTCCTAGGTTTTCCCACTTAGAAGGGGATAGATTCATAGATTGATATTCAAAGGAAAAAATGGTACCTGCTGTTATAATTCCAGGCAAAACCATTGGTACAACATCTGTATGATGCACAATTTGATCCTTTTTCCAACTAGAATCAAATTAACTTCCTTGGAATGATTTTTACAGCTGCTTAGATATATCCCAAATTCTTTGTGGCTGGAGATTGGCTTTCCAAGGGTGGAAACAACAGCTTGACTAGTAATTGCCAACTACTGGTTGAAGAATAAAGTCTTCCTAGCAGACCTGATTTCACACATAATCTCCAATAACAAACTAGGTGGAAGTAGGCTATATTTTTCTTGGGCTGTTGAAAGAGAAAGTAGTATTAGTATAGTTATAATGGAATTCTCTGAGCCTGGGGTCAAAAATTGAAATTTCCAAAATTTTGGAAAACAAAAACATATAGTTATTTTTGTGGTTTCAGATAAACACTGATATCTCTCCATTAAACCAAGACCTACAAATAAAGGTTAATAGGGAGGCCTAGGTTCCTATAAATATCCTATAATGTTTTCCCCTTTTCCTTTTTCCACCCCATTTTTCCCTTTGAATATATACATACCATTACATGTTTCCTCTTGTTTCTTTGTTGCAACTGGTGGAATCATAACTATCATAATCACAACAAATCCTAACAGGATTTCTGCAAATATTAGGCTCGATATAAATTAGAATAACTTTACATTCTGATAGTGTCTTATAAATAGAGTACTTCTTTTGTATGGGAGCCAGTTTGATGATATAATTGAGGCACCAGGCTAGAAACTCTGTAAGACTGCGAGTTCTAGTCCCACTTTAAGCATGAAACCAGCTGGGTGACCCTGGGCCAATTATTCTCTCTCTCAGCCATAGGAAGAAGGCAATGGCTATCCACTTCCAAAAAACCTTGCCAAGAAAATAATAGGGACTAATCAGGCAGTTGCAGGATTCAACACTGACTTGAAGGCACAACTTATATATTTATAGTTATGTACCTTAATAACTTATAGTATTCAGGTTGACTGTAATTTTATAGGTCTCTTCTTGGTTTTAATCCCCATGCTTTGCAATTTTGCACTAATAAGGTTGATTTTTAGTTGTTGTTTTTTATTCTACCAATATATTTTTTACTTTTATTTTAGAGTGATTTTTCTTAGCCTTATGCTGGTCTATGACCAAAATAAATGATAAACAAACAATAGGAAGGCTCCAGCTTAATATTTTACAAGGGCCAAATGTTACATGAGGGCAAGTTGCAATATCCAGTTTCCAGTATTCTGTAACTGAACTCCTTCTTCTTTGTAATAAATCTACTTACTCTTATTTTTTCTTTACAATAAATCCATTGTGACAGTTATGCTTTCTTGTTGCAAGTGAACAGAGAACCTAACTCATTAATCACTGTGAAGTACTTAGAAAGAAATTACACGCTTTATGGAAACTTGCTAGCTATATCTTCTTCCTTTAATATTTCAAACAGAAGAAAAGGTTGAATGTGCTTCCTTAGTTGTCCTATAAAACCAATTCTAAAGTACAACTGCCTTGGCAGATTAGAAATCATAGAAAACATGACCAATCTTTATAGAGATTGCCACATTAACTTTATCACACTTGATCATCATCCAAGCTAATTAAAGCAATTCTATAATACTTTTGACAAAAATAACTTTATTATAATTCTTAGTGTGATATTTTATGGACTGTAACACAAAGTAACAAGGCCTCCTTTATGAACAGACCACCTTCTGTTAGCTGATCACAGTTTAGTTCTTATCCTGCCTGTCTTGGAGTGATTTGGGATTGCAGATGTTTACTAGTGTAAATATGTTCATATAAATTTTGAGGGAGAATCTTATCCTAATTCTATTGATGGCTAATTTCTATAGTTTTCAAAGCTTCCCTGTCTATTGCTGATATAACTCTTTCAGGGAAGTGCCTCAGATTGTAGGAAAAAATGATGAGGAAAAAGTGCAGCACAGCTATTGGCAAACAACCTATAAATCACTCTGCACATTTTGAAGGAAAGGGGAATTGTTTGTTATAAATACTCCAACTGCTATATTTAGATATCATGTAGAAGTCATTTCATAGTTAGGCAGACCCACATGCTACAGAATTTAAGGCAGTTTTTACTTGCTGAAGAACATAGTGATGAAACACTGACAAAATCTTATATTCCATTCAGTATTTTCTATATGTATATTGGAGATAATTGTTGTTGATGTCCCTTTAGGTTTCTGAGAGCTCAAGCTATTTTTTAAAATTGTTTTCTGACAAGTAAAGTAGAAAACTGTGTCTCTGTTGTTTGGAGTTTGCCACTAAATTTTGTTGACACCATTTAAAAGAAGACCCAGGATAGCATAGTGATTAAGACCAGGACCAAAGCTGAAGTCTATCATCAGCTATGCAAGCCAACTGAATGATTCTGGAGCAGTCACTCTCTCATCCCTATCTACCTTAGCATGTTTGTTGGGAAAAACAAGGAAGGAGTGTTATACATGCTACTTTCAGTTACTGAATGACATCATTAGAGTGAGGGGAAGAGCAACAGCCCTATATGTTCTGAATGAGGACTGTATTGCAGTTTGGGGCATACAAGAGTCTGCAGAAGGTTCTGCAAAGCCAGTTCCCTCATCTGATCTAAAACACTCTCATTTCAAAGATATATTTGATGTTGTTGAGAGCTGTTTGTCCTTCCCTTCCTAAGTTTCCTTAGTCACCTGGAAAGGATTCATGACTTTTCCATCAAATAGTAATTTAAAAGGGTGTGGATGGTTTTTCGGTGCACCTGAGTTTCTAGTTTGCCATCGTAAATGACATCTAGTATCCATCATTCCTGGTATCCTGATCAGCAGAGACTGAAATACAAACTAGAAATACAAGTGTAACGAAAAACCACCCACACCAATAAAGTGCTCCACTACCAAAATAATAATCCAGCCTCCCACAAGAGAAGCTGTGTAAGAACTATTCAGACTAGCACAAACATACTGTGACAACCCTGAACAGCCAAAAAAGGAAACAGATCATCTATATAACAACAAAATGGATATCCATGCAACTTCATCAGAAAGTGCCTGACCACTCAACCCAATACCGCACAACCAAAACAAGCTGTAAAAAGGATAACTATGCCATACATCCAAAACATCTCAGAAAACACCAACAGACTATTACAAGCACATCAACCAACTAAAGTTCTCCAAAACATTCTGAATATCCAAAAGATCCAGCAACTTCAGAAGAAAAAACACGTGTCATCTACAACATACAGTGTAAAGATTGCAACAACCACTACATAGGACAAACAGACAGAAGGCTAGCAGAACGCATGCATGAACACCAACTAGCAGTCATATGAAAACTCTTTAATTTCACAACATATGGAGAGATGTAACCATAGTTTCAACTGGGAAACTTACCATCCTAGATCAAGCCAAATCCAAAAATACTAAAGAATTTCTGGAAGCCTGGTACTCTGAAAAAAAATGACCTTCAATAGACACATAAACAACAACTACATACAGTGCAAAAGAGACAGTCAACAAGCCAAGAAGGGAACAAAAAGACCAAAACACTTCCCCACCAGCAATCAACCTCCAGATGAGCAGAGATCAACACCAAGATTAACATCTGACCAAAAATCAAGAAGTAAACAATATCCCAGTCAAGGAACTAGCTAACAGTAAACAGCCCAACCAAAGAACCTCCAAGACCACTCCCACAAATACTGACAGGGCAAGCCACTGGAATATAAAATGAGAGCAAACCCCACTCCCTATTAGCACTGATGATGTTACCTGGTTTGGTTAATGAAATGTCTGCAAAAAAAACAACCAAGCTCAGAGAGCACCCAGGTCCCCTCATAATTTAATTTTGCAATACACAGTATTTCTTTGCATGTGTGCACTGTGTACACTATATGTATGCAAATTTATGTAATAGATACTTATTTATGAGTTTTATGGTTGTAAGACCAGTTTGGTAATTATAAGATATTTATAATTTCTGGTGAATTCAGGGAGCAGTTAAAACATTTTGGGACATATATTTCATATGTCAGTCATAATTTCGTCTGGTTGGAGGTTTTGAACAGAATGGGCTTATTTTCAGCAGCTATAGTTACTTTAGAGATATCTTGAAATATTGCAATTTATTTCTCCAGTGTGATGTTTTCAGCATAAGAATAAGACTTTAGTTCTAGAAGAACTAAAATTTACTGATACAATCTCTAGATTGGAGATCATTGTAGCCTGCTGCTATAGAGCAAAAGTAAACTCTGTTTCCACCTAGTGGAAATTACCAGAAAAGATTTAGAATGTGCTTTACAATGGAATGTGAATTTACAGTCACTGATCTAGGGATATACTCTACAGTCTTTTAAAAGACAATACTAGGAAAATGTGAAATGTGTGCAATACCCATGTAACCCACAAGTATTAAGAACCAAAACAGTGATATTTCACTATACCTTTTCCAATTCTATTTCAAGGTTATGTTGCCAACTGTGATAGATGTTTTTAATTGTACCAACAGTATGTACTTATTTCTATATAAGGGAGTGAAAGTACTTATATACTTATATAATATATAGGTTATAAGAATTATAACTGTGAGCTGCAAGGATTTTTTTAATATGAAGAATCCCATATAAAACCTCACCCTGAATGCAACAACAAAAACTATTCTAGAATACCACATTAACAAGCAACTCACCAATAATCTGCAAGATAAATTACTTTCTAAAGTTTCATAAAATGTTCCCTAGAATATCAATGCTGAGTCTTCAGTTGACTCCCCACTGTCTACATTTATTTATTCCTTGAAAAGCTAAGAAGGGTTGGCTAGCACATTTAGTCAATGTTTGGATTGGAACAAAGAAAGATGTATCAAAGATCCAAACTTTGGTAGAGAAGTCAAAACACTCAGGAAGAAGCCAGTGGCAACCCATTTCCTTTTCACTGCCAAGAATATTGCATGAAATCCTAGCAGTTCATTTTTACTCAATTACTCTCTGCCTAAAGAAAGGCAATCATATTGTGATACTACTGGATTTGCTCCTTCTGCAGCTAAGCCAGCCTTCCCTAACTCGGATCCCTTCAGAACTGTTGAAAATGTAGCTGGAGTTGCAATCTCAACTTCTGGAGGCTCCCAGCTAGAAAAAAAAGACAGGGGTAGATTGTTACTTTCTCTATTTTTTCATCGGGCTCGGCTCGGTGTGTGAAACAGACTCAGCCCAGAGCATTTGTTGCATTTCACCACACACTACGGTCTTTGTTGAATGAAAAAACAGAACTCGCTAGAGCAGGGTTTGCAAACTTTTCCATTTCTAACCTTTTCTACCTCTCTCTCAGAGCTGTACACTAGTAAGCATCTGCTTTGTTGAGTAGCTACCAACTCTCCCCTTATTCCTCCCTCCCCCTCAGTGTATCACTGAGAGAGAAAAATAGGAAGGAAATCGGCAGTTACTTTGGTGTGTGCTTAAAGTTTCTCTCTTTCCTTTTCCAGACCTCAACAGCTGCCCCTTGGCATTGAGGTTTCAGGATGCCTCTTCCTTTGGTTCTTCTCCCAGCCCTTCCCTGTTTAGGGTTTCCCCATCGATTCCAGGTGTCTGTCTGCAGGCAACCACCTCCCTCTGTTTCTGACTGCCTTGAGGTTCAAGTGAAGCCTCTCTGTTGGGGTTTTCACTTTTCTTCTCCTTCTAGGGCCAAAACCACTCTCTGCCTTGGTGCTTCAAAGCATCACAGGCTCAAATGTAGTACCTGGTCTTTTCAACTGCCCCCACCCTTCTGTTTGCAGCTCAAGCCACTACATTTCCTCGAGCAGCTGAGGAGACAGGCTTCCCTCCAAGGTTGTAGTTCCCATTTTCTAGGTCTGGTCAATGAACAGGCTGCCTCCATCTGCCACCCATAGTCCTGGGAAGCAGTCAGGGCAGCTCGCCTGCCCTTGGGACAGCACAGCGACCCTGTAAAGCCATATCAGAGTTTCTTCTCTATGCTTTCTCTTCTCTCTCTCTCTCTCTCTCTATGCTGACTTATGCCAGCATAGCCACAACCAGCTTGGCCACAAAACCCATATGCCATATGCATACCACATACCACAGCAGGAGATAAAAATAGACAAAATTGTGATGCCTTTGAGCATTAACAAAGGATATTAAAGGGAAAGGTGTACATAATCAAAGGGCATGTGTGGTTTCATTTTTACAGAGCGGTTTCTCCAAATTGCTCAACAGTATTTCTGCCAACAAGAATATTACTTTCTTAACAACTCTCCCGACTCTGGTGATTACAACAAAATCATCTTGTACAGATTAGAAAATCGGCTTAATCAGTCTACTGGAGGATGAAGGTCTTTTCATGGAAGGTTATGGATTATAATTCATCATGCTGGACTACTGTTGAGTTGGTAAATGGATGTGGGGTTTTTTTGTTTTTTGTTTTTGTTTTTTTGACATCCCAGCCTGAGAGGAATGACTGACCCAAAGTTAACCATGAACTTCCTGTCACATGTTAATCACATACTGAATAACATTTTAATACATTTAAGCTAAATACTAAATTCTTTCAATTCCTAGCAGTGGCATTTCATGACAGATAAGCCAGTTGGTATTTACAGAAGGCAGCAAGTTGCAAAAGTTGTGTCTTAAAGAGACCCATAATTTAAGTAGAAAGGGGAAGAAAGGATAATTTAACATGTTTCAGAAATCCAGATTCATTACTGTTAGGACAACTGAAGTGGACATATACAGCATGTCTCAAAGTATTCACAAAATCTTACTTCTAGAGCCAATCACAAGCAGTTAAGCTACCAAATGATATTTTAAATAGTGGATTGAAACTTCTCTAGAACTGACGGTGTCAGGATGTTTCTTTATTATAAGCATAGAATTACACTCAACCCCACATAATCCCCCAAGCAAGATCTATTCATGCATAGGAAGCAGCTGGTAGTAGGAACAGAGAACTATAAACGTCTCTCTGCTGATTTATAAGCTCAAATTTTGAGTGAGCTGCATGTATCTCTTTCCTGGAAACGTCCATCTTTCTATTTTTCCTGGAAGCCTAGCACTCTGACAAATCGGCCATCAATAGATACATAAACAACATCTACATTCTATGCCAAAGAGACAATAAACAAGCCAAAAAGGGAACAAAAAGACCAAATACCTTCCCACCAGCAATCAACTCCCAGATGAGCGGAGATTAACACCAAGATTAACCTTAGACGAGGGGTGTCAAACTGCCAGCCCGCGGGCCGGATGCGTCATGCTGAAACCGCGCCCACCCCATTGCCGGCAATGGAAAGTCATGATAGGTTGTGACACATCACGTGACGTTGCGAGTTTGACACCCCTGCCTTAGACCATCAATCAAGAAATAAACTATACCCTATTAAGGAACTGCCAAACAAGATAGCAGTAAACAGTTGAAGCCAAGAACCTCCAAGACTATTTCCACCAACACTGACAGGGCAAGCCACTAGAATATATAGTGAGAGCAAACCCCATTCCCTACTAGTGCTGATGATGTTACCTGGTTTGGGAAATGAAACGTCTGCAAGAAAACAACCAAGTTCAGGGAGCACCAAGGATCCCTCTTCTGTTTCATTTCTCACAAGTGTATCTCGTCAGTCATTCAATTTTTCAGAATAAAAATCTTTCCAGCTTGATTTAAGCAACTTACTAACTAGGAGTGATACAGAAGAACTACTAGTGGGGTCCATGGATAAGTTGCAAAACTACATTTGTGAAGTGTGAGGAGTGGCTGCATGCAATGTGTCTAGTGTCAATTAATGTCTACTAATATTAAACAAACTTACTAAATGCAAAAAACTCCAATCAACACAATGGGTGTATTAAAAGTGCACTACCTCTGCTACCGAAAATACTAATAATTCCCAATACCACAAACACACCCTTGTCAGTAGATTACTGAGCAACCCACCCAACAGTTTCAATAGCAATGTTTCAGTTTTATTTCAAGGCATCTCCACCCATTTTACCTTTCAAAAATTAAAAATATTGTCTTTTGTGTCCCAACATTGTACACATATATGCTGTTACTCAGAGTTCTAATTTACCCCCTGCAGAACTCCTTTACATATTACGGAATTCTTAAATGAACAAACTTTTTTTGAGGGAATTAGCCTGGATTACAAAAGCATATCCTATTTTTTATTCTGCTTCAAAAATAAGTATTACATATTAAAAATTCAACCTACTGATGTGTAGTTACTAGAGGGGTAAAAGGAAGATCTGGCTCTCTGGATTATTTAAAGTAATCCAACAAGGATTCCATGTGGTTTTCTTGAAAAAAAGAAAACCATGACATCAGTCCCAGGTTAGGGACAGATCATCATGAAGAAAATCTATCTATGTAGTCAGTAAGAAACAATAATGACTTTAGGGCAGAGGTCCCCAATCTTCTGGGCACCAGGGACCGGTTTCATGGAGAAAGGTTTTTCCACGGACCAGAGAGTAGATAAGATAAGATAACCTTTATTGTCATTTTTTTACTGGGCACAATGGCACACATCAAAAAATGAAATTTAGTTGCCCGCTCTCGAAGTGAAACACATACATGACACAGACCTAAAACATACTATATACAACATATGTATAGACCCACACCCCTACATATACGTAACAAATAAATATTAAATACTGTCCATCTTGAATATATAACGGAAGGAGGAAGCTTGAGAGTTCACAAGGTTAATGCTGTATGGAATGAAACTATGGCTGAATCTGGATGTTTTGCTACGGACACCACAAAGCCTCCTCCCAGAAGGTAGCAAGGAAAACAGGTTGTGAAGAGGATGTGTAGTGTCCGTGGTTTTGTGTGTTGCCTGCATCCCACGGATGGGGCTTTGCTTGTTTGTGTGGACCGGTTGCTGGCATGCATGGCCCGGTACCGGTCAACGGACTGGGGGCTGGGGACCCCTGCTTTAGGGCACATAATCAACAAACAAGGAATAGCTTAATAGTGGAATATTTGAAAAAAAATGTGAAATAAATCAGTTTTAATCAAAGA
Organism: Azemiops feae; assembly: GCA_023970755.1. Taxonomy (NCBI): domain Eukaryota; kingdom Metazoa; phylum Chordata; class Lepidosauria; order Squamata; family Viperidae; genus Azemiops; species Azemiops feae. Next base: position 92,067 of record JALGBA010000099.1, read on the forward strand.
TGTCTGGAAGAGAGGTGTGAAAAACTAATGCCAAGTAATATTATAAACTGCCAACAATTGATGGCGCTAACATGTTAGAGGTTCTAACATGTTTTTTAGATGTTCTTTTACTTCAATTGACAGGAAGTGGCTGTGAGAAAACGCTGATTATTTTGTAAAATGAAATCCTGAAATGAGTATTCATCAGAGTGTTTTAAGCAACATATTGTGATTATATTTTTAACTGCTGAAGAAGTCCTTCCAATCAAAGTATGCACAGCCTTATTTTCTATAGTTTAGAGGAAAAATATATCTCAATTTGCATAGAAAATATATATTTAAAATCAAAGGATTTCCAATATCTTATGGTAGTCTGAGATGTCTTTTTTTAAAAAATAAACTGCCCATTCCTGTTCTCCCTAAATTCACTATATTCAAATGAATGGAAACCTGTTCTAGAACACAGCAAAGCAATATTTATTCAACACATGCTCTCATGTTTAGAACATATAAGTTTTGTGCCTCAGGCTAGAGGAGTTTAAAGTATGCAAATTATTAATCTCATCTATTTTGAAGTAAAGTAGGATGAACCTTTGACAATTAAAAACACACAGTAGGTTTCAACTAATAAAAAGACGCTAATATAATGCTTTTTGCTGTAAATTCAAGTCAAACTAATTTTTTTCCCAATAATCTTGCTTTTTTTCTAAACAGCTAAATGCCATTCATTTATTATGAGAATCAGACAGTTCTCTGCAATATATATCAAAATTTTCCAGAGTAAAAACTTTCAACAGCATTCTCTTTGCTCTCAGAATACATGCAAAACTAACTACTGTATTAAAAATGTATTTGAATCTAGGAGAGAAGCAACCTAGAACTAAGGAGAAATTTCCTGACAGAACAATTAATCAGTGGAAGAACCTGCCTCCAGAAGTTGTGAATGCTCCAACACTGGAAGTTTTTAAGAAGAGATTGGATAACCATTTGTTTGATATGGTATAGAGTTTCCTGCCTGAGCAGCGGTTTGCACTAGAAGACCTCCAAAGTCCCTTTCAACTCTGTTATTCTGTCTTAACATTTTTTAATTCTTCAGTGAGAATGAATAATTCCACATCTTCCTTCTCCCACACTGTATTTTTAAAAAAGCTTTACTGCACACACATACATGTTTTATGCCCTCTGCATAAAAGAAGAAAAAAAATATTTTAATTTGAAGTTGCAAGGCTGGACAGTCTTTGCAAGATACATCCTAAATGTAGCTATTTATTTGTAAGGATTCTGGTACAAATATTGATAATGTCAAGCTGGAAGCATTGTATAAATTTTCTTACTGAATATGTATCTTTTATTTTTAATCTTGGTTTTATCATTTGAAGCGAAATCAATGCACTCTTCATTTTTCCCCTTTATATATCTTGTGATTTGAAAAGGAAGAGGATGGATGTCAAGATTTTAGTTAAGTGCATTAAAATGAACTGTTATATCACATGTATTTTCTTCTATTATCAGTCACATACAACTCCAGTAAAATTAATGAGTCTTAACTCAGGTTTATTTTCTTAAAACAAAATTGTTCGTTTAGGTGACATGAATAATAATTCTACAAAATGTAGTATTGCATAAATAAAATATTTAAAAAGTCAGATTTATATACAGATATATTTGTCAAATTAGAAAGTAAAACTTGTTATGGATGCTTCTATTACAAGAGAGAGAGAAATGCGCACACAATCTTGATAATTATTTCACAAGATTTAAAAATTCCACAGTTGTCAACCATTTTATAACAATCTGGACCAAATAGATTGAAAAAGACATAGTAATAGGTCTGAAGATGGGAACAAAACTATAGCACAACCTTCAAGGAGGTCCTGGCTTATCCGATACACATTCTATCCATTTTAATTTCATCAAGACCTTTCATCCCCTTAAGGATCCTGTTTGCTTTGCAGATGAAGTTTAGATGTGAAAATATAAGTATGTCAGATGTATTTTAAAAATGTGTTGAAATCTTACAGATCTCTGGCAAGAAAAAGCAATTCCTCATAATCTGGTCTCTAAGTCTCTTTAATTCCAAGCCATTTCAATAAATGTAATTAGAAGCATGCATCCTCTGAAACAGATAAATAACTAATAAAAATAGCAAGGAGATTAAAAAAAGTATGAAAATAAGAGACTTGAGGAAAAATGAGGATCTTATTATGCCACTCGGTATGCTTTCAAAAGTGTGAATTCTTTCCTGTTTGTGCGTGCAGCCCAGATGAAAAGGGCAGCGGCCATGAACTGCAGAGGTGCTGACACACAAGCCAGACAGAAGGACCAGCCAAATTGGCCTTGCACTGGAGGAGGAGGTAGTTTCTTATGGAGCAGCTCAATTCCAGCTACATAGCAGCCAACTGAACCCAGTGTGCACAAACCTGGTGAAAAATCAGCAAACAACAGTTAGATCAGAGCAAGAAATACTTGCCTTGTATTATTAAGGCATCCATGTGTCAAGCAGATGATGTTCCTCAAGATGACTCACCAGCTAGGAAGTGGAGAACTCCAGTGGCAATGGCAGGATAGAGACTGTGGCAAGCACAAGCACAGACTCCAATAAGTGCTCCAAAACACATGAGTCCTAAACTGACAAAAGGCAGGAGAAACTGCAAGCGCCAGAGATCTAAAAAATAATAATGGACAAATGAAAATCATTAGGCTATGCCACTGTTTGATACAAGACAGCGATATTAGAGGACTTCTGGCCTTCCAAGTTATCCTTCCTGCCCATTCAGCCTCATGTGAAGTCTATGTTCCCACCAGTGGTGGGATTCAGCAAGTTCGCACCACTTCGGCAGAACCGGTAGCTAATTTTTTGTTGCCGAGGCCCAGAATGGACTTCCGGAAGCGGCATCCACACAGAGAACCGGTTGTTCACATATTTGAATCCCAACACTGGTTCCCACCCTAAATCTTAAACCCTGAAGCACTCACAGAGTTATTTGAAGCAGCAATGCCCTTTCACCCATCTCTTTCAGAAAGGACAGGGAAGCTAGACCAGCAAGATGCTCTTTCAGCTTGCTCTTATCAGAATTGCTAGTACAAAGTGTCATTTTCTTGACAAAGAGTTTCAAAACTCTAGTCTTACTTTGCACCAAAATACTAAATAAAGTGACATTTTTGAAATTCTTAACCCCTAATTATAAAACTACTATGTATCTCATAACACCTACAACCTCTTCAGATATCATTGAAAAGAATTCAAATTAAATATATTTTTTCTGAAATGTAAAAATAAGCCTAGATCTTTTAGAAAAAGAAATTAAAATCTTATGGGATTTTAGTCATTTCTATCTTTAGTCTATCATTCTCATGTGATTAAAATTGTAAAAGTGAGATTGCTAAAAGATTATGAGATTTAGTCATCTTCCTACATTTTGCCCATTTTAGAAAATATCAGACTATGCAATTCTACATATATTCATTGGTGGAAGCCTACTTTGCCATTTACCTTTGCGAGAGAGAAAACATTTACACTATTTGTTTCCAATAAATAAACCAAAAATACTCACAGGTTCGGTTCAGATCAATGCCACTATTATGATTCCCAGGATCTTTGTATTTTTCCATGAATTGATCCGAAAGAGAAAAGCTGACACACTTTGTGACCATCTCACCTTTCAGAATGAAATAGATATTTCTATTAGGCTGTGATTTTTGTTTGATCATCTGCCTTTTATAAGGTACATATTTATTAATAAATAGCTAAGGTCCTTTGTTCCTACTTTAAATGATCCTGAGTCGGCATAAGGATGAACAGATTAGTTTGAAAGAGTTTTAATGGAAGGGATGAGCAATATTTTAATGTTGAGGCCTACAATCCTTCAAAATTAATACGTTCAGGACAGATGCCAATTGGTGAGCAATGCTGAAGAAAACTGGTTGGGCCAGAGCCACTCATTCTCTGTTTTTCATATCCTCTTTTCATTCTGTGTGCATTTGATTTTTATTCTTTTTCTAACATCCTTTTTGTTTCCCCCAACCCAGGAAATTGCCAGGGGTAGATGAATCTTACAAAGGATCTGAATTGTTCACTTGAAACAAGTTTTGAAGTCACACCAGAAGCCATTCGAAATGAATTAAAAGTCTTACATGGCCCTAGAGTTACAAATGTATTTAACTCCTGCTTTAGTATGTTGCAAGATTTTTGATTATGCTAATCAAGGAAATAAAAAAACCGTTCTGGAATTTTAAGATACAAGTGTTTACATAAGCCAGATGATTAAAAAATGTTCTAAATTAATTTATTTCAATTAATTGATATAAATCTGAACATCTCTTTTGGGTTCCCCAAGCCAGAAAGGATTCCTAAAATTAATCGGTGATTTAAATGTAATTTAGCTTTAGTGTCATCGTTTTAAAAATAGAAAACATATTTGATGGCTTTCAAAATATTATTTCTTTGATTAGTTTTAGTGCCATGCAAAATTTGTTTTTCTGAAAGTAGACATAACTTTGCTTGTAAACTCCTGGATTTTCATTTGGCATTCCAAGGTTTTGTTTTCCCTTACAACACATTGCCATGCATATTTATTCAGAAACTGGATTTAAATAACAAAAAAAAAGAAAATCAATTTTTAAACACGATTTTTAAAATAAGAATTTAGAATTTTCCTAAAATACTTTTAAGAAAATGAACCTAGTTCCAATATATCAGAAGGAATTATCTTAACTTCTGCATTATATTCTATGAATATGTTATATTTTATAACAGAATGTGGAAGGGAGGCTCCTAATCAGTTGGACAGGAGGTACAAATGGAGATAACAGTCAGTCAAGCCATCAGCTTTCTTGTTTTAAAAGTTGCAAAGAGAAAGAACAGTAGACAAGTAAAGTAGAAATAGGTAAGGAAGAATATGAAATGCAGAAGAAATGAAACAAGAATTAGACAAATGTACTATCCCCAAAAATACATTTATTATGTTGAATAAACCTATCTAGCATGAAGGATTAAAAGAGGGAATCTATTATGGCAACAACAATATACAAGATTCTACTTTGGAATATTTGTCACAAGCCATGAATGTGATTTTTTTTTTTACGAAGAATTCAAGAGTTGATTTTCTAAACAAAATAGCATCATGAGAACTTTTTCTCCTTTGAAGATACTTGCCTGAATATACAGGATCTTCAAATTAGTTAAAGGTCATATGACTAACTTTTTCATTTCCACAACTTTTGTCTAACCTGGACACAGCTTTTTGTTGGCTTAACTTATCAGACTTCAAATAAAGCATCTATCTCTTTTACAGCTTTGTATTGGTGCACACTTTAGAGTAATACTAAATTAACAGCATGAACTTAATTAAATACGTTAATCTATTTATTTTGGAAGATGTATTCCCAAAATACAAGACTTTGATTCTGTCCACTTGTACCATGGAGAATGTCTTATCATTAACTAATAAGAGAGTTCTAGTCACATCATGTATGTGAAAATGTATCTATGAAAGAAGGTAAGAAAGTGAAGAAAGCTTAAAACTAAAAAGATATGGCTATAATGCTTATTTGATGTTAAAAAAGATTTCAGTGCCCAGAAATAAAGACTAATTTTGTGAATCTCCAAAATAATTCTGCAATGAGACGAAAGTAGGAGGAACCAACTTATTTGTTAAGATGCTAGATGGAACTCTATGGATTGTTTTTAGCACTGTATCAAGAATTGGCCTAATCTGAAATAATGAAGAAACAGAACTGTCATATATAAGTTTCTCACCACAGGACTACAAAGAAATGATGAATTTGTGTCGACTATCCTAAAGTTTGTTTCCATTGATTTGAACAAAGTACTGAAAAATACCTGTTTTACTGCTGGTGGTGTTGAGGTTTGGAAGGAATTGATTGAAACCTTGAAAAAAGAAATGTAATTACAGAGTTAAATTATGGGCATTAAAAACAAACAAGATCATCTTCTTGCCAATACTTTCAATTCTTCCTCCAGAACCAATCCTTAACTACTGAGAAGAAAAGTTGACTATGATATGGATACTCTGCAATCATCTTCTGTAACAACACACTTTAATGAATTTCAGGATTAAAGGTGACCTTGATCAGGTTTTAAAGTAAGCTATACTAGTGAGCTGGTAGGAGAAATTTAATCATTTGGCTTCAGAGACTAATGGAGTAATAATCCAGCTTTTAATAACAGTAGCTACTTCCACAGATGCAAAGAGAATTTTTAATTCACTGATAGCTGAAAAAGTAAGAAAGCTTTGTCTTTCCTTTCCAGACTATAAACAAGAAGATACAGATGAAATCTCGGTTACTTACTGGCTGCACTAATGAATTAAGTTTCTTACAATGATTTAGCCACGACAAATTTTGTATTAAAAATCATTTGCATATGTAACAAAAATAACTAATTCCCCCTTGTCAAAGAATATGAAGAAAATTTACCTCAATAAAAAGTATACAGTACTGTGCAATCTGAAAGCCTAATTGGGGATGCTGATTATTCTAGCACACTGCAGTAAGATAATTTCAAGACCCTATGATTAATTAAACAAATTGGTTTACCTACTAATGATATTATCAGTATCATCCATTTTTACAGGAAATAAAATAATCAGATCATAATTCAATGAAAGCCTGTTTGACATAGTAGTTAAGGAGCTGGATTGGAACCCAGGAGACCTTGTGCCATGGAAACTCATTGGTTATCTTTGGGTCATTCCCTTTCTCACAACTCAACCTATTTCATAGAATGGTTGTTGTGGAGAAAAATAGAAGGAAGAAGTGCTACATACATCATCATCATCCCTTTAACAAAAGGCAAGGTATGAAACTAACAATTAAAAAAGTGAATTTGCAATGAATTCCCCATAACTATCAGAAAATTCCCTAAATGTCCTGAGATTATCTTATCTCTGAAATCCCAATGCTTCACAATTTTAAGCATATTCAGGAGGAAAAATCTTTTTAATAAATTAGGTATTGAAGAAAACATAGGATTACCAGATAGCAATCCTTATACAGAATACTCTTTCCCTTTTATCTCTGCTTGCTACACAAACATAACTTTTTTCTCAAATGTCAATGTTGTTTCTATTATGAAAGATGGAATAAGCATTGTTGAAAAGCTAATTTGTATTAAAAAAATAATAAATGCAACATTTACCTATCACATTATTCCCTAATGTAAATATTTCTATTATACAAAGTACAGAAAAGGAGTGAAAAATATTAAGCCACAAAAAGACAAGAAAAAAGTATATAGCTAAAAATAATTTATATCAAGACTATCCACTATATCTCTTCAAATATTTCCATTGTGAAAACCAATCTTGCTTTCACAAGGTCAGTTAATTCATAAATGATTTTTTGTTCTTTAAACATCTGGCCTTACAGTTTTTGAGGATGTCCTCAATTCCATCAAACCACATTTTTTCAGTCTTCTCCTTCCTTTGAACCCATTCACTCTTCTAATATAAGTCTTATGATTCAGTCCTCATTCATTCTATCATATAATCAAACCATTTCAAAATATGTTTTTCAAACTTCATTTGATTTTGCACTAACTCTATATTTATTAAACACCCATTCATTCTTCATTCTACTTATTTTGCCCCATACATCTAAGTGTTCCATTCCCAGTGAATTAAACTTTTTATATTTCTTCTGCTTTGACTTCCATATAACAAAGTAGACAGTAGCATGCCCTTATCCAAAGTCATGTTTGCTTCTTTTGATGTTATTCATGAAAGACCACATATTATCTAAGGCTCTTCTAACAGCATTTGCCATCATAAAATTTCCCTTTCTGGCTCCTTCCCGAATTAGATTTTATAGCTTGGAAGAGCCAACAGAATTCAGCTAATTAGCTGACTGCAGCTCAGACAAAGGAGCAATATAACAATGTCCATCGTTTGAACTGGTCCAAATTCCCACCTTCAGAGAAGCTGTCCCTTCAGGAATTCAAGTAGTATTTTGAATGAACTCAATAAAAAAGCATTGGCGAACAGCTGTTGATAGGAATCCTGTATATTCATTCTCTATCTTCCATTAACTTCTAGCAGCTTTAATATCAGTTCTTGAGATCCAATTTGACCTCTCTTGAGAGAGCCAGTTTGGTTTAATGGTTAAGGCACAAGGCGAGAAAGCCAGGTGGGTGATTCTGGGCCAGTCACTCTTGCTTAGCCCAACCCACCTCACAAGGTTATTGTGGGGAAAATAGGAGGAGGAAAGTTTGTAGGCTATGTTCACTGCCTTATTTATAAAATAATAAAGACGGGATATAAACAAACAAATGCACAACCTGCTTAATGGAACTGTATATCCATCTGCCTTCCTTCTTTTTCTTTCCCTAACCTATTATTTAAATAGAACCTGGCTTCTAAGAATCCTTTTTCCTTTTCTTTTCCTCTCTGCTCCTGATCAGTCACATCTAGTCTAGCTTTTCAATCACCATTTTCCAGCCTGGCGAGCATCAACAACCGTTTTTGGAGGCCACCAGAAATCTTATTTATTCAAGCCATGACACACTTCCATATATCTGTGTTGTGAGTATCCAGACTTTGACACTAAATATCCAGAATTCCTTCCTTAAATAAAGCAGCATCTCCAACACTCACACCTGATTATTATCCCATTGATTGAAACACCTGATTCTAATTTCCCCTTCAAATGAACTAATCCTAGAGCAGGGGTGTCAAACTCGCAATGTCACGTGACGTGTCGCGATGTATCGTGACTTTTTTTCCATTGCCGGCAATGGGGTGGGCGAGGTTTCGCCATGACACATCCGGCCCACGGGCCAGCAGTTTGACACCTGTCCTAGAGGTTCACATACATTTGGCCCACAAAAATATGTAACTTTAGATCACTTTCCTCAATAAATCAGTGAATAAATGTAAGGTTTTGACTCATTTGTTTAATTTGTTTGCTTTTTGCTGGTCTATACATTTTGTAATAAGTGGTGTCTCCAAATATTTTGTTATCTTCTCCAAGCTATTTATAATTTTTTCTCTCTAATTAAACTCCCCAAATCTACTGGCATCCCTTGGAATCATCTCACTTGTTTTTATGCAATTTTGTTTTTGCTATTTGCAATTTGGTCATCATTTTCTGCCTCTGTAATTTGATTTTTTTTATTTGAAGATAATGTTTGATATACTGCATTCTTATCCTTAGTGTTTATCCTTTTGTTTTAGCTTAGATGTTACAGCAGGTTTAATATAAGCTTTCAATGAATCCAATTTAACTTTCAAATCTTTTTGTTAAATCAGTTTAATTATATTCTCGTTCTATTTTTAAAATTTCAAGTCAGGTTTTTCTTCTAACTTATGCAGTTCACTTTGGCATAGATCACCGTTTTCTAAATAATTAAGAGTATTATTTAGCTCTGCTTCCCCATTGACTTTCTCAGGAAGTCGGCAGAGAAGATTACAAACGGCAATCACAGAATTGTGGGGTTGTAAGTATGAACAGGTTGCCAAGCACTCAGATCACTATCACATGACCTCGGGACAGTGGTGCAAAGTTCTGCAATGGCTGGAAGTACTTTAAAGGCTATAGAGCACCCTATCTGAGGCCACTGTAATTTAGGGCCATTATTAAACAAATGGTCATAAGTTGAAGATTAACTGTAATATTTTGTAAATCCTAAATCTATACCTCTTTTTTCTTCTTTGTTTTTTTCTGTCTTTCAATGTAAGGGGGGGGGAAACAGTTGCCAATTGCATGTATTAAACTTTCCCCCCTAAAAATTTGTATATGAGATGAAATGTTGAGCAGGAAATGAGATTGTTAAAACAGTCCCAGTTCCCCATATCATACCCATTTTTTTAAAAGTAGTGATACACTTAGAAGAAGTAAAGAAATACATTATAGCACAGAGAAAGATACATTACAGAACCTCTTTAGTGCAAGCTTACCTGGTGAATTATACCAATGAGAGTTTTCAGACATCGTGATACATCTCCGCCACAGCCCAATGGTGCCATTCCATCGAAAGAGTGCTTCAGTGTAAGAGTTTTCATCTGCATTTTCACCAAAAAGTTCGTCCCAAGTGGCTTTACTTTCACTGTTATTTTCGGGAGGTGATGGGTTACGGTACTCAAACCAAAAATCTGTGCCAATTGAGGCTGCCAAATAGATGGTAGAGATAAGACTGAGCACACAGGCAATTACCAGAGCAGTAGCAAAACGGTTATCCATCATGGTATCTCAATTACTGTCAACAAAAGGGAAAAAAAGAAAAAATTGCATCAACAAAGGAACGTTAATGCCTGAGTGCTAGCAAAATATTCAGATCTTTCCAGTTTCCTCTTTTAGATGATCTTCAAGATAACTTTCACATTTTACATTACATGAAATTATAATAGTCCAAAAAAGACAGTTATTCAAACATCAAAAGGAGAACACTGCAGCAGAAGAGGCAACAAGGTATAGCAGGTAGTATTCTAATAAAACAGTGCTCATATTTCCCTCCACAGACACAGTCTTCTCCCTGCTCAGCAAGAATTTTGCTAGCACAACACATGCTAGGGCACGAACCCGCGAGCCGCATAGGCCTTACCTGCGGCTCCGGAGCCTATTTTGGCGAGCGCATGCGCGCATGCGCGGGCGGGTGCGGGCGGGTGCGCGCACGCAGGTGCGCATTGCATGCGCGATGTGCATGCGTATGCGCGATTTGCGCGAACGCGCGGCTCCCAGCGTTTTTTTTTTTTAAGCTAAATGGGTCCGTGCGGCTCATCCGACGTTTCGGATGGCCGACCCATGTGCTAGGGGAAGGAGTAGAATATTTATTAATTTGTATGCATTATATTTTTATCCCACCTTTATTACTTTATAAGTAACTCAAGGCAGTGAATATATATATAATACTCCTTCCTATTTTCCCAACAACACTTCTGTGAGATGGGTTGGGCTGAGAGAGTGTGACTGACCCAGTGTCACTAAAAACACAAAAAAGGGGAAGGCTGGGAGACAAAATCCCCCTAAATTAATAACTGAAATTGAAATTCATATACAGTATTTAATAATTGAAGAAATAGAAATGTAAGACTGGATAGAGATGAAGAGAAAAATGATTGAAAAAGGAAATAAAGAAAAGAGAAAGAAGACCTGTTTAAGAGTTTAAATTATAATTCAAGAGGAGAGCAGCGGTAGTAGTTGTGATGTCTGCTTTTCTCATCAATCTCAAGTCATTATCGGGGGGGATGGTTCAACTACCAATTGAATAAATACAGACTACTAATACATGATCAAGAAAAACAGTTTGGTGTAGTGGTAAAGGTAGCAGGTTAGAAATTGGGAGACCGTGAGTTCTAGTCCCACCTTAGGCACAAAGCAGCTAGGTAAACTTGGGCCAATCACTTCTCACAACCCTAGAAAAAAGGCAATGTCAAACCATTTCTGAAAACCTTGAGGAAAGACTCACTTAGGCAGTCTCTAAGGCAATCTCCTCAAACACAATTAAACAGAAGACAAAAATACATGATCCAGAAAGTCTCCAGATGTTAGCTAAGCAACAATAATGGAAATGAAAATTTAATTTGAGAGTTCTGTAAATCCTTCTCCATCAGATTGGCAATAGATACAGCTGAAAAGCCTGAAGAGCCCCAAGCTGGTCTATTCAGGTTTGAAGGCTGGCTCAGAGTACCTTGATAAATCAGAACTGACTCACATATTAATTGGGAGCAAAGAACTGTACAGAGAGCAGGCTTCAGATACATAGTGAAAAAAGAATGCATTGCAAAATGCTTTGCAAAAAAATACAGATACAAAAACAATCCCTTGAGATATCCAGATATGCACATCTGAAATATGTATCTTTAGTACTTTTCAATCTATTCCTCAGCTGTTTGAACTGTGTTTAATTCCTGTAATTTAAGTTCAAAAAATGCCCCTCCCCAATCATTTACCATAAATTAACCCATTCTGTATGATGCCTTTTATTGCAGTGGTTTGAGATCTGAGAGAAAAAGAGGCTAAAACCATCGTCTGATATTTAGCAGAGCTATCAACAAATACATTCTCATGATGATGCCAAATCCAAATTTCCAATCAGTCCACTCTTGGTACACATACACTCATTGTGCTCTTTCTTTTCTGATTAAGTAGCATTATGCACAGCACAGAAAAAGAGTAAGAAAAAATACCCAAAGAAGTTAAAGTCATAAGCTAAGAAAAAGAAAAGGGAATAGTGCCTAAATGTATTTATACCAACACTATACTTTTCTATCTTTGCAAATTATCCTTGCTTCATACACTGTTCTTGTCCCTTGACCTTTTCACCTATCCATATTTGACAGTATCATAATCTCCATCCAACCACAACTTTCTCAGCCTTCTTTTCTTACTGACACATTTACTATTGTTTCCTATATTTGTTCTGAAATTTAGTCCTGAGTCATTCTCTCAATATGACCAAGCAACGCACTTTTCATAGTAATAACTAACCTCTGCATCCAATATAAATTCATTCAGCACCCTCTCATTCTTGACTCTCTCTGTTCTCATTTTACTACATATACATAGCACCCCATATCCCCTTCACTGAACTTAAGTTTCTCCTGACTTAAGCAAGTCTTTCTTCCATATAAAAAAAGAACAGCAGCACATTCTTAAGCTATTTTAACTTTTTCGGCATTCATTAATTCTTGAAAACAGAGTATGTACAACACAAACACTTTCTACCAGCATTTGTACATCTTAAAATCTCTCCAGCCTATCAAGAAACACAAAAGCCACTTTGAATTGTATATATATAATTTGCAATTGTTCATTCCACTTTCCCTGTCAAATACAACTTCCTTGATGTTTAATGTAGTTGCTCTCAAATGTATACTCTTTGTTGCATCACATTATCACATCATCACGTATCGTTCACTGCAAATGCTTTGGGTTCTTAGTCAACAACATGATATTATCTATGTAAAAAAATGCATGTCCATTCAGATCTCCAACCAATGCAATTTTAACATGAGCACAACCATATACATTATTCATAAATTCATTAAACAACCAGAGTTACTCTACAACCTGTCTTACTCTATGTTCAATAATAAGCTATTTGTTAAGCATTCCATTTATTCTCATGCAGGTTTTACTTTCATAGTAGTAAAGGAAGCACCGTATACTGCTTTTATTACATTCAGCAACTAATTCTCAATTCTATATTTAAAGAAACTAATCCACAAAGCAAATTTATTTTACTTTATCATATACTATTTCTAAATCAACCAAAATATAATACATTTTCTTAGAGAATTTTGCAAAATACTTTCCCAAGCACTCTTAATAAATTAACTCCATCCAGTTTTCTTTTTAACTTAGAGAGGAATAAGAGCACTCCTACAATCATGAAGCACAGATTCAATCCTGACATACACATTAAACAACTCTCAAGGTTACTCTATAAGTAAAGCACTTCCATATTTTAACATTTCTCCAGTTACACCATCAACAATTGTACTTTTACTATTATGCCACATTCTAACATCAGGTTTTACTTCCTTTTCAATACCCTTTCCAGAATTCTTTGATTTTTTTATTAGTTTTTATCCCGCCTTTTTTACTTTATAAATAACTCAAGGCAGCAAACATACATAATACTCCTTCTTCCTATTTTTTCATCCTACCTAAACCATCTCATCTTCTATTTTTAATTGCATTCACATTAGCCTTTTTAACTCCCCCCTCTCAATCTGTATTTTCTTTCCCTCTTAATCTTAATTCTTTGCAGATATTTTTCCTATCTATACATTATACAATATCTTTCTTTTATAATTTCTGCATTATTTTCTTCTATGTATTTTTCTTTTCTCATTTCTGCAGCATTCTCCTCTGCATTTTTTCATCCATTGTGTTTTTCTTCTTCATCTTTCTTTTATACTTTATTTGGCATGAATCAACACATATTTCTGGCATTTAGTATTATTTTCACTGTTCTCCAAGCAGGTCTACATTACCTTTCTTTATATCCACTTTCCATTTATTCAGTTGGAAGATTAATTTGTTTTATGTAGGACACATCGTTTCTTTTCCTGCAACCTTTCTACTTTTATTTTTGTTTGTTTCATTTCCTTCCTTTTCTTTCATGCCCATTTATCTTCAATATTAGTCTCTCTTTGTATCTTTCCTCAATCTTTCATCACAATCAAATCAAACTTGCTTTCATATTTATATTCATTTCTTGCCACATTAAGGGTGTGCATGTAGAAATGAACACTCTTAGTGAATATATAATTAGTAAATATATCATTTAAGCATATAATAGGAACAATTTAGAATACTTTTTTCTTTCAAAACAAAAGAACCAGATCCTATTTTTTTTCTTATTATGTGAAAAGCTCAAAAAGAATCAGGCTATTGGTCTCACCCATAGAAGAATTTGATTAGGATGGCCCATATGTTATTGAAAGGCTTTTGAACTATAAGGACAATTCTTTAATCATATCAACTTAGGGCAGGGACTTTTAAAGGGAAGGAACACAAAGTCCATTCACTTCTCTCTTTTTTTCATTAAACATGCTATTTGTGGGAAATCACCATCCATATCTTAGTAAGAGAAACAAATTCTCATGTCCATTTCTATGGTATTTTTTTCAAGCCTTTTTTCTTGGGATGAGTATAGAAGAGAATGGCAACCAGAATGCATCTTTATAAACCCATTTAATAGTTTTGTGTTTTCCCCATGCAACCCCATTCCTATATCTCTGAAGGTAATGAAGTGAAAGTTCTCACCAAATATGTGGGGGGATGGCACTGTTAAAATATTAGTGCATAGAAAATTTAAAGGCATACACTAGGGGATGAAATAAACTAACTGCCAGATTGAGAAGGCTAGAGAGAAACCTGCAGGATTTATCCGGCTTCCATAGAGATATGTGACAACTCTCTAAGCAGTGTAGGGCCCCGGTTTTCCTCCTATCTAGCGATAGTGACCCCTAATAAAATACAAGATTGCAGCTCTTTCAGGGTCCCGTTTTAGGTAACCACATCCCCTGCAATGGACCCAACCGTGCTCTTCTACATTGTCCCCTATTTCATTCACAAATTCTTTCCTTGGGAGTACCAGGGAAACAATCAGGGCTCGGTAGGGCCCAATTCTACTTACCTCCCATCGTTCTCCCGACTCCACGGCGTCGTTTCCACCCCCCACCCAAGAGCAGCTCAGCCAGGAGAGCGGGAAGCGCCTCCGCAGACGCTTATCCGCCCCTGTGCCGCCGAGATCTCTGGGAAGTGTAGTTCGAATCTTGTTGGCTGCCACGTTCTGAAGGCAAAGTGACACGCTTAGGTTCGTTCCAGGACAAACAATTGGTTTTGTTTACTTATGAATGCGTGCATTCATGCATTCCGGGCATCAGAGATTGACTGCCAGGATTGTTAGATTCAAACGGAAAGGAAGAGAGTTGCGGAAAGCAGTTAAAGTTCTCCTAGGGCAGGGGTAGGCAACCTTGGCTCTTTTATGACTCGTGGACTTCAACTCCCAGAATTCCTGAGCCAGCATGGCTGGCTCAGGAATTCTGGGAGTTGAAGTCCACGAGTCATAAAAGAGCCAAGGTTGCCTACCCCTGTCCTAGGGAAATGAGGGCATTGTTAAGTGTAAAATTAATTGTTAACCCCTTAGATTTACAAACGTTGTAGCAGTTTTCCGTGCACTGAATGCCTTTCAGTTCAGTTGTCCACATATCCATTTGGAACTGTCAGAGCCAGCACATACATTCACAGGGCGGTTCCCTTATGAATTGATGTGCTAAGCACTATCCTTCAATGGGCAGAAAAAGAATACTGGCAAGTATGGCTCAACAAACTAAGATTAGGTAAACTGAAAGAGCAAAGGACATTAATCTTGCCGTTAGATATTTGCATCCTGACATCTGATGCAGATGTATAACTTATTGTTTTTGCATCATGATCATGACACAAAACAATACCCCTTAACAAAGATTACCTGTGCTGGCAGAAATTAGCGATTCCCACTACTAATCCCTATCTGCCTGCCTTCACTTAACTTCTCTCCGAAATAATGGGTAATAGAACTTTGATTTTACACATTTCAGGCTGTCCCGGGGTAATTTCAGATGGAGAGGGAAAATATTACTTGCATCTAACTATGGCATAAATCCTGGCAAAATATTTTTATTGCTATATCCCCTTCATTGTAATCAGCCCAGAGTGTTCGCTATCGTGCTTTTAAACTTCTCTTTTAATCTTAAATCAAAATGATCATTAAAAAAACTTGTTCCTGTATTGTTTTGTTTTGGTAGACAACAGAAGCAAATAATCAAGTTCAGAGCACCAAGGACTCCAATCCTGAGTTACATATACTGTACATATTCTCTTCTATCAAATTTCCCTGAATTTGCTACTATATGTCGGAGTATTGTTTTTACTGTATGAGTAGCAGAATTTTCTGCTGAAAATTAGACTGATAGAATTCCTATGCAAATGTTTACCTGTTGTTATTAAGAATAATTCTGCTATAGAAAGAATAAACAGTGTTGGGAATGAGAATTTCCATAAAACCAGTTTTTTATTCTTAGCACTTAATCACTAAATGTAATTCTTAAAAGCCAGCAATCCTAAACATGCTTAAAGAAAATCCTTTTAAAATCAGTTGTAGTTATTTTAATGAAAACACTGGAGTTAAAATACAAAAACAGCATAATAAAATAACAAATAACAATGAAACAGGGGTTTCTAAGAAAGAAACTAAGGTCATCAATTACAAAAACAGTGAAACACACCCCAGGGTGGGGTTGTTGCTTACACTAGAGTTTTTTTAGACATTTCTTTACATTCCAGGCTTAGTGGCTTTCCTAAAACACAAGAGGGTGAGGGGTTAGGGTGAGGGTGAGGGGTTAGGGTTAGGGTTAGAAAGCTTGATTCCTTGTGGCCCATAGATTATAATTCCTAAGGGAAGGGAACAGAAATTCAGAAGAATGGTCCTGTTGTTCTATCTACCATTTGGCTAATTGGTTAACTGGCTAACACAGAGCTGCATTAGCTGACAAATAAATCCCACATTGACTCTTATCTATCCAAAGGCTAACACAGAGTTGCATTAGTCTACATTGGTCCCAAAATTCTGTCAGTCTGAAGCAAATATGAGATACTTCCTTGGGAACAAGAAGATGAAAACTAATCACCATAGCTGCTTGTATTCATTTGCCTCTGGCTTGTTTCAACCTGTCATTCTGCTTAAGTAAGGGGGAATATTTTTAGGACCTATGTTCCTTTATATGCTGTAACTCATTTAAACCAGCCCTGGAGAGACTTTGAAAACAAAGTAAACAACAGTAATTTATATCCTAATATCAAACAAACAAATAACATTATAGTTTCTTCTAGAAAATCTATGTTAAACTAAAGTACCTTGAAATCACTGCAAAAATAACAAGTCTATGTAAATCAAGTCAGAAGGCAAAAAAAGTGCTATTGGTCGAACATTGTGTGAAAAATGTTCTATGGGAACTTACTGTAGAATTGAAATTAATATTAGCGGCAGAGTGAAATGTAAAGATATATACTTGTTTGTTTTTGTCAAAAATGCGAGTATTTTGGTCAACAAAGGCTGTGGAAGTGAAAAAAAACCACACTGGGCAAGTAAACATTACTTTAAAAACAAACAAACAGGTCCCCTGAGAAGTTCACCTGTTTTTTGCTTCTACTAAGCAACCAAAAACCACAACAGTTCTTTAAATAAAAAAACATAAATATGTCAGGTTCAGGAAACCGCTGGTTCTCACATTCTGTGTTCCCCACTTAAGTGGCTGCTTAATCATTATTATCTGGAAGAAATTGAAGGAAAGAGCAGAACTGTTTATTGCACCAAAAATAAAGAGTTTAGCTACTCCTGCACCAACCAGCTGCTAAATCATTTTTGCAATGGAGGAAACAACTCCCAGCTATGATTACTTCTATTCTCTTAGCCCAGATGCTCCTGAAGAAAATTGCCAGACTCTGGAGCTGCCCGATATGGAAATTCTTGTGAGTGTTCTTTATATTGTTATTTTTCTTGTGGGGATAGTGGGCAATGGTCTTCTGATAGGAGTATTAATCTTCAAACAACGTGTATGGAGGCTTACTGATACCTTCATTGTCAACTTGGCAATTTCTGACTTTAGTTTTCTTATCACATTGCCTTTCTGGATAGACAAGGAGCTAGCCTCGGGACTTTGGAGATCTGGCTCTATTCTGTGCAAAGGCAGTTCCTACATTATCTCAGTCAACATGTACTGCAGTATTTTTCTTCTGACTTGGATGAGTGGTGACCGGTACTTGACCATCATGTACCCCTCAATGGCCAGAAAAATTAGAACAAAGCTTTATCCTATTCTTGTTTGCATCAGTGTTTGGATACTATCCTGCCTGTTAGGGCTGCCTACTCTACAGTCCAGAGAGCTGAGAAGATACAACAACAATACCTATTGTGTGGACAAGGAAACCATATCCAACAATTGGATTGGATCACTGATATTGCTAATTTTGGCTTTCTTTATACCACTGTTCAGCATATTAACATTGCATTATTCCATAATTAAAAAACTCTATGTGCACTATCAGAAATTTGGGAAACATGACAAAAAACTAAGAAAATCCATCAAAATTGTCTTCATAGTAGCAGTTGTTTTTCTTTTCTCATGGACTCCTTTCAACATCTTTAAGATCTTGGCTTTGATATCGAGCATCTCGGAACTGAAGCAATCTTTCTGCCTTTACTATAAAATTGCCTATCTGGGCATGGAACTGGGTGGTCTATTTGCATTTGCGAACAGCTGCACAAACCCCTTCATCTACTTCTTCTTTGATGATTGCATCAGGAGGACCATGATACAAAGTATTCTTCCATGCAGGAAGTACAATAGACCTGGAAGCAGTTTTTCAAGCTTGGACACTTAGATTTTCAGAGTCCATTTCTCCATGAAAAGGTTATTCTCGGGAAGAGAAGGACGTTGTTATCATTCTAAATAGAGTCACCATTTTGAAGTACTCATAAAAAGGGGAAGGTTGAAATGTGAGGAAATGAAAATAAAGAATTAGGAAGGAATCATGACTATTATATATATCTTTGAGTTACATGGAAGTTAATTGGATAATTAATGAAAAGATATACATAAAAATTATATATTCCTGATTGTTAATAGGTAATTACATGAAACAGTATTTGAAAATAATATGATCTAAAAGGGGTGTCAAACTGCCGGCCGGCAATGCAAAAAGAGTCACAATACATTGTGACACATCACATGACATGGCGAGTTTGACACCCGTGATCTCAAATATGTTAGATCCATATCTGGGGAATTATAGAATAATTTAAGCTGTTTAACAGTCAAGTTTATTTAGACCTAACTCATTTCCTTTTAAGGGAGGCTTGCAAAAAAATCTTATTGTTATCTATATAGATTAGTTTAGAATGCAAAGTTTAAAAATTATGCCTCTTTTTCTGTTAATTCTGTTAAGTTAATCTGTTAAACTATTTAAGCTTCTTCTAAAATATACTCTTTTCTAATGTACATCTATATATGTCTCTTACATTGTTTAAAAACTATTTCAGTTTAAATGTTGGTGTTATTGTAATTCTAGAAATACTTGTTTTCTGATTTTCCTCATAAATATATGCATAACAAACTAATTGGGGCACTTCCTCACAGCTACGTTCAAGTGTATTTCTCAGATCTTTGGGTTAACAGAAAATTATGCTGGCATAAATTATGCTGCACTCAGGGTTTTATGTTGCTTAACAAAGGCAATCATTCATTATGAAAGCAATTGAGAGATGTGTTGCAATGTTAAATATAAAAGAGGTTATTTGATCTATCACTATCACTACAAATGATTTTACTGAGTAATATTGATTTACTCAAATATATTTAAATAGTCGAATTTCCCACTCATAAAAAAACATGTTACATGTTTTATGATAATAAATGTATCACAGCAAAACAACATGTTTATTAATAGCAAGAGGTTAATATACTTGTACTGCTCTTATTTGTTTAAAAGGGATGGTTTTGTTTTTTCAATGTGGTTAAGCTACACTATCAGAAACTGAAATCTACTTAATCTACATATTCTATATATGGACTTATTTACACATTTCCATGGTACAGGATTCTTTTTATCATGTCCCGTAGTGATGCCCTAGGATTACAAATTCGGTGGGCCCAAATCCAGACAAACAATAAATGACAACAAAGAAATATAGAGAACTATAACTTTGATCATCTGGAGTTTTGCAGCCCAGATGTACCAGCCTCAAAACTTGCATTTTGGCTTCCCTAAGTGGCAGTTTGCAGTTTAATCAGGACATAAGCAGCAAAGTGAAAATCTAAAATAATTACTGGCAATTTATGAGCAAGATCTTTAAACTCAGACATATCTTGGATATTGTTTCTGCACCTCTTTTCAAAATTTGTATCATAAGAAAAGTGATTGTTTCTGTAAAGTGCTTGATTGTTATGATGCCAAGTAAAGCTGAGGAAATGTTCTTTTATCCTACAATCTGAGGCCATATTTTCTGTAGCTGTGACATGCCCAAGTTAGGAGGACCTAATTGGAGACCACCTTTTGCCAACAAATAAAAATCAGGAGGGAGTAAAAGGTTTTGACCCTAATTTGAAGACATGGGAATTTCAGGGAGGAAATGCAAAATCTCTTATGGGGTTTAATTTCTACAATGAGAAATTAAATGATCTAAACAACACTTCACTGTGAACTGGACTCTAAATATATTGTTTACACATTTACCTTCCACCAGATGCCAGTAATTCTGGGCATTTGAAATTAAATACAAGTTCTTTAAAAAATAAAAATAAGACAATTAAAAACAAAACAAAAGAAGGCAGAGATGGCAGAATAACAATTGGGTAGAAACAAATGAAAGCAACCTAGATTAAAAGGAGTTTCAGTCATTCTCACCAAAGACCTAGGTGAAGAACCAGGTGTTTGGATACCTTCAAAACACCAGCAGGGTAGGAGCCATTTGGATCTCATGGGGAACCTATTCCAGAGAGCAGGCTATGTTACAGAGAAGTTGCACTTCCTGGGTCCTGATAGAAGGCATTGGAGAGACCACCCTGCCAGATTGAATCCACTAGGTAGATACTATAGGAAATCCCTATAGTAGACTATCCTTGGACCCAACAGAAGTTTCAACTGGTCCAAAATGCAATAGCATGGGCAGTGAAAAGCTTGCTTGGTATGCTCATATAACACCTCTGCTTCGTGAGCTGCACTGATTGCTCATGTGCAATTCAAGATGTTGGTTATCACCTATAAAGCCCTACATGGAATAGGGCCAGGTTATTTGAGGGACTACCTATCTTCCATGGCTTCTGCCTGGCAAGTAAGTGCTGTCAGAATTAGTGCACGTTTTGTCTCCTTGATAAAAACAGTGCCATTTCGCAGGATCCAGGAAGTGCACCTTCTCTGTCATAGTACCTGCCTTCCGGAATGAGATTCCCCCAGGGATTCTTACGGTTTCCACCTGTCAGGCAAGGCAAACCAAGAATGAGACAGTTCAAGCACTTTCTTTATTGCATGTTCACCCATAGACAAAATCTCATCAGACTAAAGTATACACTGCATAACTATCTGATAAATGCTGAAAAGAAATTAGGGAGGATCCCTCTTGAGCTACTTCCTGCATAGCAATGATTCAAGGTTTCTGTATATTTCCCCTTTGGTAGCTCAGCACCAGATTCCACCATACCACCAGGCCACAAGTCCCCTACCAGATAGGTATATGCTTGTTACTAATCCTGTCAAGAAAAACAGTTTGCCAGATAAAAATAAAAACCATTAAACTCGTGCATGTAGATGTAACTATTGGTCTGCAACTGAGAAGAGGCCTACTTTCACAACTGTAGAGCATAGTCTCCTCAAGGACGTCAGTTATATGTCATTTAGTAAAGGAGGCTTTGGATATAAGTTCTGTCTGGACAGAGGCTGCAATTGACTTTGACTTTTAACATCCTGTGAATTTTTGAAAAATGAAGTCCTGTGACTTTGAAGAATGCAACTTCAGATCCAAAAGAGGAACTGAATTATTCCACAACCTTTTTTACAAAATTGGAGTATCAATCCAATCAAGAGCAACTTCCAACATCACGGCTTCTGAGCCATGGCCTCTGCAGAAAGAGACACTGCTGACAAACTGCTATAAAACCTGGTTTTAGAATTTTAATGAAGAAAATAGTTTCTTCAGAGCAATCTTTTTGGGCTGTTGTAATGGTTTTGCAATTCTGAAGAAGGTAATGAAAGACAGTTTGGTTTAGTGATTAAGACACCAGACTAAAAACCAGAAAAGCGTTACGTTCCTGTTAAGTCTCGCCTTGGGCATGAAAACCAGCTGGATGACGTTGGAGCAATCACTCTCTCTCAGCCCAAACTACCTCACAGAATTGTGAAAAAAATAGGAGGAGGATTGGGTAAGTTTGCCACCTTGAGTTATTTATAAAAATAAAGATGGAATAAAAATAAATAAAATTAAAAAGAGACAGATAACCTAGGCTATACATGGCAGGCAGCCTGTGAAATGACCCTTTTTTATATCCCTGTAAAGTATTCCTGCAAGGATACATAATTTTTAGTTTTTGTTATATACATATATCAGTGACTGTATATTACCCTAAAGGATTTTATTTATATTTTACAATTGCTGAATTAACAGCATTGTTCAAGGGCAGCTGTGTTTATATTACTGTGATGACTGTTGCTATCACAAATCTTCTAGAATCAATTTTTCTGATTTACCTTAATATGTGGGCAGTCTCTAATCTGAATTTGAGAGAATATGGTTTTTCTATTCTTGTCATAAACCAATTAGGGCATTCCATGTTACTCCAACATTTTGGATTCAGCCCATTAATACCTACTGATATGGGGGAAAGATGTCTTTTCTAAGTAATGACTAAAATTCTAACTAAAATATATGGAGTATATATGAATTAAAGGCTTGTTTTTCCACATTAGATGCAATGGTTATTTTACTGCAAAAAAGAACTTACTGTATATAATAAACAACAGGTATTAAATATACTTTAAAAGACATTTAATTTATGAAGCAATCTCTAAATGAAGGGCATAATATAAATAAACTTGTGAAAGTGTGTTTTGAATTAGTGACCTTTCTGCATGTCCCAACCTACTGAGCACAAGGGACAGAGAGATGTCAATTAAAATTTTTCCTGTTCCTTCTTTATCTCTTACTCTGGTTCATGTCCTCTCTGCCTCACAAAAAGATAGCCCATTAGCTCTTTCTCAAAGACCATCATGTATAAGGCTCCAATTGCCTGGTCTATTGTGAAGTAACTTCTGGTCTTTTCTTGCTCTGCACCCAAAGTATTGCTTTCTGAATGTCTGTGGAGATTCTCAGTCATCCAGGTCATGGTTATCCCAAAGATGCTTTTTCATGAGGCAACTGGACTTTGTTTTTCTTTGAAGACATTTTGCTTCTCATCCAAGAAGCTTCTTCAGCTCTGTGGATGGTGGGGAATGGAAGGATTTATACTCCTTGCAGACCACTGGTCATTTGCATTCTTTTAGAGAGTTGTTGAGGCCACCTGGAGGTTTATCTGTGTCATCAGGGACACCTGAGTAGTGCAAATGTGTGTGGAGCCTTCTTGGCAAATGACCAGTGGGCTGCAAGGAGTATAAGTCCTTCCATTCCCCACCATCCAGTCAGAGCTGAAGCAGCTTTTTGGATGAGAAATGAAACATCTTCAAAGAAAAACAAAAAAGTCCAGTTGCCTTGTGAAAAAGCATCTTTGGGATACTGCTTTCTGACTACTTCTGGCATAAGTGGCACTGTGTGGCTTGCTCACTGTACTTTATTTCAAACACGTCTGCTCCAAAAGTCTACTGTGTGCAGTGGCAAGAATATCTCTGATTCTCTTGACCATTGGAAGTTACCTTCTATGATGGTTTATGGAGTGTCTGCCCCTTTGTGAAAGAATCTTCCCCCAATGGACCCATGAAATACTGGAGTTTTTTTAAAAACAAGTTCATCAATAGACTGGTGAATGGCTTGATCTTTTTTTACAACTTCACTTGTGAAATGATGGTTTAGTCTTTCTGAAATAATGTTGACAAGAGTTCTGCCAGTTTCTCCTTCTGGCCTAAGTGACAAGAAAAGTAAAAAAATGTGTTCTTTTCCTTGTGGTTCACTGAGTGATATGAAAAGTACAAGGAGGAGTCAACAAAGGTAGATTCATACAAAGTCTATAAAAGGAAATCATATGGCTTTAACAACCTGCCCTTGGATAGTTGGGTGCTTGCTTTGTCAAGGACAGGAGGAATTGACAAATTGGGGGTCATGGTAAGGTACATCTGAACAGTCCTATTGCCAAAGCTGGGTACAGGATGAAATCCGGGCAGGAATTTCCTAATTGTTTAGCATGAGAAACAAGTACATTAAGCTGTGTTTCCAGATCACTTATACTCTAACTCCTTGCCTGACAGAATGCTAACTAGGAACTAGGCACTGCCTATTTTTTCTTTACATTTCCTGAGGGTTAGCCATTTGCTCATTTGCAGCAAAGTCAACAAAAGATTAATAACATCTCAAAGTTGACAGATTTGTTTAGTATGACCATGGCCATGGATAAGCTTTCATGAATCACAATCATTCAAATGTATGAAATGTTTGCCATAACTGATGGCAAGATGGGCAAGCACACGAACAAACAAAAACAGGAATCAAATGTTAATGAAATGAGATAAATGGTCTATTATGATTATTTCCAATAGCAGAAGCAAATAATATTTGTTATGAAGAAAGAACCTTTATAATTTATTCTTGCTGAGTGTAGCTTTATTTCCCAATGTCCTTCACAAAGATTTCCCTTTGCAGTACTGATTTTTTAAAGATCCATTGTATGTGCAAAAACACAAGGATGTATTTCACAGATTCATGCAGGTGTTATCACTGTGCTAATTCTTTCAGTTTTTTCCATAATCCAGATAATTTTTCTCCCAGTTGTTCAGCCAGTATATTGAGCTTAGCTGTTTCTCTCATCAGGAAGCTCCTGCCATAAAGAGATACCTATGTTAGAGAGTTTGAAAAATGTTCTAAAACTACCCCGCCCAATAAACTTCCAATATCTAGTGTCTTCCAGATGTGCTAATTTACATTGATCTATTTCTTCTTGGGCTGTTGTGAGCAGCACATTGGAATCTAAAAAAGGAAAGGACTCTGAAATATGGAAGTGTAGCAACAACCAGGTTAAAAGAAGATCAACAGCAATATTGAAGTCCATTATTGCTCCTAAGCAGGTAATAGTAGCAGCAATCTTCCTGTTATGGCTGCCACTTTTCCTCCAGCCTGTAGC
Organism: Azemiops feae; assembly: GCA_023970755.1. NCBI lineage: Eukaryota > Metazoa > Chordata > Lepidosauria > Squamata > Viperidae > Azemiops > Azemiops feae. The sequence goes on from JALGBA010000099.1 coordinate 117,371, forward strand.
TGTTACTATAAAAGCAGAAACCAAATTGCAAGTGATGGTGGGAGAGCCTGGTGATAGGGAACAGGTGGTTATAATATTGCAGAAACAGGAGTGAATGGAAAGTGGGGACATCCCATTCTTGCCATGATCACTACCAAAGTGCTACAAGCTGGTAAAATAGCAAGGTTAGTGTTGGGAAAAGATGAAAAACATCTTTACATCAGTTCAGATAAATCCAAAGTTAGGTGGCTTTGGATGGAGACGAGATAAAGGCTGCATTATGAGGATGGAAGCTTCAACAATGGTTAGTGACGTATCTTCAAGGCACAATTAGGAGGGTGTGTGGATATGCACTAAGAAAAGTAATTGATTAAGAAGAGGGGCAGCAAAAACCATTTGCTTCTTGAATTAAAGCCAATATAGCTCCATCCACAGTCCTATATGCAGAAATCAATCAGTTGAGTTTTATTTCAATAATATTGTTTCAGTATTGAGAAAAGGACATTTTATTTTACATCTTTGGGCTGCAGCAAAGAAAAGTAAATCAGGCTCTGTGGCAGCCACATCATGTCATCAACATCTCACTGTCACTTATGGACTCTCAGTGTCCACCACCTGTGACAAGCTGGTCTCTCTGCCAAATGGTTTATTGGCCTTGGAGCTACTTAACACCTTTACTCTCAGTCTTGCCTTTCATACCAATTCATGCACCGCCACAAATGACCTAGCAAGCTGTGGATGGCAATCACTTGACATGACATACCTTGTTTCAAGAATAATTGGTGTTTGGACAGCATTAAACAAATACTCGGCTACTTTAGGTGACACTTCATTTACTAAGGAATATATATTAAATGCAATTGTATCAGGAATAATCAGCCAATCATAACGAACATGCCTCTTTGAAATGGCTTTGGCTTCAGTTTCTGGAAAAGACAAAAATTAAAATTAAAAGCTCATCTGAATGAGGTGTACATGTAGTCCTCGACCTATGACCACAGTTGCAATTGGAACCTCTGTTGCTAAGTGGTGTGATTTTTAAATGAATCATGCCTGATTTTACAAATGAGTCATGCCTGATTTTACCTTTTTAGCTATGGGGTCGTTAAGCAAATCACACAGTTGTTAAGTGAATCTGGTTTCTCCCACTGACTTTGCTTGCTGAAAGCCCCCCAGAGAAGGTCACAAATGGCAATCACATGACTCTGGGATGCTGCAACTGATACAAATACATGCTGGTTGCAAAGTGCCTAAACTTTGCTCATGTGACATAAGGGCACTCATAAATGTGAGGACTGGTAGTAAGTCACTTTTTATCACCATCATAACTTTGAATGATAATTAAACAAATGATCATAAGTCGAGGTTTACCCATATAATTTAGCACCTATTAGAAAGCCAAAGTTTTCCAAGAATTACAGTACTAAGATATATAATCTTTGGTATATTTAGGCAAATATATGCAGGTTTATGTTTCTATATATTTGATTTGATCTGTCTGCAATATGGATTGAAAGAATTATATATCCATTTTGCTATTACAGACCTGCAATAGTTTGGTGGCATGCATATATCTATTTTTAACCCCATTCTTCTGAAATGGGGCTAAATTTTTATTATGAAATGGATCTAAGTTTGATTATGTCAATAGGAAAATTATTTGTCTGCAAAGTGGCATGAAAATGGCTTATTTCACAATGACTCTTTGAGCTAACAATTATGTAACATTTTGCAAATTTTACTGATATGCAAATATAACATTTACTTAGGGCTGCAAACAACTGAGAAAATTGTAGTGCAAATTAAAAACCGCATCCTGTAAAGTTCTCCAAATCAATCAAGAGTCTCAGTCAATCAAATAAGAAAGCAATAACCATGTAACAAGATCTTGCCTAGAACTAAACATTCACGGTGGGTTGTTGTGCATGTGCAGGTTTGCAGCAATAATCAGCATCATTCTCATGCACAATATTTGATGAAAATAAATATATCCCATTTTTCAGGACATTAAATAATATAACAAGAACTTAACAAGAAGTGAAATTGCCTTTCTCTGCCCACTGCCCACTGAAAAGCTATCTATCAGGTAAATGCATTTTCCTAAAAACAAACTGAATTCCAAGCATTGTGATGTAAGATTCTATGGCAGGAAAGGAGAAAATGGGCTCAAGATGGGTGGATTTCCTGAGAAAGAGATACTAAAATTACAACTGCAAACAATTCTGATAAAGAGGAAAAGGAAGAAGGCTAACAGGAAACATTTGTATTGTCAAAAGCACGAATCACACCTAGCATTCAGTTGGCCAATCCAAATGACAGAAACCTAGCATCTGAGATGCTTTGTTTGAGACAGAGGCTTTGGCACATGCAGACAAATTCCCTGAATTCCCCTAGAGCAGGGGTGTCAAACGGCTGGCCCACGGGCCGGTTGCATCATACAGAGGCCATGCTCACCCCAGCTCCGGCAATGCAAAAAAAGTCATGATACGTTGCGACACATCATGTGACGCTGCAAGTTTGACACCCGTGCCCTAGAGCTTTGTTCCAGCGAAAACCAGAGGCAGACGTTGGGGAAACAGGGCTCAAAGCTGCCTGCCAAGATGGACAGAAGGAAAGAGCTACTCTGTTTTCCTCCAATATCTGATTAAAATGGAATTTCCAGGAAAAATAAATTTCCAGGTATCAGTTGGAACAGTTTCTCTTCATTGGTGGTCTATTTTCTACAGGAACAGGAACAAACATTCTAGTGAAGAACTGTTTTTAGCAATTTTATTTATTTCTTAAATTTTCTCTGTGTGATATAAATTCTCTCTAATTTTTGATACAATTTAAGGAAAATATTATTTATTGAGAATTTTCAGAGAATATACTAATTTTGGATCCTGTTCTAGTCTCTTTACAGGAAGTTTCCTTTTATTTTGTAGCAGATTGGTGCCATCTTGTGGTCTGCAGAATCCTTATATTTACTTTTATATGTATGTCGAGATTCTCAATCATCCAGGTCATGTCTCAAAGGTCCTTTTTCAAAAGGCAACTAGACTTTGTTTTTTCCTTCAGGAAAACATTTCGATTCTCATCCCAGAAGTTTCTTCAGTTCTGACTGAATGATGTGTGTGTAGTAGGGGAATGGAAGGATTATATTTCTTTGCAGTCATCTGGTCATTAGCACTCTTTCTGAGAGCCATTGAGGCCACTTGGGGGTTTATCTGTGCACTCAAGGTCCCCTGAATCAGAGTACAAATGGGTATGGAATCTCCTTGGAACTGCTGAAAGGACTGTGTTGTATACAGGAGATAGGTGGTGTCGTATTCCACTCTGTTGAGAGGGCTGTTCAGTTTTAAAATAGATGGCCTCTTTTACCCCTTTTTCAAACCAGTGGTCCTCTCTGTCCAGAATGCGGACTTTTTGACTTTTATATGACTTTTAGTATGTTTTCTTGTTTCATTTGTTTGTACTTGCTGAATTCCCAGATTGGATCAGAACTGTAATTGATGATCATGTAATTGATCATCAGTTACCTGCATTGTAATATTAACTTAACGTGTATTTTCCACAATTATATTTTTCTTATTCCTGTATTTTATGGGATTAAATCTTTTTCAGGGTATGATGCTGAAAATGGATCAGGTTTAAAGAGGTCAGTAAGAATGATCAAGAGACTACAAACTACGTCTCTATGAAGGGAGATAGAAACAATTGGTAATATTTAGCTTAGAAAACAGAGGAATAATGGGGCCATACAATAGTATTCTTCAAATACCTGATGTTAGAAGAACATCAAGACTTACTCTTTATCATTCCAGAATGCAGGAAATACTGGCACTCACTACTATCAGTATGTACTCATAATACATAGTACATAGTATTCATTACTATGACAATTTCTAATAGTAATGTTAATTTGTCAGAGTACCAGCTAGATATATGATGACTTCTCTTATATGGGTATATGTGAAGTAGATGGTCATCTGTTGGGGATTCGTTAATTTGGATTCTTGCACAGGGCAAGAGGGGCTGATGTAATGGCCTAAGTGTTCCCTTCCAACATCATGATATAACAACAACAACAACAACAATTTGAATAAGTTGATTTTTAAAATATTATTTAATCACTTCACTAGTCCTATTGCTAGAACAAAGTTCATGCTATTTCTTGATTAATGCAATACACAAAATTGATGCTGATTATCCTGCTTGAGCGGGGGACTGGATTAGAAGACCTCCAAGGTCCCTTCCAACTCTGTTATTGTTTAAACTTTTTCTGAAAAGTGTCTGAGCCTTATTTAGTTCATAAGTAACTAGGTATAGCAACAATAATAAATCACATACATTCCACACTTAATACCAGGACTTAACTTTAACTGAAAGCTGAGGCAAGCAAGATTCAGCAAGCAAAACAACTGTGAATGGAAGGCCCCTAGATCTCACCAGTCATCATATGTCCAAGTAAAAGGACCAAAGCAAGAGATAAAGGCTTGAGCTGGAGCATAGTTTTGATCACTGTTTTGGTAGAGGTTGACAAATAGTTTTGCAGAGTTCTGGGGAAAAAAGTATGAATGCTTTGCTATTTCATAAGAATAATATAATGTCATGATACAACTATAGGCAATATAGAGGCCAGTACTTTACTAAAACAAGACAGTACAATATTGTGTTCTTTTCCCACTCTTCAAATTATATCCATTGATGAATTCTGTTTCTTCACAATGTATATTGGAACCTACTGTAGGTGCATCTCTAGGTGCTGCTGATATACACTACAGTCATATACTGAGGGAAAACAAGCTTCCAGTTTGTTGCCCCAAATGTGCTTTTTCAAGAGGCAGCTGGACTTTCTTGTTTTCTTTGAAGACATTTTGCTTCTCATCCAAGAAGCTTCCTCAGCTCTGACTGGATGGTGAGGAATGGAAGGATTTATATTCCATTCCATTCCCCACCATCCAGTCAGAGCTGAAGAAGCTTCTTGGATGAGAAGCAAAATGTCTTCAAAGAAAAAACAAGAAAGTCCAGTTGCCTCTTGAAAAAGCATCTTTGGGACAACCATGACCTGGATGACTGAAAATCTCCATAGATTTCCAGTTTGTTCAATGTTGTACACATTGTTACCCAGCAAGAAAATCCCATTATGTTCTGTGTTATCTAGGGTTAAGGTTGTCTATAAATTCTGCTAGAATATAGGAAATAATGTTCTTTAAACATATACAGTATTTAGGAGATCATATATAATGCATATTACAGAGACTTCCACTATTTGTTGATTTAAAAAATACAGAATAACAGAATTGGAAGGAGGTCTTCTAGTCCAACCTCCTGCCCAAGCTGGAGGCCCAATATCATTCCAGACAAATAGCTGTCCAATCTCTTCTTAAAAACCTCCAGTGATGGAACATCCACACTTTCTGAAGGTAAGCCATTCTACTGATTGATTGTTCTCACAGTCAGGAAATTTCTCCTTAGTTTTAGGTTGGATCTCTCTTTGATAAGTTTCCGTTATTTCTTGTCTTACTTGTCTCAGATACTCTGGAGAACAGGTTGCCCCTCTCTTCTTTGTGATAGCCTCTCAAATGTTGGAAGATTGCTGTCATGTCACTCCTAGTCCTTCTCTTCATTAGACTGTTCCTGTAACTGTTCATCATATGTTTTGGTGTTCAGACCGCTAATTATCGTTGTTGTTCTTCTCTGCACTCTTTCTATAGTCTCAACATCTTTTTGGGTCATGTTGACCAGAACTGGATACAGTATTCCAAAGGTGGTCTTACCAAGGCAGTATATAGTGATACTAATGCTTCATGTGATCTTAAGAGTATCCCTCTGTTGTTGTAGTCTAGGACTGTATTGTTTTTTGGCAGCTGCAGCAAACTGCTGGCTCATACTTAAATGGTTGTCCTCTAGGACTCCTATATCCCTTTCACAGTTACTGCTGTTGAGCCAACATCCCAACATAATGATTTCCCACTACATTAATTTAAGAAGTGAGAACTCTCATAATACCCACTGCAGCACTGTGAAATAATAGATATGACATAAATTCATGCTGTAGTTAAATTACTTCTGTCATATATATTTTGAAAAACACCTGCAAATAAAATTCTTGAAGCACTTGAAAGCCTGGCCCACTTACTATGGTAAAAGGTTTAGGGTTGTTGTTGTTTTTTACAAGAATCTACTTCCTCAGATACGTGAACTATTTCAAGTTTTTCTCCTGTAAAACCATAATCCTTGAAGGGCCAAAAGTTGGTAGCAATAAAATTAAATGAAGTGTAACACTCAATGACTTAGATGAAGGAATTGAAGGGGAACTCATCAAATTTGCAGATGACACCAAACTGGCAGGAGTAGCCAACACCCCAGAAGACAAACTAAGGATCCAAAAAGATCTTGACAAACTTGAACAATGGGCCCTAGCCAACAAAATGAGTTTCAATGTGGAGAAAAGCAAAGTTTTATATTTATGTAGGAAAAATCAAAGGTACAAGTACAGATTGGGCAAGACCTGGCTTAAAAACAATAACTGTGAGAGGGACCTTGGAGTCCTAGTGGACGATCACTTGACCGTGAGCCAGCAGTGTGCAGCAGCAGCCAAAAAAGCTAATACAATCCTGGGTTGTATAATCAGAGGCATAGAATCAAGATCATGCAAGGTATTAGTACCAGTTTATAAAACCCTAGTAAGACCACACCTGGAATACTGCAGCCAATTTTGGTCACCATATCACAAAAAAAGATGTTGAGAGTTTGGAAAAAATTCAGAGAAGAGCAACTAAGAAGATCAAAGGCCTGGAGACTAAAACATACGAAGAACGGCTGCAGGAGTTCGGTTTGGCTAGTCTAAAGAAAAGAAGAAATAGGGGAGACATGATATCAGTATTCCAGTACTTGAGGGGCTGCCACAAAGAATAGGGGATCATGTTATTCACCAAAGCACCAGAGGGCAGGACAAGAAACAATGGTTGGAAACTGATCAAAGACAGAAGCAACCTGGAATTAAGGAGAAACTTCCTGACAGTGAAGACAATTAACCAGCAGGGGGCTGGACTAGAAGACCTCCAAGGTCCCTTTCATCTCTATTCTATTCAATTCTATTCATGGATGGTAATTCATATTTTGTATTCAGTTAACATTACTGTATCTTTCTTATTTCTCTAAGTAAGTCAAAAGACTCTATGGGCTTTTATCCTCCTAATAATCCTATAAGGTGTTTTAGAGAACAATTGTTGACTTGAGATTACATAACAATCTCTAGGATTGAAAAATTATCTGAACCTAGATCATCCTTGTTCTAATTTAATTACTTCTTAGGATGAACATCATACCACAAACTGAATATTTGGGATTATTGTTCCATTCTGTTCTCCCCTCTTCAACCCATTGTCAACAAAATAAATGGAATTTGTTTACTCATTTGATATATTCCATTTACTCAGAGCTAGAATTATCACCTACCTCTTCACTGGCTGCTGTTTCTTCTGATTCTGAAATATCAGCTGTCTTTCAGTCCCAAAATAGTTGCGCCCAAGAGGACGTAAGTCTTGGTTTGTTTCATATCAGCTGTTTCACAATACATATAGTTAAACGTTAACAAAAGTACTGTTGGACTTGATAACATGCCAAAAAGCTCAACCTAATAAAGGTTTTGGAAACATTTATCTTTGAAAAAAAAACCTAAAGTAAGTCCTAAGATGTAGTTTTCTATGCCATTTTCCATAAAGACATGTGCGGATTTGAGATGGTATAAATTTGAACTTATTTCAGTGAGGTAGATTTGCCTTTACAAGATTGATATAATGAATAATGTCTCATTTTCTTCAAGTTCAGAAAGCTATTTTCATTGCCGGGCGGGAGGGGAGGTACACTGATGGCTTTATGGAATTATGTGAAACTGCATTATGTAAGAACTGGTTCAGTGGATTACAATGACCCCCATCTAATCCAAGATTCTGTTTTCAAGCAGCTCCAACCCACATGAAGTATGGCCACCTATTTTACAGAGTGATCCTGGGTAGCTTAGAACAGAGTTCCCCAACCTTTCCGGGTTGGCAGTTCGGAGGGGGAGGGGGAAAGAGGGGATGGTTTTGTGAGAGAGGCAGACATGTGTGCGTGTGCACAAGCACCCGTTACTCATGCAAGTGGGGCCAAGAGCACCCATGACACTTGCACAAGTGAGACCCCGAGTGCTTGCGTGAGGCCCCAAGTGCTTGTGCGAGTGAGGCCCCGAGCACTCCTGCGAGTGAGGTCCTGAGTGGTCAGGCGAGGGGGCCACGAGCATCCAGAACCCTTGCGTGACTGAGACTCTGAGCGCCCACAACCCTTGCACGAGTGGTGCTGCGAGTGCTCCGATGCTTGCGTGAGTAGGGCTGTGTGCGTGCACATGCACCAGTCAGCCACTCATATGGCCCAGTTACAAATAGGCCACGGACCGGTAGTGGGCCGTGGCCCACAGGTTGGGAACCCCTGGCTTAGAACAACTGATAAAAACTAGATTAAAAAAATCATGGCCTATGAGCCGTGGTGGTTAGAATGCAATATTGCAGGCTAACTCTGCAAACAACCAGCAGTTTGATCCTGACTGGCTCAAGGTTGACTCAGCCTTCCATCCTTCCAAGGTAAAATGAGGACCAAGATTGTTGGGGGCAATATGCTGACATTGTAAACTGCTCAGAGAGTGCTGTAAAGCACTTAGGAGTGGTATATAAGTTTAAATCCTAAGTGCTATTAAAACACAAGAAGCTTCTAACGTGTCTCCTGGTAGACTCATTGTGGCGTTGACGCCTTTGCCTGTAGATAACTGCCAAACTGAAAGGAGCAGCAGGAGGCTAGAAGATATAATCAAAATCTACCCTACCTATAAATATTCTCAAGGCACATGGAAAATTTCAGTTGATATTCTGAGCTTAAATGACAAGCAGCACTATCAACTTTTCTAAAGTGCCAAATAGTTGTTTCCCCAAATATACTCTTTATTACCCATGAATGAAAAGATTTAATAGCTGAAATATGATTCCTGTGCAATGGACAGAATAAGTATATATACAAGACAGTAACTTCTATTTAAGTAACTGTAATGCACTCTAAAACTGTTTCCTATCTAGATCTGCTTTAGCAGGTAATTGTTTTGAAACCTAATCCAAACACATTTTATAAACATTATTAGAACATGATTTTCTTAGCTTTATTTTACATTTCCTTCAAACTTCAGTTTGCTAGCAACGACAAAATGTGGGCTTTATGTAAATATGCAATTGAAAAGCAAATTGTGTAAAAGATAAAATTGTTTGTATACAGAAATATCTAAAGCAGGCAACACTTCATTCTGATATACAGTATATCTGACAAGACACAGCATTTATAAGGATGAAATATTTTTTCCTATATATTTGTTATAAATAAGATTCAAAATGTCTCCATTTTGCTTGTTCAGGGCTGCCTCATATATGTTGTTCATTATGTATATAATCTTAATTAATATATGAGGGACCTGCACACACACACACACACACACCTTTTCTAGATGTTACCCAGGATACTGTACTTAATTAAGTACACTCTTTTTAACTACAAAACCTGTGATTGACATCATTATTCTTTTTGGACAGAACTTACACAACTCCTGATGCCAAATTAAACTGAACTGTTTCTAGATTGTGTGCTAACGATCAAGTGGACACATGTGAACCAATTTCAAACAAATAGTGATGAAACTGCAGAATCCTTATTTCAATAAATTGAATTTGAAACCTTTATTTTACTGTTTTACATAGTTAATTTAATAAGTGTTTATGCAGACGTTGTTTTGAATGTGTCCTGCAATCCAGCACTATCAGTTATTAGACTATGTATATGCCAAAGAAATTCAGTACGTATTAACTTATGAGTGTATAGTTCATTTGTAGTATTTGTTTTATATGGAGATAAGGACCTGTATTAGACTGCGCTATTCTTTCCTAGTTGTCTTGCAGTAGAGATAATTAATGATTCACAGATCCTCTGTAGAATTGTTTCCCAGCACAAGAATTGTGCATTACTCAAATTATACCGTAGCTAAGGATTCAATTCACTCATGCAAAAATCTTCATGTGAAGACTTAGTGCTGGAGCTTTTTCAGTGATCCATCATTAAGTAGTAATATTCTATTTATAAGATAAATAGGGGCATATGAACAAGCTGGGCCAGTTTCACTTTTGTGACTTAAAACCTACAGTCAGCCCCCCAAGTCATCTTTTGCAGCCCACAACAGCAAATAGAGGGTATATGTGGGGCGTGTACCTCTTAACTGGTAAGCTAGAATAGCGATTCCCCACCTTTCCAGCTTGATGGTCCGGCCCGGCGTGGGGGGGGGATGTGAGTGGCAGGCGTAGGCGTGCACATACAGCTCCATTTCTGCGAGCAGCGGGCACTTGCACCCTCCAATCATGTGAATAGAGCTTCGTGCATGGAGTGTGTTTGCGCTTGCGTGAGGCTCGTCGCGCAAGCAGCAGGTAGTTGCGCTCGTGCGTGAAGCTCGTTGCGCAAATGGAGCTTTGAGAGCGAGCATAAGGGCCTGCCGCATGTGCGAGTGGAGCTTTGCGCACGCGCGCACTTGCCCATCTCTCCCACGGCCCGGTTTCGAACAGGCTGTGGCCCAGTAGTGGGCTGTGGTCCGGCAGTTGGGGACCCTTGAACTAAAAGGCTATAACATTGCTTCGTGCCTATTTCAGTGCTTATAATACACAAAGCAAGAGGAAACTCAAAGGATGGACTAATGGAAGAGTGTTGGCACACTCGTAGCCCAGAATAGAAAACTCTTCCCTCATTACATCCAGGAGATAATTGCCAGAAATAGAGCCACAGCTATTGGATTCTCCCCAGGACCATTGCTGAGCACCAGGTGACTGATGATGTACAATCTATAGCAGGGGTCTTCAAACTTGGCCCTTTTATGACTTGTGGACTTCAACTCCCAGAATTCCTCAGCCAGGAATTCTGGGAGTTGAAGTCCACAAGTCATAAAAGGGCCAGGTTTGAAGACCCCTGATCTATAGCATTCACTGGGTTCACCACAGGTGTCGAGCTAAAGTTACACTTATCCGTTTGGGAATGGAAAGGGCAGTTACACTCCTAACCCTGCATTTAAGTGCTGTGATAAGGTTTGCTCTTGTTCACTTATCTGTTCTCCTCCCATCACTGACACCTTGCTAATAGAAGCAGGAACTTTTCTAGTGACTAGAGACTTTTAGATCAATTAATACAAACAACTTTAATGCTAGCAGCCTTCAGGCTAATGAAGTAGTTCTTACATAGCACTTGTGAAAATCCAATTTATGACTAACCATGTCAGATGTTGCAGAGAGAGTCTATTTCTATATCAGAAACTCATCATTTCAGCTCTCCAAATGCTTGTCGTCATGTGGCCAAAATAGATCTACCCACAGACAGAAGAGAAGCATCAAGTCTAAACAAACCCCTATTTGCTGACATAAAATATGACACTTTTCCAGATTTTTCTTTTTATTTTGTACTGAAGTTCTAAACAAATGAAATGATTTAAATTACATAGTAATATTTTGTTATGCAAACATATTCCCAAAAGACTGGTGGAAAAAGTTATTAAAAAGTATCAAAAATTAACTATGTTAAGTATTCAGTTATTTCTTTATTAGATTTATAAACTTCTCGATATCATTACAAGCTCTGGATGGCTCAGCCATCCATTCTAGACCTATGCTTGGGAGATGACCTCCCTTTTAATTTAATTGCTTAAATAAGAGCAAGGTGGGATCTATGGGTGGTATCATTCCAAAGGGCAGGTGCTACGATAGAGATGACCCAGTTTGGGGTTCCATCAAATGGCACTGCTTAATTGTTGGGACCCAGAACATGCCAACTCTATTAGATCATATTGGACAGACAGCAACCACAGAAAACAGACAAGTCCCTCAGACAACCAAGCCTGATGCCATGAAAGGTTTTATATGTGATACCCAATACTTGAATTGCACCTGAAAGCCTACTAGTAACCAACGCAAGTCACAAAACAGAGATTTTAAAGATATGCAGTGGTATGACTGTAACTGCCTATGCTACTCCATTCTGCACCAGTTGAAGTCCCATGTAGAATGCAGTGCAACAGTTCAGCCTTGAAGTAACAAAGCATGTGACGATCTTAAGGGCCTGCTAGTCTGGGTATGGGCACAACTGTCATGCTCAATGGATTTGTGAAATGCCTTCCAGGTCAGAGTGGTCACTTGTTCCTCCAACCGCATACTAGTCCTGAAAGGGGAAATGCAATTCATGGTCTAAGGCAGGGATCTCCAGTCCCTGGTTTGCAGACCTGTACTGCTCCGTGGCCTGTTGGGATCTGGGTTGCACAAGTGGCGGGCGCACACGCAAAATTCTATTTGTGTAAGCAGCAGGCACACATGCGAAACCATCCCCTCCCCCCCTCGCCACCATTGCTGGTCTGTGGAGCCAGAAAGGTTGGCGACCGCTGGTGTAAGGTATCAAAATTTGCTGACAGCTCAAGAACTGGGAGAGTTGTTTATATCTCCAAAAAGAGAATCCCCATGCTTCCAGGCTCGCTCAGGTCTTGATTATACAAAGAAAAGCAGTTTGGTGTAGTAGTTAAGGTGCTTGCCTAGAAACCAGGAGACTGTGAATTCTAGCTCTCCCTTAGTCATGAAAGCCAGCTGGGTGACTTCAGACCATGTGACGGAATGAACTGGGGTTGCTATCTGCTTGTTTGAAAAGCAGCTGCAGTCATGCAGACAAGCCGTCCCCCTCTCTCCCCGAGGCATTCATTCATTCATTCATTCATTCATTCATATCCTCAGAACTCCACTCCCAGGGTTCCAGCTGCCTGGCTAATGGAGCCAAACCCTGATGTTTTCAAGGACATACAGCAATAGCTTAACCTCACCCAGTCTTTTGAACTTACAAAAGCATAAGCTGAGTGGAAAATAAGAAGTGTATATACTAGGAAAGGTAAAGGCAAATGGCCTACAGATGAAACCGAGGCAGTATCTGTAGACTGGCAACTATTACAAGAAGGGAACAGGACTTTCAACTGCCAGGACCCCAAGTTATTAGCACAGCTTGGTGGGAGTCCTGCCAGGAGCTTTGCCTGCAGCAATTACAAAAGAAGCAACCTCCTCCCAACTCGTACAATAATGTCTTGAAGGCAAAGATGTTACTTTATAGATTTAGAGACTTTTGTGTAAACTATTAACAGATTGAATATTAACAGACTGAAGACATCTTTACAACTGAATGCTAGGGAAATCAAGGGTCTGATCACCTCATCTTGTCAGCCCTTCAAAATAGACCAAGTCATTAGATCCTTGGTGGCCTAGCAGTAGGAAATTAAAGTTATAATCGTTATCATTTTTATATAACTATATGGCAGTGATGGCGAACCTTTTAGAGACTGAGTGCCCAAACTGCAACCCAAAACCCACTTATGCATCGTTGAGTGCCGGGTGGGTGTGGCCCATTGGGTGGGCGTGGCCCACTGGGTGGGCGTGGCTGCAGTGGTAACGGCAGACTGGGTGGGACTAAAAAGTTCAATCAATCAATTCCAACTTTGCAAGATCTTTCTTTTCCCCCCGAGAAGTTGAAATTGACTGACTGAACCTTTTTTTTTTTTTTGCACATGGCGGCAGAGGCCTAAAGCGAAAAGATTTTATAAAACCCAGCTGAAGGCCTAGGACTGGGGCGACGGCACGCGTGCCCACAGAGGGCTCCAAGTGCCGCCTCTGGCACCCGTGCCATAGGTTCGCCACCACTGCTATATGGTTTTAGTAACAGAAACTTGAAAATCTAAAAGCACTTTCTCAATGCTTTGTCAAGTTACATTTCTGCTTTGGACTCAAAATATTTTTATCTGACTGTTGTCTTGTTTACGGATCTTCTCCTGGTCCTCAAGATTATATCTAGTTTGTTACAGGTCTTAGGGATGAATACTGAGGGCTGGAAGATAAGAAGATTTTAATATTGGGCTCACCATCTCCAGCTAGTCCTCCACTTCTTGCCCTATCATGATCTCGATTGAACTACATACTGTCTCCTGTCCCGATCTCACCACCTCCTCCAAGGTCATGAAGCACATACAAACATTCTCAACCTCTTAATAACCACATTACTCTATTCCTGTACTCACTCAGCAGTGTCCACACCCATCCATTCCTATTCACCACCCACCCATTCTCATTCACTACCCACTTTTTTTCTCTTCCCTATCCCTTGCATAAGAACACAGATCATACTGAGGGATTCCACTCCATAGAAAGTGAAAGATGGAGATTCAATGTTGAAAATAGCTGGCAAATCAAATATAGATGTAACAGCAACCTGGTTGAAATATGAGGAGACCAGAGTAGCTTGAGGTTGATTAGAAACAGACCCTTAACTCTATTCAGCTCCCACCACACAAGAACATTCTACTAGTGCTTTAGGTTACCATTTGTAGAAACTTCCAACTAGGTAAAAGAAAATCTGATAACCAATGGCCACCAATATTCTTCCTGGTAGATCCACTCTGCTCACCAAAATTGAAAGGAAAGGGAAATTCCAGTTGCAAGAATCACTGACACATCTTGACAGTCTATACAGGATCACATCCCTGCTCCCCTCTGGGACTGGCCCAGGGGGCCAGCAAGACACAACAAGAACATTGGTGAAGTTAGTGAAAGTCTCCCCATCGCATAATAGTCAACTCTTAAGCACTGTCACACATCAGCCTGTCTTCCCTTCCTGACTGACACATATTCCCAGTGCATTCACCAATAACATGCCACTACAGGACCAGAACCAACTTCAGGAGAAAGAGTGAGGGAGATAAAGGTAAGGTGTAAGCTCCCTTTTAGTGGACCCTCAATGAACAAACATTGTTGTATCCTCTATCCCAGGGGTAGGCAACCTCGGCTCTTTTATGACTCGTGGACTTCAACTCCCAGAATTCCTGTGTCAGCATAGCTGACTCAGGAATTCTGGGAGTTGAAGTCCACGAGTCATAAAAGAGCCAAGGTTGCCTACCCCTATCCCATCCATTAAAAATCCACCTGCAAAACAGTACCTCAACAATAGGCCCCATATCTCCAACTTTATTATTATTATTATTATTATTATTGTTATTATTATTATTTATTATTATTAAATGGTTTATTTACTCTTCATTTGAAATATGGCTGTGTTTAAATTGACAAATGATAGAAGACAGTTTCCACAGTGAACAATGTTACAATACTGTATATCTGTTCATAATTTCTACATAGAGATGCTATATTATAATTAAGATAATTAATGCAAAAAGGATGGGGCTTCATGTTATCTAACTCACCCATATTTGACCTCCCTCCTATCATAAACTCTACTATGATTAGAGGCTTCCACACAAACAGAAATCCTGCTTTAGCAAGAGCCCTGACTTCATAAACAATTCTACTACCATTCAAGTATACTTACATATAAACCTTTTGTTGATTTTCCTACTCAATCTAGAGAAGGTAGTGATATCAGAGGAGGTATGGTGGATGCAAAGAACCTGAAGGCAGGATATTAATCAAAGTCACGTACTCTGTCCCGTACAATAGTTTAGGACCCAGACTCCTCAGCCCCACTTTGTAAAGACTTAGTTTGCAGACACCTTATCATCCTCACTGCCTTTCTCTGGTTCTTTGAATCTTTTGTAAAACATAGTGCCCAATTACTAAACACAGTAATCAAGGTGGAGTCTGAGCAATGCAATGTAACAAATAAGTAAATTTCCTAATTTGGAAACTATACTTGTCTTGATGAAGTTTAACATCAAACTGCCTACTTTGCAATCTAATCATGCTTCTGATTCATAATTAGATTTTAATCAACTATTCCTTGATCTTTTGCACAAGTATTACAATCAAGCTCAGTGTCATCTATCTTACGTTTGTGCATTTGTTTCATGAGTAACTTTGCCTTTACCATCATTTAGTTTCATTCTGTTATTATCTCTACCTGGCTTCTAGCTTTACATTATCTATACAAATCATTCTGAGTTTTCTCTTTTAGCATATTAGTAATTCCCACTTAGTTTTGTATCGTTTGCAAATCTGACAATCATTCTCAACTTCTCATGTAAATGATTAATAAAAAAAGTTGAACAGCATCACTCCAACAGTTATAACCATCAATATTTCACTTTATACCTTATTTCCTAATGATGAAAGTAGTTTGAGCAGTTCTGAATATCTGCCTCAGACTTAGAAAGATACGGTCTAAATGTGACTGGACATGTTTTAACACTCATTAAAAGATACATCCTTCTAGCCACTTTCCTTGATGTACTGGGGGTACACAGCAATGGTGTGTTATTTTTATTGCCTATTGCCCAACATCGTTTCCGTTACAGTAAAATATTTTTTCACTTATCAATTTTTTAATTTCTTTGAATGTTCAAACCTGACAAATTAGGCTACATTTCTATCGACATCAAATAATGTAGCTAAAAGATTTGTGCAGAATGTGGATACTAGCTATATGCACTAGTATCTGAAAGTTTTCTGACTCAAAATTTTCTAGAAATCTTATTACACAGTAATTCATTATCCAGGATTAAAAGTGTTGTCTTTTGGAGTAACAGAAACTACTCCACCAATTAATGAACTGTTGCAGATTTGTATTCTTAGTAAGAATATTAAAATCCAGGTAAGACCTCAAGACCCAGGCAAGGAAATCATTCATGTTTCAGTATTTGTTTTGTAAAAACAAATTTGTTTGTAAAAAATCTTATTGCATTTTTCAAAGTGCAAAAATGATTTAAAACTTTTAATACAAGAAGGTGCAGGTTGATGGTGATGGTGAAATAAACCTGTTAATGACTGATGTACTTAGTGAATAATATTAAAAGACAGAATGAAAATCTGCTGTTCAGCCAGACACTGAAATCTCATTATATACAGTAGCAAGAGTGAAGAGGCTAAATGACAACACTCATCCCACTGCGAGAACTGCCTTTTTCCTAGAAGAAAAAAGAAAACTGCTATTAGTAAGACGACAGGAAAGATGACAGGTCAGCAGCCATTTATGATGGACTTCATCATTTAGAACTATTAATTTAAAGTACATTTTACACTTGCATGATTTGAAGCCATCCAATCCTTAGCATATTGGACTGAAGGATGCTATTTAATAGTTACTGAATTTTGAGCATGTAAAGAAGCTGACAGCACTGAAGAGCCTCTCTTTGATTTGGGTGGAAAACATTATAGAGCTTTACAATATGACATGCATTGCCAGTTCTTGTGAAGCTTTGGTTATTACTTATAAGGCCCTACATGGCATAGGGCCAGGCTATTTGAGGCACCACCTTTCTTTCACTGTTTCTGATTGCCTCACCAGATCTAGTCGAGAAGTCATGCCCTGGATCCCTTCTATCAAATGACACCATCTTATTGGACCCTGTAGTTGTGCCTGCTTGGTGGCAGCATCTCCCCTATGAAGCACCACCCTCCCTCTGTATCCCATTCTCTATTTCCTCTCTTACAGACCAGCATGTATGTTTCAGGACAGAATAATTCATGTAATCCTAAAAGCTATGATAACACAATTTACCGACTGTTCTGCTGACTTTCTGAGTTTCTGGTTCTTGGTTGGGGTAACTTCAACAGAACAATAACTAGGCGGTTTTTCATATTGCCAGTCTGGGGAATGCTGCTGACGATGCGGCCTATTGTTTTTCCGGGAGTACTCCTGTTCTTCAGAGGAGCTCCATGACTCCCAGGATGATGGTGGAGAATAGCTGCGATGTCTTCGATGATCTTGCTGACCAAAGTTCTTGTCATGCTGATCCGTTCGTCGTTGTGAATGTTGATTTTTTCTCCCAGAGTGGTGCTGTCCAGAATACCCTCTTCTGGTCTCAAGATGGGAATCAAAACTATTTCTGCCACGTGAGGTGGGTATTATATCTGTTGTAGAACTCCGGTATCTATCATGATGGCTGCCATATCTTTGTGTTTCAGTTCTGTGATTTCTATGCCTGTCCGATAGTTCCTGATCATAGCTGGAAGGAGAGTCATCATCCCAAGATGAACGATGCCTCCATCTTCTCTCCTCCCTCTGGTTTTCATTTGTGCTGCTCCGAGGTCTTGGAGTATGTCTAGACCTCCCTGGTCGTGATGACCTGCTAGATCTCTGAGAGGATGAGATATGCTCAACAATAGGAGGCAACTGGATTACTCTGCGTTCCACAATCTCTGAACCCAAAGAAGAGAGAATGCTGGGATGCTGACTGCTTCCAACAGGATGTGAAGGTAGCATAGGCTGAGAAAGATTAAGGTTCCTGATCTCAGATTCAAGATGGTCCAAGATCTTGTTGCTAGAAGGCATTTGGGCAAGTGGAGGCATTAATGGTTGGCTGCTTTGGAGAGATACGTCTGAAGAACATAAATTACAGAAAACATAATATAAAATGTTTCAATTAATTTCTAGCTACAAGGAGTACCTTTGGATAGAAAAGCAAGATATAAATATACTAATAATCAAATAATTTCTCTCTTGTTTTGATAGATGGCATGCTCTTAAATACAACACACTTAAAAAGTTACTTTTGCACAGAGCACAAAGGACCTTTGCAAAGCAAAGCACTTTTATAACACAAACTGAAAAGGGTAGCTTCTCTCAATTGATTCAGCATTATGCTACTTAATTATGTCTATGGCCAACTCTCAAAGGGATCAAAGTTTCAAAAATTGTATGTAACCCTGCAGTATTGGCATGCAAAAAGCCAATGGCAGGATATGTTCTGGTTATATACAAGTGTAATCGTATAAAAGCTAGAAATTTAGTTCACGAAAAAGAAAGCCAATACTCAAGACAAATAATCTGTCCCAGATAGTAAACTGAATATTTAATATTATCTGATCTCCATGGACAAATAGCTTCAAATGGTAAAAAACATCCCTCAACTGCCCATAAATTCTCCATTACTGTGCTATTGTGCCTCTGGGAAAAAAAGCATTTATAAAGTCATAAAGGAAACACTCTAAATCAAGTGAAAAACCAAATGTTTCAACAAAGGAACAACATCCCTTGGGGCTCCTACCTCTCTGCAAAAGTGGGTTTAATTGGTATGAAGATGACTGAGAGTGGTGTGTCATCCATGGAAGAAGTTGTCGAGCTTGTTTCACCAAGTGGTGCCGTTCCAGGACTAGAGAATAGAAAAAAATAATTGATATTATACCTGAACTATATTTAAATGCCCCTCACAGAACTGTCAATTTGATAGAATTACTTTGTATTTTTCAGAGTTACAATAAAAAATCATTGCACTTCAAGGATAATGATTATCAGGTTCCTTCTCACTTATTTTAAAGTAAAGGTAGTCCTTGACTAATAGCCATTCAAAGTTACAATGGCACTGAAAAAAGTGACTTATAACCTGTTTTCACACTTACAACCATTGGACCATCCCTATGGTCACATGATCAAAATTCGGGTGCTTGGCAACTGGCATGTTTTTATGACAGTTGACTGTCCTGGAGTCATGTGATCACCATTTGTAACCTTCCCAGCTGGCTTCCGAAAAAGCAAAATTAAAAGGGGGAAGCCAGATTCGCTTAACAACCACATGATTCACTTAACAATTGCACTGATTTGCTTAGCAACTGTAGAAAAAAGGTCATAAAATGGGATGCAATTCACTTAACTGTCTTGCTTAGCAATGAAAATTTTGAGCTCAATTGACTTGTTTAAGTCAAGGATTACCTGTAGATTTAAGATACATTTAAGATCAATGATAAAATGTTCATTTTATCAATATGAAGGTGACAGGTCTTTCAACTTTTGCATTCCAGCCAAAGCCCCTTACATTCCTTTTCACAGGAATGTACCTAATTGAAGGAACAAAGATATTATGATTAGGCCTCAATTACATGGTAGTAACTATAAAAAATACAGTCTATGACAGGTTGGTCGGGGTCCTCTGAAAGACTATGAAATCTCCTCCCACAAAAAAACCATTTTTTGAACTTTGTTATACAGTGCTAGTGCTCGCAGTGGTGAGAATTTTTCATATTGCAATTCAGCCATTGTGTTCCACTTTGTTGTCATTGCAAGCAATGTAAAACATGGATTGTGTAGAAGTGAAATTGTATTTGAAGTTATCCAGTTTTTTGCAACTTTTGGGGGGATGTTTCCCGAGGCCTGAAAATTATTTCAAGGATTCCTCCAAGGCAGAAAGGTTGAAGAAAGCTGTTCTATATATTTAAGGATTGAAGGAAGTGTTACAGAATTTCTGAAGCATTGGCAACCATTTCTTCTGAGGTCCATAGTGTCCATACCACACGGGAGGCCTGCTGCATTTCTTCTATGTCAATACTACAAACGCTCACCACCAAGCAAGTTTTTTTTTTTTTTTAAAAAGCAGACCATTAATACAAAAAGCTGCCTCACAGCAGACAAAAGCTCTGATGTGATCTACAAATGGCATAAATATATGGAGAAAGGGAATGGCAAACAAAACATGGTTGCAAGGTCTGGGGATCATGTTCTAAAATTCCCTTCATGCTACTCTATACTTTAAAATCTGCAAAAGTCCTCCTCATATTGCTGCCTGAATTAGACTGGTGGACACAGAAATGAAAGTCTTTTCTGCACTGACTGAACTTTAATTATATGAAGTTTATTGCTACCGGTATTTTTATGTGGGATATTTTTTTTAAAATACCCAGGTGTGTTCTAAATATTTTTTTAAAATAGAAAACAACTGGACAAATGAAACACAAGGGACACTAAATCTGGAACAATGTACCTTCTGGGCATGGCTGAGTTGTATTTCTTTTGGTTCTGACTTCCCAAAGTCACTGAAGTACACATGGAAGCAACCTACATTTAAGCATGCCTCTTCTGTGCATTATGTTTTAAGGATTCTGGATTACCTTTTTCATTGCAGCAGCAACGAGTTGGGCAGCAGGCACAGCGCACATGGCAGCAGCAATGCTGAGGGCAGCACTGACACCAGCATATTCCAATTAGCATGAAGAGGAGGAGGGCACCCAGGAGGATGAAGACTACTGTCAACCAGTCTGCATCAAGTAAAAAGCCCCCCCCCAAAAAAAATGGTTATTCAGTATTTGTTGCTTTCTCCATTCCTAGGTACCTGCAGACTCATCTTGTAGACTGAGATAAAATGTTCCCAATTTTTCCTGATGTTATCTTTCATATCAAGTGCTTACATTCAGACAGAATGATTCAAATCTCAGTTCGTTCACAACTTTCCATGTGGTTGTAAGAAAAAGAATGCAATCTATTCCTTTCTTCTTCAATTACACACAGTTTAGTATTGTTAAAATTAGCAAGCTTGATAAACCAAATTTGAAGGTGTTCACCTAAGGTTCCATGAAAATACCCTGAACCATTATTTATTATGATAATTTTCTGCAACTAATATGATTTTAAAACATTCCCTTCCAGGATTAATTAGATATTTCATTATATTTTCTATTGTAGTATCTTGTTAGAATTGTTAGAAGTAAGATCATAGAAGAGTCAGATGACATTGTTCCAAAGTATCCAAATAGCAATATACATTTGCATTAATCCACTAAAAAAAAGGCTGAAATCATGGACAGGTATACAGAATCACATAGATGACCTTGAAGGAATGCAGTAGCAGTTAATACCACATGAGCTAAGGCCACCCAGAGAAGGAAACATTAGAAACTTAAAATAATTGCAGACCTCTGGACATCCAGGAGTACATCAATAAGACTGCACCCAAAGATGAGCTGCTGAAAAAGTGCTTGAAGCAGTACCAGACATGAGAGGAAGATCAAGCAGAGGAAGTGCCAGGGCAGGGCAAGACCCTGCATGGGATGTATCACTGTCAGATAGCTAAGACGATTGACATTAGGAAATCCTACCAGTGGCTGGACTAAAAGATGGCACTGATCATAGCAACTCAAGAACAGGCACTAAGCATCAGATCTATAGAAGCAGGGGTTTCCACACTAGATAGGACCCAAGAGGCAGAATGTCCAAACAGGCCCAGAGACAGTCCAACACACAGTGTCAGGGTGTAAGATGCAGGCAGGAACAGCATACACTGAATGGCACAACCAAGTAGTTGGTATTATATATAGGAACATCTGCACATCTGTGTGCTAGAATATCCCAAGTCCAGATGTGAGATTCCATAGAAGGTTGTGGGTTAAGATCCTGTGGAGTATTGGTCAATACCAACCATGGTACTGACCAATCAACCAGACATTATGATAGCAGACAAAGACCAGAAGACAGCAGTGGTGATACATGTAGCAGTGCCAAGTGATTTAGCAACATCAGGAAATAGAATGAGAAGCTGGAGAAGTATAATGTGGAAAGTAAAGGCAAAAGTGATCCCAGTGGTGCACGGAGCTCTTGGAGCTGTGACTCCTAGGCTGGGAGAATGGCTTGAACAGATCCCAGAAACAACATCAGAGCTGTTTCTCTAGAAAAGTGGAGTGCTAGACACAACCAAGAACCCTCAAACTCCCAGGCCTCTGATAGAGAACCTAAGAGTGAAGAAGATACATACCACCATAGGGATGAGATGGGATTTTTTAAAACATATCAATAGTTTAACACATCCACAGTTAATCGAATGCTACAATCCAACTGTATTCATCAGGAATTTCTAGCTGAACTTAATAGCATGCATCTCGACAATCAGTGTACAATTCTTGCATTATTTCCATTATTCAAAAACAGCATGGTAGGTACAGAAAAAGAAAATTATCCTAAAATTTGACCCGAAAAAATGATGCTACATACTCAAAACAATGAGCTTGATTTCTTTGTCTGGATCACCAGTTGTGTCTCCTGGAGCTTCAACAGTACAATAATAGACTCCGTGGTCCCACCACATAACCTCATTAATTACAAGATCTGCTCCTATATAAAATGGAAAACAACATAATGAAACCCTACCAATGTTAGTTTCTGACAATGACCTAAATTTCTGAATAAATAAAATATTTTCAGCAATAAAAAGTCAGCAACTATAATCTTGAGCAATGCTCAGGCATGGTAAGAATCACTGCAATTGGAGGCTTATTTTACATTGGGCTAATCTGAATTAATGCAGACAAAGAAAAGAATCCTGAGGAAAATTTATTGTACAATGGACATAAAATAGTGCTGAATAATTGTAAGCTGCATAAATACTGATCTGGTAAATACTTACCGGTAACAATCATTCTTACTAGTAACAATCATTTAAACATCTTATTTTAATCTGATGCCCTTCAAATTATATTAATAATTCAAATATTCCTATATATCATGGTATGATGACAGAATTAAATGAGGATTGCATAAAGCATTAGAAAGGAGTGTCAAAAGCATACTATGCTACATAATACATAATTTGTTAAGACTACTTTTTGGAAGGGATTTTTGAGACTGCTAATATATCAAAAGATCACTTACTATTCTGAATTGTGATCTTTCGCTGCCTGTAATCAACACCCAACACTGGTTCATTCTGACCTCTTTTCTGAGCAACAATGCGCACTTCCCGCTGGTTGTCATTGCAGTCATTGGAAGGATCCTGGCCAAGATCTAGGTTTGCCTGATAGGCTGCAAATAAAATGTCAAATTCTTGATACTGTTTGGAAACCAACTTCCCCCGTTCCTTCTACTTTTGTATAATTTCCTTTAATAATGGAAGCAGTAGAAAAAATAGGATTGTATTAAGTAACAAAACTTCTTGAAGAAGTTCTTTATGTTCTTTAGTTTTGATTTTTAGGTTTGATTGCGGCAAATTCCAATATTTACAACAGATTTAGAAAAGACAACGAACTGCCTCTTGTTCCTTTTGTGACCACACTAGCATTATAATCTCACTTCCAAAAACCTTCTCACTTCCAAAACATTTTTGCTCATTGCAGAAGTAAGCAATTGGCACAATATCCTTGTTGTGATGATGGTATAGCTACATATAGTTTTAAAGAAAACAGATAACCAATGATTGGTAATCCTAACTATATCCCATTTGGTGGGGAAAAAGGCACAAGACAACTGAAATAAGCAGATGTAAGCAACTGGTGTGCCAAATTCATTGGTAGGCAATAAAGGAACAAGAGCTGGCAAACCTGTAACAAAATAAGTCTCTTGTGTTATATAAGCTATACATTTGAAGCATGTCTTACTAAACAAACAATTGATGAGTTCACAGATCACATCAAACTGCAAACAAGCGAATACATTTTAAAACAGTATATTATGTCAACCACGCCAATAACTGAATATAGGCTAAGCTTCTTGGGAATGGAAAATGATGGACCTAGGAAGCTTTTTAACAGAAATAAATAATGACCATAACAATTCTAAGTAATACTAAACGATGAGTTTAATTTTAATTTAATTCATTACTTGTATAGTTCTCCTAATTCTGATTTGGACATTTTGAATAGAGATGGCAGATGGGATCCTCTATCTTGTATGTGAGTTGACAGAGTTTGGAGGGGGAGTGATTTGCTGAGTACTGTAGCAATCTGGATATGGAAGGCAGACCCAGATATAGGAGGAGACAAGGAGGAGGAGGAGTGCATAGACTGCTCCTATTCTCAACTCCAAGGAATAGTCATTAGATTCTTGGCAGCGGTGGCTTTAGGCTGTTGCTGCTTAATGTCAGGTTGGCTTATAATAAAGCTTTCCTCATTCAAAATCTCATTCTGGAGACAAGCAATCTGGCTTATATTACCAAAACCTAGCCAGACAAAAGGTGGACTTCTGAACCACTATCTAGGGAAGTGGCTATTTTTTTTAACAGCTCAAACTTTATTTAGCAATAGTACAGCATATACAAGTATATATTCATTTCCTTATTTTAAAATGTGTATCAACAGTACTCTGTGCTTATTATTTTATTTAAAATAAAAATGTTTTCCCAAAAAAAAATCATCTATGAATAGAGAGATAATTACTGATAATAAAACATACAAGCAGGGTGTATTACATTGTTTTTATGATATAAAAAGTAGTATAAATTTTTGAGCTTAATACAAAATTCCCACTATGTTCTACATAAATGTAAAAAAAGAGAATAAATCACTCTTAAAGTAATATAGGTAGTTAATTTCTGACCTTCCCCTTTGTGCCTCAGCTGATTTACAGTAATTGTTGGCATTAGAAACCATACTCTAAATGTATTTACCATGCTAATATGTGGAATTTATTCTTGCTTAAATTTAGTTAAGCTTTTGTTATGTATATTTATTATTTTCATCATTGTTGCATATTCCCCCAAATTAAGTTCCTAATCTGATATTGCCAGTAGTTTTTGTTCCAGTGTTTGTCCTTACAGCTGTAAGCATGTATCTTAATGTTATTTTTATTGATGTTTTCTATGATTATAGCTAATAAAAATACAGTTCCATTTTGAATGTGATCCCTAAAATTCTCTGAACAGATAATTTTTTTTTCAATATTTACATACAGTAAACTGTTTCTTCTGTTTCATAGAATGTTCAACATTTATTACTATGTTCTCTATTTTGTAAATTATTGACAAAGTTGACTACTACCTGTAAAAGTTTTATACCAGTTCTCTCTGAAAATATAGCTTGGAGTAAATTTTATAGATATATTCTACCATTCTTCCCACCGCTGCATTGGGGCTATTTCTTTGAGATGTTGCATCTAATTTGTCATGCATGTTTTATTTACTCTGTTGTAGTATTATATCCAACTAAGCAGCCTAGTAAATGGTTGATTCAATATAGCATTTCAAATTCTGTCATTTCTTTTTAATGTTTCTTCCTCATTTTTGAGGTCAGATCTTTTTCTTTGAGCAGTTTGTTGATGCATCAGCCATAGTATATTCCAGGGAAAGTATTTGAGGATTTTGTGCATGGGGAAAAATCAATTTCCTTCCTTATATCATGCTACTTTTGTAGACAGTAATCCTTGGCTGATCCTTAAGAGAAGTACTCACCAATAGTATAGTAATCAAGAATGGGATCTTTGCAAAAAGATTTATAGCGCCAGGTAACAACTACATCCTGCAGTGGTGCTGAAGTACTATAGTCACATCGGAGGATCACAGAAGCAAATAAAGTTGTGTATCGCTCAGTATCTGGCACTGTCACGAGAACAGAGAAACAACCTACAGGAACAAATACAAACAACACATGATATTCTGGGATATTAAATATTATAGTTGCAAACTAGGAAAGAAGTGTAAAATAGTGAAAGTGAAGTCAGTTTTAGTGTCTGCCAAAAATGAAGCTTCAAGTGTTTGTTTCCAAATATTTGTCAAGTTTAAGAAATCAGGAACCAGGATAGGGTTTGAAAGTACTACAAATTTATTTCACTCTACCTATACACAAGAATCTGATCTACTAATGGTCAAGATAAATTGGCACTAGATAAGAATCACCAGGCTTCAAGCTGGGCTGGACATAGTTCTCTTTTGCTCCAGACTGATGGTGCATTTGACCCCACCCTCTGGCTCAGCCTGGTCATCTCCTATAATATTTCCCACAAAAAAATTAACAGCAACGTGGAATTAACAACAACCACTTCATCAGCTCCTATAGATTATTTGCAACACTGCAAATGCATAAGGGAGTCACTGCAAAATCTCCCTGGTTCCTGGGACCTCCAAGCCTGATAACATAGCCTGGTCTTGAGGCTTGTAATATGTTGAAAGGGAAGGAGCTAAGCTCACTTGGGAAGGGGGAAGATTCCATAAAGTGGGCACCGCAGCAGAGAAAGCCTGCCTCCTGGGATCACCAAATGTGATTCCCTAGCAGATGAGACTTACAAAATGCCTTTTCTGCCAGACCTGATGGGGCAGGCAGATGTAATCAGGCAGAGGCTATCCCTCAAATAACCTAGTCTCATGCCATGAAAGTCAAAACTAACACCTTTAAAGGTCAAAATTAGTACCTTGAATTGGATCCCGAAGCAAACTCATAACCAATGCTGGCTGAAAAGGGAATGCTTTAAACTTGCAATGTCTTAAAACATCTTAAAAGTATTGATCCACACTGCCCAGAGTCATAAAGTATGAATTGGGTGGTTTTACAATTTTTTTTAAGTAAAATAAATTATTAATACATACAGTGAACTCTCTATCGCATAGGTATACGAGATAACATAAAATAAATATTCTAGTGTGAAAGCTATCACAGTACTTGTGATAACATAAATAAATATATGCTGCCTTATGTGGAATAATTCAAATATTACTGACTACAGAGAATAGAAAGAAGAGCATTTCATTTTATTTCAGCAGTTTTGTTCCTTTGAATTATAAACAGTGCTTAAAGTAATTCTATATAAGAAATATTAAAGCAGTTGCTCAGTTGTGTAAAATGCTTCCTCTATGGACTACCCTGCCCTTTTCCAATGGAGTGTCCATTATAGCTGTTGAACTGGAACATTTGCATACCTCAATAGCCTAGTCTTTGCACATTGAGTCTATTACATTTGGAGGGCAAATAATCTAAGTATTATACCTCCAGGAAAGTTTTAATGAATTGGGAAAATATTTTTCAAGTTGGGGGCTAAAAAAAAACATTATGAAGAGAGCTCTGTGTAAAACATTCTGTATATTATTATAGACCAGAACATGATTTGAAAAACAGTACCAAAATAGAACATGTCCACTTTCTAGACATTGTTGATCTACCCGAATTCTTCTCTACAGGAACTACAACTCCTGGAAGACATAATCATATAACTTCTGAAAGATCTCCGGCCTTCATATCTGATCTAAGAATTCAATTCCATAGAAAGTATCCCTGAAAGAATAGAATATAGTGACATTCTCTTTAGGCTGAGATGGAAGTCCATCCACAGACTGTTTTTATTCAGTGATTTATAGCAGAGGTCCCCAATCTTTTGGGCACCAGGGACCAGTTACGTGGAGAGAAGTTTTTCCGCGGACCGGAGGGGGCATGGTTTTGTGTGCTGCCTGCATTCTGTGGATGGGGCTTTCCTTGTTTGTGTGGACCGGTTGTTGGCATGCCGCAGCCTGGTACTGGTTCAGGGACCGGGGGTTAGGGACCCCTGATTTATAGAACTTACTGCACCATTTAACCATTGCCATAGTAACAAATTATCAACATAGATTTTTTATCTCTCAACAGCTCTGGCTTGGTGATACTATAAGATACTATTGAGGAAATGACATCTCAAAAGATCTCTTTGTAACAACTCTGAAAAAAATTGTAGTTGTTAGTCCTCCACTGACAGTGCTCTAACAAGATAATGGTCAGAAAGAAGTAATTTCTCAAAACTCTTCTATTCTGTTGATATTCCTCTCAGCATGGAAGAAAATACATAATCTTTGTTCTCCTACCACTTGGCAAGGTATAATACGTTGAAACATATTCTAGTTGCATTAGCCACCACCAAACTTAACTATATTTTATACAAATTTGTTTGAGTGCTATGTTTGCAAATATGATATATGTGTAAGCAAGAATTTGTGAAAAACAGGAAATATAAAATTGATGCACGTACATTATAGGCAGTGGTGGGATTCAAATATGTCAACAACCGGTTCTCTATGAGGATGCTGCTTCCGGAAGTCCATTCTGGGCTTGGGCAACAAAAAATTAGCTACCGGTTCTGCCGAACTGGTGTGAACTGGCTGAATCCTACCATTGATTATAGGGTATGTGACTTTGGTTATTTCACTATTAGGGGAAGCCCAGAGTTTACCTTAAACAAACTATTGTATAGTCCTCAAGATAAAAGTTTCACCCAGGAGCAATAATAGCTAAAACAAAATAAACTGCACACATACTGTATTTCTGTGAATCCAAAGTTATGCATTCAGTTACATCACAATTTTCATCTAAAGAAAAGTTACTATATATGAATTTCTAACAATTCTGATTTGGACAAAACTTCTACATGTATGTAATATATACAAATCTCTATATACATGCAACTTTACAACTGAAATGTAAGGAAGCGAGACTAATCAATCTCTAGACCCTAGTCAAAGCCGCCAAACTGCGATTTTACATCAGCAATCATTTCTCTTCTTCGAAGTAAAGTTTAAATAATTTAAAACAATTGAGAAATAATCTGAATACGGTTGATCAATTGCTCAGCCTCGAGGCTGTGTGATGAGGAAATTGGTTTTTAAAAAACAGACAAGCGGGGAAGAACCAGGTAAGGGAGCACAAAAGTAGGGAGTTAATTTACTAGCTAAAAGCAAGAGAAAAGATCGAAGTTACTCCGATGTGTTTAGCCACCAGCTTCTCTCCCCTCTTGTTGACTCACCTGTCGAGGTGAGGCCGATAAAGAGCGCTTGGAATTGCCACTGCCAGATCCAGGCCATGGCGTCTCCTCCCACTGCCCGGAGCCTCTAGGTAAAACCTCAGCCCGCCCTTCCTCAACTCCTAATTCCACGAGTTTTCTTCTGTTTTTCCGCAGCCGAGGAAGGGAGCCTCGAACCTTTTTTTTTTCCCGGGGGAGCAGCGGTTCAGCGCAAGCAAGCAGCCACTTCCTCCGTTCAGTCTTCTCCGGCACCTGTTGCTGAAGCACTTTCCCATTCCCTGTAGGTGCACTCCGCGGCGAATACCTACAGGTGCCGTGCTCGCCCCAAGGGTCCCTCCTTCCTTGAAGCTTGCTGGGAAAGCGTGAGCAGAGACCTCTGCTGGATCAGACCAAAGGGCGCCGTCCATTAATCTGTTCCAACTACAGCTAGCCCGATGCCGGAGAAGGTAGCAAGCAAGATTGGGTGCAATAGCACCGTCCTCGCTTGCTTCTCCTATGCCGGCGGTGTTCTCACGACGTATAATGAACTGGACCGCGGTTCTTAAATTAGCTCGATTGTCTCGGTTAGAGCGAACCCACACGCCATACGCTGATTACACTAGATGGAATCACGTAAGGCAAACTTTCTGGATCCAACTGTTACATCTGGTGCCACTTAATATGTCACTTCTGTTCACGACATCCCTTATTTTCTCTCCTTTCCACCTAAGGTCGCCTTACACAAGCAGTTTTAGAAATTTGATGGAATTGGCGGCTATGTGCACACAAGGTTGCACCTTAGCGTTATATAAACCTGTGTAGCGCCTTTGAAAATGTATCCCGAATACTGGCATTTAAACCAAAGAGGTGCACATTTTTTCTCTCTTACTGTGCCCAAAGGAACGATTTATTGACTTGAGCATCCATTTGCAAAAGATTGTGGCCCGATCCTATCTACTGGATGTTTTCAATCCAAAAACATAGATTTTTTGAAAACTTGATAATTGTCGCCAGCAGAAAACTGCCATAAAGCGTTACACTTGCTATTCGCTAGTAAAATTAAAAACACATTTGCCAACGCAGAGTTGCAGCGGCCACGCCTTTGGCAACTGTAGAAGAAATGAGTTCATTTGCTTGATCCTCTCGCCCCGCTTTTAAGTTTCCAGCATGTTTAACTGAGTGAAGAAATCAACAGGTGCAGCTTTCTCCCATTACTGCATTTGCATTACAGCTCTTGAAAGTTTACGAGCCTGTCGGCTGGAAAATGGCGGCAACCCTCGTGAGAGATGGGAAACTATAAACGAGCCGGTCCTTTTTTAGGAATATGTTGGTATTTTTTATCCTGTTCGGCAACTGTTAAAACTGGGAGACTTCGGTAGTCGGCGGTATATCGCAAGGATAGCAAATAAACAAGCTCCCTCTTTTAACACGCTGTAAGAGGAAACTTCCTTGAACGCGGAGGCATTTATTTTCGGATTGATCAAATTAACAGCCTCCGCGTTTCCGTAAATCTCAAATGAATGGGAGTAGCGGCCGGCGACTATGGGAGTTGCAGTCCAGCAAAACTAGAAAGTAAACGAGGACTTCAATCCACAAACTGATTCTTGTTCGCTTTTTATCCCTCAATCTTCAATTTATTGCCACCATTCCAAACCTGCTTATATAAGGAACATATTTCTTCCGTCTCCTTCCTGTACAAAATGACTTCCTATGTCCGCCAGTTAATACAGAAGCAAAGTTCACAGGTACGGAATCTCTGTATGAAAATACTCAGTAAAGCCACCACGAGGATCCTATCACTCCACGCAGGCGCCTTAAGCACGCGCGATTTTAAAACTCAATTTCCCAGATATCTTCGGGCGCCTGTCTTTGGTTGCTGAGCAACCAGTGTCAACTACAATGGAGCCGAGTGGGGAACACGAGGGCGACGAAGCAAAAGGTAACTTTCCCACTTTCTCCACGTAAGACTTCTTGGAATTGACTTCCCTTGACCGTGAAGCACCTCATCCGCCGAAAGTGTCCCTTTCTCATAGCAACGAGTTGCTTATTAGTAGAGTAAAAGCAGGCAAATGCATTTATTGAAATAGTAAATGGCTTCAGAGTCATTGGAGTACTTTGTGGAGATCATGTCTTCAAATTGAAAGGGGGAGAATGTTAATAAACATGATCAAGTAACATCCATTGGCGTCTCTTTTCCTCCCTTTTGGGGGACGCAGAATCCAGAAAGAAGTGTATTTCTCAGATTTGCTATAAAAACGCAAGATAGCTTTAACTTAACATTTCTTGCTGTTGCTTTTTGACTTTTCCTAAATGCAACATTTGGTATTTAATTGTTAGCATATATATGAGTGCCATTCCTAGAAAGTGCAATTACTGCCTTGAGGTGTACCAAGCACTAGGCTTTAAAATTTTAATTTTTATTGCAGTAATGTGCAAGAGGAAAGAAAAAGACAAAATATACAACAAAATACAAAACACAAAGTATAAAATATAAAAAAATAAGAAAAACAATGTGTAAAGTAGCTTAGTTTTTAAATTACAAGTTAATCATTGTCCACACTGAATCATACTGATCAATCTTTCCATATGTCTATGGGCAGCTAATTCAGTGGTCGAGTATGAATACAATTCTTCAAGATGGGATTGTAATTCCATAAGGATAAATGTGCAGAATTATCTTTACTTTGGTATATTCCAAGCAGACAAAAAGTCCACACACATCTTCATAAATTTTTGGTATGTAATTCAATATCATACTTTCATCCTGAAACTCACTTTGGTTTCCCAAATCTTTTTTAACAGTAAGATGAATACTAAACCAAAATGAGACAGCCAAAGAGACATCCAGGTCTTGTATATTAGAGTGCTCTCAAATATATTACATCTCTAGCATAAGAACACTGATATTTAAGCCTTTTTAATCACTGAGGTGGGCAATAAACACAAATCATTCAATGAATTCATCTCATGATCATAAAGTATGCATTTTACCTACTGGCTTCATGTAGATGTTAACAGAAGTGGGAAGAATACTACAGTAAGTCCTGCACCCTGCAAAGCAAGGGCCATAGGCAAGACTGAATAGAACCATCCTTGGAGAAAGGAAGAAAACCAGCACAGCATAGTACTGCCCATTCCCAACCCCTGGAAATGGTTCAAAAGGATACCATGACTGATAGTATCAAAAACTATTGAAAGTTCAAAGAGAAGCAACCCATCCTGCTTTTGCCAGAGATCATCTACTAATGTGATCAGTGCCACTTGATATCATGACCAGTTCTGAAAACACAAATGGAAGGAGGGCTGATAATCTATTTTATAAAGAATTCTTCACTGAAACTATTTAAAAATCATTATGTTTTCGCCAAGTTTTATGTATGGAAATAATTTCCTATGTCTTCAAATGTTTGTCTATGTCTATGTCTGAAAACCTTTGTGCAAGAAATACTAAATCAGTTTAACCATTTCTTTAATTATATAGAAGTTCAGTCTCAAAATGTATTTGTGTGTTTCATAGAATTCAAAGTACCAAGCCATGAGTTTCTAACAATCAGTAAAGCGGTGAATATGTGTAAATTCATGTTATGCACTAAAATCACATTGTGATTAAAAAAAAATACATAAATACATAAATTGTTAATGTTAATATTCTATTTCTGTATTTGAAAATAAGGATGATTATATTTTTTTCTAAATATGTAATATGAATAAAAGTTTTCACTACACTAATGATTTTGTTGTCAGAAATCCTTCAACTTGACTGAAAACTGATTTTAAAAAGTTCCATTAATATGGCTAATAATGTAGATACAAAATTAAGATATATATTTCTATGCTCCATAGGACAAATTGGACAGTTAAATGTAGAATTTGTGGGTTAGATGATCAAAATGTGCCCTATTAAAGGCATATTTAAATATTTGTGATATTGCTTACAGATACAAGTGAAAAACCAGAAGAGGTACCAACTGTAGCAGAACAGCAGCAGGAAGAGATCAAAGAAGCATCAGCTGGTGAGTATTGCTAACCAATTATTACAGGAAGTACCATTTCAAGAGACATGGCTGCTAAAATAAAGATATACCATTGATAGAAAGATGCAATAATTGCTGTACTTTAAGAATCATTTGTAAAC
Source organism: Azemiops feae (assembly GCA_023970755.1). Taxonomy (NCBI): domain Eukaryota; kingdom Metazoa; phylum Chordata; class Lepidosauria; order Squamata; family Viperidae; genus Azemiops; species Azemiops feae. Next base: position 150,690 of record JALGBA010000099.1, read on the forward strand.
AGATGATAATAGAGCTGCTAGGTTGTGGCTTTATCTTGTAAATCTAGTTTTAGAAAAATTCAAAAAGCTAAACTGCTTTCATTTTTGTTGTGTTGGTCTAAGTCAGGGGTAGGCAACCTTGGCTCTTTTATGACTCGTGGACTTCAACTCCCAGAATTCCTGAGCCAGTATGGCTCAGCATGGAAACCTCTCCCTTTCCCCTCAGCATGGCTGGCTCAGGAATTCTGGGAGTTGAAGTCCATGAGTCATAAAAGAGCCAAGGTTGCCTACCCCTGGTCTAAGTGATGGAATTAATTCAGTAATAAGAATCAATAGACTTATTTGCTGCACAGTTACAGTAGTCCTCAACGTAAGATCATTCACTCAGTGACCATTCAAAGTTCAATGGCACTGAACGAATGGTGGTTACGATCGGTCCTCAGAGTTCTGGCTGCCCCAGCATCCTCAAGTCAATTGATCTTGATTTGGGTGCTTGGCAGCCAGCTTGCACTTACAACTAGTTGCAACAACTCACAATCATGTCATTGCCATTTGCAAACTTTCACTACCAGCTTCCCCAGAAAGTCAATGGGGAAACTGGCAGGGAAGGTCACAAGTTGCTTGGTAAGTCTCCCCTACCTGCAAACCCTTGCCTCGCCCGTTTACATTTGTGCACCTCCGTGAGCTTCTCTATGCCTCTTGCACCCTTGCGCACCCCCTTGAACTCTTTCTGAATCTTGCTGCACCTCCCTCGCATCCTTCTACACCCCAATGCACCCCATGCACTCTCCCTGTACTTGAAACTCCTGCATGTCCCTCAACCTTTGCCATTCCTCCTTCCACCTTCACACACCCCTCACCCTTGGGCATCTTTCTCAAGCCTTGCTGTGATTCTCTCACATCCTTATGCATTCCCTCGCGCCCTCCCCCACATAATAGCAGCTACTTACCTGCCTGCTAGCCTGATCACAAGCTGCCTGAGACTTAACAACTTCCTGCCAGCTTCGTCACGGACATGGTCATGGGAAGCCAGCAGGAAGTTGCCTCATCTAATAATGATAACAACTGAGCGATTCAGTTAATTATAGCAATCGGAATTGCAGCGATTGCCCTCACTAAGCAATATGGTCACACTTTGAAACCACAGTGTTTAGCAATGGAAATTCTAGTCCCAATTACTGTCATAAGTCAAGGACTATCTGTAGTTCTTGCGAATATGCTTTGTGGTAGGTTTTAGAAGATTGAAGGCCACCAGCCTTCTCAAATTATTGCTCAGTTTATGAAAACATAGTTGCAACATTGTTTACTTCAGTCAGAATATATTTGAATGTGGTACCAATTGCTACAGGTTTTCTTTGTATGGAAAACCTGAAGCACAAATAATTTTTAAAGACAAATTAAGCCAGATTTTGATTTTTCAACTTAGTATATATCCTAGACAGCTTATGCTAGGTAGGATCATGTTGTGCATTGTTTTTTATCTGTCCTGCTCTCAGATGTGCATTGACTAGGTCCATTAGGCATAGATTTTTTTTTATTTTCAAGCAAAGCAGATAAAACATTTTAACATTGCTATTCCTATGACCCACTATCAAGTGAAGTTGTATTGCTCTAAGTCTGTGACAGAACTTTTTCTGCGATGGCACTTTGGTTTGTAGAATAACTTTTCTAAAGAAAGCAAGCCAATACTTACTTATGAGTCATTGAATGACTTTAAGTACATCAGCCTTTTCTATGTCTTTAAAAATATTTTGTCACTCATGCTTTTCTGCATGTGAAAATTGTTTTAATCTTTTTCATTGTTTAATGTTTTCCAATATAAGGCACTTTAGGACCCCCTTTGGGCTGAAAGGTGACTGAAAAATCTCTGTGTGTATGCATGTGTGTGTTTGTGTGTTAATATATACTGTACATATACATAATTTTCTTATTTATTTGTAGAAACTAAATCATCTCCAGAAGGAGAAGAAGGAGAAAAGCTAGCTGAAGATGATTATGAGGATGCGGGAAGTGCTGCAAGTGAAGGTGAGTGTTGTTAGCAATCTGTGGACTTGAAAAGTGTATTTTTATACACTCCCTCTATTCAGCTCTTTTGTGCAATTATTTTCGTAAGCTAAGTAATGAAAAAGTAGGTAATGAAATTTACATCTGGGATTTAAGCATTTATTCTTGATCTGCCTAGTATTTGCCTGTCCTACTAGTTTAGATCGTGTGGACACGTCCCAAGTCACCTCTCTTAAATGTTGCCACTTGGTGGGATCTCATAGATGCACCTTCTTGGTAGCTGCTTCAGCACTTTGGAACAGCATAACATCTGAGATCTAAGGGATCTTTACCCTTTTAGCCTTCCAGAGAGCCATGAAGGCCTCGCTCTTCCCCCATGCAGCCATATAGGTCTAATCAATCAATAATCAATCAATTTTAAAGTAAAAGTTTCCTTTTTCAGAAATTAATTGCTATGACTTGTGCTGCTTTGCATTGCATAACTGATCCAAAGAAACTATTTTTATTTATGTAGCCACATTTGCTTGATTATGCAAACCTCTTGGTTCAAGTATTATTTTGGGTGGCAAGTGTTTATCAGTTGTTTTAAAGATGGTAAAAATCTTACAAGACTTCTAAATATGGCAAGATTTCAGTGAGCTTATTCCTAAAATTTCATACAATCTCAACCAAGAACCCAACACTGCACATAAACGTCCTGCAAGCCACAAAAGATCATATACACATTTTCCCAAAATTTCAGCCATTTAAAATATTTTAAACCTTAAATTATTTAAAATATTTCATTAGTTTAGGAGTTCAGAAGATAACCAAAATTGTTATGAGTGCAGCAAGTCCCCAGGTTAAGAATGCTCTGATTTAAGGATACATTGTTAAAAATGGAGCCTATTGTAGTAAAATTCAAATTAAACCCACAAAGATTCAAGTTAAATACACAATGGTTCAAGTCCATTAAGCAATTCTATTTATACAGTATTATATAATAATATTGTTCTGGCTTACCTACAAATTTGACTTAAGGACAGACTTTGGGAACAGAACTTGTTCTTAAACTGGGGACTTACCTGTACCATGTTGCTTATTATTGCAATATTTATAGCTCAGGGTTGAAATGAGGGGTCCTTGGTGCTCTCTGAGCTTGCTTGTTTTCTTGCAGACGTTTCATTACCCTAACTAGGTAACCTCATCAGTGTTAGTTAGGAGTGCTGTTTGCTTGCTATTGCATTAGTTGTCACATTTGAACTCAACGTGAAAAATTGCCTGAAGACTCAATACTTTATTATTCATATGAAGCTATTTTGTTGCATGTGATTTGCTTATAATTTGATTATCTTACTCTTATCACAGTCACTAATAATCTTATAGATTGAGATAAATTCACAAATTAGAATAACAGTTTTCTTGGTATAGCAGATCTCTTATGACTAAGATTGCAATTGTATTGTATATATGCTTCCTTAGAAAGAAGCCTTCTGAAAAGCAATGAGATTTATTTTTGCATAAGCACATCTAAGATTGATATGTAAACTACTTTCATAACTGATCTCTGCTTACTGATTAATTCTTAATGCTATGTGATCTCCTTTTATCATTTCTTTCTTTCTTTTGAAATCTTATGATCATTAGACATCGTCCATTGTAGTCCAGACTTATATTTCAATGAAATTCAAATCCATTGTTGTTGAGACTGCATAGTTATCTCAGGCTTTCCCTTTATTCCAGTGATCTCTGCTCCAGGCACCTGAGATTAGATTTGTTCCAATAGAAGAGAATATACGTATGTAGCTCACAATTGAACCGTGGAGTCCTTGGTGCTGTCTGAGCTTGATTTTTTTTGCTTGCAGACTTTTCATTGCCCGACTAAGGTAACATCAGTGCTACATCAGTTTGCTCCCTGTTTATATACAGTAACTTGCCCTGCCAGTGTTGATAGTGGTGTGATTTTATCTTTGGTAGTTTCTTGATTAGGGTATTGTTTCCTGCTTGATTGTTTGTCTGGTGTTAATTCCTGTCTAGCCAGCAGTTCCTCTCCAGAAAATACAGTACTCAGTAACACTGATAATGTTATCTAGTTGGTAATGAAATGTGTGTAAGCAAACAACCAAGCACAGACAACATTGAGGAGTCCACTAGAATTGTTTTTAAAATGAACGTTTCTTTCTCAGCAATATATATATATAGTTTTTATGATGGCATTTTTGAAATCCAGAAGAAGAAGAACCATCACCAGAACCAGAAAAAACCCCAGAACCAGTGAAGAAGAAGAAAAAAGAAGTAGTAGAGAAGAAGATCTCTGAAAATTTCTATTATAACTATGAAGAACTGTGCTCATATCCATATATAACTCCAGATTCTGGCATACCGGTGAACCTGCTCTCTCTTATGTATCCATTTTTGCTAGGGATCCATGTGTTTAGGATTTGAGTTTCCTATCATAAACCAAAGTAAGAAACAAATGTATTTGCTTTTAAAAAATAGCATTGGAAATGATACATTCAGTATATTAATGGTGGAATGGTTTACAGATTTAGTAAATAAGGTACTGGTTTTGTTTTGAAGAAATTGGGGTTTAAATTAGGTGAAGGCTGACAAAGCAGTATAGAATGGAACAAATTGCTTACATTTGCTTCAGCACTTTATGCAATTCTGAGTACAGCACTTTAAGAAGTATTCAGGTAAAGTGAACAGATTCAGCCAAGGGCAATAAGAATTATTAGAGAATAAATCCTATAGAGAAAGAGCAGTAATTGGGAATATTTAGCTTTGAAAAAAGATTATTGAGGGAGCATTTTATACCACTGTTCAAATATGTATATAATGCCCTTTAGATATCTGAATCAGCAAAATCTATTTACCATGGTTTGAAAGTACTTAAAGATAAGAATTTAAGTGATGAGAAAGCAGATTTCAATTATATGTTAGAAAAAACTAGCAGCATTTCAGTCATGGAACAATTACCAAGAGAAGTATTGAAGTCCTCTTCATTGGATGAATTTAGGTGGAGGCTAAGTAATTGTTTGGGACATGATTTAATTTGGATTCCTGCACTGAGCCACTGGATTAGACTCAATGGTCCACTCAAACTCTATGTCTCTAGGACATAGGATTCCTTTACTCCACTTTTTCCAATTACAACAATGCAGTGTGAGCTAAAAATGAGTGACTAACTGAAACTCATCAAGTGAATTTTCCAGATTACGATGAGCTACATCTTAGAATTTCCTTGTCCTAATATAGTCCATTAACCAGCACATCATGCTGTCTTTTTTCATTATGCATAATATATTGTTTTTCATTAATGGTTCATTTATTATTCAGATGCAATAAACCTAGGTCACATCATCATTTATTTCCTTAGCATGTATTCCTCAGGCATTCTTTTGGATATGACTGCACTAGACGAGCAAACCTCCAGATGCTGGATAGTCAGATTCTCCTCTACATAGCTGGAAGCCAGTTAGTTCTTCTGGATTTGAAATTGAACTATCAGAGATACCTTCGAAGCACAGGTGGTGGAGGGATTGGTGTAATCACGGTATGACATATATCTTAAAGAATTTTTGCTTAAATTGTTTTTGGCAGAAAAATATGCAGAATTTCTAATGGGGTTTGCTCCCCTTTATATTTTTTGCTTTTGTTTAATTAACAGAACAAACAGAAAAAAGGAAAAGCATATAGTGGTGTTTCATGCATGTATAGATAGGCAGAGTTTTACTCAATAGTTTCAATAAAGGACTATCATATTTCAATATAATCTTCCATACATAGTTTACATCTTAAACATCTTATTCAAAAGTCACATCAGGTCTCAACTCCATTGATTATTTTTCTGTTGGAGAAGTTCTTAGAAGTATAAAGGACATAGAGAACCCAATTCTGTTGTCTAGGTATTAATTTCCATATAGTAAGAATGTAATTTAAAAGAGTACAGACAATCCAAAATATAAAAATCTATTTCAAAATCAATATATGTAATTATTTTTTCCAGAAGATAATGATTTAGGACATCTGTCTGAATGAAGAAGCATTATTCTTATTGCATTTACAAAACCATGATGATGTACTTGGTTATGTAAAAACAGGGTCCAATAAATCTAGTTTATTTTTGGGTTGAATAAGTTGTAACTTCTAAAAAAAAAAAATTTTTATAACAAGTTTTATTAATTTTTCCAATTTTTTTTTGAACAAAGTATTTAGGAAACAACGTGGGGATAGGGTAATCAATCATCTTAAATCAAAAACATACATTCACAAATCAGCAGTTGTCTAAAATCAAAAACATACATTTACTAGTCAGGTTAACTCCTTGGAGGTTTCCTCTCTCTTTCCCTCCATTAATATAACATATTCAGGTTAATACATTTCTAGGTAAATTTCAATCCGTCCATAAGATTTTTTCAATCACATTTTACCTATAAAAATTCCAAGTCCTGTTTTTAAGTTTAACTACATTCCAATTACCACATTCCAATCTAACATTAATTAAACATACTATTTATATTTCAGGCATCCCTAATTTCCCTAATTACATAACATAACCATTATCATGTCTACAATAATATTCCAACAATTACCTTCTCATTCTATTGTTTCCATTCCATTAGAAAATAAATATCATATCTAACATAAACCTCTTATCTTCCAAAAAAGGAATAAAAAATAAAAATAAGGTAAAAAAGAAAATGTATATCTTTACACTATTTCAACCATGTATAATCTTAATAGGTACACATTTAAAACATTTTTCATTTCACAATTCCAAACTATATTCTCAATTATAAATCTGAATCCTAAATATTAGATCAATCCCAACATCCATTCCGTTATTTTCATTCCATTACAAAATAGATATACCTATGGTAAACATATTATCTCCATAAAAAAGAAAGGGTAAAAAATAGAAATAAAATAAAAGAGAAAATATATACCTTCTTACTCTATTTCAACCATATATAATCAAGATAGGAATACATTTAAAACATTTTTCATTTCAAAATTCAAATTATAATCTAACCAATAATTCCCTCACAGTTATAAATTTAAGTCCTAAGCTAGATCAGTCCCAGTTTTATTTTTCATCTCAGTTACTATTAATTCAGACCATATCTCTAAAAAAACCTTTTTTAGCCATCAAGTATGGATTTAAGTCCCATTTTTAAATCTGACTCTAGCTTTCTTTTGTGCCAGGTCGGTTTCCATAAAAGGGCCACTATGTCAATAGATCTCGTTGTTTTGTTTACGATATTCATCCTCAATCTGGTCTTGTGTCTCTTGTCCTTCTTCCATTGTCATCTGGGTGACGTAGTTAATTTTATCTAGTGTTATAGTTATTAGTTGGTTGTCCAGGATGTCATAGTTCTGATATTCGATGGATTGTAGATAGAATTGTCTGGAGTCCTCTTTGATAGTGATAAGTTCTTGTTCTGTTGATTTTTGGTTTATGAAGATATCAGCTGAAGTCTGGGTGTCAATTTGTGATTTTGAGGTAAAGGCTTGTTCGTAGTTAAGTTGTAAATAAAATTCCTCAGTCTCATGTTGTACATAGGGTTGAACACAAACCTCTATGGTATTGATCTGTTCCTCAGTTTGTAGTTCTGGGGAGTCATCTAGTTTCCCTCCTGAAGTATATATTCTCAGTAAATTCCAAGATTTTTTCCAATATAAGGTTGTAGTCAAGCTGTGGGAAAAAATCCTCCATTTCCATGATCAAGTAGTCTTTTAGTATTTTAGTGGAGGCTATGTTTAATAACAGTCAGCAGTCCACCTCCACACAGCTGCTTTTTTGTGATAATTTGAAGGCCAAGTTATAGTCATAATCAAAAAATAGTACAGTTGTAATGTCAACTTTCACCACAAGATGTCCCCAGTAGGCTGTAAAGTATTTTTCCAGATAGTATTTTTTCCCAATTAAGACAACAAGAGCAATAATAAAAAAAGAATATTGTTCAGTTTAATAAGTAGATTAAAAAAAGTTCGATAAAAGAAATTTTTCCGGAACCAGAGTACCCAAAAGTAAAGATAAAAAATAATCAAAATAGATTAGTTATAGTTTCAAGGCTTATAGTCCCACATGCACAAACGCTGCTTCATAAAGTTGGGGAAATAGTTCAGAGGCTTTTACAGGAGAATAATTAGGGTAGAGAGAGGAAAGAAAAGGTCTCACCTGGATCTTCCACGGTGGTTCTTTGACACTTAGATGATGTTTGACTTGCGGTTGGTGCAGCTAGATGATCGGCCATGTTAATGGCCGATCTTTTCCCCGTCGGCCCAGAAGAGCTGTCTCGGACCGCGGAAGGCGTTGCCGCGCCCTCCGCAATCAATGAGAGTCCTCTCCAGCGGTAGTCGCCCCTCCAGGGCAACTTTCGACCCTGTCCAGGGTCTACCGGCGGAGGGAAACCGGCCGGCGAAGAGAGAAGACTCTTCGCACGACCGCCAGCAACGTGACCCAGAACCGGAAGTCGTAACTTCTCAAATTGTTGATTTAGGCATTAAGATAATATCCCTTTTTTAAAAATAAAATGGGGATTTCCAACCACTTATTTCATGCAGTCTTTAAAATTTTCATATTTATTAATAGGTATTTAGAAGACTAATTGTAGGACTTTTAATTTCAAAAAAATTGGTACTTATTTCTCAAATGATTAAATTAAATATGAATAAGATACTGTATATATTTGGATATTTTTTGATTAGAATTTAAATTTTACTCCAGACAGATAAGCAGTCATAATGAATATAATTTCTAGGATATATTTTGCATAGGATTCAAAATTACAGACATTCTGAGTTTTTGAAAATGTTTTCCATATGTATGTGTGTATTTACTTATACACATACACAAACACAAACACAGAGAGAGAGAGAGAGAGAGAGAGAGAGAGAAAGAAACACGGAAGACATTTTCAAAAGCTCAGTACATTGTAAATATATCTATGAGGTTCTTCAGTTCCAAAGATATGTTTGAAAAAATGCAATTGTCAATTAAAGGTAGGGATCTGGTTTTCTGAATGTTGAATTATATTATGTGAATATCTTCTGATTAGTAACACATTTTGGATGGTTTTACTCAGCATAAATTTTCTTCCTGAGCCTTTTGAGAATATACACACATTGCAACTTTAGTTAAGTGATTGTTGTAAGTTTGTTGTAAATATTCACTAGCTGTAACTCCTGACCTTGTTATATTAATTTGAATACTGTGGTACATTTTTGGGAAATTGCATTTTGTCCATTTTTTTTTTTCACGCTAGCTGGTGTTTGTGTCGGAAGCACCTAAGGCACTTCTGGGTTGAAAGGATTAGCTGGTGATATCAGCATTGCCTGGGAGACACCCAGTTGAGGGCTCCTTTCATGTCCCTGTTAATGTTCCCACCAAAGTGGTACATTTATCTATCTACTTGTGTTTATTCGCTTTTGAACTGCTAGGTTGGCAGGAACTAGAGCAAATGATTGAAGCTCACCCTGCCACGCAACAGCACTTGAGTCTCAAACGTGGGCTTGCTGATTGTCAACCAGCATCCTAACTATCTGAGCCACCCTGCTCCTTTTTTTTTCATGCTAAATTATTATGGGATGAAGCAACTTTAAATTTTATTTAAAAGCTGCTGCATGGAAAATTTGGATATACACTGAGATTTTAACTTTAGACTAATTACTGAATAATAATGAACGTTGATCATTTTGTTTGCTAAAGGACAAATATTTGCCTTTTGCTGTCCACTGTCGATATTTACAAGTACAACTTATATTGATATCTCAATTTTGACTAGTATTTTCAGTTGCAGAAAATTATTAGAAGGTTTTTTTTCTTTTTAAGAAGTACGTCAGCACACAATGCTCATACTTTGAACAGCTTTATATTCTTGTCCTGTCCCAGTACATGCATGAATTCACAGGGAGTTTTAAAGACTCTATTGAGACACCCCAAGGGCCTTGTAGTGTTTTATTTGGGTCCCTGCAGTTTTTTTGGCAAGATTTTGAAAGTGGATTGCCATTGTCTCCTTCCTAGGGCTGAGAGAGAGAGTCTCTGTCCCAAGATCACTGTGCTGACTTTGTTAGTGTCTTAACCACTATAATCAAACTTACTCTCTAATTACACAATATTGTAGAAATAAGATAAAATAAAACAGTTGTTCAAAGCTTAAGAATTGGTTTTAGAGAAAAGCTCAGAAAGTAGGGACCACTGGGTCTCATTATCCATTCCAACATAAAACCACACACATATTTTTCCTCTTATTTCCGTAGTGCTTGTCTATGCCATGGCTTTTCAACCGGTGATACGCGTACCACCAGTGGTACGCGAGCACATGGCTGGTGGTACGCGTAGGACAGGTTGAAAAAAATGTAAAAAAAAAAAAGTTAAAAAAAAATGTAACTTTTTTTTAAAAAAAAAACGAATGTAAAAAAAAAGTGTAAAAGTGGATGAGGTGAAGCGGCAGCAGCGCCGCAGAGGATTGTGGCAAAGTCAGCTGGAACTGCACGTTGCCTGGGTCCTACTGAGAGCCCAGGATCAAAGCGCGCAGCTCCAGCTGATTGGCGGCGGCCTTGGGATGGCAGGCAGCCTCGCGCAGTCTTCAGGGGAGATTCCGCCGGAGCTGCGTGACGCATTGCCTCCCCCTGCCCCCACCCAGATGCCCTCACCTCCCCCAAGCGCTTTTTTTACTCACCTGCTTTCAGCAGCATTCCCTTTCTCCTGTCCTTCTCGGCCTTCGCCATGTGTTTGTGAGACAAAAAAAAAATTCCATGAGACTTTCTAACTTCTCGCGAGAAGTTAGAAAGTTTCATGGAACTTTTTTTTTCTTTTTTACCCCAAACACGTGGCGAAGGCAGAGAAGCAAACAAAGGCAGAGAAGCAAAAGGAGAAAGGGAGTGCAGCTGAAAGCAGGTGAGTAAAAAAATGCTTGGGGGCTATGGGGGCTCAGGGAAAGCGCCAGGATCAGCCCCGCTTTCCGGCTGATCAGAGCTTCTCCGGGGCTGTGGGGGGGGCTCAGGGAAAGCGCCAGGATCAGCCCCGCTTTCCAGGCTGATCAGCGCTTCTCCGGGGCTGTGGGGGGGGGCTCAGGGAAAGCGCCAGGATCAGCCCCGCTTTCCGGCTGATCAGCGCTTCTCCGGGGCTGTGGGGGGGGCTCAGGGGAAGCTCAGCCCCGCTTTCAGGATCAGCGCCAGATCAGCCCCGCTTTCCGGCTGATCAGCGCTTCTCCGGGGCTGTGGGGGGGGGCTCAGGGGAAGCGCCAGGATCAGCCCCGCTTTCCGGCTGATCAGCGCTTCTCCGGGGCTGTGGGGGGGCTCAGGGAAAGCGCCAGGATCAGCCCCGCTTTCCGGCTGATCAGCTGATCAGCGCTTCTTCGCTTCTTCTGGCATTCCCGCCGAAGCGAAGGGGAAGCGAAGGGGAATGCCAGATCTAACCCCAGGTCGGTTCGAAAGGCCAGCAGGCTGGCTGGGGGTTTTGGGGTGGAGACATGTGAGCCTTCCTCCGTCTTCTTGAATCTGGCATTCACGGACCCTGCCGGAGCGAAGGGGAAGCAGGATCAAAGCCAGATTCAAGAAGACGGAGGAAGGCTCACATGTCTCCACCCCAAAACCCCCAGCCAGCCTGCTGGCCTTTCGAACCGCCCTGGGGTTAGATCTGGCATTCATGGACCTGGCCGGAGCGAAAGGGAAGCAGGATCAAAGCCCTTCTTTTGGCGGCAAAGAATGTAGCCAGGCGGGATTCGCCTGGGGGTTGTGCCGGCTCTTCCTCGGGGCTGGCTGCAGCAATGAATGAGCGCTTCCCCGCTCGCTGCTTTTCTCCGGCTGCGGCTGTGCGCAACGCACCAGAGGGAGTCCACCCCCGTGCGCTCCTCCGCTGCCTGCGCTCTCCTCCCCCTGTGGAAGAACGGCTGCTGTGCTGGCCTCCCGGCTGCACCGAGCGCGAGCACAAAAGGAAAGTGATTCAGCAAAGGAACCAGCATCGAAGAAATTAAAACTGAGGGATGGAGGCAGGGAGGGAAGGACAATGAGAGGGAGAGAGGGACAATGGAAGGGAGGGAGGGAAGGAGGAAGGGACAAAGAGGGAAGGAAGGAAGGAATGGACAATGGGAGAGAGGGAGGGAAGGAAGGCACCCACCCCAGTCCCACCCCCTCCACCAGAGACCCATGGATTCCCCCCCCCACAGGCACCCTGAAACCTGAGGGAGGGAGGGATGGACAATGGAAGGGAGGGAGGGAAGGAGGAAGGGACAAAGAAGGAGGAAAGAAAGGAAGGAAAGAAGGAAGGAAGGAAGGGACAATGGGAGAGAGGGAGGGAAGGAGGGCACCCACCCCAGTCCCACCCCCCCTCCACCAGAGACCCATGGATTCCCCCCACACAGGCATCCTGCAACCTGAGTGATGAGCTGCCCCCCCCGCCATTGACTTTGTTTGTCAAAAAGTTGCAAAAGATGATCACATGACCCTGGGACACTGTGAATGTCATAAGTATGAATCAGTTGCCAAGCATCCGAATGTAAATCACATGACCCTGGGGATGCTGCAACAGTCATAAGTGTGAAAAATGGTCATAAGTCACTTTTTTCAGTGCTATTGTAACTTCAAACAGTCACTAAGCAAATTGTTGTAAGTCGAGGACTACCTGTACTTTATCATTTTTTTCCTTTTTTTGGGGGGGATCAAGTTTTTGACACCTTGCTGGGCGAGTGGTGGTACTCGGATGTTGCCTTATCCTAAAAGTGGTACAATGGGTAAAAAGGTTGAAAAGCCCTGGTCTATGCAATGTATTTGTGTTTGCTCCTTCTCTTCATTAGAGTGCAGCAAATTAGTGTTGGGTCAACCCAGTCACAAGGCTCAGTAAAGTTTGCTTGTGATAGCCAGTCATCTTTGTCCTGAGTTGCTCAGCTATCAATGAAGGATCTTGCTACATGTGTAGCTCATGCTGCCTTCTTTGCACTAGGCAGCTTTTTCACTGCCTTACTATAGGGACTGCTTAACTGGGCAGCTGTTTGCTATTGTCACTAGCATTCACTGGCATGATCATGAGGCCCCTCCACCAAGATTGTGAAGGGACACATAGTGTAGAGATGGTTTGATGTGTGCACAGATGATATAATCGTATCCTTTAAAACATCTACTTAATACTTGTACAAAATCTATATGTGATTTTGTATGTGCATTAAGTAACAAAAATAAGGCCAAAACCATGGATGCCTTTTTATGAGTATACTGATGTTTGATCTCTAAATACCAATCATGGATATGCAATATTGTGAATAATGAGGACCATCCCTATTTCTAAATCCTGATGATACCTAGAATCCATTTCTATTCTATTTAGAATGAGGAACAGTAGAAGGCCAATTTTTTCTTTGTTCTTGGGTCTGCAATTCCTGAAGGGAAAAGGTTTGTGCTTAATGGTAGTTCAGGATTATATTGGTTACTGAAAGAATAAAGGAACAGTTTGATTTTGCTAATTTTATTGTTTTATATAAGTCAAATAGGGGACCCTTTCAAATTGCAAGAAGATTATGCTTAAATGAAAATTATCTTTAATTAGGCACACCCGGACAGAACTCATTTTGCAGTAGGAGAAAAAGGTTGGAAGCCCAACATGGTTATCTATGAGTATCCTTCTCTAAGACCATACAGAATATTACGAGGTAGGTTAAAAGATAATGACTTTCACAATTTGAAATAGTAAAGAATAAACTGTCTTAAAACTAAAAGCAATACTACATTTTAATTTCTTGTATAAATGTATGATCTGTTTGCTGCAACTCTTGGTCTTTCTTTGTACAAAAGAAAAAGAAATGGACACTGGGTAAAAAATGAACTATTGAAAGAATGGTAATAAATTAAGAAGGTGTCTCCTGTTTTCAAAGTATATTTTTTCTTATTTGAGCTGCTTTTTTTACCAAAACCAGAAAGAGACAATGTGTGTATTGTATTTCATTTCACTTCATTTTTCTAGTGTTTTTAATTTAAAATTTAAAATATACAAATGGCACATCTGATTTTTTTGCAGCTGACAAATCATGTTCTGTAGCATCTTCTAGAAATTATTCCATTTATTTTTACTTGCTCAAATCTATATATTTTACAATTATATTACTATATAGAACTGAACACAAAATATATCATGTCACATAATTTATGTTCAGTTCTATGTACTAACAGTGAACTCATTTTCCAAGAGCTGAACTTTTTGTAATACAAATGACAACACCTCAGAGCAGGAATCAAAGTTTCCTAGACCTATAGAGAAAGCTCAGATAGTAAACCCTCCCAGGGTAACTACCTCCACACACACACACACACACACACACACACACACAATTCAGTAAGGACTGAGCATTCTCCATTACCAGAAAAAGCTGAGTGTCTATAGGGGAGATGGGGGTAGGGGGAGAGAGGAGGGGAATTGACTATATTATTTTGGGGAAAATCATGGCTAGCTGACAAGAGCTCTAAACAAGCCAAGTTAATTGGAGGTTCTTCTCATAACTTTTCATTTAAAATAGAATTCTGTTGGATATTCTTCAAATGCTGATTCTGAGAAGAAAGTGTAGAAACTAGGTCATGCCAAGCCTTCAGGCTATATTTATTTTATAGCATCAAGGAGCATTACCATCGTCTCATCAGATCACTTGCACATCTCTATTAAAAATACGTACTTTTAATTCATACTTGCACACACACCCCATACACATATACATGCTTTGAAAGCAAGTGATTATTTTCCATTTTTTTGGGTTTATTTGTATTTTTAAAATTCTTATTTCAAAACTGTATGTGCCATTTATAAAGCATAGTAGAGGATAGGGCTGGTAAATGGGGATGTTTTCTTGGTCATGCACACCATGGTGAGAAACTGCTTATTTTGCTTCATTTCCAGGTGGAACAGAAGAGGCATATGCATTTGCTGACTTTAACCGTTCTGGCACCCTGATAGCCACTGTAGGGAGTAGCCCTGACTATACATTGACAGTCTGGGACTGGAAACAGGAAAAGATTATATTGAGATCAAAAGCATTTTCACAAGATGTTTATAAAGTTACTTTTTCTCCTGAAAATGAAGAACAACTTACTACATCTGGTTCAGGCCACATCAAGTAAGTCAACTACCCTTTTTTAAAGAAATAGATTACCCAAAAGGTATCCATTTGAGGAAATGATATGACTCTGATTCAGTGGCTGTAGGCTTTGTCCCTTCACAATGATACTATGTGCACTGCTACTATTACCCCAAGCTACCCCACCAACCACCTATTCTTAGTAGCACCTAGTAGTTCTTTCACCAAGCCAATTGGCAAAAGCCAAAACAGAATTTTACTCTAGTCATTGTTTTTTTTTTATCATGTTAGTTTTTTGCAGGGGATGGGGGTGAGGAAAAAGCCAGGGAACTGCCAGGGAAATGGAAGAACCTCTCTCCTTTTCATTGACAAGGGGAAAATTAAAGTGCTGCAAGGAAGTGAAAGTGCAATCTTCAGGAAATGAGAAACCCAGAAGTAACACAAAACAGGAATGCTTGCTAACTGGAAGCCTTAGAGTAGACCATCCACCCAAGAAAACTTTGCACAATTATTGTTCTGGTGCTTTCTCTGTATCAGGAGCCTAGCTAATTAACTGTGTAAGTTAATCAGCCGAGCTTTTTAAGATAACTGAAAACCTACTGGTTTCATGCAAATATTCAAGGGCAGCGTCAGCATTGGATCAAATTATCTTTTGTGCATAGAATAAAGTGGGCTGTTTCCTGATTTTTTTAAAGAAATAGCTTTGCCTATTTGGTGGATATTGTGTAGATACGTCAATACAATATAACCCTGTATTCTGAATCACAGAAAGAGGATAAACTATAATTTAAAGAAATATAATGTGTTTTAAGTCCATAAAGACATTGTAATAAGCCGCCCAGAGTCAACTCTAGGCGAGATGGGCGGCATACAAGTCAAACAAACAAATAAATTTTTGATACATTTTGAAAACATCTCCAGTTGTCTGTGTTTCTGTGACATAGGTTGGAGAGTTGAGTGAAGCTAGGTTTTGGTTTAGTGTGAGATAGTGTGGCCCATGGGAAAGAACTTGCGCCTCAATCTTTTTCTAACTCCCGAGCTTCCTGTAGTATAAATAAAATGCTCCCTTGTAACTCTCTCACAGTAGCCCAAACAAAAGAAGCAAAAATGGAACTGAAAAGAATTTTGACAGTTTCCTTGTTGCTTACTTTTAGCTGGTAACCAAGAATTCAAAATGCCACATCGCTTAGCTTTTTTGTTTTTAATTTTCTTAGAACTTGTAAGTTGTGAAAATTGGCAGTTGAGATTTTTGTTGCTATATAATTTGCAATAACTGGGATAGACAATTATTTTTCCTCTTTATTCTTAGCATAGCCAGCACTAAGAATATAAGAATAAATGAAAATGCTCTTAATTCCTGTTGATTGATGACGAACATATGCAATGGATTATATTCATTTTTTTTGCTTACAGTGGTAAGTCCATTCTGGACTTGGGTTCTTAAGCTTTGTTTTCACTCATTTGTTTTAGTATTTAATTAACTGTGGATGTTTTGTGTCTGATCCTAGGCATACTATCTTTTAACAATAATTTGGAAAAATAAAGCTACTTGTTTCAAATTTTGGATTGTTTTCCCAAATTAGCCATAACCGCATTTATTGATTTGGCTGAAATAGTACAGTGGTTGGCTAAAAATTTAAATTTTTATCACTCCTCACAACTGTAGAAGTAGGTGGAAGAGTTAGGGTTGTTTTGTAAACAATGATCTATCTTTACAGTTATTTTGGTGCCTACAAAAAGGCTGACATAATTCCACTGTAAAAACTAATTTGAACATAATTTTCATGGTATCCAGGTTTTGGAGAATGGCTCTCACTTTTACTGGCTTGAAATTACAAGGGGCATTAGGTAGGTTTGGAAAAACATCACTGACAGATATTGAAGGATATGTGGAGCTGCCAGATGGTAAGGTGAGAAGCATTTTCCATCCTTAAACTTTTCCATATGAGTAATCCCTTTGAATCCAGATTTAAGTGAATAAAGATATAACATTTTTGTTTTCTGCCATTGCTTAACATTAGACTTAAACAATGTAATTTTTTTTAATAATTCTAAAATGTAACAATTGGGCGAAGAGTCATTTTTACTTATTTAAATAATTTACCAGCTAAAACCTAGTGGACTTCAGTCAGAAATTATGTTGCCTGCTGCTACAGATGGCACACTCATGATGCAGTATTTTATTGTTAACTTTCTCCCATTTACTACTGCTTTTCAAAGCAAGGGCTGAACTATATTCAATATCACAGAAATGGCTGCAGTAAGTAGGGAGGATTGACTCCACACTGCGTCATGAACAGTACCTTGGATAACTGAATGCACTTTCTGATGTGGTAATGCATTGTTGGATATAGCCCTATGTTTGTACAGTATGCTGGCTTTCAATACTGACATTTTTGCGCACAAACAATAAAAATGACACCAAATAATAGCATTCCAATACATCAGCCATAATAGAGTAACTTTCCCTGAAGTGAAAACTAGATTGCCTAATAAGCCTACCTAGCTGAAAGAATTCTTTCTAGGTCTCTAAAATAGAAAAGTTTCTTGCCACATTCATTAGCACCAGTTCCATCTCTGAAGGCAGAAACACCTGGAGAAGAAATTCAGATAAAAATTTCAGGTCATTAGAGTAGAGGTTAGTATTACTGCAGGCATTCTTTCTCCCATATAACATAAAATTGCCAAGCAGATACAGATTGCCTCCTGTCCACGAACCAAATTTACTCCTTGGAGTTTCCCATGTATCCTTCTTTAGAACAATGTATTTGACAAATCATATTACAAAATTCTAATAGTTGTGCAGTAAGATGTTCTTCAGTTTTATTTCCAGCTTTTAACCTTAAACCCAATAAATATATTCTAAAATTTCCAAAGCAGGTTGGGGTTATGATATGGTGTGTGCAAATCATGGGGGAAAATTGAAAATATTCCACTGGGAATATCCAAGGACTTTGATATATTTGGCAGCTGTTTGCATCATGGCTGATATCAACTATTAACGTCATTGAACAGGACATGTCTGTGGTGCTTTGCCTGCTACACTCTTCATCAGTACAAAGTTGTCTTCTTACGAATTTTTCTAGCACACAAAGACAAAAGTCCTTTTTATAGTAAAATTGCTTCAGCTATTATGTCATTTACAATATCCCTACTGGAAAGCACATTTGGGTTTATGATAGTAATTAATGTTGTTTCATTTGTACTCAAGGTACTTTCAGGTTCAGAATGGGGTAATTTGCTTCTTTGGGAAGGGGGACTCATAAAAGTGGAACTCTGCCGACCTGGCCATAAAAATTGTCATAATGGTCCTATTAATCAGTTAATTCTGGATGAAGGAGAAGTGATCACTGTTGGATCAGATGGATACATCAGGGTAAGGTTTGTTTTTTTTTTCAAAATAAGTGTACTAAATGTGCAAAAATATATTGTACTCAAGCTTATTTATAATTTAAAAGCAGGAATCCTCAGGTAGTTATATAAATTTAATTTACTATTCTACATTTATATTCTATAAATATTTTGTTCAGAAGCAGTTATAGTGAGTGCTCTTTGTTAATAA
This sequence comes from Azemiops feae, assembly GCA_023970755.1. Lineage (NCBI taxonomy): Eukaryota > Metazoa > Chordata > Lepidosauria > Squamata > Viperidae > Azemiops > Azemiops feae. The sequence continues at coordinate 169,278 of JALGBA010000099.1, forward strand.
ATTCTATGGAAATATTGTTCATTAATTTCATATCTAGGAGTAAATAACTTTAGTTCCAAGTATTTCTCGGAGAAGTATTTTACAGGGAAGATGCCACCACAGAAAAGATTCTTGTTCCAATTGCAGTAAGGATTAGGGTGAGGGGTGAAGAGACAGATCTTAATTCTTTTGCCAGTATTCTGACAAAATATGATATCTCAAAAGTTGTTATTAGCATATTAAGGCTAAACATATTGTTACTGCCCTAATTGTATCTCTTGAAATACAAATAGCTGTAGAGAGATTTATTTGTCAGACGGTACCATGAGAAAAGCTAAGTTTCAAGACTGCTCAGATTTTCTAAGGGTGCTATTTAAAAGGGCATATTGTATATCTGAAGGCAAATAATATTGCCTCTTCCTCCTCCTCCTCTTCCTCTTTTACTGCTTCGGGGGTTGAGGTAGATACAAAATTCTGGCTCTTGCTCTTCTGACAGCCTCAATCACTGTTAATTGGGACATATGAATAACATCTATTTATTTGTCTGATTGCTTGCTTATTTTATTTCTGCACAGCTTTTCATATCAGAAAAAGTCCTTTTGAATTCTCTTTTCTGAGATTGTTCTCTCATGATTCTTTAGCATTTTAAAACAATAACAACCTCCTTTTTCCCCAAAAACTTTTGTGAAGGTTTGGGATTTTGAAACAATAGACACAGCTGATGTTGTGGATGATACTGGACTTGTAGAGATGGAACATATAAACGAACTTTTAGTTGGTAAAAATGTCAGTCTGAATTTTATGATGAAAGTTCATGAACGGGGAGAACCATATTGGTATGCTCAGGTGAGAAGTTTTCTAATAATTAGTGAATAGACAATTCAGTACTAATGATGTCAAGAATACCAAAGGAAAGGATTTTTTTTAGTATCAGTTGAAATATCACTAGGTTTTTATTCCCATTGGCTTTGTTCACACAACCATAAATCAGGTTCTACAAACTCCACTGACTTGCACTGTCAGACCAATGCACATTAAAACCAATAATTCATTTGGTATTAAAATTTACAGTCCTACCATAGCATAAGTATGAGAAATGTTAGATGGTTCTATATTCTGTATCTGGATATTCCTTTTAGAAAGGAAGTACTAAATTGGAAAGAAAAAGTGAAATTGTATAAGACAAGATCTTTTACCCTCACTTTTATAACTTTAATAAAACTTTTAAATCATGGGTGTCCAACCTTTTGGCTTACCTAGACCTCATTGAGTGAAGAGGAATTGCCTTGGATAACATTTAACATGTATAATATAGTTAATGTATACAAATGATAAATGTCCTTTATTTTTATTATAACATTAAAACAAAATAGGGCAATATAAACATACAACTAGTGGGATATTTGAGCTTATTCTTGTGTAACCAGTGCATCAATGTCTCATTCGATGGAAGTAGTTGAAATTCTTAGTGAGTTCTCAAGGTGCTCGTTAGAAAATTTTGATCTAATTTTACTCTTTGTGTGCTTCATCCTTGAAAAAAGTTGTTTACAAATGTCAAAGGATAATGACATGAATATAGCTTGATTGTGAAGTGAGGGACATTTTTCTCTGGGAAGATAGGACTTATAAAAGTCTAGTAAAGAGACAGGAACAAATTTTTCTGAATGTCTGAATGTTAATTTAACTCTACACATTCCATTTGAAAATTTACAGGTAATGTATTTATATCCACTGAAAATGGAGTTGTAAATATACCCAAAATTTAATTTAATTTTAATTTATTAAATTATTTTGCAAAGCAATACAACAAACCTCATACAATAATTAAATAAGAAAATCTATATCTCTGCTTCCTTGCAAAAAAAAATATCATTTTTTTGCTGGGTTAATTAACAATAAACACTTGTTTCCATAGGCACACACATATATTATCACACGCTTATTATCGGTAATCGTCGTGTTTTACTTGCCAAGTCACGCAAGTGCATATAACATCTGATAGGGGTTTCAGTTCGACTGACTGTGTGATGGATATGGGAGGTGAAGTTAGCACTGCGCTGTCCCCTAAAGATTGTTCCATTGTCATCTGAGCAGTCCACGCTTGAATATCATGTAATCAAGTCATGAAAAACTTTTGCAAAAATCACATAAGAATGCTAACAGTTTACAATCTTGTGGGGCCGGATTACCATCTGTCCAGGGCATCATGTGGCCCATGTGTTTTAAGTGGTTTAAATGCTTCTCCAGTGTTTGTGAGATGATACTTCTATATTTTCCTATAGCTTTAATTGCTAATAATAATTGTATGGTAAAATTCTTGAATCTTTATATGCTTCTAAAGATTAAAATACAGCCCACTCAACTGAGGGTTGCAGGAGATGACAGCTGTGTCAGTGTTCAGTTTACAATATAGTTTATGTTTGTTTTCCTCTTGTGAATTCAATGTAAGTTTTTATTCACCCATGGTTGAGAGATGGCTTTTTATATTGTAGATTCATTGTAAGCTAGGAAAATTTGATTTCCATCCTTGTTAAAGTATCAGATCAAAAACGCTCATACTTCCAAATTCTTTATGCCATCTATTGCTTAGAGTAATTATATTAACTAAATGCAAATAGAGCAATACTATTTTTATATACCTTATTTGCAATAGTGTTATAATGGAAAAATTCCTTTTATAATCATACAACACATTTATCACAATTACTACTTAAAATGATCATTGTTAGGATTCAGAATTGAGTCATATTGTGATGTGGTTTATTCATTCAGATTGAGTTACAATCTTGGATAATCCTGAAATGCTGCTGTTATATTCAAAAGGAAAGCTCTCATTGGTGCTTAAGGGAATTTCCCCTTTTGGGCCAAGGGCAATGCTTTTTTGGTGAAAGAGGAATTTACTAAGTATTGCATATAATATGATTCCGATCCCTGTCCTTTCTGTTTAACCTAAAAAGATTTAGTCATGCAACACTTCTAATGTCTTTACTATTATATGCACCAAGGTGCATTAGTCCAAATGTAATTGGACAAATGGCTGATTTTGGTGGAAAACTTGCAGTTATTTTTTTCAAAATCAGATCTATGGCTTTAAGACAGGAAAAATGGAATAATAACGAAGTATTATTATAATTATGCTTCTTTAGGATTTCAATGGAGCCATATGGAAGCTTGATTTAAGTTTCTCGAATGTTGTAAGTTTTACTTCATATTCCCTTTCTGTGCTGTATCCTTCCATTATATGATATATGTGATGAATAAATAAAATTACTTTTACAGTATCACTAGTAACCAGAGTTATTTTAAAGCATTTTAAAACCACTAGTAATTTTAAGTGACATGATTAATATTTTATATTTATAGTACACAAATGGAAAAAAAGTAAAAGAAGTTAAAAGTACCAAATTTAAAGCTATGCCCTATCAAGCCATTACATTACAACATGTAATAGAATGGACAAAAATAAAAGAAAATCAGGATTTTTTGTGAAGTAACTTTAATATAACATGAATATAAATTCTTGGGGTCCTGTCGGTAGAAAAATAAGATGTAAATAAGAATAGATGAGATATTTTACAATTGATGGATATTTTTTCTTTAAATGTTTAGAAGAAATATCACTCTCCAGTTGCAATAATTATATGCAATGTGGAATTTATTAACAATAATAATTTATGAGATATTAAATGACAGAAAGACATGTTTAAGTATATAAACCTATTTAATAGAACATGTTTCTGGGTATATGAAGAAATTAATCAAGTCTACAGTTTGAGTTAAGGTAAAATGAGTAATGTATTTATTTTTATTTATTTGTTTGTTTTATTTATATCCTTTATTATTTTTATAAATAACTGTAGGCAGTGGACATATCTAATACTCCTTCCTCCTACTGTTTTCCCCAAAAGAACAACCCTGTGAGGTGGGTTGGGCTGAGAAAGAGTGACTGGCCCAAGATAAATAGTATACGTTTTAAAAGACTGTATAACTTCAAATACATGCATATACAACAGCCCTAATAGATGAGTTGGGCTGAGAAAAATGACTCACCCAAAGTCACCCAACTGGCTTCCATGTTTAAGGGAGGACTAAAAGTTAGGGTTTTCTGGTTTCTGGCTCAGCATTTTATCCACTACATGAAAACAAGTTAAGATTCTACATTGCAATAGATTCAGGATATGGCAAATATAATAATTCTTGAGAAAATCTCATCCTAATCAGTGCAGTGTTTGTATGTAATGAAAATTTGAGGGGAATTACATCCAGACAGTAAACAAATAGAAACTTTTATACCAATTACTAAAAATAAGAATTAAGTTTAGAATCTGACAGATGTGTTATGAGACCAAAACAATTGAAAGAGAATACATGTACAGTGTTAAATTGTTTTATCAATAGCCCTTTAAAGGCCTTTTTAATTATTTCCATTATAGACACGTGATCCAGAATGCCTGTTTACTTTTCATTCTGGAAAGATAGAAGCCATAAGTGTATCTCCAATTACATATATCATCGCAACTACTGCTCTTGACCGTAAGTATACCTTCCTCCTTCTAATTTTGCTTTTAGAACATAGAATAATAAGGTTGGAAGGTACCTTGGGGGTCTTCTAGTACAACCCCCCCCCCCGCCCAAGCAGGAGACCCTATACCATTTTGGACAAATAGTTGTGGAGTCTCTTCTTGAAAATCTCCAGTGATGAAGCACCCATAACTTCTGGAGGCAAGTCATTGCACTGATTAATTGTTCTCACTGTCAGGAAATCACTCCTTAATTCTCTCTTTAACAATCTTCCACCCGTTACTCATTGTCCTGCCCTGAGGTGCCTTGAAGAATAGGTTGATCCCCTCTTTTCTGTGACAGCCTCTCAAATATAGGAAGACTGCTATCATGTCACCATAGTCCTTCTAGACATACCTAGTTCCTTTAACCATTCCTTGTACAGTTTAGCCTCCAGATCCTTTGTCATCTTTGATGCTTTTTTCTGCACTCTTTCTAGAATCAACATCTTTTTTTATATTGTGATCAGAACTGGACACAGTATTCCAATTCTGGTCTTACCAAGGCTGTATGCACTGTATACACTTCATATGATCTTGATACTATCCCTGTTAATGCAGCCTAGGACTGCATAGTCTTTTTTGGCAGCTGCAGCACACTGCTGGCTCATACTTTAGTGGTTGTCCACTAGGATACCTAGATCCCTCTCACAGTCATTACTATTGAGCCAGGTGCCATCTATTCTATACCTGTGCATTGTTTTTTTCTTGCGTCAGTGTAAGATCTTACTTTTCTCACCACCAAATTGCATTTTGTTGAATAAGGCCCAGTGTTCAAGTCTGTTAAGATCCTTCTGTATCTTGAGTCTATCTTCTAAAGTGTTGGCTATTCTCCCTAGTCTAACATTGTCTGCAAATTTGATGAGTTCTCCTTCTGTCCCCAAATCCAAATCATTTACAAAGATATTGAAGAGTATTAGGCCTAAGACATAACTTTGAGGTACCCCACTGGATGCTTCCCTCCAATTAGATGTAGTCCCATAGTAGAGGACTATACAATGAGTGCCGTTAGTCAGCAGTTTTCGAATCCGTCTGGTGGGTATGCTGTCTATCCCACATTACCCAGCTAGCTTTGTCCCTAAGGTGGGATTGGAAATCAACACCCCCCCCCATTTCTAGCCTGATGTCTTAATTACTACACCAAACTGGTTCACATTACTAATTGTGTATAAGTAATGCACTTAGTATTACTATGTCTTACTGTTGTATTTTATTATTCTATTATTGTTTTACTCCTAATATGTAAACAGCTAGAATTATTTTGTAACTAAGAACAGCATATACATTTATATAGAGATAATAAGTAATTCAGGTTTCATTGGGATCTTTCTCCTTACTTGATCTGTCTTCTAACATAGATTCAGTGCGTATTTATGATTACATTGGCAAGATGCAATTGGCTGATATGAAATTTAAACAGGGAGGAACAGCACTTACCTGGGCTCCAACAATAGTAAGTACACACAGGGAAAAAAAGAGTACATGGATTAAATCTGGTTGGTGTAAACTGTTAAAAATCAATTGTTTATGATGGGGCTCAATAAAATTGAGGAAACATCTACTTGTTTTTTCTCCAAATCATGTTCTCATTATCTGGATCTCGGAACTATTGGTACCTTGATTTTGGAGAAATGTATAAACTTTCAGAAGCTGTGAGAGTGAGTACATTTATTAGGAAACACTTCATGGAGTTTTTCCTGAAAATAGAAAAAAGAACTGATAATTTATGGATTTCATGATTAAAAAAGAAAAATATGAAAAGAAGGGAAATGATATAATCTTAAAAGAGAAAGGAATGGACCTCAAATCTGACATAAATGTTGGTGAATGCCATTCTTGTGTGCCTTTCAGAATGCTGGTATTTGTTAGCCTTTGTTAGCCATGTATCCACCCCTCTGAAGGGGAAAATGCTAGTGAATCCCAGAAGACTGGCTTTTGTTAGTATTATGAGTCTTTCAGAATGCTAGCATTCTCTAGTGTTTTAGCGAATGCCATGTTTCCACCCCTCCAGAAATGCTGGTGAATCCCGGCATTTTGAGTCTTTCCAAATACTAGTGTTTCCTAGTATTTTGGCAAACACCATCATTTCCATCCCTCCATAGGGGAAAATACTAGCGAACGCCAGCATTCTGAGCCTTCTAGAACAATGTTGTTTGCTAGTGTTTTTGCCACAATTGAAATCTGTTCCTCCAGAAGTTCTTACAATTGTTCTCTCTGATGCTAGGTGAAGAGGGCCTGGGTATGGTTGGAGGCCCAAGCCCTTTCCTCACCCACCATGCCCAGAGGCCTGGGTCCTCTCTCTGCCACTCTGCTATCTGCACAATTGCTTGACAAGCATAACTGGGAGAGATGGGATTGCAGTCATTGAGCAAAGTGGTCACATGGTGGCTTGCTGAATGACTACTTCACTCGACAACCAAGATTCCAGACCCAATTATAATCAGAAGTGAAGGGCTACCTGTATAGGAAGATTTGAAAGAGAATATATTTTTGAAAAGAAAAAAGGGTAGTGTTTGAAAAAGCAAAAATGAAGACCAACATAGAAGCATCACAGCTGTGACAGGCAGTGCTGTTGTATGATTGTATTACAACCTGAGTAGAACCTTCATATCTTTGCAATAAATAGTACTCATAGTAGTTCTTAAAGGAAAACATTGAAGGAAAACAGGGAAACAGGAAAAAGTTGAAACAAACTTAAATAGTTGAAATGAGAGTATGAAGGAGGAAAGTAGGAAAGTAGGGGGGGAAATGACATTAAGAGCAATTTGATAACAGAACCAATTATCCAGAGAAGTGGATCTCCGCTCAATGCATTTCAAACAGAGATTAGACAGCCATTTGAGTGGTTTGATTTGTAGTTCTGCAGAGTACAGCTTGTATTCCACATTATATTTCAATATAATACTGCCTTTTGGAAATAAAATGTCAATCACAATTATGCAAAATTGTTCTTTATTCATATCATACATATCACAGCATGATACAAACTTTATATATCATAAATTTTCACAGATTTAGGAAATGTTTTCTGTAAGTACCTTATATTAATGCAAACATTTTTTTTTGGTCTAAGGTAAATCCCAAAGGAGGTATTATTGCTGTAGGTTTTCAGGATGGCGTTGTTCGCATAATTGAACTTTATAATCCCAAAGGACTGCCTGTCATTGCTGGACGGGAAAATGTAGGAGATGCAGCCTTGCGTCTGAAACAGGCTTTTAAACCTCATGTGTCTGTAGTTACGGCTTTGGCCTATGAACGTAACGGGGAAATGCTAGCCACAGGGGTATGTATTGACTTTTCTGTGAATACTTGTTAATAGGCCACATGAGAAAACATGCATGGAAAAGTAGGACTTGGTATTTTTGCTCTATGATCAAGTCTAAAGTAGGATCTGTACCCTTAGACCTAATCTATGATTTGGGGGTGGATTTCAGGTGATTAAAAAGTTTGGCCTAGAATGAATTTGAGGGAAGCAATGAGTTCAAATGTATTACTCTGCGGTTTGCTAAGATAATGGAGGCACATTTCTGATGACCCTCTGTTGCAAAGAAAATTGACTAATGATTGGTCCTAGACATATGTAGCTCCAGCTGCAATGCATGATTTTACTAACAATCAAGTTTTTCTATTTCAGAGCAAAGATAAAACTGTTTTCTTCTTTACTGTTGAAGATAAATATGAACCTATTGGATTCATTAGTGTTCCAGGACCAGTACAGGCATTACAATGGTCACCCCATTCTCATGTGAGTAGCTAATTTACTTCTATTGTACATATGAACCTCATGTTTGTTAATTTTGCTAACTACAATGATCTACTGTTGTAAGATTCAAGTTATATTATTTAAATAAATATATATTTAAATATTGATCTAGATATATTCTAAGTGATTTGATGAACATTTTAATGATAGCGAAGATTATAATTTTTAGACCAATGTGCATTTATTTCTATGTATTTTTATATTTCATCTGCCTTTTTCCCCATTTACTTAACTGGGAGAGATTTGTTTTGTTTTTAGTTTCACTATCATAGTAATACTAAAAAAAAGACTATACCTGAAAACTGCATCTCTGAAGATACAGAAACAGACATAATTAAACATTGTTATTTCAGATCCAAGAAATAGGAAAAATCTAGCATCTGACATGTCATCTTATTACAAAACCATGCACCCAGGCGGTGCAGTGGTTAGAATGCACTATTGCACTATTGCAGACAAACTCTGACATTGTAAACTGCCTAGAGAGTGCTGTGAAGCATTATGGGGCTGTATATAAGTCTAAGTACTATTGCTATTACTAAAACAATATATTGATGGACAGAACAAAGATGGAAAATAAGACTGGAAGTGATGATGTGGAAGTTTGTGTTTGTGTAAGTTGTGTAAGTTAATCATAGTGCTTTGAGAAAAAGACTATTTAAAATTTGAAAATTCTATAATAATAATAATAATAATAATAATAATAATAATAATAATAATAATAATAATAATAATAATAATAATAATAATAATAATAATAATAATAATAATAATAAAGTTGGAAGGGACCTTGGAGGTCATCAAGTCCAACCCCCTGCTCAGGCAGGTAACCCTATACCATTTCGGACAAATGGCTGTCCAGTCTCTTCTTAAAAACTTCCAGTGTTGGAGGCAGGTTGTTCCACTGGTTAATTGTTCTAACTGTCAGGAAGTTTCTCCTTAGTTCTAGGTTGCTTCTCTCCTTGATTAGTTTCCATCCATTGCTTCTTGTCCTGCCTTCAGGTGCTTTGGAGAATAGCTTGATTCTCTCTTCTTTGTGGCAGCCCCTGAGATATTGGAACACTGCTATCATGTCCCCCCTCATCCTTCTCTTCATTAAACTAGACATACCCAATTCCAGCAACCGTTCCTTATATGTTTTAGCCTCCAATCCCCTAATCATCTTTGTTGCTCTTCTCTGTACTCTTTCTAGAGTCTCAACATCTTTTTATTTATTTATTTATTCACACAGTAGTTTGCTAAATAAATTACATTTATATGATTCATTTTTAACCATTCTGAAAGACTATTATATTGCCAGTACTTTTATCAAGTCTATATTTGAAATATATATTCTATTTTCTCCAGCAAACAAAAACAAATCTTATTATTAAGACTTCAAGCAATCTGACCCTGGACATTCTTATATATCATTCTTATATATCCATTTGTGAACATTGACATTTGTTGTTGGGAAGCTGCCAGCCAGGCTGGAAGGAGGAGTCAAGGAAGGAATAAGCCTTGAGTCATTGCACAATCACAGGAAGCATAAGCCTAAACTCCCTTCCCCCCTAATATCTATGAAACCATGAAATTTGAATTGAAGAGAAAAACAATAGGAAAAAGTAATAAGTGAAAAAGAAGTAAAGAAAAAAAATAGAAACAAAAAAGGAAGACAAAATAAAAAACAATAAAGAAGTGGCTTCCAATCTTTTTAACAGCTGTTACATTTATATTTTACCCTCCCTGTCTTAGGTTACACAATAATTTCCTTCTTTCCATTTTCTACCCATTCTAATCATCAAATCCATAACTCATGTGTTAATTTTTTCTTTTTTCAGCAAAAGTTCCACAAGGGGTTTCCAGTTACTAATAAATATAATCATTGATTTTTCTCTAAATAAACAAGTTAATTTTGCCATCTCTTCTAGTTCTGTCATCTTCCCTAACCATTTTTCTGTTGTGGGTGTTGTGCATATAGCAGTCTTGCTGCAGTGAACATATATAGGAACAATATTCCATGGCTCTTTTGTAATTGTCTGTTCATTAGTCCCAGCCAAAAAAAGTTCTGGTTTCAGTTGAAAATTAGTCTTTAAAATATTTTGTATTGTTGTATGCATTTAAACCCATTTTCTGGCTTTTTTTTAGCAAGTCCACCAGGCATAATAAAATAACCCTTCATTTTGTCCACATTGCCAACATGAATTAAGTATCTTTATATGTTCTAACCATTTTTCTGGAGTAACATACCAATATTTTTGTCCTATTTTTCAAAATCAAGTATTATATATACATGCCTGCTAGTTTTGTTTCATGTTCTTATCTACAGCCAGAGAGCAAACTCCTTATCCTTTGTCAGAATGGCATCGTTGTTCAGGTTCCTGCTCCAGACCCTATGGCCTACGATGCAGTAACTACCTATAGGATCAAAGATCTACCTGCAGAATATTTTCGTTTCTGGAGCATCAAATCTCGGATATTGGTAAAATATTGTACTAATACTATAGAAAATCTTCCATGATAGAGTAATCTCCTTGGGAAACATTCTGTTTGCCTTCCCAACAGTAGCAGCTCAAAGATATATGGGGCCCCACGTCTTAGGGATAGGTTATATCCCACCAATGTGAAGATTTGCATTTTAGAATGATTCAGTGTGAGGGATAGCATTGGCACCCTAGGGCAGTGTCTACTTAGCCTTAGCCTAAAGCCAGTCTTGCTTCCAGAACATTCCGTCCTGTCCCATACATATATCAAAACAGGTTGATTAAACATTTGGAGGTAAAAACATATGCAGTAAAAATGTAGTGTCACTACATAACATTTTCATTTTGTCTAATAAATTGTGAACTTATTTTTAGAAATTTTAAACAGATTAACTATAGGACTCGGAGTTAATCATTCTAAATACTTGTTTTCTGTCATACATGTAATTTAAGATCCAAATATTGTATTTTACATGAAAATAGGATCGCTCAGAGGAGAAATATTTTATTTTTTTTAATGAAATAAAGATGCTTGAGCAGCATCTTCTGTTAGTGAAGTTCACTGTTATGTCCTGTTTAGGTATATGTGGAACCATATTAAGTATTATGCTTTCCATTCTTATGCTTCTATAAAGAGAGAAGAGGAAATTAAACGCAGAGAAAAAATTAAGCAACAGAAGGAGAAAGAAAAGGAGCAATGGATCAAACAACAGCTGGATCAGGGGGAAACACTAGAAGAAATAGAACTGCCCGAAGAAGTACCTGTCGAAGAGGAACCACTTCCAGAAATCTACATCCCAGAAACTCCAAGTCCCATCCTTTGTGGATTTTACTCTGATCCCGGGAGATTTTGGTTATCGTTGGTAAATTTTATTTATTTAAATTATTAAATTTAAATTATAGTTATTAAATATATTCTTATTTCTCATTTTGTGGAAGGGCATACATTATAAATTAAATCATATCAAATCTATATTTGGTACTCAAGTATTTTTCTTAAGTAAGCCTAAATGTCCCAAAATAGCATATAAGGTTATAAATTCTTCAGACCTCTTCAACAGGCTTAGATGTAAATTGGAAAAGAGTGAAAGTTTGGGTGAAAAGGTGACTTGATGCCAAAATCAGCAACTTTATCTAGGTATTAATTATGTGAGATGAGATATTTACATTAGTCTCGATTAAGTGCTGTGATCTGGTGCGGAGCTAGTTCACTCCCTGTGGTGTACCTTGGAAAGTGCACAAGCCTGAACCAAACAGGCTAGCAGTCTTAGGCAGTCAAACTACTACTCTGTCTTAATACAGGTAATCCCTGAGTTATGACAGTTCACTTAGCACCCGATCGAAGTTAAGCGATAAATGCCCCCTACTGTTTACGACCAAGTCCCAAAATTATGAATGTTGCAGCACCACGGCAGTTGTTCGCTCCCCACAACTGCTTTCCCCTCCAATCCTGCCACCCGAGACTCACTTACCTTGCAAAGATCTCTCTCCTCTCTGCCGCAGTTTCTTTGCCTTAGAGGGAGAGGAGAGTCGGCTTGGAAAGGTTTTAGGGGCTGTGATCTCACGTGACTTCAGGCACACATCAGAATAGGTGCTTGAAGTCGTACCCATCACGGTGCAAAAAGCATTTCCAAGCCGACTCTCCTTTCCCTCAAAGGCAAAGAAACTGCAGCAGAGAAGAGACAGATCTTTGCAAGGTAAATGCTTCAGGCACGGCAGGATGGGAGGGGGAAGCGTGAGGTATTTCAGTGGATCGGGGAGGCCTTGGGGGCCTGTTCCATCACTAGGCCACCATGGCCTTCCCCACCCTGAGATACCTCATGTGCACTTAACAACCCGCACATTCAGTTAGCGAATGGATTGGCAAAAGCAGGGAGTGATCGCGTTCAAAGTACGCGATTCACTCCTACAAATCCTCCAGTTACAAATGGAATGGGCAGGCTCCATTACATTCGTAACTCGAGAACTACCTGTAATGAAGTGTCCTGGCTAATGTAACATCGCCATGTGCTAAATAAATAAATAAGGTGTTATGATTGCTTCAGGCTGCACTCAGTATTATTCTTGGGAGTGCAGGGATGAAGAAACAATGTTTTGAGATAGATGCCATGCTGTGCAATTATCAAAATATAAAAAGCAACTGTAGCCTAGATCTGTTTCTATCCTTAAAGAAAATACAAATTCCTAGGTGGAGAAAAAAAAGAGATTTTTTCTCTCTGCTTTATAGAACTTCTAAAGTAGTTTTGGAAAACTCATTTAACTCCATTGCATTCCAGATTTATTGGCAGTTTTTAATATAAGGAAAGGATTATATCATCTTGAGTTTTCTTAGCAACACCATTCCCATTGCTGATTTGACACTGCACTGTTCTATACAACCCCCAATACAAGATTAATATTTAAATGGAAAAATGCAAAAGGAAAAACCATTAAGTGTGAATATATGTTTCTTATATATAAGAGTTGCCCTTATCTTTCCATGCTACTGAACCAGTTTCCTTTTGATTTTAACAGAGCTGAAAAGTTCCTTTACAAAACAACAAAAAAATAAAAATAAAAACAGGGTGGGTATTAGATGATTTGAAATATTGCCTTTAATGGAGCCCTTTTGTGAAAAAGCAGAGAACTGGACTTAACTGTAGTAGGTTTATTCACAACTGCATAAATATGAAACAATTATAATATTTTCACAAAACTCTTCCAATAACTTCTTACAACATTGTCTTTTTTTCCCAGGGAGAATACGACACAGGATTTTTGTATCATTGTGCATTTTCCTCTGAGCAGCAGCAAAACGATCCTGAGACTCGGCAGGATGAACCCTTTGATCTTATCCCTATTGAAGATGCAGATGAAACTCCCATTCAACGCATCACATTTTGGTAACAAGGCTTTTTCGGCCTGTAAAATGAGAAAGAATTTTATGGCTAATGTTTTTTTTTAAAAATGTTTATTTTATGCATATATTATTTTATTTTATGTATATATTCGTTAAAATGTACTGCTAAATAATGTAAAAATACACTAAAGTACAATGGAAGATACATTATGATAAAAACAAAACCATTTGATTTTGATGTGGATATTATGGATGTTTTTGATACTGTGTTTGATTGGGTAGTATTCTTTTTCCTTGCTCTCAAATTTATTTAACCTGAGCAAAATTTAGTTATTTTGAAATAACAAATTATTTTATCAGTTCTCATTCTTTGATCATATAGAAGGGCAAAATATACTTTCCCCCTTTTCATACTGTATCCAGATCCAAGCCTCTTGGTCATATATTACTCAAATTCATTTTATCTGTTAAAACCAGATATGAAAAATATGAAAACTGGCTTCTAGTTTTTGAAAGCCAAGGCAAGTTTAGGTCCTACTCCCCAGTGAATCTCCTCTTACTCTCATGATGTTGTACTAACATGGAAGTGGTCTCATATCTCATTCCCCTCCCGCCCGAAATATAATCTTTTTGCATGTATAGGTCTGATCGTGGAACACAAAGAACAAGCAATGAAATTCAGAATAATCCTGGAATTCATGAGAGGTCATGAGGCGATGGTGTCTTTTTGTATGCACATAGATTAAAGGCCTGGATACTAAAACATATGAAGAACGATTGCAGGATTTGGGTTTGGCTAGTCTAGAGAAAAAAAGGACTAGGGGGACATGATAGCAGTATACCAGTATTTGAAAGGCTGCCACAAAGAGGAGAGGGTTAAATTATTTTCCAAAGCACCAGAGGTCAGGACAAGAAACAATGACTGGAAACTAATCAAGGAGAGCAGCAACCTGGAATTGAGAAACTTCCTAACAGTGAAGACAATTAACCAATGGAACAGCTTGCCTTCCGATGTTGTGGGTGCTTCATCATTGGAGGTTTTTAAGAAGAGACTGGACAGTCACTTGTCTGAAATGATACAGGGTCTCCTGTTTAAGCAAGGGGTTGGACTAGAAGACCCCCAAAGTCCCTTCCAGCTCTATTCTGATTGATTGAGAAATATAAGAGAGGCAAAGTGAGTGAGTCCTCAAAGGAAAGCAGTAATGAGACAGTAGAAACCGTATTGTTTTTTGTCAGCAGTCAGCTTCTTGCAAGGTCACAGATTTTAAGTCTCTTTTCGGCCCACTATTGGTACCAGGAGAGACAAAAAGTAGTGAATATAATAGCAACTTCGTATACTTGATATCAAATTGTATATGGAATTTAAGAGTTTTGAAGATGCAGAAACTTCCTATCTGCTCGTACGTTATTCAAGCGGCATCCCCAAATGTGCATGGACTCCAATATGGCAACCTGCTGCTTGGTGGAGAAATAATATTGTTATTGTTTCTGTCACTTATTAAGCCTGCAATGACGTTCTCTGACAGTTTTATCATCATAGGATATTTCTGTGTCTTATCTGATGTGGCCAATAAGGAAGATTGTCTTGATGGAAATATGCAAGAATTGTTACCTAGGCAAAAGGGGGGTTAAATATTTTTTTAAGCCCTGAGAAACAACATGTATGTGGAGGTAGCTTAGCTGGACACCTTCCTGAATCACTAAGTATAACAAGGTTGCATGGGCCGTAGGAAGTACAGCTCAGTTAGACATGCACGATTCTGTTATTATACCTAATGTAAATAAAGTAGTTCTAGAACTCTGGGTTTTATCTCTTCTGGTCTCCCTAGTGGGGCTGACTTATGCCTTCTGTTTCATCCTCAGCATAAACAGATTTGGTAGTATATGAAGAAAAACCATCATGTTCACGTTTTAATTATTTTTTCAGCTCCACAGGTTTACTAATGTTTTGTGGAATGCAGAATGGAATAGTGAGGATTTATCCTCTCCATAGCAAAGAGCTCTGTGTGGACAACATAGCTGGATATTGGTCATTCTGTTTGCATGATAATGACTATGGGCAGATTCAAGGGATATACTCCAGTTTTGATGATCGATTTCTAGTAACTTGTGGAGCAGATGGCAACATCTTTGCATATAACATTCTTTCTGCTGAGGAAGTTAAGAAAGTCCTGAAGACTAAAGTGCCTTCTCCAAGAGTAAGTAACAATCAGGAATGCATTACTCTGTACTTTCCCCTCTATCATTGAAGTACTTGTTGATTGGGAAATACTCTCAATTTTCTCCATAACCTATATAGATAGAGAGGGTGGGATGGAGGGAAGATAGGCAGACACATAAGTAAATACACACATACACACAGGAAGTCCTGTGGAAAACAGCAAAACCCTCAAATTGTAGTCATATGACAATGGAACACTGCAACCGTGAGCCAATTGCCCATTTCCTGGAATGCAATCATGTGACTGCTGGGGGTGGTGGTAGGCAGTTGTAACTTCAAAGATAGTTCATAACCAACTTTTTTGAAGTCCATCATAACTATGAACAATTATTAAACAACCAATTGTAGGTCAAGGACTACCTACATATAGTAGCTTGCTTTGAAAGTGGGAAGAGAAGATTATTAGAAAAAAATTCTTTGATTTATAAAACACTGTGAGAAGTTATCTGGAATTCCATCTGAGCTTTAGTTGAATCCATGCCACATATAGAAAGAGCATTGATTATTTAATTTTATTCTTCTGCAGAGTGGTCTTGACAAAGAGAAAGTAGCAGATGATATTGAGGATATATATGCCTACAGGTAAGGTTTCTAAAAGTGAGACATTAAGCTTTATTTTTGGAAACCTAGCTTTCTTTTATGCTTATTTTTATTTTTAATCAATCCCTCGAGAAACAAATACATTTCCGAATGAATCTGACTTTAATAAAGTAATTTTAGTGGCATTTACGACTCCTGCCTAGAGTTTCTACATTTTTCTGAAGCATTATACTTTCCTTTGCAATTTTCTCTGAAGATACTATTTAGTGATCTCAGTAGCTCTATATTTATAATTTTGAACATTTGCATTTTAATATTAAAAATATGAGAATTTTTTTTAGATTGTACCTTGTTAAAAACATAAGTGTGGATCAAGGATGGAAGGGGAAATGCAAATTTTTTGGCCACATACCTATACACTACAGTATATGGCCAGAAAATAACATTTTAGAACTTCTACTTTTATATTTTGACCATTTAATTACCAGAAATACAGTACAGGCTATGAGAATCCTATTTCTCTCAACTACCAAGGTTTGTGGGAGGATGCCAAGTAAGATGCATCCCCAGGAGACTATCAAGCCTCTGGCCCTAGAAGGAAGGGCCAGAGCATGAAGATTCAGAATGCTACTTGGAGACCTCTTTCCTTCCATTCTTTGGGCTCAGTGGTCTTCTACAGTCACATTTAATTATGAGGATAGAGGTTCGTTCTCCAAGCTTGTGGGTTGGTTTCCAAACGTTTTGTTACCAGGCTAGGTAACATCTTCAGCAGAATTTAGGGGATGTCAGTGTCAGTGTTCTTCTGCTTATAAGGGCTTTGTGTGGTCAGTAGGTCTTGTGATGGGGAAGTCATGTCAGGTGAGGGTCACGTCAGGTGAGGGTTTTGTGATGGGGTTTGTGATAGGTCATGTCAGGTGAGGGTCATTGGGAGGTGAAGTGCTGGTTGGGGGGAATTACATGGGTTGGTTGAGGATCAGTGCCATTGCTGGTTGACTGTGCAGTTGATTTGAATTTGAATTCTGAGGGGTTTGTAAGAGGTTGTAGGTTGATGTGTCTGTTGATGGAATTGCTTGTGGAGTGCCAGGCTTCGATAAACTTGTGTGCATGGTGGGTTGGTAGTATGGCCGATGATTCTTGTATTGCTCCAATCAAATCGGTGCTGTTTGGTGTCAGTGTGGGTAGAGATTAGGGATCTGGGATCATAGCAATTGACTGCCAGCTGATGTTCATGGATTCTGGTTTTCAAATGACATGATGTTTGTCCCACATAGTCCCACGTTGTCCCACCTCTACCATCATCCTACACCCAAGCTATAGATATTCCCCACTATTGCAAACATTTAATTATGTTAACTAAGTTCATATGTTAATGCCCAGCCTAATCAATGCTATATAAAAACATTTTTTGTTTCTACAATATATTAAATAAATAGGTCCCTATCCAAAAGATTCCATTCAACATAATTATAGACTCCCTTCAATCTAATGAAACACATTGCTTTTCTTTAATCAAGCATCATAATTTCACTGTATATTGGTTCCGTTTCATGTTTTTCTCACATTTCTAGTATTGAGAATGCCAAGCAAAAAAGAGAATATGATCAGATAATGAATACTGCAGAATATAAGAAATATTTGAAGAGACAAGAACTGATTTTATTGAGGCAGGAGTTTCAGGAATTGCTCCAGATCAATAGTGAATTGCCCAAACACATGCAGCTCCTTAGAGAAGTATGTATATTGATTTCTTTTCTTCATGGGGAATAAGGGTTAATGTGGGGTTGTACCTTGAGTTTTATGATGAGTTAGCATTTATTTTTTATTGTTGGGTTCCACTGTATGTTCTAACTGCTTAAATTGCTTTTTAGCATACATAAAATAATCAATCTTAGTATTGTTGGACAAAGTTGTTCAGTTGTGTTCCATACCCAGATATAATAGGTGTACAACTTGGGTATTTTAGACTTGGCCCTTGCTCAAACGCAACTGTGCCAACAAGGACCTTTGCACAAATTTTTATTGGACACCAGTTGGATCCATTTCTAGATCAGAAATCCTTCTCATTCCCATCTTGGTTATTACAATGTGTTTAACATGGGGTAGCCCTTAAAAACACTCAGAAAATGCAGCTGATCCAGAATGTTGTGGCATGGATACCTTAATACAGGGCTTTTCAACCTGTGGTACGCGTACCACCAGTGGTACGCGAGCACCTGGCTGGTGGTACGCGTAGGACGGGTTGAACAGCACTGTAAAAAAAATGTAAAAAAAAAGTGTAAAAGTGGATGAGGTGAAGCGGCGGCAGCAGTGCCGCAGAGGCTTGTGGCAAAGTCAGCTGGAACTGCACGTTGCCTGGGTCCGACTGAGAGCCCAGGATCAAAGCGCGCAGCTCCAGCTGATTGGCGGCGGCCTTTAGGGTAGCAGGCAGCCTCATGCAGTCTTCAGTGGAGATTCCCCTGTAGCTGCGCGACGCATTGCCTGGGTCCCCCCGCCCCCACCCAAATGCCTTCATCTCCCCCAAGCGTTTTTTTAACTCACCTGCTTTCAGCAGCATTCCCTTTCTCCTGTCCTTCTCGACCTTCATGTGTTTGTGAGACAAAAAAAAAAGTTCCATGAGACTTTCTAACTTCTCGCGAGAAGTTAGAAAGTCTCATGGAACTTTTTTTCTTTTTTACCCACAAACACGTGGCGAAGGCAAAGAAGCAAAAGGAGAAAGGGAGTGCAGCTGAAAGCAGGTGAGTAAAAAAAATGCTTGGGGGAGGCGAGGGCTCAGGGGAAGCGCCAGGATCAGCGCCGCTTTCCAGCTGATCGGCGCTTCTCCGGGGCTGTGGGGGCTCAGGGGAAGCACCAGGATCAGCCCGCTTTCCAGCTGATTGGCGCTTCTTCACTTCTTCTGGCATTCACGGACCTGGCCGGAGCGAAGGAGAAGCGAAGGGGAATGCCAGATCTAACCCCAGGGCGGTTCGAAAGGCCAGCAGGCTGGCTGGGGGTTTTGGGGTGGAGACATGTGAACCTTCCTCCATCTTCTTGAATCTGGCATTCACGGACCCGGCCAGAGTGAAGGGGAAGTGGGATCAAAGCCCTTCTTTTGGCCGCAAAGAATGTAGCCAGGCGGGATTCGCCTGGGGGTTGTGCCGGCTCTTCCTCAGGGCTGGCTGCAGCAATGAATGAGCGCTTTCCCGCTCGCTGCTTTTCTCCGGCTGCGGCCGTGCGCAACGCACCAGAGGGAGTCCAGCAGCCGCGGCTCTTTCCCCACCCCGTGCGCTCCTCCGCTGCCTGCGCTCTCCTCCCCCTGTGGAAGAACGGCAGCTGTGCTGGGCTCCCGACTGCACCGAGCACGACCGCAAAAGGAAAGTGATTCAGCAAAGGAACCACCATCGAAGAAATTAAAACTGAGTGATGGAGGGAGGGAGGGAGGGAGAGAGGGACAATGGAAGGGAGGGAGGAAAGGAGGAAGGGACAAAGAGGGAAGGAAAGGAAGGAAGGAAGGAAGGAAGGAAGGAAGGAAGGAAGGAAGGAAGGAAGGAAGGAAGGAAGGAAGGAAGGAAGGAACAATGGGAGAGAGGGAGGGAAGGAAGGCATCCACCCCAGTCCCACCCCCCTCCACCAGAGACCCATGGATTCCCCCCACAGGCACCCTGCAACCTGAGGGAGGGAGGGATGGACAATGGAAAGGGAGGAAGGGACAAAGAGGAGGGAAGGAAGGAAGGAAAGAAGGAAGGAAGGGGACAATGGGAGAGAGGGAGGGAAGGAGGCACCCCACCCCAGTCCCACCCCCCTCCACCAGAGACCCATGGATTCCCCCCCCACAGGCACCCTGCAAACCTGAGGGAGGGAGGGATGGACAATGGAAGGGAGGGAGGGAAGGAGGAAGGGACAAAGAAGGAGGGAAGGAAAGAAGGAAGGAATGGACAATGGGGGAGAGGGAGGGAAGGAGGGCACCCACCCCAGTCCCACCCCCCTCCACCAGAGACCCATGGATTCTCCCCACACAGGCATCCTGCAACCTGAGTGATGAGCTGCCCCCCCGCCGCCATTGACTTTGTCAAAAAGTTGCAAAAGGTGATCACATGACCCTGGGACACTGTGAATGTCATAAGTATGAATCAGTTGCCAAGCATCCGAATGTAAATCACATGACCCTGGGGGTGCTGCAACAGTCATAAGTGTGAAAAATGGTCATAAGTCACTTTTTTCAGTGCCATTGTAACTTCGAACAGTCACTAAGCGAATTATAAGTCGAGGACTACCTGTACTTTATCATTTTTTTCCTTTGGGGGGGGTTCAAGTTTTTAACACCTTGCTGGGCGAGTGGTGGTTGCCTTATCCTAAAAGTGGTACAATGGGTGAAAAGGTTGAAAAGCCCTGCCTTAATACACTATGTAACAATTCTAATGGAAGAATATCATTGGCTTTCTTTAGATATCCAGAATGCTGATTATCACATGCAAAGCCCTTCATAGCAAAGGGTAGGCTTTTCTCTAATTATTTCTGCTTATCTCAAGGGATCTGACAGGGTGAGCATACTCTGGGTTCCTTCAATTAAAGAATGCTATCAGATGGGACCTAGGAAAGTATGTTTTCTCTGTTACTGTACCTCGCTTCTGGAACAGAATTCCTGAAATTCAGATGCTCCAACCCTGGTGGTCTTTCCAAAAGTGTTAAAAATGTGGATTTTCTTTTAGGACAGTAGGGCAGGAAGCTAAGGGAACCTATTTATTTGTGGCTTGGAAATGCGAGCATTTAGTGAGCTACTGTAGAGAAAATTTAGTAGGTATAGTTTGATTAAAGCAAGAGATGAAATATGGCAGCCAGTGAATAAGTATCTTTGCCAAATAAACCTAAAGCCTATAACAGAACATCTAGAACCTCTCAGGACTCCAAAAAATGCAAAGAACACAACAATATTGTTGAAAGACTGCTGTTCACTTACTATGCATTCATGAACCATTTGTGTGAGCTTTTGAACTACAAAGCAGTCTTCCCTAGCATGGGTCTTTCAGTGGTGTGGATCACAACACCCATCTTCCATTACTATTGACTGTTCTTGTTAGATGACAAGAAAATCATATAACTACCAAATTGAAGAACATATATCTAAAGCAACGTCTGACAAATATATATTAATACATTTAAGGGTTTAAGATGCCAAAGAGTCTAATTTTTAACTTAAGATCTATCAAAGTTTTAAAAAATGTAAAAGGATGTCATACTTGATACACCCAGTGAAAGAAAAGGGGGACTGATATACAATGGATGAATGCAATACAGAATATAAATGGAAATTTGAAATGTAGAAGCATCTTCACAGAGTGTTAAGTGCATATCCTGGGACAGAAGATTTCTTTCTCTGATATTGCATATACAGTAGCTCAAACTTTGTATTCTGGGTATGTATCCACAGTAAAGCAAAAATAAAAAGTTTTCAGATGTATTTATTTACTTAAATTTCTTATAGTTGCCCACTCTGGTATCTCAGGTTTGCTTACAAAATCAAGAGACAAAACAGTGCATGCTTTCCATCAAGATAAACTAGAACATGGCAAACAAATATGATTTTATCTTTTACAATATATAGCAATTTGAAATGGATCGGAGAATTCGTGCAGAAATGGACAGAACGACTGCAAAAAATATTAGGCAAGTAATGAGAGAACTGGCCTGGGAACAGGAAAAACATCGCATTGGATTGCGAAAAGTACAGGAACGGTAAGGACCATTTTATTTTCTTGTTCTGAGATGTTTTTATTTCCTAAGATTTTTCTGCTAAGAAAAAAGAAGGGGGCACCATGTATACTGCTTGGTACCAAAGATGGGATATAAATCTTAATAACAACACCAATCAACCAACCGATCAGTTTTGAAAGGCATTGGAGGATACACTCCAAACAGTAGAAGATGTTTTTGTTTTATTATTTGCTTTCTGTTATTCTATAATTTGTAATTTGTATTGATACTTAACCTGTATTAGCAACCAAGAGTTGCTGTTGCTAGATGAGCAGCCATATAAATAAAATGAAATAAAATAAATAAAAAATAAATGAAATCTCACTAAAAATTAAATTAAATTTACATTTACTTAAAATTAAATATAGTCAATATGATTAGAGTTCATTTGAGTGTTTAATAATTGTACCTTTCATCACATCGACCCTGTAATATTTTGGTAACAATACTGGAATTGGAGTTCTCTGGATATTACAACTTGAGCTTTTGGGAAAAACATGATTTTGGGTCCTCTGGGTATGTACCTTTGTTATTTAGTGTACTGTTAAATTGATGCAACTAAGACTGCTTAAATATGTAAAGAGCCCAAAACAAGATTGCTATCTTTGCTTGGTCCTACAGATACCGGGGCAATTTGGAATATGACACCATTGTGGTCTGTGCCATGAGAAGTACTCACCGAATCTCCACATACAGACTACTGGCAATATCAGAGAGTTTTTACAGAGCCAGAAAACAAACTCACCCAGGGAAAAAGAGAATAAACAAATATGAACGGAAAGGAAAAGAAGGAGAGCAAAGACAAGAGAGCCAAAGAGATATTAGTAAGGATTTATAAAAGTGTGGCAGAAATACTGCAATCATAATGAACGCAATACCTTGCATTCTTTTTCATGGGTCTGTATCAGCAGAAGTTTTGGCAGATGGTATCTTTGCTCTGTCCTGCAACATTTTTGTCTAACATTGCTTAGAATGTAGAACTACACATCTCAACATTTAGTATTTCTTCAAATCTTGATTAATGTTAGTTACTTTCTACAAGTGTGAATTGAGATAACAAGTTGTGGCTCCTACAGGTAATTCTTGAGTTACGACAGTTCACTAAGCGACCGTTCGAAGTTGCGACATAACCCCCCCCAAGTACTTACGACAAAGTCCCAAGGTTACAAATGTTGCAGCAACACGGCAATTGTTTGCCCTTACGAATGACCCCAAAGGCACTGCAACATTCGCCCTACCTATTCCCCCCTCCCTCCGCTGGGTCTCCCCAGGCACTGGGCCTGTGAGGATCACCTTGCAAAGATCTAGCGAGCGAGCTCTCCTCTCCAACCTCTCTGCCGCGGTTTCTGTTGCTGTTCCCGGAGCTCCAAAAGCAGAGCAGGGAGAGGGGGACAAGCACACCCTGCTCTTCTTCTCTGACTCACCGAGGCTGCGTGCCGCTTCTGGAGTGGCGGGCAGCCTAGGTGAGTCTCCCCCAAAGGCTTCCAGTCTTGACACAAAAAGTGTTTGCACGGCGACGGGAGGCTTTGGGGCAGCGAAATTGCGCTGCCTCAAAGTGTCCCATCAACTTGCTAATGTTTTGTGCGGAGACTGAAAACTTCTGGGTGCCATGATCTCGCGCAACTTCAGGCTGCCATTCTCTGCAAAAGAGGATGGGTGCCTGAAATCGCGTGAGATCACGGCACCCAGAAGCTTCCAGTCTCTGCGCAAAATGTTTGCAAGCCGATGGGATGCTTTGCAAGCCGATGGGCCACCTACCTGCCTGCTAGAAAGGAAAGGGAAGGGGTTAGGATGGAACGATGGATGGATGGATGGAAGAAAGGGAGGATGGGAGGAACAGGAAAGAGGAATGGAGGAACAGGGAGGAAGAACTCTGCTCTCCCTTCCTGGCCCATGCCACCCCCACATGCTTCCTTGACCTGTGCCACCCTCACATGACTTGCCCAACTCATACTGCACCCCAGTATGCCTTCCCTGATCAATAAAGCATCTCCTGCACTTCCCCACGCACCCTCCTTGACCCACTGTACCCCCCCAGTGTGCCTTCCCTGACCTGTGCAGCACCTGTTGTGTAACACCTCTTGCAAGGAAGGAAGGGAGGAGGAAAGGAAGGACGATTTGTTTCTGTTGTTCCCTGATAGCTTTCCACAAGGAAACTCAATGGGAACTCAAAGCTTCCAGGGAAGTCTGAAGTTGCTCCCACTCCCTCTGTTTTTTTTACCAGCCGTGGTCATCCTGTTTAGGTAAGGAAATATCTCTGAAATAATGAGCCAACAGGCCATGGGTTGTCTAGTATGTATTATAAAAATCTACAAATTCTCCAGAGCTCTGTTCTGTAAAGGACACAAAACCCAGACAGTACTATCTCTGAAATAGAGAAAGCAGTAATGGAAATCTAGTTATAATATGACCTTAGTACACTTTTGGTTAATTTATTTTTAAGATGAGTTCAAAGAAAAACCCCATAACATGTAAAATAATGCTAAAATGGTATCTTGTTTGGGGGTTGCCTACAAAAGCACCTTATATTCTTTTTAAAATATATTTGTACAGAAGCAATACATACAGCCCAGGCTACCATTGATGAAGAACCAGAAACTGATAGAATAAGGAAAAAATCCCAACCTCATACAGCAGCAAGCCGTATTGTTGAAAATCGAATGGAAAAACTTAGGAAAATCATTGAAAAAGCAGACAAAGCCAAAGCTAAAATCCAAAACAGAAAGATGGAGTGGGATAAATTGTGAGTCAATCATGACATAAGCATAATATTCTCTT
Source organism: Azemiops feae (assembly GCA_023970755.1). NCBI lineage: Eukaryota > Metazoa > Chordata > Lepidosauria > Squamata > Viperidae > Azemiops > Azemiops feae. The sequence goes on from JALGBA010000099.1 coordinate 194,146, forward strand.
TGGGGCATGATTAAAAACATGTTTCTTAAAGTAGGAATTGTTTTTGAATTATTTATTGTGTATAATAATATCGAAATACAGTCATTCTTATCCTGGTAATTAGATCTGAAGTGATTTGATCTGGGGCACTTAAAGATTGGAAAGCATTCTGTTTCAACACAGAGCTCTAAATGTAGCTAATCTCTTGTATTTAGATTGTTTTTTATTAGTTAGATTTATATATGTTACCCTGGGTGGCTCATAATTAAAAACAACAGCAATAAGACACAATAAATTATAAGTAAATGCCAAAGTGTATAACTGTTAAAACCACCACTGAAAGCTTAGTTAAATAAGAAACAATCAAAGTCTTTAACAAAGTTTGAAAAGTGCTTTATGGTTATTTCTGTCATTCTAATGAAGAATGGCCAACATTTTGGGTTAACATAAATTAAAAATGAGCATGTGAAATCATAGAGAAGTCTTTGGCTCTGGTTAAAGACCTATATTGGGCTGGATGTTGCATCTAAGCATCCTATATGGTGTATCACATCAGGCTGTATATTTTGGGTGATAATAGATTTTGAGTTAGAACAGATAGTTCCAATAAAACAGAATTTGACCAACTGAAAGATTTGTCCATACAGGCTTCATTGGAATTTCTCTGTCATTTCCATGGTGCTGACAGACTCATGGCAGTAGATTATACAAATACTTGAATATCTTCAACTATTTTCTGCTTTGAACATCAATATGTTTTCCTATAGACCTAAGGAAAAACTGAGTAATTATAGAGTTTGTTTCTTGGATGATTGAAAAATATAAAAAAGAGATAAATTATTATTATATAATATTTGATTGTAACTTGGCAGATTCAAAGGCAAACCAAGTGATAACTATGAGGATCCTCAAGATGTAGCAAATATCAAAGAAGCTCAAGAGAACATGGGGGACTTCAAATTAAAAACTGCCACTAACTACAAAATTCCTGAGCATATGAGAATGAATGCTGATAAAAAAACAAGCCAGCTGCAAGCTTTAGAAGCATCTGTAAGTAAAATAATTGATCTGAATCATATGATTTCTCTTCTTCTCCCAGAAGGCATTTACTGTGATGAAATTAAACTGTAGCACTAAACTGTTTATTGACTATTTTATCATACATTTTTATTGCTCTTAATATAGGAACAGGAAAATGAAAAGACACAGGAATGAAAAACAAAAATACATTATTAAAAAAAACCATAATGTGATGAAAAAAATCAATGAAAAATACAAGAGAAAAAATACATTTAAATATACTGTATATATTACAATTACAGTTACAATTTTATATATATAATTATCTAATGCAAACATTTTGCAACTGTTTGTGTATGTGCATTCCCAATATACTTATATAATCATGCTTATTAAATTACAATGCCCTTGGCAAAAGTGACTCATGACCTGTACTTGCACTTATGACTGTGGTACCCTCACAGTCACATGATTGCAATTTGGGAGTTTAACAACTGGCTCCATTTATGAACGCTTGCAGCATCCTGCAGTCACATGATCATGATTTGAGAGCTTTTTGCCAATTTCCGGCAAGAAATGGCAAAAAACCCAATCCATTAGGGAAGCTGGATTTACTTAACTGTGTGATTCATTTAACAACAGCAGTGATTCACTTAATGACTGCCAAAAATCTTGTCTACCCTTGTAACTAATTCAATTTACCACTGCAACAACATGATGGAAATTCCTGTCCCAATGTGGTTGTAAGTTGAGGATATTTCATTATACTTATTGATATAAGCTCTATTATCTGTAGGCAATCAGCTCATAAGTAGTAAATGTAATCAGATCTTCAATCATTGAGTAAATGGGATCTTACCTTTCTAGTGTTGCAACATTAGTCTTTTAGCTGTAGTAAGGGCATAGAGAATCCATTTATGTTGCCTAGTTGTCAAATTCCATGTACTAAAGATGTAATTCAAGAAAATATTATTCTCTGAAAAATTTACCTTTTGTCATATATTCACATTTATATAATTCACTACTTTCTCCCAAACTTAGTAAATACTATATAGGACACTGGAAAAACATACGTTTTAAAGCAGTAATGTCCTTATTACATTTCCAACAAAATATTTCTATACATACATAATGGAGTTCAATAAATTCTAAATATTATTTTTTGTTCTTATTCTGGCTTTTTTTCTTTGCCAAATCATCTTCCATGTCCTTGCTTCAGGGTCATCAAAGAATTCTTGTATTATTGTATATATCATGTATTGAGATGACCATCCAGTCGCCATTTTTGAAAGGCTGAGGGGTCTGGCAGGACTACCAGGTCGTTTCTTTATTTTCTCCTCTTGACGTAGTTGTCCTGAACTGTTTATCTTTTCTTCCATCTGTTTATCTTCTTGATCTTCAAATTCCTTCTGATTTATATAGCAGGTTTTTTCCTCCATCCATGTTGTCAGATTTTTTTCTGAATTTTCTATTGTCTGTACTTGTTGGGCAGTTAGGCCTTCTGTCATAATATTTAATTGTTCGATTTTTTCTGTTGTATTCTGTATAGATAGTTTTTTAGTTATAGTCAAAGTTTGAGTTTGCATATCTAAGACGCTTTCTGGGTTTTTTTTTGAAAGCTCTTATTTCATCACCAGCTGTAAGAAGAATTTGGTGAGTTTGGTAGGTTATTTTCAACATAGCAAAGATTTGTTTTTGCATTTCTTCCATAGAAAAAGTCTATCCCATAGTGATGAGTTGAATTGAAAACTTTTACAGTTTTTTCCCCAGTAAATAAGAAACATAGCTAAAACTCTCACAGTTGGTGTTCAAGGTTACATGAATCTTATCTTGTTTTCTAAACTGTCAGCCAAGTCTCTTTTCTTTAAGAATAACAAATTGCAATTTCAGGTTTAGCCACAAGATGTCACCCCACTGTTTAAGGAATTCCTTTAAATCTCAGTTATTTTAATCCTTTAGGTTTTTTCTTCTATTTTAAGAAGAAAAACCCAGACTTTCAAATAAAAATAAAAAGTAAAAAGTAGATAATCAAAAATCTTTTAATCCACAAGCTTTAGAAAATAAAGTTCCAATTGGGATCCAATTATTTTTTCAACGTTTTTAAAACTCCCCTGTATATTCAATCGCTGCTGTTTCTGGAGGGAGGGCTAAGATCCCCCTTCCCTCTCCACAGGGGGGAAAGTACTTTTAGCAGCTTACTTAGGTAGAGAAAGGTAGTTGGAATTTAAGAGAGGTAGATCTCACCCAGTCTCTTCCACACTGCTTTAATGTTGCCTGATGGTAGATGTGACTTTGGCTGTCCACAGCCTAGTGACCGGCCATAGTGCTATGGCCGGTCTTTCGTCCGCCGGTTCGAAGGGAACGCAGGCACTAATGGGAGAGCTGTTTGTTTGAATCTTAAATAATTGCCATTCAAAGGTTCTGGAAACCAAGATTTTAATTCAGAATACTGCACTCTATATTCTAAGCATACATCTTTCTAAGATCAAGGTATTTTCTGCCTGTAGGAGGTTATAGTTCTTATAAAGGAAATCAGTACAAATACTTCTGCTACATTAAAAGTAGAAAGCTAGTTTGGTGTCATAGTTAAGGCATCAATCTAAAAACTGGAAGTCCATGAGTTCTAGTCCCACTTTAGGCACAAAGCCAGCTGGGAGACCTTGGGCTGGTCTCTCTTTCTCAGGCTAGGAAGGAGGAAATCACAAACCATTTCTGAAAAACCTTGCCAAGAAATCTATAGGAACTAGACCATGCAGTGACCAGGAGTCAAGAACTGACTTGAAGGCACTCAAAAAAATCACAAAAAATAATGCATTAAATATAGCACCTATGTACATTGACTTTCTATGATATCCAGTAAAAGATAACTGAGAGCAACAGTGGTTTTTCATTTGCATAGTGTTTGAATTATTTAGGTTTAAATTACTGGAGTTTGGAAGAAATAATTACCTAATAAAACATTTGCTACCTAATAAAAGTGACTTGTTCTCTTCTTTGCAGATACATGAGAAAAAACTGACGATGAACAAATGGATTGTGTCTCTCCGAGATCTTAAAGTTGCTATTATAGAAGAGATTCAGTGTGTAGTACAAGAATTGAAAGATATACAGTCATCTCTGGATCCATCCAAACATCTGCCAATACCTTCGGTTCCTCAACTACTTCCAGAAGAGACACCAGAAAAACATTTCCAGTATGATCATGACATGCTTTTGAAATTCAAACAAGAAACAGAAGAGCAAGAGAAGTTAAAAATAATAGCATCATTGATTCCTTCTGTAGAGTCTGGAAGTTTAGGAGGATTTGGTGGAGGGTTTCTTCATAGTCCTTCAATCAAGGACATAGAGAGTAGTCGGATTGCAAATTTAAGGCCAGGGAGACTATCATCTGGAATTTCTGAGGCACCACCTAAAATATATGAGATTGAGCCAGCAGAACCAACAGATCTGGAATTGGAAATCAGACAGAGGGAAGAGATAAGAAATGTTCATCTGCAGGAAACTTTGATCAAGAGGGTGAGAAGTTGCTTTGAAGATATTATACGTGTAAAATTATTTCCTGTTTCTATATTTTTGTTTCTCATAATTAAAATATTACAATAGAAATACTTATTGTATATATTTTGAAACATTGTTTAAAACAATATTATAAAATGAATATATCTTATAAAATATGTCAGCAACTAGTCCATTTCTAATAAGATTTTGAAATCAAGGTTAATATTCATGTTTTGTCTTTGTATGCAATATTCACATTTATGCAACTCAGTTTCTAACAGAAAGTAGGATTACATCAACAACACTAAATAGTTCCTAAATTTGGTCTTAACACAAACTTCCCTAAGATGTATACAGTTGGAGCAGGGCTTTTCAACCGGTAGTACGTGTACCACTTGTGGTACATTAATGAGTGGCAGGTGGTACGCAGCCCTGCCTAGCCAAGTGTAGTGGGGAAGGGAAAGAGCCAGCACAGGCAAGGACTTACAGTGAGAGAGTCCTCTGGAGCTGCAAAGGCCCCAGGCTCACTTCTGGCTCACCCTCCCCCATGAGAAAGGAGGAGGGGGGCGGAGACAGGAGAGGCTATAAAAGGAGGCAGTTTGGGAGGGAGAGGGAGAGAGAAAACAAGCAGCAGCCTTGGGAGGAGGCAGGGTCAGCTCTAGCTGCACCGAAGGGAATGAAGAAGAAGGAGGAGGGTGGGGGGAGAGGAGATCAAGCAGGCCGGTCATGAGCCAATCTACAACTGCTGTGGCCTGTGCTGGCAGCAGCAAACAGGCAAGAAATGCAGTGGGGGAGGGGTCGCCCTCCATGAGGAATGAAAAAAGGCAGCAATGGCTGGAGGTGAGGCACGGAGGGAGGGAGGGAGGGAGGGAGGCAGATGGAGAGTGGAAGGATTCTTTGAAGTTCTGGGATTTGTGCAATGTGGGCTTTGTGTTCTTAAGGAGTGTTTGGCAATTTCTATTTGGCTGATGTCTTGTGTTAGCTTCTATTGCTCTGCTGTTGTTAGCTGTAAGTTTTGCTGCAAGGGATTTTGAAGTATTTTTCTCCTGAATGGATTTTGCCTATAGCATTCCTTTACTTATGAATGGAGCTATTTGGGGAGGCTGCCTTAGCCGGCAGCCAGTACTTACATTTTTTTTTCTTCCTTAAGTGCCGGCTGCACTCCTTAACTTTCTTTTCTAGCCAGTAGCTAATTCTTAAAGGGGAATGTGCCTTTTTAAGCTAGTTCACTCAGCAGCTTGTCTTTTCTGCCTCTGGAGGCCTTTCCTTGTTTGATCAATATATGGAAGAGGGAAAATATGGGGGGGGGGTTCAAATTCTTCCTTCATAAGGAGATGGGAATGAGAAAAATGGAGGGAGGGAAGGAAGTCCCGCCTTAGCACTTGGCCACCAGCAGCTCTGCCATTGACTTTGCTTGTCAAAAGGTTGCAGAAGGGGATCACATGACCCTGGGACACTGTGACCATCATAAATATGAATCAGTTGCCAAGCATCCAAATATAAATCACATGACCCTGGGCATGCTGCAATGGTCATAAGTGTGAAAAATGGTCATAAGTCATTTCCGTGCAATTGCAACTTTGAACATGTCTTTTTTTTGGTCATCAAGTTTTTGACATCTTGCTAGGTGGTACTAGAATATTGCCATATCCTAAAAGTGGTACAATCGGTAAAAAGGTTGAAAAGCCCTGAGTTGGAGCACCCGTAATCATTATTAGAAAGGCATGCTGGCAAGGATTACAATAGCTGACATTGTACAAATCTGGCTTTAACATATTGGGAAAGGCTGCCCTATACCAATTTTGTGACTAGACCTGACAGAATTTGTAATACTGCATCAAACATCAATTAGATTGTGTTTTAGAATAACTGAAACCCTTATATTATTTTTCCTTGAGAAAAGCCAAGTTGGAATGATATGTTTGCAGACAAATTAAACAACGTTTACCTTTTTAAAACAACTTGTTATCCCCATCTGTATTTTTATAGTGTTTTATTCTTATTGTGTATATGTTTTCATATTGGTTTATTCTTTTTATCAGTGTAAGTCTCCCAGAGTCACCACATGGTGAGATGGGTGGCAAATTGAATAAATAAATATATAATAAAACTTAAACATACCATACTTTGATAATAAATATCAGTAATAAAAATAATTCAAATAAATAAATACAAATAATAAATACAATATAATGATATTTATTAATGTATTTATTTTAAAATTTATATAGCTACCCATCTTTCAGCCAACTCTGGGTGGCTCCCAATTAAATTCAAATACTGTTTGAAATTATTATCTTCGTAGAATACAGTTTTTAGATTGTGTGTTGTCTAATTTATATTATTGTCTTTGTCCCATGATTTCTTTCTTTACTTGCTTTTCAGATAGATGAGCTGATGATCACCTTTGATGCTGAGCTTCGCCTTCTCCGTCACCAAAAGATGAAACTGGACATACTAATGAAAACTGCTGATCTGCGCCACATCACTTGGTTCGAAGAACTGCTTCTCCTGAAGAATTTTGAAAAACATGAGGACATTCTCCAAGAACGTGTCAACAGCCTTGTTAGTGAAGAAGAAGAAATGCAAGTATGTAATATATACATCAATATATAGATCTTCTTCTTAACCTATTGTTAAGATAGGTAATACTTACAAAAATGTATTTTGTTGAGAGAATATTATTTTGTCAGGAAAAAATAAAACTAAATTGAATACAATGGAAGTGGAATACTTGAGATATTTACCAGATGCTTGTTTAGTAAAACAAGAAGAGCTAGGGTTCTAGGATGGGTGGGTATAGAATGAACACAAAAATGAATTATCTGTATGGAAGAAATATTAATTTAAAGAGGATTGATTGATTGGTTGGTTGGTTGGTTTGATTTGATATGATTTGATTTTGGTGTCAACCAAACTTCCGACCAACTCTGGGTAGCTGAATAAGGATTGCATTGCAAAACATAAAGTAATAGTGAAAAGGTAGACGGGAAGATTGGATGGAGTTGATATGTTTCTCAAAAAGAATTAAGTGAGAAGTTTAAAGAACAAAAAGTGATTTATAATTGGTATATGGGCATGCTGGAAGCAAGAACAGTTTGGAAAGATAGAAAAGGATAGAGAAATATAGCAAATGGCATTGTATAAAGTAGATTTAAGTGTTTTTCTTTTCTCTTTTGTTTAATTTCTTTTGCTTCCTACTTTTTATGATATTTATATCATATTTATATTTATATTATTTCAAAAGATAATTGTGTGATGTGAATCTGTGTATCTGTTGCATCATGGTTTACATTCAGAAAATTCAATGTACAGAGGCTGTTCTTATAGAGGCAGGAAAGATGGCGATAGTGTATAGATGAGAGTGCTGTCAGCACTGTCTGGATTTATTTCCTTAATGCATTCTGACTAGAATTCTCACAGTATAATTCGAGGATGGAGGAATGTGTTCCAGTTCCCCATTCCTTGTGTTAATATTTTTGGGTAGAGAATAGTAGTGACATTTTCACCTTAAGAATTTAAATCAAGTTCTATATATATCATATTGTTAATACTGACATCAATATTAATTAGCGTTATTGTTTTCATTTTTTTTTAATAAAAGAACAAATTAAATGACTGGCTTGCACTAATAGAGAATAAAAAAACAGACATTGCAAAGCTCCAAGAAAGAGAAAAAATCCTCTATGCCACTTTTCAAGCATCCTTGGGAGAAAATAACAAGTTTGCTGCATTCCTTACTAAAGTCCTCAAGAAGAAGATCAAACGTGTTAAGAAGAAAGAAGTGGAAGGTGAAGGAGGTAAGTCAAAAGCATAGTTTCTTGATTACCTTTTTACTTTTTAGAAAGTTCCATATTACAGTGCAGATGAAAGTAAACACTTTCACCTAGTAATTCTTCTGTGTGTCGAAGTTATTAAGAAAAAGTATCTGTACTGTTTTTTGTAGAGAAAAGTTAGATAAATTATAATAATGTTATTATTTTAACATTACTTTTTATTATTATTTTCTCTTACACAAATCCACTTACACATATCACTAATGGAAATTAATATAATCCATGATATACCATATTGTGCATGTGCATCCTGATATATGTTTTGCTTCCAACTCCCTGTAAAATGAAAGCATATTTTTATAAGTAGCATGTAAAAAGAAAGCAAATGACAAACTCCAAATTTTGCAAGAATTTGTTACATACTGTTTTTTGTTTTTCTGTTCTTGATAGTATTTCCCATGTTTTTGAACTTCTCTTAGCTGAAAATCAAACTATAATCAATAAATTAGATTCTGTTAATTTTCTGTGTCATGATCACATTGTTTCATTCCAGATGAAGATGAAGAAAGTGAGGAAGAGAGTGAAGAGGAGTCCAGTTTAGAGAGTGACGAAGAGGAATCAGGATCTGAGGATGAAGTCTTTGATGATACTGTTTGTCCAAAAAGTAAGTAGTGCAATCTCTTCTGCAAATCAGTAACTTCATACAACATTTGGAAACAATAAAATACTTTTTTCAAAAACAGAAACTTCAAATTTTAAATGTATTGTCAAAATGTGCTTGCGTATCAGGAGAACATAACATTCCCAAAGTTTAGCTTCATTCATCTTTACCTTTGCAATACAGATTACATCCCTACTTGCTGACTGTAGATTTGTTGTGCTGATACAGTTGATAAAGATTCTGAATCATTCAGAATTTCATTTTTTTAATGTGTGCCAGTGTGTTCACAGAAAAAAGTAACAATAAAGGTTATCCTATCCTATCCTACCCTAGCCTATTCTACCCTACCCTATTCTACCTCTTCTCTTCTCTTCTCTTCTCTTCTCTTCTCTTCTCTTCTCTTCTCTTCTCTTCTCTTCTCTTCTCTTCTCTTCTCTTCTCTTCTCTTCTCTTCTCTTCTCTTATCTTCTTCTCTCCTCTCCTCTCCTCTCCTCTCCTCTCCTCTTCTCTTCTCTTCTCTTCATCTCATCTCATCTTATCTTATCTTATCTTATGAAGAAATTAATGCTGAACAAGTAGCAAGCTATCTGTGACATGAAATCTTGATGGCTTTTCCTAAGCCAAATAGGAATAGTACTGAAGAGCCCCTGGGACGAATTCCATATTGTTACGGATTTTATTCTAAATGTTATCAGAGTAGAACCCCCTTTGAGTTCAAAATTCAAACTAAGCCTTTTGCTGCCATCTTGCGATTTCAGTCAATAACATCTTATAAACAGAAATCTCCATAATGAGAGCTAAGGATAGCCAGAGCCTGAGGCATTATTTATTTCAAAACCATGTTCTATAGAATAATTTTTATATATAAACCATGGAGAAAACTTAAAATTTTTCTCTGTGACATTCTACTATGATTTGCATTTACAATTGTCAGTTTATAATAGTATTCTTCAATCTTGGTAGACATAGGGTCACCCAACTATAGTGAAATACTGTAGTATAATTTTGGGGATTCTCACTATTGTTTTGGTCCCAGTGAAAGTTCAGTAGGATCATTCTTACTATAAACCAGTATTTTTAACCTTGGCAACCCTGAAGATGTGTAGATTTCAACTCCCAGAATTCCTAGTATATTGAAATTTTCAATATGACCTCTCCCTCTCTTTCCCTCTGTTCTCTCCAGCTATCTTTAGTTGTTATCATTCTGTTATATAATAATAGCAATAAAGTTGGTGATTATTATTATTATTGCTGGAATTTGCAAAATAGATTGATAGGTGAAAAAAGAATAGATCGGTGAAGAAAATAATTTCTGTCCTTTGACTGCTTTCTTTTTCATATATTACCCAATGTGGATGTATTTATTATATTTATTTATTTGGAATATCTTTAAGCTCTGAGCAGTGTACAAAAGGGAAAGAAAAAGCAATCAACACAGAACAAAACACACACTAAGGCAGAATATGCATGGTCATCTAGAAGTAACAGTGTAATTTTCTTTGCCTTGTAATACAAGGGCAACTTGGAAATAAACCTCCATTTGGTTATCAATAACAGACACTCGCTGATACAGAACTTTTATTATACACATTAGAAAACTTCAACATTACATTACTTTTCGACATAATCGCCATTCAAATTGAGGCACTTGTCATAATGTCTTACAAGGTTTGAAGTTCCTTAGTGGTAGTCACTCGGCACCAAATCTGGGTTATGGGGGGCTGATCATAAACATCCCAACGGAACTGCTTCAAAAGTTCTTACATGTGTCTAGTGGTGTACAGGCGAGCATTATTGTGAACCAACACCACACTGGAAGTGATGCCATAGAAAATCTCATCAAATGTGAAGATGCCAAAGGAGTACTGCTAGTGAAGTTCATGGGACATGGTTCAACCATCAGTTCAGAAGTCTGCTGTGAAATGTTACGAAAACTCAGACGAGCCATCCATAACAAGCGTCGGGGCATGCTGACTTCCGGTGTGGTGTTGGTTCACGATAATGCTTGCCTGCACACCGCTAGACGCACCCAAGAACGTTTGAAGCAGTTCCATTGGGATGTTTTTGATCACCCCCCATAGCCCAGATTGGCGCTGAGTGACTACCACTAAGGAATTTCAAACCTTGTAAGACATTATGTGCCTCAATGTGAATGGCGGTTATGTCAAAAAGTAATGTAATATTGTAGTTTTCTAATGTGTATAATAAAAGTTCTGTATCTGCGAGTGTCTGTTATTGATAACCAAATGGAGGTTTCTTTCCAAATTGCCCTTGTATTCCCCTCGTATGTTAGGAGAAAGGGCATTATTAGTAATTCTGCTACTCTATAAGTACAATGTTCCAGGGCAGAGGTCTTCAAACTTGGCCCTTTTATAACTTGTGGACCAACTCCCAGAATTCCTCAGCCAGCGTGCCTGGCTGAGGAATTCTGGGAGTTGAAGTCCACAAGTCATAAAAGGGCCAAGTTTGAAGACCCCTGTTCCAGGGCATGGGGCCACTATAGAGAAAGTTTATTGCCTGACCCAAGTTCCATGTGCTTTCTGGGGAGGAGGGATTTGAGCAGCTCAGCCTAGGATATTCAGACTTGGCAAAATCAACTTTGGCAAGGCAGTACACAATGTAACTCAGTGCTTTACTGCATAGGGCTTTGCCACATATGGCTAGAGAAACAAAGTAAACAGCACGAAAAGAAAAGATTATTGCTAACCATGCACTGATCTCAAAATTAGTATTATTAGTATTATCATTAGTATTATCATTTGACCCCTGCATTCTATATTAATCAAAGCTTCCAAATCCTCTCCAAAAGCTGCCCTATATATAGTGTGTGCGGTAATCTTGCAATGTGTGATCAAGACATTAGTTATCATTACCAAGGCATTTGTGGTCCAGGTAGGAATGCAACTAAGGATCAGCCATAGGCAGCTACATTTTTTTAACAGGACCTATGAATCCACGAGCCCCTCCCCCTTCAAGTTGTGAATCAACTCTTTATGGAGGACTGTGGGGTCCCTGGTGATCTCTGAGCTTGGATGTTTCCTTGCAGACATTTCATTGCCAAACTAGATAATCACTGATGATGTTACCTAGTTTGGTAATGAAATGTCTGCAAGAAAACAACCAAGCTCAGAGAGCACCAAGGACCCCCTAGTTCAAAACCCTGAGCTACAAATATTCTCTCCTATTGATATTGAGGATTTGATTTTACACTTTTAGCGGTCACAGTTCTCTGAACAGAAGAGCACAGAAAGAGATGAAGGCCGACCCCGTACTGGGTCTTTTCAATTCTTCCAATATCTTCCCACGATTAGTATATTCTACTTTCTTCTTCTTTGTCATAATACTTCCATTCCCAAACCATCACAGCCTCTGCAATCAGCTTTGATTGTTGCTGTTTTCTACTCCCACTCTACCATTTTTGCTCAACCCCACACTATCACTTTTTCTTCCCTTCCTAATCCTAACAAACTGCTGTTTCACGAAGAATCACCAATGCAATTTACCAGCTAAGATTTCAGGCATTTCCAAATCCACCCTTCCTGGCTGAGGGAATTTCACAGTTTCATTGCTTTATCACTTCTCTTGATACTTTTATTTCAGAGCAGGAACTCTAAAACTTATGATTAAAGTAATATTGATGATCCTAATGGCTGGCGTTTGATCCTAATGGCTGGCAGTTCAAAAATATGCATATTTATTTAGAAGTGTATTCCAGAATGTATAGAAGTATTTATAGTAGGACAGTTCTGAATAACTATGCAGCTTATCGCTTTAAGCTGTCTAATTCTTAGATTCCTGTTTTAAAAAACTGAACCTCAAACTAAGTTAAAATTATAGCAGTTATTAAACTTGAATTCTTTCTTATGTCAGATTGTGATGAGGCACTCTTTGAGAACACGCTGCAGCTTCGAGAGAAACGACTAGATATTGAAGAGGCTTTAGCTGAGGAGAAAAAAGCTATTGAAAATGCCAGGAAAGAATATGAAGCACTGATAAAGAAGGTACAATGGCCTTTTTCAATTGTGACTTGTCCTCTAGCTAGTAATACATTCTTGAAAGCCCACCTTTGCTGTTTACTTAGATGTGGGTTAGAATATTAAGGCTGGAACAGTTACTTTATTGAAGCAATAATTCTATAAAACCCTGGACAAATTTTGGACTGTATTAATTATTCTACTCATTAAAGTTTGGAATAATAATCTAAAATACAAGATGAGATGTCCTGTTATCCTATTAAAGTTATTGTTGATATGTTTATTGCCTCAATTAACTTTTCTTAATATGGACTATATTAGAAATATAGTAAACATCCACTTGGGCTACGTGACAACATGCTTGTTTCTAGTCAGGAAATGACTCTGAAAACAAAAGTAGCATGAAGAGAGACTTGTTTTGGATATTGCTATTACCAGGGAGAGAAAGGACCTTTAATTGTATCTTGGGAGCAGGGGACATGTTGCTTGATAATATTCTTTGCTTTGCAGATACTATCATTTCATTATTTCCTCAGCTAAAAATCTGACAAAAAGAAAAACTAGTCTTCCTATAGCAGAAAAATAATGGTTCACTTCCTCCTATTTTACCTTAATCTAATAAATCATTTTGTGGTGATCATTCTTTTGTAACATGGCTATTTCTTAACAGGTGAAAGTAGTAGCAACCAGCTTAGATGCTGCAGAATGGGAACTTGAGGCCTTTCAGAGAGAAAAGCAGCAGAGGCTGAATGAGCTGCATGTCGTAGTCCCTCTAAAACTTCACCAGGTGATGACTCAGACAGATTTTACTGCTGCTGATTGGAATTTTGATAGATCCTTGTTTTTGTATATGTTGGTTTGTAATTTTTTCCTTTATTGCTACTGGTATACATCTGAAGCATTTTTCAATCCATCTTCATAACTCACCTATTTGAAATATTGGACAGAATTATTCCAAAAGTTCTTTTTCAAAAGGTACCTTTTGGGAAAACTTTGTTTTTCCTTGAAGGCATTTCACTTTTCATCCAAGAAGCTTCTTCAATAATTAAATAACAGAAAATAACAGAATTATTTTGTTTCTCTAGACTCACTGTGCACCTCCTAGAAGCATATGAGCAGCTCTTGGACACTCTTATAGAAAATCAGTGAGAATTAGCAAAGCAATACAGAGCTCTCCAGATTTATGTGCATTCTACTTTTATTTCCAGGTGGAATATATATCGAATGGAGAAATTCCGTCTGACCTCTCACAGTCTTTGGTATTTACCAATCTATCTTTAGTGACTTTACAGCAAAGAATTATGACTTTGCAGCAAGAGAAATTAGAACAGAGGTCACTTTATAAGAAGGCCCGGGAACAGCATAAACAACTAATTCGAGACAGAAGAGAAATAGCACATAAGATTGAGCGTGAGTTGCTAACTTTCAAGTTAATTAGTATGTAAAGACTTTTCATATTGGTCCAGGGCAAACAGATGATGAACTACTATTTCTTGCAAGTGTAGCATATACTCTAGCTGTTTTATAGAAATGTAGATGTTCATACAAAAGATGGAAATGTCTTACAATACTGCTTCTACAATACAATCTTAGATATTGAACCACTAAAGCAAACTTATCATTAGGAAGGCGAGATAACAAATACTAGCAATATATAATTAGTGATGCTAAGAAGACATTGGTGCACAGTACTATGTATCCTCTGGACCACCTTGCACTTTCTAATCAAGCATGTCAATTTCACTTATCACAATTTTGTTTTTAAAAGAAATCACTTGGGTCTAGTATGAGCTTAGCTGGTCTTGTACTGACTGTTCTCTAAAGGAATGAAAGATGTTGGGTTATATTGTTTCCCCTCAAATTCTCAGCCCAACTTGACTTAACTCTCTCATCAAACTTGCTGATCTCACTTTTTCAAAGTAAGATAAAGCTGTTTGGTTCAATTTCCATATAAGGCTCAGGAAAAGAAGCCATTTTGTACTTTGCCTCAGACAGTAAAATGGAATGGCACATAGTAAGCTGTAAGCATTTTTTCCTACTTTTACAATGAGAACTAAACATTGTTTTAGGCATGATATGTTAGTGTGCATCCTTGCTGTATTTATTGAAAATGTAATATTGGGCTTCAGTATTTCAAGACAATATCATTTAAAATGTTGTTTAAAAGATGGAAAACATTGTACAAATGGCTTCAATCTAAAGCTTCCATCTTTTAGAACTGGAAGAGAAATGCAATCAGCTGATGATGATGAAATTTGGCCGGATTGTAGACTTGGAAGCCCTTCAGACCCTTTCTGTTAATACAAACCTGGAAGAACTCAGGATGAAAGTAATGGAGAAAGAGCGAGTTCAAGCCATAGAATTAAAAAAATGGGAGGTATGATTTGATATTGAAGCGATATTATGAATCAGCCTTTGAAAGTATCAGGTTGATTGGCTTTGGGAAAAGCTTGAGGCATGGTTAAAAATGGAGTCAGAAAAGAGTTCATTCTGCATTAAACCACATATTGCATGTATTTCATGCAATCTATTTTCTCATTTTGTAGAATTTATGTGCAAGGTTGGAAACAATAGTAGCAATATTTTTAATGGTGAACTATTGGCTCAGAGAAGTCATTAGAACTGATAATAGGAAAGTGAGACCAAAATATGCCTCATGAATAGAAACTTTGTAAAATGTTTATTTTTTGTTGACATTGCCTTTTGAAAAAAATAGAGTGAAACTTAAATGATCTTATGCTTCATTTTTAATTCTAGTTTTCTAAAAAGGAAACAGTTTGCTATACTCGGTAAGGCAGACTTGGGTATTTTATGGCCCCTGGGCCACATCCGGCTCTTTGCCTGTCCCTGTCTGGTCGTGTGAGGTCGATCAGAAATTAGAAATCAAGATTACTGCAGAGAGCCGGAGAGGAAGCAGAGACGGGTCCAGCTCTGCACCAGTAGCATGAATTCTGCCTAGTCATACATACGACACTCAATATAATAATTAGTCTTCCCATATTTCTCCTGATTTATTTGACTATGTATCTGTAATGATTTATTACAGTTTATTTAAAAAGATAAATTCCTTAAAATGTCAGGAAAGTCAAAGGCTCTGACCTTTGCCCTGTTGCCAAAGTCACATGATTGCTTAACTCAGAAGTTGACTTCATTGTAATTTATAAGTATTGACACTGTTTTTGAGAAGGTGGTACATTTTCAGATCGCTACCTAACCAGTTCTGACTGAGTTCTCAGTTAGTACTAAATTAGTTGTTATGATAAATCTTGAGCTGTCAAGTGGAAATACAAGATATGAATGCAATTATTAATAAATTCATTCTTCCAGGATAACATCCTTGAGAGGCGTCAGCAGCAGATGATGGTAACAAAAGAAAATACTGGTAAACTAAAGCAAATGAATGCATTTTGCATAGAAAAGATGAAACTTGAAGCTAAATTGGATGCACTGCAGAATAATTTGGTATGTGTTACTTTGTTTAGAGATTGATAAGACGAAAGCATTTTCTTTTATCTTTTAAGGTTTCTATGGTGATTGTAACAAGAGGTTAACCATTATTTGTTATTCTGTATATGCGGCTACTATCCAAGTTTCTCAAATTGATCTATGACCTTTATTGTATATAAAACCACAGTTCTACCACCATAATTAAGATATTTATTCCAGTTATACATAGCACTTTTTATCTAGGTTGCAAGCAGACAAAAGCATAATTTTCATCAAGCTAAAAAGGGGATAGTATACTTGGATTGTTTTGTTGTGAAGAGTGTATGTGAATTTAACAATGTGAAATTATAGCTGGCCATTCTTTAGCTGGTATTGGCCTTCATTTGGACTCAGTTCTTCCAAAGAACCTATCATGTTATACTGTATTGGCATAGTATATGTGTGGATCCAAGCCATATAGCTTTTTGTAACTGACAGATGAAAATTTTGTCAATGTGCATATTTTCTAAGTGCCATCCAAGGAGTTTTGGTATGGCATCCAGTATGCCGATAACCCTTTGGACCACTACGACCAATTTATGACATAAATTAATATTAATTATTGTTAATTATAACCATTATTATAATAGTTATAATTGTGGTTATTATATAATTAAAATAATTGTTTTATCAATATATTATAATTATTAATTATTATCTACAATTATTTATTATAGTTATTCACACGGTCAACCAGATGTTTACACTGAATTTGAAATTTTGTTCATCTAATCAAGTAATTTCTCAGGACCTGCAATAGGGAGATGTTGTTAATATTAAAGATAACATTGCCGATTATAAGTTGTTCCAAGCTGCCTTTTGCAATTGACTGATGCTGATCTTGTCAATGCCAGTGCTGTTCTAGTGGTGCCCCAAATATTTTGGAAGTGCATCCAAGGCACCTACTGATAGTCACAACCATAACTGAGCCTGACAATTTCAATTATAAGTGATGATGTTTGTAAAGCGGATCATCTACCTGATTTCATGAACTGTTTTTTTTTTTTTTGCAGCAGCAGCAGGGCCATTAAGTGAATCCATTGTTAGCTATGAGCTGTTTTTTGCTGGAAACTGGAAGTAAATGGCACTTTCTGGCAAAAATACCATAAATTGTACTCATGTCTATGAACACTGAAAATTGCCCTAAGTGTAGGCTGGTTGCCAAGCATTCAAAATCTGGTCATGTGAATGTTGGGGAGGGGCAGCCATTGGAACTTCAGAACTGGGTCACAAGTATCTTTTGGGAGAGGGTGTCTGTTAGAACTTTGAATAATCATTAAGCATCTAGTTGTAATTTAAGGACTACTTGTATTATTATTGGTACAATTTTGCTTTCTTTTGCCACAGTTGTTCTACTTTTATTTGCAGGTCTTTATAATTTGTGATATTGTCCAATTCTTTCTCTTCCATTCTGCTATTTCCAGTTATTGAAATGTTCACAATCCAAACTGTTTTGTCTTTGTTATCAACAATTGTTAAGTCTGTGGTGTTGCCTGGCATATCTGTGTCTGTTTGAATTCTAAAGTCCTAAAACAATAGGTCTTCTTGTTGTCTGATTTGCCTGCTAGTTAGTGTGTGTGTGTGTGTGTGTATACATGTGCACTAGCTATGAAATACTTTGCCTTGACATATCTCTTTTCTATTCCAGGTATGCTTTTTCTTGTATACTTCTGATAGTGAGTCACCTTGAAAGATTCCTCTCTTGGTGTTAACCTCTCTGTTTGTTATCATTGACTAGCAACTGTGTCTTTCATTGCACCATTGATCTTTGCACAAAGCTTTTAATGTTTCTACTGACTCCTGTTCTCTCTAGACACTTGATTATCCAATCACGATGGTATGGAGTCAAATGACTTCTTGTAAATCTATCCAAACTATATTCAAGTTGGTCTTCCTTCTCTTGCAGTTTTTCAAAATCATCTTGTCAATTAGGAGCTGATCTTTTGTCTCTCTGATGTTTAAGCAATTTCTTTTCTGCCCACATGAAAAGAGCTTTGTTTTCAACTAGATGCGATTGGACTGCATCAGCTACTATACCAGTTAGCAATTTGAAAGTTGTAGGTAAGCAGGAATTGGCCTGAAATTACCTGATGCTGCTCCTTTTGTTGGATCTTTCATTATCGGGTAGTTAGCAGATGTTAGCCACTCTTAAATTTCACCTCCTAGCAGTATGTTGTTAAACTGCTTGGCAGTGTTTGGGTATAGACCAGGCAGTTTTCAACCAAAAACCATGCAGTTTATCTTCATCTGGTGTTGGCCAGTTCCTTGCTGTTTTCTTCATTATTTCTGCTGTTATTACAAGTTCTTTCATTTCAGCTTCTCCCCCCCTTCTCTACCTCCTTTATCCAAGTTGCATTCTTGGTGTATTTCTTTGGGTTGCCCCATACCTGTGCCCAGAACTACACTGTTTCTTCTGTGTCAGTTTCTCCAGGGCTTTTTTTCTCATAGAACGCTCAGAACGGAGTTCCGGCACCTTTTTTTGGATGGAACCTTGTAAGGTAGGCAAGGTGGGTTGTATGACATGTGTGAGTTCCGGCACCTTTTTTTTTTTTTACAAAAAAAGCACTGAGTTTCTCCATTGATGAATTGGTAGAAATGGTTTTGATTTGCTTGAAATTGGAGATTTCGTTGGTAAATGTGCAATTAGAGCTTCCTATCGGCTGATTTTCTTGACTCTGGCTGTTATTTGCTGATTTATTATTTTTAGTGCTTCATTGATCTTCTTTGTCCCTAGGTGATATTTCTTGATCAGGTATTATTTGGTCTTCTTGTTTTTCAGCTTTTTTTCTTTCATCTGTTCTAATTTGCTTTATTAGTTTGATTTTATTTTCCAACCAGATCTTCCATTTTCACAATGTGCTGTTTGGATTTTTTTTTTCTTGTTGATTTTGCATCCAAGATTTTCAGTGGTAACTACTGTACATCAATTGGTTTATTTCATTCAGTGAGCTAGTGCTTATCTTCGATGTTATAGTATTGGCATCTTTTAATACTTGTGCTAATGTTTTTTTAAAAAATAAGCTTCAATGCAAGCAATGTTCTGTTGTTTTTGTGCTGTTCCAGATGCTCAGCTATTCTTTGTTTCAGTTCCTCTTGCTTTTTAGTTAGACAATTTTGTTCTTTCTGAGGAGACGGTAGAGGAGAGGGTGCCTTGTTTCGGAATGAGAACAATAGTGATGCTGGCTTTTTCTAAGATCTACTCTCCCTGCTTTGTTTCTACTGTTTGAGCTACTTCTGGCAAAGCTTTGATTTCTTTGCTTTGAGTAGATCTTTGCAGTTCTTCCAATTCTATTCTGTGAATATTTATTTTATATTATAACATTCATATACAGTAATATAGCACTGATTGGCTAGTTTTTATTCTGTTGTTTTGGATTCTGGATGTTGTTCTTTCTAGAACTGGTGCATCTTTTTTTCAGATATCCCCTTCTTATTGGACTTGATTTGTATTAGCAGGTCATTATTTCTTTGTTTTTAGTCTTTGTATACTTATGACCATTAAACAACCTTTCTTCCAGTAGTTCTGCAGATGCTGGCTCTTGCTGCTCAGCCAAAAATTCTGTGTCCTATAGCCCATTTGTTACCAGATGGTCAGCAGCTCAACACCTAGTGCAGTCCTTGTTGTCCTGAACAACGACCAATCTGAATGATTATTATTGAGATTTAGAAAAGTTTCTGGATTTTGTTTTATAGGGGGCAGAATTCCAAGGACCTCGCAGAGCAGACATTGAGGAAAGGGAAAAATTAATTGCACTTGTTCAGCTGCAAGCCCAAGAAGCTGAAGTCTTGAAAGAAGAAATAACTCTCCTGAGTCGAAAGGATGGTCGTATCTTCCCAGCCTCTCAAAGTCTTTTCCAGCGAGATGAGATTATAGATTAAACAGTATCCTAGTCTTGGTTTTTATAAAGATCAGTTTCACTTCATGTATATAGCCAACAAAGTGGCTCTTGAGCGTTTACCCTTGTTTATTTTATTTCTGGAAGAAATGCTCTGCCTTGAACTATTGTTTAGGTTGAAATTTAACATTGTAACCTCTCCTGAGATGCAGTGATTGAGAAAACCTGTACCATTTGAATGACTGTATTTCCTACAGTTATTAAAGATATAGAACCATTCTTGATAAAATAAACTGTATCTCTCATTCTTCTAATCAGTTGAGTTCCTTGTGGATATATGAAGGGTCTCAACTTAAAAATCTTCAAATAGTTCTATTTCCTAACCCATGGGTCGGCCATCCGAAACGTCGGATGAGCCGCACGGACCCATTTAGCTTAAAAAAAAAAAATGCTGGGAGCCGCGCGTTCGCGCATGCGCGCGCACCCGTGCATGCGCGCGCACCCCGCGCACCCGCGCATGCGCGCGGCCCCCCGTTCGCGCATGCGCACCTGCGCGCGCGCACCCCCCGCACCCCCTGCGCATGCGCGCATGCGCTCGCCAAAATGGCGGAGGAGGCTCCGGAGCCGCAGGTAAGGCCTCAAAGAGCCGCATGCGGCTCCGGAGCCGCGGGTTGCCGACCCGTGTCCTAACCCAACATACATATTTGTACATGTCAAACAAGCGATATTCTGCAAATGGGAATTTGTTCTCCCAGCTTGCTGATACATCTGCATCTTTATCACAGTATGAAACAATAATATGTTACTATCCAGTGGCATGCTGCACATGAGAAACTTTGGACTAAACCAGATCCAAAGTAAGTCACCAATATCCTGAAAAATGGGGGCAAACCTTGGCATTCTGTCAAGATGCAGTTGGCTGAGAAAAAAAAAGATCATCCGTAGAGGGTTCCCATGTCGTCATATTCCTTCTGCAGTATCTTAAATTGTTACAGACTTTGAAATTGGCAATGTCACTTGCTAGCTGCTCAGCTATGTGAACTGCTTATAATTTTCATAGCTAACATATGGACATATTTTCACATTCTAATTTAACTTTCATATTATGTAATAAAGCATATGGTAACAATTAAATTTTAAACGCACTATTAAGCCCAGGTTTCACCATATTACTTCCTTTATAGTACAGTAATCCGACTTTTAAGCAGTCTCACTTTTCAGTCCCATTTTTTTTTAATTAAAAAACTTGGTAAACTGCAGTAGATACTTGTTGCATTTATTCTCCTTTTCCTTTCTGAGCATGTCTGGTTCCATGTTGGTCTAGAATATTTTTCAGAAAAAGAGGAGTGGTGGAAGCCACAGCTCTTTTTCTTCAAGTCTCTTGAAAGGAAGGGAACAGAAGGAGAGGGGAGAGGAGCTCATGTTGGGGACACTTGGAAAGAAAAGCAGATAACTTAGAGAACCCAAATGGCACAGAGAGCTAGAGATAGTATAGATCTAGCAAGCCAAGCAAGTATTGAGAGGCAGGGGCAGAGAGGGAGCAACATTAGCATGGTGGAAAATCAGAGACACTAGCTAACCCCAAGTGAGAGATTCCCTAAGTGAGAGAGCCTTGGGTGCCATCCCCTCCCCCCCCCCAATTGTAGCTTTTCAGGGCAGGTAGAATGACCATTTGTTCCCCACTACTGGTACAATGGCAAATATGAGCTCTATAAGGATCTCTATAATGATTGGTTCCTAGATTGATAAAAACTCAGGAGACAAAACTAGCTGTGTTCTTCTATTATCAGTAAAAGGCTTCCTTAGTCTTAAAAAATGGAGAAGTCTCCACCTGGATGTTTTAGAAATAAATTGGTTCTAAATAGCTTAGTTGTTGAATTCATGAAACTGCATCTCTATACGTCTTGCTAAAGAACACTCTGAAAATTTTACTTGGAAATAATTACTCTTAGTTTGTGACAGTTGCCAAAGAGCTGGACAGGAGCTCTGGAGGAGAAGCAGGGGAGGAGAGAGAAAAAACACCCAGTAACGAGCATAGAGAGCCCTTCTGGTTTGGTTCTTCCTTTCCCCATTTCTGGGCTATGCATTGTAACAGCAGTTGCCACCTGGCCTTCACAGAACTCTATATGATTGCAGAAGAGGCTTCTGAATGTATTGTTTGACTGGATTGGGTGCATGCATTTAGAGTAATCCAAAGGAAGAGGAATTTATGTTTTACGGAAATACCGTGTTTCCCCGAAAGTAAGACCCAGCCCGATAGTAAGCCCTAGCTTGATTTTTGGGGGTGGGTCTAATATAAGCCCTACTCCAAAACTAAGCCCTAGTTTTGGGGCGAAGCACACCCCCAAAAATCAAGCTAGGGTGGGGCTAGGGGGGCTGAAGCTGCCCCATGCGCCCTGCACCCGCTTACCTTACCGGTAGGACCAAAACAGCCAGGCCTCCCACACCTCGACACCTGTTGCGCTGATGCTTGATTTCTTCTGCAGCCGCTTGCTGCCACTTGCTGCTGGATGCCACGTGGTGCATTGCGCCGTTGCCGCTGCTCGCCACTTCTGCTCCTCACACACTTTGGGCCGCTTTGCTTGCTCGCACAGCGCTTCGGGATGAAGCGCCATGTGTCCTGCCGCGAGCAGCAGACGTGGTCCGAAGTGCTGCGGGAGCAGCAGAAGCAGCCCAAAGCGCTTCACGAGCAAGCAGAAGCGGCCCAAAGTGTGCGCGAGCAAGCAGAAGCAGCCCAAAGTGTGCGAGGAGCGGAAGCAGCCCGAAGCACCATGCTGTGTCCTGCCGCAAGCAGTGGCAATGGCGCAATGCGCCACATGGCGTCCAGCGGCAAATGGTGGGAAGCGGCCACAGAAGAAATCAAGCAGCAGCGCAACAGCTGGGAGGCCTGGCTGTGGTGGTCCTAAGGTAAGATACTCCCCGAAAATAAGATCTGATGCCTCTTTTGGAGGCAAAAAAATGTAAGACCAGGTCTTACTTTCGGGGAAACGTTATACTAAGAAAGAAGCTTTGGATGGTAGCAATGTAGGATAGTAATTTTAAAAGAAGTTATTAAAATATAATATGGAGAAATTCGCTTGTCTTTCTGTTGAAAGCTTTTTGAGGAGTAGAAAACTCTGGAATCAGCAAGAATGTATTCTAGTCCAGGGCTTTTCAACCTTTTCACCCATTGTACCACTTTTAGGATATGGCAACATCCGAGTACCATCAGTCGCCTAGCAAGGTGTCAAAAACTTGATGACCAAAAAAAAGGAAAAAAGTAATAAAGTACAGGTAGTCCTCGACTTACAACAGTTCGCTTAGTGACTGTTCCAAGTTACAATGGCACTGAAAAAAGTGCCCCTCAAGCCACAGCCGAGCAAGACACCTGCCTGCCCGCCCGGCGGCTCTTTTCCTCCTGTGCAAGGTTTTCATTGTTGTGAGCATTTCTGTTCAAGATTGGCAGTGGGGGTGGGGTGGGGGGGTGTTTGGTTTTTATTCCCCCTGTCTGCTGGGTGGTTGCAGCAGGTTTTGGTCACTTCACATGACCCTGGGACACTGTGACCATCATAAATATGAATCAGTTGCCAAGCATCTGAATGTAAATCACAAGACCCTGGAGATGCTGCAACATTCCAGCTGATCGGCGCTTCCTCTGGGTTCAGTAGAAGCGCCAGGATCAGTGCTGCTTTCCAGCTGGAGCCTGGCACTGATCCTGGCGCTTCCACTGAGCCCTGACAGCCCCGAAGAAGTGCCGATCAGCTGGAAAGCAGCACTGATCCTGGCGCTTCCGTTGAGCCCTGACAGTCTTGCAGCTCCAGCTGTCTCTCGCTCAGGCTTGTGCGGTGCTGCCACCGGTTCAGCTCATTCCCCTCCCCCACTACCACTTTTCTAGGATGGTCGCGTACCACCTGCCAGGTGCCAATGTACCACAGGTGGTACCCGTACCACTGGTTGAAAAGCCCTGTTCTAGTCAGTGCGTTGCCCTGTCGGTATACTTATAAAATGTGGCTTCCTTTTATTGAATGACTCTATCTCTTGTTGATTCCTAATTGAAACAATTCAGTGAACTTTTTAAATTAAAAGAACTGTAGGGATCATTTTACAGTTGTCAAGATTTAAAATGCAAACATATATTTAAAAAAACAAGTCCAATAAAAAAAGAGAAATGCTTTATTTACTTCTGAAGCATGGTGGGTTTTTTTCATTACTGACACACAGTATATATATTGTTTTTAATGCAGGTAAACGGTGCGTTAACTTTTGTATTTGGCACTCTGCAGTGAAAATCTTCCAGCACGATTATAGAAAAAGATTTTCCCATAGTTTCATCATTAGACATACAGCTCTAGCAATTGGAAAATGAAGGCAGCTCTAATGCCTTTTTAAGACATAAAGCAGTAAATCTGTCTTTTCAAGTCCATGATCTAACAAAAATATATATGGTTGAATTAGTCTTGGTTTATTCCCTGCTGTAATTTTCACATGGTATAATTCCTCTCTGTAATTATAGAAGGCACATGTACATCTATTTACAAGTGCATAAATATATAAATAAAAATGTAATATAAAAATAAATAAACTTTTCTCTGTTTAGAATAATCTTTGTAAGGCAGCTTGTTCCTTATCTGATGCTGGAACAAGTATCTGAGGAATTCTGCAATGGCAGGCTATTCAAATATTTCTCTGAGCTTTCTCCTGAAGAAACATCCTCTGGATTTGTGGGCCACACGTGTCTTCTCTTTTGGCATAAATCTGTTCCCCCTGTGTGTTTAACAGGTACTACACCGAGACAGCAAGTGGAATCTGAAAATACAAAGAATAAGAATCAAATTGTATTCTTTTATCAGACTCTTCTATTCAAAATATTTTGAAGGGAAACTAAATTGTAACAAACTCTGAGATTCTGCATAGTTTTTTTGGGGAAACAAGATAGGAATATATCCTGATACTTATACATGAGAAGACATGAGCTAATAATATTAAGAATTACTGGTAAAAGAAGATAAATTTCAGTAATTTTCACTGGTATTTGATTAATAAAGAAATCTAATCTACATTTCTATAGCTTACTAAGATGCGTATTAGTAAAGGCTTCCTGGCAATCACTGTTGACATTCCAGTTATTTCAGAGCCATACCAATCCATTCACGTTTTTGGAGGCCAACCAGATGGTGTAAGAATTGAAACTTTTAACATTTTCTAGATACAACTTAAGAGGAAAATCCTTTGACATTTTGAGTTACTGGTAAAGTATACAGATTTTAGCTAGCAATAGAAATAAAACAAGAAATATAAATGTGCCATACCTAATGAGCAAGCCCAATTATTAATAGATTATCTCTTGCAAATGCTTAATTTTTTAATAAATATATAACAAAGAACTCTGTGTGAATAGAAATATATTCTGTCTATTGATCTTCCCTTATTCTGCTCTTCATTCTTCTTCAAACCAATACTTTTCTCCTGGTTTTAAAAAATACCTGAGGTAAGTCTGGCACTGACCTGTATGGAAGACAGGATTCCTCATATCTTCCATAGTGGAATTTCCTATCTTTCTTTGTGGTGTTGAGTGACACAGGCTAAGGAGTTGTTCATGATGGTGGTGTTGGTGTTGGCAGTTGTCATGTTGCTGTAACAGTTGATTTATGGAGTCATCTGGCAGACCACAGAGAAAAGAACTGTGTTCTAGTCCAGGACTAGTAAGCCTAAATATAAGAGACAGAAGCATGTGAGGACATCAATGATCCAATTACTGAATTTCTTATGTACAAAGATTGTAAAAAGAAGACAGAAATTGTCAAGTTCTTAATTTTCTTTCATATTTGAGATTCCAAATGAAAAGCACTCTTACAAATTAATATAAAGTAGAGATATTCATTAAGTGTTAAAATGCTAATTATTTCTTAGGACGACCAAATTTTTATGCAATGTAAAAACACATCATTTGAATAGATAAGTGAATGTTCTATAGATAACTAGAGTAAATATACTCTAAATACTCAAATGCCAGGATGTGTCTATATATACTAACATCATAATCATGCAGATACTCCATGAAAGCAAAAGTTGAAGAACTGGATAGAAACAGTATTGATTTTTTTGAATGTTAGTGTTTTAAGAAAACCCCTGAAAATATGATTAGCCAAGAAAACAAAGTTCAACCCATACTTCTCACTTAAGGCACAAATGACCAGATTCAAATTATCATACTTTGAACATATTATGTGAAGATGTAGCTCTCTAGAGAAGGCTATAATTCTGGGAAAGATGGAAGGAAAGAGAATTGGATGACCAGCAATAAGGTAGATGGAATTAATTAAGGCAGAAATGGATGTACCATTGAAATAGCTGAAGAATTAAATTGGGGATAGATCATCCTGGAGAAAAAACTGTAGTTTCCAACAATTCATACAGAATTGATTCCCATAATCATATATGTTTTAATTATATCAAGAAGCTACTTTTTTACTTTGATGTGTTATGAAAAAAATCTTTTAGATAACCAAAAACTATGATTGTACATTGGTCATACTTGAGTAAGAAGAATCAAATGACAGCTTCAATATATTTAATTTTTCAATCTACATTTTAAAAAAGACTTTAGTGAAAAAGATTGCCCAATAAAATATAGAATAGCATCCCATTCTTCATCAAGCCAAAGAGGAAAATATCCCACAGAAATAAACCATACCTTTGGGATTCAGGTAGATTGTTTCCATTCTGTAGTGCCCTCCCTTGCAGAAAAGCATTGGTTTCATTTTGCTGAGAACAGAAAGAAAAATAAGCACATTAAAAAAAAACATCAGAGAAAGTTTAAGGATTAGATGTCAAATTAGTTTAAGTCAGCCAAGTCAAGAGGTGATGCAGCAGGCACTCAATTTTAAGAATTTAGCATTACAAAAATTAAGTTCATTTGGAAAACTGCACTCAATATCCACTGAAACTTTACGTTGGAGTATTTTAGCATGCAAATAGATCTTCTGTCATTTATATACAGAGTGAATATGGGGCTTGCTTCTCCGGCTATAAACCCAAAGTTTCTACTTTAATCAACTATTCAGAATTTTTAAGTACAAAAGTTATTTCCTTATTACCATTGAATCCTCCTTTAATTTAAGTAGGAAATTGATATTTCTGGCAAACATTTTCCTTCGACTTCTATCTTGTAAGGTAAAGCAGTTGTAGAAATATCCAACACTGAATACTAGCCAAAATTTTATGAGAGGCACGAGAAGTAGGTTATCTAACAGTTTCCAAAGATGGATGAACAATTTACCTGTTGAGCTTCATCTGAATTGCAATCATATGACTTTGCATAGGAATATCCAACTGTAGCAGAAGGAAAATAACCATTTCCACCATTTGCATAATGTAGCCCATTAACCTGAGGAGTAGAAACACCTCGCAAAGGCACCATGGTATACTGGCAAGATGGTACTAGCAGTCCTGCTCCTGGAAAGCCCAAATCTATAGCCTGTTCTGAAAGAAAGAAATATACAGATTAGATTGGGAATATAGATCAGCTAGTACAACTGTTAACAAAAGATTTGGACTGGACCTAGATTTGTACCCACAATTAGATTCCCCTCCCCTAGACAGCATGCTCTCTAGCTCTTACAGTATGCAATTGAGAGTTCTGGGACTATGTTGCAGAGAATACAAAGAATTTCCAACAGCTAAATCCTACCTTCCTGCTCATACC
Organism: Azemiops feae; assembly: GCA_023970755.1. Classification (NCBI taxonomy): domain Eukaryota; kingdom Metazoa; phylum Chordata; class Lepidosauria; order Squamata; family Viperidae; genus Azemiops; species Azemiops feae. The sequence goes on from JALGBA010000099.1 coordinate 222,060, forward strand.
CCATCTTACCCCATTCATTGGATTATATCTTCAAACAATTTTATAGATAGTCCTTGCTTATTTGCTCTATCTGTTTAGTGATCTTCAAAACTAGGAAGGTGCTGAAACTTTATGAGGGGTCCTTGCAATTACAATTGTTATAATGTCCCTGTCCCTACGTAATCAAGATTTGGATGCATTGCAACTGGTGGCTGTTTACACCATTTGTGCATAGCTGGTTTCCGACAAGCAGAGTCAATGGAGAAGCCAGCAGTAAAATTGCAAGTCATGCTATGTGATGCTTCACTTAACAACTGTGTTATTTAGGGATGATGTTCCCGGTCCCAATTGTAGTTGCCATATAAGAACTCTGTGTTAGACTTTGATTATTTATATCATCTATAGAGACAGCATATTGCCCCCAACAATCTGAGTCCTCATTTTACCAACCTCAGAAGGATGGAAGCTGAGTCAACCTTGAACCAGTGAGACTCGAACTGTCGAGCTGCTGGCAGTCGGCAGTTAGCAGAATTAGCCTGCAATACTGCAGTCTAACCACTAATCAATTAATTGCTTGGGAGCTGTGAAAAATAATATGAAACTCCCTTTTTGCAAATTAATGGAGGGTATCTTGATGTCAGGATATTTTGGATTATTATTAACTTAAGCAGCAAGTAATCAAATTTGGGGATTGTATATAGCTCTAAATATTTCAACCAGCTCCCTTTTCCAGTTAGAATCTATAAATTTCAAATCAAACATGTATGTTCTGTACATGCAGAAAAATATCTCTCTCTGGAAAAATTGATACAGTTTGGCTCTTGGAGGTACTTACTTTGCTTAGACCAAGCTCTCCAAAGGCAAAATGGAATAAAAACCACAATAATGAGGACAATGGAGCACAACACCACACCTACAATCAAATATGACAGGTCACTGGATCGGGCCATCATGGCTCCTGCCCCTAAGACAGTATGGCCATTATTGAGTGGTTGGTGCTGTATGGTAGATATTGTAGATGGTGGAAGACGACCAGGCAATCCTGCTGATTTTCGAGCTTCAGGAGTGAAAAAAAAAGCACTGTTAGAGTCTCATGTTACATAAGGCCTTCTCCGTTCTTCAATTTCTTTCTGCCCAAACTATTTTCTCATCCTTTTTTTTCTATTCATGTAATTTATTGCTTTATATTTTAATGACAAAATATCCATTTCCTCCCAGCACAAATACTGATGATTGGAATGATGGGAGATATAGTCCTTCCATAATGCTATATTATTATCGTGTGTAATTCTTTCCAAGTAAGAAAGGATGGGTTCTGGATGATGCCATGGTCTCAAAGTTAAATATTTTTTTCCTGTGGGCCAAAATCAGATTCAGTGATATGCAAACACCAGGAAGCTTTGTACCTAATCAAAACATCTATCTTAAGCATACAAAAGAACAAAGTCTTAAATAATGGGGAGGGAAGTTGTTGGGTATTTCTAGTATTGTCTTGAGAGAAATGGCTGGTGAAAGGGACTGCAAGTTTCGAAGGAAAGACCAGAAGTCAGGAAAGATAGCTTGAAAAACGTACTGGAATCACAAAAGCCCAGAAAACAGATCCCCCCCCCCACTTTCCTCCCTAAAACAGAAGCAAATCTTGCAGTGATAGCACAGAAAGAAACTGCATGAGGGAAGGAGGAAGGGGGGGGAGAGAAACAGATAAGAAATTGTCTGGGATTCCATTTGAAATTTTATAGAACTATATATGTATAGTTTGCTAAACTAAAGCCACTGTATATATTAAAATAATTCAAGAAGAATTGCATGTGTATGTCCAGAAATTCCTGTCCCCTTTTGTCACTCTGACACCAAACTTCTAGTCAAGTCCGCATCCTTCTTGATGCTCCCTTTCACTGTATGCCCAGATCATGAATAATTTCTGTTTTGAGTATTCAGACCACAATGCACAAAGAGGTCGGTAGTCTGCTATTTTAACCATTTCTGCTATTCATTACTAGGATCAACAACAAGAAATCATATCTCAAATTTAATAAATTACTGTCTAAGAGTTTACATCTGCATCACAGATTCATTTTTTTCATTCTTTAGGCCAATCTGCTAATATTTAGTGCTGATCACTTAGCAGTTATCTTCTACTTCAATGATATTAAGCTGTAAGTCTGTTTACTGAAGCAGTGGGAATCTGTGTCCTGCCACAGATTGGTGAAATCTATGCCCAAAAGCTCTAGCCAGTATGGCTAATGCTTTGGCTGCTGATAAGTAGCTTCAGACAGTTCAGGAAGGCCACACATCTTACAAACCATATTTATTCAATGGAGCCTCTGTGAGGCCACCAGGGGAAAATCATATTTATGTTATATGTTTCAAGTTACTGAAACGTGATCTATTCTGTTAACCCATATTTTTGATCTTTAATATATAAACATTTAAAAATGTCATTTTGGGGTTTTATACTGACATTTTTTCCATCAACTAGACTGAAAGGTCTAAATATTTCCTGTCTTGCTTGTAAATTTTTCTGTCATCTAATACCAGCAGGGACTTATTCCTCATCCTCAAATTGTGTACATAATGCATTTGTAATTGAACTTTTGTCTTTGTTGGTTTTATACTGTTTGCTCAGCAACACAGTGTATTTTGAGACTTCTATTCAAAAATTATAGCAGATTAATCAGTGATTACAGATTCTCTGAAGATGCTTTAGCACTAATTACCTTTAGTTTCACACATCATCACATTACTAAATTCACTCTCTCCACCTTCATTGAAACACTGCATTTTAATGTCATATGAAGTCTCTGGCTGTAGGTGGCTGATAGAATGCCAGTATCGATCACCTGAACAAAAGCAATACATACAAGGGTTACTTTCTTGTCTCCTCATCACTCTATCCTAAGACTATACAGTAAATGGATATTTATAATATCAAGGCTAATATGAACATTGTATTCTATGGTAATCAGTGAAAACAATGCAACTTTTCTTCTCACTTGTTTCAAAATACATACCCAGCACACTCTTCCCTTTCAGGCTAAGCAATTTTATCAGATTGCAAGAAAGGAGTAATAATTTATTTCTAAATTTAAGACAAAGAAATAAAGCTCGAGATAAGAAAAGAAACTAAATAACAGTAGTTTACATCAATGATATTCACTACACTTCTGCATAGCTTTCTTTCCCTGTAAATATCCTTGCTTCCACCAGATCTAGACATTGTTTCACATCTACAAATTGTTGCATGTTGTCTTTAGCACTGATATGAAAACTGTTTTTTAAATATCAGCTGACTGATTTTATACTACTTTGTATTTTATTATATAAACAGGTCTGCTCCTTAGCAAATAAGTAAATAAAGACATCTTGTAGAAAGTAATCAATGAAATCTAATCCAGTAATCATTTCTTACCTTCCACTACATCTTTCTTATAATCACTATCATTATCGCTATCAGTTGGTCGATAATATATGTAAAATCCATGAATTGGTGTATTGTTATTGCTGGCTGGGATATACTGCAAAAAAAAAAATATCCAGCAAAATGAAAAATAAAATAAACAAAACCACTCTTGTAACAGAATAACTGTAAGGAAACTGTTGATTCAGGGGAAGAAAGAGGAAATATTTTCTTCCTTTTCTAGCACTTGCTGATTAAATGGTCGATGCAGAATAGTTGTCATGATGGAACTAGAAAGAAAGTGGAGGTTTTATCATGGATCTAATTGGCATCCATAAGCCAAATCCTGGGGTAAGACTACCTCCATATGCAAGTGCAAATTTCACACCTATTAATTGACTTACCAGCTAACCTGCACAAAGTTCTGATAAAAGACAATCAATTAACAGGCTGAAAATTAGTACAGAAAATTACTTTTCTTTATATATTCAGATCTGACTTATTTTCATGTTCATTTTGCTTAAATTTATATTTTTATACCAATTAGCATGAAAGCTAATCATGCTCCCACATACCTAGAAGCACTGAACATTGCCATATTATATTTTAGAAAAAGATCTACAGCAGTAGAGAAATCTATGGTGTTGCTAATAATCATCATTTGCATTAGCAATAAAAATAAGATCATAGGAACCATCTTCTGAGAAATATTGTACAATTTTAATTAGATAAAGTTTACTGCAGTTTAAAAATAGTCCCATCTTTGCACGCCAATTATAAGTTTTCTATCACATGCTTACCATCCATTTTAGCATGATGGTTGTCTCATTAATGGCATCAGTGAAAGTGATATATGGACCTGCAACAGGACGCTCATATGCACGATTGCTGTAACCTGATACTACATATGGTTTAGATGCAGCACTAGGTTCACTCTCCCCCAGGATGTTCAATGCTCGCACCCGGAATTTGTAAGATGTGCCTAAAGGATTGGATGAAAAGCAATTGAGAAAAATGGTTAGCTAGAGCAGCGGCTCCCAACCTTTTCTATACCCCGCACCCCTAGAACGCTTCTGATATATTCTCGCACCCCTTACAAAAGTTCAAAATAATGGCAACGAATTATACATATGCACTATAATTTTGAAAACCCAAGTTTTCGCACCCACTGGAATATCGTCTCGCATCCCCAGGGGGTGCGAGCGCCCCTGGTTGGGAATCCCTGAGCTAGAGGAATAACATCTGACCATTATAATTTCTTCCTGAAAACTGGGCATTATATTCTATTGGCATTTCCTTAATCCACTGACCGAAACAACATAGCAAAAAACCTATTTTCATTTTGTTTTCCTTCAAGCAATGAAGTCTGTCCTACTAATACTACTCAGATAATCACAGTTAATATCTTCCATTGAAGGAAAAGACCAAATGAAAAATGAAATGAAATGAAAAAGACCATATCTTACATAGCAGTGAAGTGTCAAAGGTACTTAGTGACTATTTTGTTTTTTTTATCCCAAAAGCATATTGAAGAATAGATATTTCTTGGCCTTCAGGAAGGAAGTAAAAATGTGGCTCTGCAGCCTTGCTTGGGGCGCACAGAGGAGCCTGCAGCCCTGGGGCTGGTTTGCTACCTGAAGCCCTCCCTCGCCTTTTAATTAATTTTAACATTTCTTGCCTTTTTAAAATATTATGTAGTGTTTTTATGCTTTTAATATTTTATTGTACACTACCCAGAGCCCCTATGTGAGGGAGATGGCAGATGGAGATGATAAATAAATAAGAAAATAAATATTTAGAAGTAGAGAGAAAAACACACACATGGGAACTGTGTTTGCTTTTAGGAGAAGAAATAAAATGCTGATTGTGCCAAATTGGGATATACATCCTTCCATAAAGAGAAACAACCCATCTTGGGTTATGGTCACGAGATCAAAATTCGTATGCTTGGCAACTGGCATGTATTTATGACAGTTGCAGTGTCCTGGAGTCATGCGATCACCTTTTGCAACTTTCTGACAAGCAAAGTCAATGGGAAAGCCAGATTCGTTTAACAACCATGTTACTAACTTAACAACTGCAGTGACTCACATAACAAATGTGGCAAGAAAGGTCATAAAAAGGGGCAGAACTCACAACTTTCTTGCTTAGCAACAGAACATTTGGAGTCAGTTGTGGTTGTGAGTCGAGGACTACCTGTATTTTCCTTCTCTTTGGTATGAATAACAAAATGTTCAGTTACAAGCATATTATAAGCCACTATAGAAAGTGCAGAAAAGTATGCATGCTGGGAAGGGTAAATCTACCTTTTTCTAAGTCTTTAATTTCCACAGAGAGACGAGAAGGGGGGATGTCACTCCTGGCTAACATCCAGTCACCAAGTTTCTTCAGTTTCTTATACTCCACTCTGAATGCCTGAATGGGAAACCCACCATTCCCACGTGGTATCCAAGTCACATAGGCAGATGTCTCAGATGCTACTGAGATAGTGGGACGATCTGGAGCTTCAGGAGCTGTAAAGATTAAGAAGGTTATATAACAGGTATGAAATGAATCTCAGCTTTAGATTGGAAGAGTAAAGCTAAAACCATTATGGTTTGCTTTTAATGTTTAAAATGTCAAATTCAGCATTTGTGAATGGAAAATCAATTATTACCTCATAAAAATCAGAAAATCCTATAACTCTTTCACCAAGTGATTATTTTATTTTACTTTAAAAAAATATCATTGTTTCTTTCGATCACCATCCATAAAGAGAAGAGGGTTGTCCTCCAATAAGTCAGTGAAGGAAGGAATTTAGTCAGTTTGGTAAAGTGAGGAGACTTGGTGCTCTCTGAGCTTGGTTGTTTTCTTGCAGACATTTCATTACCCAAATCATCAGTGCACCTATGATGTTACCTACTTTGGGTAATGAAATGCCTGCAAGAAAACAAACAAGCTCAGAGGGTACCAAGGACTCCTTATTTCAACCCTGAGTTGCAAATATGCTCCATTATTAGTTTGGTAAAGTTCGTGAAAACTAGTTGTTTAAACAAAATTAAGTCCTAAATCCTAAGCAGAGAAGAGCAGTGATCTGGAATCTTTCCTGGCCTGACAGAAGGATCTAGTCATGTCCAGACTAGATTTGCGTACACACAAATTTCCCAGCTGCTCTCTTTCCCTCCAGGCTGCCAGCATGAAAAGGTTGGTGACTTCTGATTTAGATAATCAAATATGCCTTCTTACACACATACAGATCTTTTTTGGGGGAACAGTGAGAGAATCATCAGGTTTGGTTTTAGCTGGAATTTACAAACTTTGATTGACAAGAGGGGAAACTGGATATTGCATAGGATTTCTACCCATATTTATATATATTTTCTGTTTATCTTTTTGGGGCAATTTCATCTTAAATGTAGAGTTCTCTTTCTTTGAAAGAAATATAGCATATTAGTAACAAGAGATGGTTAGGGTCAGGAATGTGTAAGGTATGATAAGAATTGTTTTTAAAGTTTCCACCTATAGCCAATATCTGCCCTAGATTCATCAAATGCTCATCCAGCCCATGTAAATAGATCTGGTATGTCACAGAACAGCTAGAAATCTCAAATGTTTATTTTGTTTTCCAATATCCTTTTAGTTAAAAACATTTTTAAAAAAATATTAAAATGTTGTTCCCTAATAATATGTGAGATACTTAATGCCAAAAAAACAATACTGTCTCTGGAGAGAGATGTGACCTAATAAGGACTGGAGACAAGTGAGAGAATAAATAGTCTCTCTTTTGTTATTTGTATAGTCTTGTTTCTGACTTTTCTTCAATATTGCTGTCTGGACTTTTCCAATTCTTTTCTTCAAATAAACTGGCTTCTAGATCCCAAAAACATTATTACTACAATTCTGAGATGACTCACGGGACAGGCGATTATTATCTGATTGGTTGCCAATGCCCGGATCATCCTTCGGGAACTGCTGTTCTTTACTGGCAACAATATCTGGTTTTGGTCGTCGTCCTAAGCAAGACAAAAATAATTAACCAAGCAGAATTATATTAAGTGGTTACTGATGTTACATAAACTTCACCACTCTGTGGGAATTTGCATTCCAAGGAATTTCATTGCTTTAGTTAACATGGATATGGCAAGCTGCATGCTTTCTTTGAGAGAAAATGTTTTCACTGTAAGAAGTTAAAAGTTTCAGTTAACTTTTCCATTTTCAGTTTTCTTAAAAATATGACTGTTTGGATGATTTTTTTTGTAGACAGAGACTTTGCATATGAAATGGACATGACATTAGAAGAAGTAAGACCATATTAGGGATTCTAGCCACCCAGAACTTGGTGTCATAATATGTATACTCTAAAACATATCATTAAATACCTATCAAAAGTCATATTACTGATTGCTAGAAAAGCAAGTATTTATGAAAAGAAAGCATAGGTAACTAAATGCTAAAAGTAATTTAACATAGCTTTTTCCAATATGGAATCCCAACCAACATGATTGCTGAGGAACTGAAGTCCATCACATCAAGGGAACACCAACCTAGAAAAGATCCACTTAGTATCAGGAGAAATCAATTACTTTATAACAACTGCATTCTAAAAGACAGTTATTCTTTACCAGTTCTGAAGGTCACCATAGCTGTCTGGCCCTCTCCAGCACAATTATAAGCAGCCATCTCCACTTCATATAAACTTCCTGGATCCAATTTTGTTAGACTCAAATGATACTGGTTGGCAGGGACATCTCGGATTATCCAGTTATCTGAAAAATTCATTACCTGTTTAAAAAAAAAAGATGATTACAATAATCAGAAAATATGACAGGTTTCATGGCAGATAAAGGCTATAAAAAGATTGTGCCTGAAGATGGATTTATATATTTATTTATTAAATTAAATTGCATAGCCACATATCTTATGAACAAGTAACTCAGGGGGTGCACAACAGAATATATAGCACCTTTTTCAATATTTGACTATCTAGCAATTATGGGCTTTACATATCTGGAAGGCATCAAGTTGGGGAACATCAAACTAATATTAACAAAGTTTAAATTGATATCTGAAAAGTTGAAGAAGCTTAACTCAGTGCAGACAAATCTCAATATTTGCAAGTCCATGTTCATAAAAAATAAAATATCAGTAGAGAAATAGATCAGGAGAAGCAGAAAGTAATTGTAGTTAATATTAGCAATAATATTAAAATGTTATCACAATATATAATGTACATTAATGTTGTTAGTAGTAATGTTGGTAGTCAATATTATACTGTGTACAAGGGGTAAGGCCATGTTTAAAAAACTGAATTTTTATATACAGTTTAGTACAGATGGTCTTCATTTAGGACTGCCTTGGACGGTGACAATTCACAGTTACAACAGTGACAAAAAAAGTAACTTTGTGACCAATACCTCTATTTATAACCTTTACAATGTCTCTCAATCACATTTGCCATTACAGTTAGTTAGCACTTATTATCCTGACCCATTTTTTTTCTCCTCACAGTGCAGAGATTGCCTAAATAAGTCATCTATTCCTGAGGTATTTTTCTTCTCCGCATAGCACATCCCTAAAAAGCGCACAAGTTAACAAGCTCAGCTCTGGGACCGTAATTAGTTGATTAGAATCTGCCAGTTGACTTGCAGCTGTTGGCTAACAATGACAAGACCCTAATCAATTTCACACTGGAGGCTTTTTTTGCTTCCTAAGCAGGAGCGCACTAGGCAAACAGCCAGCACTAGCACATTCCTTTCTATGTGTATTTCCCATTGTGTGCCTGCTGACTGTCTGGTAACCCCTTCCTCCCTAATACAAACATTAATTCCATTCTTGCTAATTATCCTAGCACTGGGGTGATGAGCGTTTCCGAAGGGCAGGGGAGTAGGGAAAAGGGCTATAGGGAGTAGGGAAATATTTGCTCTTTTAACCAGTTTCCTCATGAATTGAGCTCCAGAAACCTTATCTGTTGTTTGGATTCACCTGGCTGTTTGGGGCGTATTTGTAATGGAAATCATGGATAACCTTGAGGAAAGAAGAGAGGAGATGCTGCCTAGGAAACCATCAGACAAGAGAGGCAGGAACCCACAATTGTTTAATGTCTAAGAAAGAAACTTGGGAACTGTCCTAATTGGTCTAATAGTTAAAAGGGGGAAGGCGGATAGTTTATACTTTCAGGTGTTTATGGAGATTCTCATTCATCCAGGTCATGGATGCTTTTTCAAAACTGGACTCGAAACTGTCAGAACTGAAGAAGCTTCTTGGATGAGAAGCAAAACGTCTTCAAGCAAAACAAAGAAAATCCAGTTGCCTTTTGAAAAAGCATCTTTGTACTTTCAGCCTTGCAAGATTCGGTTGATGTAGCCTTACAATAAAGTAGATGGAGCTCATATAGTTGTGTTTCCTGTCTGGTTTACCCAGGAAGGCCAAAACTATCCTTCCAATGCTGTTAAGCAAAGGAAAGCTGGAGTAAAATTGCAAGCACAGTCACAGTTATGTGATTTTTCACTTAGCGACTGCTTTACTTGATGACTGAGTTGCCAGTTCAATTGCAGTCACTAAGTGAGGACTACCTGTATTCTTTATGTTTGTTCTCTTTATTTGCATCTCTCCTTTTTGTGTATGAAGGCTATATAATAAAAAAGAGCTCAGAAAGTTTAAACACATTTAGAAAAGTTTCACATAGCACAAATAATATTGACTTCTCTTTTTTTCTCATTTTTGTAGATCACTGACAGCTTATAATACACCATATTTATTTGTCTTACATTAATTTTATGGACTTCTGCGTTAATTTGGGCTGTTTGTTAATGATAATGTGGAAAAAAATTAGTGATATTAAATTACTTGAAGCTCAGCAGCTTATGGTCACATTTGTAACAAAAACTAAACACATATAAAATTACATTTAATCAATGTAATTGTTTGCTATATAAACTATATTTTTAAATTCAGGATACTAAACTTGAAAATTTATACCAAATTGTGCATGATGTATTCCCCATGAACTTACATAGAATATGTAAAATCCAAACGCTAATTGTTTAAAAAATACTGTTATATTTTATGTGGAGAAAAAGGAAACATGGAAAGACTCTGTTCATGGCATCTACATTTCGGTAAAAAATGTGTGCTGTGAACACATATAAATGGGAGTTCAAGCTGTTTTGATATAAATCAATGTCTAAAAGTATTCACTTCGCATACCAAGCTACACAAGCTTGACAAGCTTTACAATGTGATCATTCATTAAATGATGACAAAGCACTCCATATTATTTTGATAGCATTCTTGGATTCTCCCTAAACTGTGACACCAAACCCTGTTTCAAGTGAAGATAGGAGCTCTGAAGAAGACATAACAATTACAGAGTTGCTATAACCAGTTTCTCTGTTACATGAAAATCTTACTTCAAGGCATCATATTCCCAGTCAAATAAGTGGTGGGAGTTAAAAGGAAGAACTCTCTCACTCCATGTAAATAGGCCTTTACTATACAAATATTTCCAATCAAAATTTTATCCTGTACTAAAATCATATTACTGCTAAGTATAAAGGCCAACAGTGACTTCTTCTGACCTAATAATTCTAAAGAAGCTCTTGAAAAACATTGCTCCAATCAGCAGAAGAAAGAAAGAAATAACTGTAAGCAAAGAATGAGTGCAAATTACTCCTTGGTGTGTGGTTGAGGCCTGCAGTCTGCCTCCCTGAGAAGAATAAATACAATGTAAAAGCAGTGTATTAATTTTAAATGTTTTGCTCCAAAAGATTCCAGTAGTAATTCTCATTTTATCTCTTTTTGTTAAGAAATAAAGTGTTAATTAAGAGTTTCATAAGAATAATGATATGAAAAGTAAAAAAGAAATGCAAATATCACAGCTAAAACATATACATGCTCAGAGTTGGTAACTATGAGTGTAGATATTTATCTTGTTCATCAACAGCCTCTTTCCAACACTTCAGATTTCTTCTCTGCTAATTTCCATCTTCATTTCCATAATTGTAAACTAGCCCCATGGTGTTTCCTTATGTTAATATTGACAATGTTCCCCCTCCTGTCCACAACCTTTAGCGCTAGTGCACAGGACAAGAATTGTGTCCATTATAAAAGGAAGAAAAGGCTGATTCTACATAAGCAGGCAAAAAAATATAAAATATATGGCGCTTTCAATGGAAACTGTGAATTGATATGGCTGTTAATACAGCCAGATATGGCTATTAATACATACAACAAAAAATAATAATTGGAATATGCAAACCTTGCGATACTTTACAATATAGTAGAGGATAGGTGTTTTGTTATCATGCCGTGGTCGCCACAACAATTCATAGCCATCAGTTTTAGTAGTTCGAGGAGAGCTAAGTATGACTGGGGCCTCAGCTGGAGAAACCAGTTCTTTTGAGGTACACTGGACAGATGCTGTTGGTACTGTAGGTTTTGATTTCAAAAGAACAGCTTTTCCTTTTGGCATTTTTTCACTATTGGTAAACCTAGTAGATGAGGTGGCAGATTGTGCTGAATCTCCAACAGGTCCCTGTTGTGACATCTGACTTATTTCTGGAATAGAAGAGGGAAGACAATGGCCATTTTTAGCACTTGGAAAACAGACATTTTGGCAAATCCAACAATTTTTTTACAATGGACATCTCATCAGTCCCAACAATCAAGAAGAATGAAACTTCAATATCACATGAATCTTCAGCAGGCATTAGAATATTTCTCCTTAATTTGGTATTGATCAAAATCAGGAATGGAAACAGTAAGGAGCTTAACACTGAAAAAACAAAAAATCAAAGGACAGAAAGGGAAATTGGAGGTTTCAAATCGTCCTAGACAAATGGTCAAATCTTTGTTTGAAAAATTCCAGTGATGGAGGACCCACAACTCCAAGATACAGGCTGTTTTACTCTCTAACAGCGCCCACAGTCTTTCTATTTTGGAACTCTCTCTGGATAATTTCTACCCACTGGCTTTTGTCCTTCCCTTTTGTCCTTCCCTAAACCACATTATCTTCCCTATGACAGCCAAGTATTGGAAAACTATTATGTCTCCCCTTAGTCTTACAAGGAGTGACAGATCTCAATGATGATTATTCTGTTACCTTAACTTCACTAAAGACTTACCTGGTTGGGAAACTCTCAACTGTAGCATAGCTTGTGCACTACCAACTTCATTTTCTGCCATGCACTGGTATATTCCTTCATCCTCAGGCCCTACACTAGAAAGACGAAGAGCCTTACGAGAGAGTTGCATTCGATGGCTGGAAAAGAGGGGAACTGCATTGCGCAACCACACCACTGAAGGCTGCGGATTCCCTCGAACTCTGCAGGTAAACTTTGCACTTTGTCCCCAAGTGATGATCTCCTGGGATAGTTCCATACTAACCTCTGGAGGTTCTGAAAAGGAGATACAATTATACTGCCAGTCACTTGGAGAATGGTAAAAGAATGGCTATCTCTGAAATAGATATCTCTGTAATCTCTGTGAAGTTTGTGGCTATGGTGCTGGCAAAGTTGTACACAAAGAGAAATAGTTTTACCTTTACTTATAGTTGTCATCATAATCCTGTGTTTATAATAGAAGGACCTAATGTGTATGTATGTATGTATGTATGTATGTATGTATGTATGTATGCATGCATACACACACACACACACACATCTATACATCTATACATATTTTATATAAAATATATCTGTCTGTCTATCTAGTTTGCAGTTGTCTCTAATGCTCAATAGTGAGAGAAGCTGTGAAATGTATTCAACAAATGTATTCAGGTACACAGCTTCGAAAATTGTTCAGATATGTCTAGCACATATATCTAGTTTTGATCCAGAATTTTAATTAAGTACAAGAGTATTTATGCTCGGATAGCTAATTTATATTTCATATTTTTTTTAATAGACATGGCAGTGTTTATCTGCCATGATTGCTTAAACTGTATTAGATCTATTACATTTATTCAGTAATAAAAAGTGATTTCAGACAATAGCCCACATAGTTAAGCCTATACTTGCATATTTGTGCATTTTACAAGTTAGTGCTTCTCAAGAAATAGGGATGGCTTTATATTAGGAAATTAAGGGAATGAAGGGGAGATACCAGAGAAACACTTCCTTCCCACTTTAATCCCCTCCAGCCAACAACTGAGAAATTAGAACTAGAAATTGGTCACTATAATTAGTGACCAATAAAGTTGAATTCTGCCTATTCAAGACCAGAATCTCAGATTTTGGAGAGGATATTCTGTCCAATGCTCTGCTCTGTACAGAAGTCCAAATTAATGCATTATAAATGAAGACCTTTTGTCTGAAATATATAAATATACAATCCATACAACCATTAATAGAACAAAAATAGAAAAGAAGTTACAACTCTCCGCACCAAATACTTGAACATTGTAGAGAATGACACTTGCTGCAGCTTTCCTCACTCCATTGTCAGCCATACAGCTGTAAGTCCCTGAGTCTTCCTCACTGATTGCGTCTATCAGAAGATTGCTGAGAAGGAACCTAGTTTTATTGTAGCCAGAGACACTGGAGCCATCCTTAGTCCAAATAACACGTGGAGGTGGAATCCCACTAGCCACACATTCAAGGATGAGGCTTTGGCCCTTGGTGATTATGATGGTCTGGGCCTCTGTGGGATAAATTATGCGAGCAGCCTCAGCTGTTGAGCCTAATGCAAAAAGAAATCAGATAAAGCAAAGCAAAGTAATTATAAAACAGGACTGGCCAAAATAAATGGTTGTCCGTTAAAAACATACTAAACAAAATTATAAAGTTTCAGCATCTTTGTCTTTAAAATTTTATCACTAAAGATCTAAAACTTGTACTTTTTTTGCAAGTTACCAAAAAGAATCATTTGTAACATCACTGCAGAAAGGTGCCACATAACATTTCAGAAAATTAAATATCAACCTAGTACATATTACTTTAATTATCATTGTTGATACTTGAACTGTTTACAAATTTTAGTCTATTTTACTTCACAAAAATGATGTAAGGAAGTTCAGGTAATGTTTCTAAATAGTCAGCCAGATTTATCGTTACTAATATATGTATGTGGATGTAATTTACAATCTAGTGATCAGCACCCTTGACATTCTATCCTTTATGGCACACATCTTTCTAACCATTCATTTTGTTTTCTGTGAATTATATTTAATAAAAAAGAAGAAACATGTTATTATCAAAAGGGTGAAATAGGGAGTTATGTGGTAAATCATCTACTATTTTCAAGTAGTTGTCTCTAGGCTCACTCCAAGCAGAGTAGATGCTGATGAGTTTTACCAAAATTTCTGTGATTTTTTTTCAATAGATTTACCACCTTAAAAGTTTGTGAACTTTTGAATGTTCAATATTTCTGCATAAATATGATCTAAAACATGACCTATTCTCTACACAGTTCTAAATAAAGAGAATTCAATTAAACAAAGCAGTCAAAAACATTATACTTGTTCATTGATTTATTGAGGAAAATGATCCAAAGTTACATCTTTTTATGTGGTAGAAGTATATGAATTTGCTTCCCGTAATTGGTATGTCCTACTGAGTAGCAATAACAGCAACTAAACATTTCTGATAACTGTTGATCAATCCTACACATCAGCTTGGAGGAATTTGAGTCTATTCCTCTTCACAGAACAGCTTCGACTAAAGGATGTTGGTGGGCTTCCTCACATGAATATCCTGCTCTGGGTCTTTCTACAATATTTCTATATAATTAAGGTTACTCAACAATCTCAACAATAACTTTCTTCTGCTTTGTCAATTATTTGGTTGTACAACTTGAGTTTTAGTTCAGGAACCTCTAACCTGACATTTTCCTTTAGAATTGGCAGGTACAAATCAGAATTCATAGTTCTGTCTGATGGCAGAACTGATGGCAAGTCGTCCTGGTCCAGAAGCAGCAAAACAGGCCCAAACATGATACTGCTGCCACCATGCTTCACAGATGGAGTAGAGTGTTTGCCTTTTGCCAAACAATGGTTTTGATTTAATTGAGACAAAAAATATATTTTGTCTCCTCCATCCACAGAACAAACTATGCAAACTATAGATAGACAACTATGTTCTTTTTGAAGAGTAATGGTTTTCTCCTTGCAGCCCTGCCATGCATACCATTCTTGTTCATTGTTCTCCTGATGGGGGAGACCGAACACATGAACACAAGAGAGATCTTTATTTCTTTAGACATTATCCTGGTGGTTTGAAACCTAGCATCTTGCCTGGATGAAACTTAGTGCCTTACTCTTGGTGTGGTTGGTGTGGTGTGGTTGATGTGGTGTGGTTGGTGAACTCCTGGAAGGGTAACTATTATGCTGAATTGCCTCCATTTGTACACAATATGCCTAACAGTGGATTGGTGGAGTTCAAATAATTTTATAACCTTTTCCAACATAGTGTGCATCAACAACTGCTTATTATATGTCCTCAGAAATCTCCTTTGCTGAAGCCACACCACACTTTGATAGTGAATATTTAGAGTTCTGTTATTTAAATAAGGCAGGACTTCCCACATTCACACCTTATTATCATCCCGTTGTTTGAAACATCTGACTCTAATTTTCCCTTCAAATGAACTGATAGTCCTAGAGGCTCACATACTTTTGCCACACACAAAGGTATAGTTTGGGATCATTTTTCTCAAAATGAACAAGTATGTTTTGACTCATTTTTTTAACTGGGTTCTCTTTATCTAGTTTTATCTCTGCAACCAAACAATTTAGAAGATAGGACAGCTTCTGTTAGTTTCTTTTTCTGGCAATGACTAGTCTAGGAATATTTGCTAAAAATTGCAGAAGCATCTTTATAGTTTCTTTTTCCTAAGAACATGGGAACTGTATTTTGACAATCCAGTATTTTGACAATGCACAGTAAAAAGCAGGAAGGGTTTGTAAAACGTAAGAGGTCTCTTGAGACAACATGTGATACTACAAGGAACAACGGAAAGGGAGAGAAATGACTGTAACTCAGAGAAATATTTACAAAAATAAAATGCAATCATTAGTCATACTAAATATAATAGATTCGCACAAAAAACATGTGAGTATGAGATCAAAAAAGAAGGTGCACAAAGCAAGACAGCCTACACTGAATGCTACCGGAACCTTTACAGATAGGTATTCCATCATTCAACAGTTTTGAGCCAAGGAACCCAAATATTCAGAAATAATGTCTTACGTCTCACACGGAGTTTCTCACTAGACACAGATGTTTTTACTTCCTGGGTGACAGGGTTGTAGGCTGCACATTTGTAAGTTCCTTCATCATTCTGGCTGGCATTGACTATCTGAAGATTCCCAGATGGCATGATCAAGTAGTTGTCTATTAAGATAAAGATATCATTCAGAACCATTTTCTGAAAAAAGAAGCATTTCTACTTCTATCTCTACCATGGTACGGATAGAAAATGAAATCTTTTGGCTGAGTTTGCTGCAATTTGCAGCAAAAATTAAGTTGTTTGAATTATTTATTAACTTGAAAATCTCAGAAAACAAGAAATGGAGAAATATGGCTTAGAACTGGAACACTGCAGTCTATCTCAAATTAAAATGAACCATAGTGGAGCAGTTCTCACACTATTGTGTTTTGCCTCAAAGTCAACTAAAAGGAAAAGAAAAAGGGGAAAAATGCACAGAAACTTCCTAAAGTCTTGAACTCCATAAAATTTAGAAGGTTTATCTAATGTACATGTAATGTACAACTACTTGCAAATTTAAGATACTTTGTGACCTGCCTGTCTGTATGTATTTGTGCAGTTCAGCCAAGAAGCAATTGGAATAGCTGTCAAATTCCCAACTTCAATATTTTCATATACACTTATTTCAAACCAAAATATTCCATCCTGTTACCTGATATATCTGTTGTGGATTGGTGGAATGAAGCAAAGCTTGGCTTAAAAATGACTCAATAAACAATCAGCATCTAACGTCTCTAAGATTCCTTATACCTTCCCTTGACATCAGACATAAGTATAATATGATCCACTTGTTCCTAAAATTTTCTGGCAGTCAAGTCTACTTTTTACAGACTATGTTTAACATCATGTGAATGTGATAGAAGATAACAATACAACTATGAAATTTCTACTGGATAATAGACAGAAATGTGCATATAGCCATGGAGTCTTGTGTATAATACCTAGAGTATCTTTTTAAACCAAAGAACAACTGCAAAGATAAACAAGAAAACATAGAGAGATGTTGAAATTGATTAGAAGAAAAAAACTATCTTCCCTAATTTGGATGCTTTCAAATGCATAGACTTCCAGATTAGATTAGAATTTTGAAGACTGAAATCCACTTATTTGCAAGTTGCAAGGGCTGAAGAAGGATAAAATAAGCATGATTAATTCAGTTGCTTCTTTTTCCACCATCAATCATAGCTCACCTCTAGAGGCCTCCAACCATTCTTGCTTCACACTGTAGCGAACCTGGGCTTTTGGATGGCTTTCAGGAAGGTCACAAGCAATCACAGCTGTATTTCCCTCATCAACTTCTATTACATGCTGACCATCATATTTAAAGTCTTTGAGATCTATTAAAATTACAGTAAAATTTTAGAAGAAACAACAAGGAGTTCTAAAAGTAGGACAAATGAATATTACAGCTATTATTGCACTGGGCCATTCTTTAAAAGGCAAATTCACTTCAACTTAAAGACTTCCATTTGGAACCAATTTTCTAAAAAACACCTAAAATTATATTCATCATAACATTACATCATATATATGCTTTGCTTTGCTTTGCTTTGCTTTGCTTTGCTTTGCTTTGCTTTGCTTTGCTTTGCTTTGCTTTGCTTTGCTTTGCTTTGCTTTGCTTTGCTTTGCTTTGCTTTGCTTTGCTTTGCTTTGCTTTGTGTGTGTGTGTGTGTGTGTGTGTGTGTGTATGTATGTATGTATAAAAAAAATTCAGGGAATCCAAAATCATTGTCTACCCATATTTTTCCAATAAAACAGAGACAGCAAAATGCAGTGATATATATTAAGTAGTTATTATGCCTTAATGACCTTGACTGATACATTTTTTAATTTAGAAAACTTTAGTAGAACACTTTCTTCTTCTAAGAATTGATAAAATAGAATATGCAAAGCATTTTGAAATGTTCCAAGCATATAATTTGGTGAAATGAATTTTTTTTGTGTGCAAAATAGGATATTTCATATATTTTAAAGCATTTTGAGCTAAAGCTTCAAATCAAAAGCTTTATGTCTATCTTTGTGGACATAAAGCTTCAAATATTGAAAATAGAAGGATTTGCACTTAGGGTAAGATGTTTCATAAAATCTGCCACCTGAAATGTTTGAAGATAAAAGCAAACCTGTGTTATAAATCATGATTGCAGTGACTATATGCTCCAATGCAGTAAGTCAGTAGGATCTTAAACATCTCACTAGCCCACATTGGTTATGTCTGGTAACAACACTTAACTAAATATTAATAAAACCAAGAGCTCAAAAACAAATGCTATTCCTATGTGAGGGCCAAATATTTCTTGTACTGGCCATCTGAAGTCTGTTTGGAATGTTTCAGTTCTACATAACTTCCCAGATCTTTGCCTGCAGCTGTAGGGTTTATGCATACTGAACATTAATTTGAAGATTAAATGATAATTTTTCTGTTGAAAGTTGCCATATGCTAGTTATATATTTAGGAGAGGAGAATCTGAATTCAAAAAAGTTTGAGAAACATGCTATAAACAGAACTTGACTGTTTCTCCATGTTCTAAATTGAAATCATAGGATTACTCGCTTCAAAGCCTGAGTGGGACACTTTATATTTCAATATTAGTTACACTGAAAAGAAACATCGTACCAGTTGTTTCCTTACTTTATCACTGTGAAAATAAAACTCAATATTATTTAAGTTACCATTTTTAAATCACAACTTCTTATCTCCATGACATGTTCTGAAATCAAAGAATTCCTTCCCAAAATTAAACAATTTTAAAATCCATAATTTCCCCTTGTTTTTATAGCTGGAGAACCTGGCCCATTTGCTTGGAAATTTTATAACACTGAGTTATACTCCCTTCATATGCCTTGGAAAAATAATAAGGTGTTACTATCGCAAGTTGGACTAGCTCAAGGCAAGTATTTAGGGAGTTTGGACAGCAGAAACCAGAAGAGACTGCAAAGTAGGAATTATAGCCAAGTCTGTATTGGCAGAATGGGAGAATGGAAAAATTTGTTTTCATTCTCTGGGATTTATATCAGCTCTCCAACAGTAAAAGACAGATCTGGCTCCAAGGTTCTCCCACCCACGCTCATGGAAAAGTGACATGAAATTTCTCAAACAGGCTAATTAAAGCAAGATTGCTTCAAAAACATTTTAAAATAAAAAACAGCTCCCTTGGCAGTATAGCAAAAAGCCTTCCAAAATGCAAAACGTATTAGCTGTCAGGAGACTATTTCAGTGCTAGTGCCTGAATTCAAGGAAAGAGGGAGGGGAAAGGCTTAACAAAGACATAAAAAATGATTTGCAGCAAACATGTTTAATACTTTAAGAATGTCTTGGCATTATACAACTGAAAATAATTAATAAATGCAAAACAAAAGAAGATGTTACAGGTAAACTTCAGTTAAAATAATTAATCCTTTAAATTCAAATTTATGAGGGAGAGCTGTTTCCATGGGATACTGCAGACAGATTAAAGCTAATTCCTCTCTTGCAAGATCTCTACAAAAGTTTCCATTCCTCCTAATGTGAAAATTATGTTTTGGAAGAGAAGGGTGCTGGAATTATTCTCTCATTTCCCTCTTTTCATGCCATAAAGTTTTAAAGAAGGATAAGGCTAGATAGTAAAAAAGTAAAGATAGAGCTTGGCTGCTCACAGCAGACATTTCTCCGATCAACAACATGTGAGCTGGAATAATAAAAAAAAAGTCCATCCTGGTGGTCCAAATTCATCACAGCAATAGTTGAACCCTACAACTATTGTGAAGGCTTCAGAATTACTGGCAAAAAAGTAAGAAAAAAAACCAATTTGTTTTCTTTTTAAGTATTTGAATCCATGAGAAAAGAGAACAATTCCAGAGTTTTGCAATACAATTTGAAAACTTTCTATATAGAAGAAAAATTACATTTTTCCAATTAGAAAACAGCTGTGGGTCTAGAAAGAGAAAATCATAGTTTCACAATAATAAAATAATCTTAAAAGTGTAAAATAGCTCCTGGAAGGTAATGATATCTTTGTTCTCCTTTCCCCCTCCAAATAGCTCCTTAGTACAATAGAGATTTTTTTGAAGACTGCAAGGGTCCATAGGAAGATATCTAGCTAAGGGGTCTCCAACCTTTTTGTTTTGGTGACCCGGTGAGAGAGAGAGGGGCAGGCGCCTTACGTGTGCATGTGCAAACGTGAATGTGGCTACACGTGTGCGCGCACATACAGATAGGCTGCAAGCATGCGCACCATCCAAATGGGGCTGCAAGCATGCACACGAGGCTCTCAGCAATGGCGGCGCCTGTGTGAGGCTTGTGGCACCACTGCCTCCAGGCTCGCGGCGATGCTACCACCAGCACGAGCATTGCACTGCAGCCCGCAGCAATGCCGCCCCCAGTGCAAGACTCGCACCACCGCCCCTGCCCGAGGCTTGCACTGCGGCCTGCAGCGATGCTGCTCCCGGCACGAGGATTGCACCACCGCCCCCACGCAAGGATCACGCCGCGGGCCACCTGCCACTTGCGGCGCTGCCATCTGCACAATACTAGTGGCGCTGCCACTGCCCACACAACACTTGCAGCAGCAGTGGCATAAGGGGGGGTGAGCACGCACACACGCACGGGCACTGCCCAGCTACTCACGCGGCCCAGCGGCCAAGAGGCCACGGCCCGGTAATGGGCATGGCCCATAGGTTGGAGACCTCTGATCTAGCTAACCACAACTAAGCATACAAAAAGACCCTAGAGGAGATAAGGGAATCTTCACATAATTCGTGTCCCAAAGGATACCATCTGGAAACAATCACAGATTAATAATTTTAAAGGTAAAGTTCTTTTCAAGAAGAAGCAATTCATGAAGAAGCCTTTAAATTACAGAAGTGGAAAGAACCAATTAGGTCATTGAGTCCAATCTCTTGCCCCACGCAGGAATCCAAATTAAAACATTCACAACAGATAGCTGTCTAGCGATTACCTGCACACCTTCAGTAAAATCAAACCTACTACCTATCTGGGTAATTGGTTCTACAATTTGACGCTGTTCATTATTTGGAAATGTTTCTCATCACTTAATTGGAATCAGCCTTCTTATAACTGAAATTCATTATTTTGTGATCTGACTTCTGGGATCAGGGAAAATATACATCACATCATTTCAGGTATCTGAAGTATGTATCATATCCCTCTCCTTAGCAACATCTGTAACAAACACATGAACACTGTGATTACCTATTTTATTCATGACCTCATCACAGATATATTGTTATTTGCTCTCCTTTGGCATGTTGTGACCACCCTGGCTTTCAGTCTTCTCAGAACAAAATGTTTCTGTTTCTTCGATCTTTTCTCATATGACTTAGTTTATAATCCGCTGGTTATCCTCACTGCCCTTCTTTAATCCTGTTCCAGTTAACATGTGGTGTCCAAAACTTGATAGAATCCTAGATATGCAGTCTAATCTACCTGTTCTGCTAACTTTCAGCTATATCTTCGAAAGTAAAATGTAAACCCATGCTGAACTAGAAAAAACTTTTTTTTTAACAGAACCCAGTTTTCCACCACACGTGAAACTTGAATGGTAGGTGATGCACCTGCCTGCAATTTCTACTATCTGTTAATAAGAAATGTCACTTGCCAATAGATGCCTTCACCTGTTTCTGGCAAAGAACATTTAGAATGACCCAATGAAATACTACAATATTACATAGAGCCCAAACAAGAATCCACAATATAGTATGCATTAATGCCCTCAACTTTAGTCTTTGTTTATTCTAAAAAGCCTTTTTTAATTAAAAAAGAAATATGCAGTGCTGCAAAGTATCAGCCTCTAAGATAATGTTTAGTTAAAGGGATTCTTCTGAGCTTTAACGAAGCTCAACTGTCACTTTTAAAAATACAGATAATGAGGACTGCAGCCCAATTGTTTGTTCAGAAGTGTTTTTAGCAGCTTGGATAATAGAGATCATTCCGAGGAGAAAAACTGGGTGACAGCTAGTAATCTTGTCCATTTTTCTTCTGATAAATTTTGTGACTTTGTCTATCAATGCAGCTTTTTGTGAATAGGAAATTTTCTAATGACAGCTTTTATAAGACTAATGAACTAGATTGAGTGAATTGTTCTTAAAATGCATTATAAAGTCACCAGATTTTTAAATATATCACAATAGGGAAAAGAGTAAAAGGTCATTTTGTAAAATAAAGTTAACAAGAATGATAAATGAGAAAAATTTGAAGTGCAGGATATGAGACATTCCACTATAACCACCATCTAAACAGCATTTAAACAGTATAGGGGGACTTTCTGTGTTGCTTCCATTAAACTTTAAACACTATCAAGAGTTACTTAATAGTGAGTTGGGCAGCATATAAATTTAATAAATAAAGAAATAAAAATAATTTGTCTTAAGTTTTTGATGTTATTCACATATGTAAATCTCTGGCTGAAATGGCCTTTAAGCATATAGGACAGTGATGGCGAACCTTTTAGAGACTGAGTGCCCAAAACCCGCCCCCTGCCCCCGCTCTGCCTCCCGTCCTGCCTGCTCCGCCCCTGCCCATGCCCTGCCCCGCCCACCCACAGGGCCACACACTGCCTCCATGGCCCGCCGCAGATCGCCCAGGAGCCCTGCAGCGCCATGGCAGCCATGCCCTCCACCCACACCCCGCAGCATCATCTGCATGCTATGGGGCGCGAGGGTGGAGTCTTGTCCCTGCTGCCTGGCTATGTCCTTGGCTGCGCTGCTCCATGCAGGCCGCGCACGGGGGTGACTCTCCTCCAGGGGGGCTGCTGATGAGGAGGGGGCCATGGGGGGAGGCGGGGCTGGGGCGACGGCGTGCGTGCCCACAGAGAGGGCTCCGAGTGCCACCTCTGGCACACGTGCCATAGGTTCGCCACCACTGATATAGGATATATACTTGTAAGAAATCATGATACTATTGAAAGAGGAAGCTTGAAGCTTCCTATTACATCTTTCTAAACCTTCCACTGCTGTTTTGGCCTAAGAGTTCGTGTACAACACTTTTGATTCTATAACTTTTGTAGACTAGCTGAGGTGACACAAAGACCAGTCTCTGAATATAAGAATTGTAGGTGACCATTATCTTGATATACCATAAAAATACTATGATTGAAGCCAATCTAATATTTGCATATTTCTTTTAGATTTCCATTCAGATATTTTTGTCCTGTTTTGTTGAAGAGTCATCTCAAAACTGAATTTTATCAGAGTACATCATTTTTCTTGTATTCACACTTATACACCAAGTTAAAAAAAATTATATAACCACAATTATTTCATATATATTTCTTCATCTTGCATATGCACCTCTTTATTCTACACTGGAAATACTCGATTTATCAAAGCATCTACTTGATAAGAGTAACACACCTTTGTTTTAATTTTCATCTCACATTATAACTATATTTAGAACAATTTTAGGTATGAAAATGGCTTTTCAATATGGAGCCAAACCTGCATCAGGGACTGATTAGATTAGAGGCCCTGGCAGAAACAAAGTGAAGAATGAGGCATTTTGTGGTCATTGAAAAGACAGCTGCAAACACACATAGGTCCCCAAAGATACCTTGAGTAGGGGTCACTGCTCATTGGTATTTTGTGAAAGAAAATAAAATGAGTTGAATATTGCTTTGAGGGGATTCTTTTGAATCTGAGCACCAGAATGTAGAACTGCACTATCCTATTATAACTGTGCACAGAAATAATGACAGGAGATGATAGGTAATTATAACTGAAATATTTTATCAATATTTTAAGACAGTTGCCAATGTTTTTAAACCATACCAATACAGTGGAATGTCCCCTTGGCATGAATCAAAGTGGTATATACTGTCTTCAGAATCAGCTCTTCTTATTTACACTAGAACTAGCATGTTTTAAGGGCATTGATAAATATGTCAATTATATATTTATTGAATTCACTGAAGGTTTTCCATATATATCTTGCCTGAACTTGTATTAATTTCAGGGAGTTTTGAGATGCAATAGCTTTCAACAAATATTTAAAATGGAGTTTATTACCCAAAATTCTATGTAGTTTGAACTACAACATTCTAACTAGTCTTATGCTAGTTAACCAAAGACAATAAAATTCATCTTGAGAAAAAGGAATATTACTGAAGAAACTTTGTATATTTTTTTATTTTAAGAAATATTTATCCTATTTTGAATATAACAAGTATCAGAATTTAAGCAATTATGAAACTATTCATAGAATTTGAATAGTTTAATAGAAACTATTAAATTAAGCTATCAAAGAATAATTTAATAGAAATCCTAGTATTTTATTTATTTATTTGTTTATATACCCTATAGGGTCATAAATAGGGAGTTTTATATCAAATTTCTTAACTGCCTATTTCCCTCATATAAAAGTCACCAGTTCAGTATAAAGCAGGCACTTAAAATTCCAAACCTTACCTTATTTTAAAAATTTGAAATGAAAATGAAGATTATGACAGTAAGTTAGTAGCATAGGTACTATCTGTATTGTTTGAGAGACCTCAGCAAGGACACCTGGAGAAAGATCTCCAAAAATCACTGAAGGACTCACATAAATTCACAGCTATAGTTTGTACAGTTTGAAAGCCTTCTTTCATTTCATTTTGGCCAAAGACTGAAAAATATTGAGACTTAATTATGAATACTTCCATGGTTTACACTCTATGCCACACTGAATGCAGCTCTACATCTCTGTGCAGCTCGTTCCTTGTTAGAGTTTAACTAGCCATAGTCATATTAGGCAATGGGAAGGGATACAATAGAGAGAAAGTAGTCTAGAGATAGTGAAGGAATGCAAAGCTATTAACACCTACAAGAGATAGGAAACAAAATCTCAGCCTTAAGAAAAAACTAAATGCAAAAAAGAGATTAATTTTTTTTTTTAATTCAGTGTGGTCTAAGAGGAGAGAAAGGGAAATTCTAGCAGCTTTCTGTCGATGGAGATTCTTGATCATCCAGGTCATGGTTGTCCCAAAGGTGCTTTTTTCAAAAGGCAACTGGACTTTCTTGTTTTTTTCTTTTGAAAATGTTTCACTTCTCATCCAAGAAGCTTCTCTGATTCTAACTAACTGGGGAATAGAAGGATTTATATTATTTGACAGAATATAAGCTCAGGATCAATTTCTCAATATGAATTATCTATAGCAAATCAGCTAGCAGAATTTCTTAAAGATTGCTCCAGGATTTCTTGTTCTGAGTTTCATGAGAGAAGGGGCAGGCAAATGTGCTGCTCACTGAGGGCAATGATCAGTTAGTTATTGGATTATTATAATAACTTCATGCAAAACTGTATTTTGGGATATGATTAGGAGAGCAATGGCAAACTGAGAAATTTGGAAAGCTGAAACAAAGAGCCAAAGATATTTGTCAGTACATACTGGATTTTCAATTGTATGCCAGAGATGTGGGATCTTGCTGTGACTGACCACTTTTGAGCCTTTGGTGTTGAACTGAGAGATGAATTAATGAAACAAGGCATACCAGAACATTTGGAAGAACTTTTCCAATATTATGTTGATCAGTGGACAATTGGAAAAGTTAAGGCCACCCCTGCCATCCACAAGGCCTCCCTAAATGACCGCATCAGAGAACCAAAGCAAATAGGAACAGAATTATATTCCTGTCAACATCAGAGAAGAGAACTAAGTTCATTTTCTACTGTGGAGCCCCAGGACACTTAGACAAGACTTGCACCACTGAAATTCAGACCTCTGAGAGCTACAAATTGCCATATGTGTGGACCTTCAGGTTACATAACAAGCAAATGCCCAAATAACTTCAAAGTCTTTGGGAAACTTCACAGCCCCCTCCCAAGACCTAGGCAAAAGTGTGCTCAGACAATTAACCGACATCGGGCAGGTGTATTTTATTATCTTTGTTACTCTTAATTCAATTTCTGGCTTTCAAAGACCAGTCTCAGCTCTTGTAGATTTGGGTGCATAAGCCAATTTCATAGACAAGACAAAGTGCAATTGTTTAAACTGCCTACATAGTAATTAGAGACACCAATGCTTGTGGAAATTATTTTCAGGCAAGTGCACCAAGATAGTCTTTTTTTGCAACACACAACACCTCTGAAACTCACAATAAATGATCACACAAAATTCTTGCCACTCTATATTACAGCTTCTTTAGATGGTCCCATTGTGCTGGGCATTGACTGGCTGCAAGCCCATAATTTAGGTGTATAGTGAGAGCAAGGAAGAATTTCTTTTTCATTTCAAAGATGTCAACAACACCATTTGCAGCTTTCCTCGTTATCCTACTGGTGCACCTTCAAAAGACAGGCATTGAGAGGTGCACACAATTTAATTAGAATGAATGAGTGCCATGAATACATAAATGTCTTTGATACTAGATGTGGCAAAGTTTAATGCTCAAGTGATGCCTTTTGAATGGGTTAATTGCAGCATGTCTACTCCAGATTCATGAATGAAATACTTTTCAATATTTTGGATAAATATGACTTTTTTTGTAGAAGAACCACCTTTGCACAAAAACTCCTGTTACAAGTATCTCAGAGGAGCTCCACAAATAGAAGGGAATAAAAGCCATAGGCAGGGAGGCTAATCAATTACTATTTTTCCATTTTTTTAAAAAAAAGTGACCGCTAGGGAACCCCACAAGCAAAACAACTGTATTAAGAGGCAGAGCAAGCAGCACTTTCTACATTTCTCTTAAATGGAAACCATGTCCTCCGAAACTTAATCTAGCTGCAGAGCTCAGTCCAAATCCCCCAAAGGCTTCAGTCCAATAGTGGGCCTCTCCCACAGAGCTTTATAGTTGCTCTTTCACTCTTATTGTGTTTCTCCTTTTCTATCCCAGTCCAGCCTAAACATTTCATTTCTGATTAATATTTTGATAGCAAGCCAATTTTTTTTGGCATTGCAACAAAACCAGGCCCCATTTTGCAAACATATCTCCTTCAAACTTTTTAAAACAAATTTTCTTTCTGTACTCCGATTTTTTTCTTCTGTTACCCTAAAGAGTTATTTCTGAAACAGACTACATGAAGAGTCTGTAAACTCACTAATGCAGATAATAGCATTTACCCTACAGATCTGTTCCTCAGAATTCTTGACCGTTGAACAATGCCCATAACCCAATTTGACTGTACATAATTTACTAAATAGAAGGCACATCCTAATTTGGAAGTGTTGATATGAGCTAAACTTTATTATGCCTTTTTCATCACAGGTAAATCTTAAAACTGGAAGAGGCCATTTAGGCTATCAAATCCAACACCATGCCCAGTATAGGAACTGCCAGGTTAGGAAGATTCCCCCCCACCCTAATATTCAACCTGAATTCATCCTCCTACAGATTAACATTATCATTGTTATATTGCTGTTTACACTAAAATGATTCATGTGGCCAAACTGATAAACATCTTTGACAAATTGACAAATTCTGACATGGATATCAATCCAGCCAAAGGAAAAAATTTAAATGCCTCCTTTGTGTACAAGACATGCCTATTTCATCTAGCTTGAACAATGTAACTATGTTCAAAATGATATAGTTTGAGAGAGAAAAAGAAAATCAAAGCTACTTACTGGCTAATGTTACCGTGGCAGGAACACTGGCAATAACACCTTCAGACATGCTGGCTATGCACTGGTATCGACCCACTGTGTGATTGTTTAAGGCAGCAATGGTGAGCAATCTTTGATCAATATGGATTCCTAGAACATCATCTGATTGAAGCAGCTCCTTTCCATTCAGTCTCCAAGTAACATTTATTCCCAAAGGCTCAACTACACATCCCAGAGTCACCAAGCCACCATGCTTTTGGACAATAGAATCAGGTTGGACAGAGACATGAAGAGAATCACCTGCAAAGGAAGACAGGCAAAGTCTTCATAAATCCTCGTGGAAGATCAGCTACTTCCATTTTAAATACTTAACTATTTGACTCCCTTATGCAATAAGTTATAAGTTTAAGACTTTATGGTATTCAAGAGCTAGTTATTTCTTGGCAAGAAAATGTAAAGGTATCTATTGAAATACTAAACTTTCAGATATATATGATCTTAAGCTAAATAAGACTGTGATGCTGAATGTCTCTGCAAGTGAATAATGGCATGTTCAGCTATCTCCTGCTCCATTGTTTGGTGTCTCGCCCTGTCCTTAGCCAATCAACTTTGCATGTGAGTCCACTCTAAATCTTTGGGGAGGGAGAAAACATGTTGCGCCACAATAATCACATTTGCTTCCATGTTAAGTTAAGCAAACCTGGAGTAACAGGTTATAAAAGTAAATATGTATTATATCAAAACCTT
Organism: Azemiops feae; assembly: GCA_023970755.1. NCBI lineage: Eukaryota > Metazoa > Chordata > Lepidosauria > Squamata > Viperidae > Azemiops > Azemiops feae. The sequence goes on from JALGBA010000099.1 coordinate 250,878, forward strand.
GGTCTAGTATTCTCTTTTTAAATAATGATATTCATATGCCCCAGAAAAGTTATAAGCAGACAATAATCTCTTGTTATTTTGTCATCCCATTTAACAATCAGATTAATAATACTTTTGAATTAGATAAATGTGTTTGGTTGCTCACCCAGGAGCTCATTCAGTGATTACTGAATGTAAACAAATTAATCATATGTAGGCATAGTAGTCAGTTTACTGGAAGTTCATAAAAACTATAACTAAGGAAAAGACTGTAAGCCGTGGTAGAAAGTCATAAATATCAAAACAAAAACCATAGTTCTTTAAAAATTGCAAATAAAATCAAGGACATGAAAATGCACCAGCTACATAGATAAAAAGTAGAGGAAAGAATCACTCACCCAAATTTGTAATGCAGTTAGCAGATGTCAAAAGCAAACACACAATAACAGTAATTAGTCTTTTCCCCTCTGGTATCATTGTCATCCCACGCAGAGGAATATGGACCAAAAAATACCAACCGGAGTTCCCATAAGCTATCACAGAGCACTTAATAACAGAAATTCAACTTCATGGATCAACCTGAATAGCAAAGGAAGAGATAAAATAAAACAATATATTAAATAAAATGTAGGAGAATTGTATTGTTGATGACAAATTGTATGTGGTCTTCCAGAACCCTTCCAAATGCACTGCCAATTTGAAATATGATTTGGAATACAATGGAAGGAAACAATAGTTAACAATGATAGAATCAATAATCAAATAAGCCAATCATTATATATACAATATGTGTGTGTGTATACACACCTGTGTGTGTGTGTGTGTGTGTGTACACACCTCTCTCTCTCTCTCTCTGTGTAGATAGATAGATAGATAGATAGATAGATAGATAGATAGATAGATAGATAGATAGATAGATAGATAGATAGATAGATAGATAGATAGATAGATAATTATACGTAAGTCAAATTTTATTTTTGTTCTCTGTGCTTTAACCCCCTCCAAAATACCTTTTCCATTTCAGTACAAACAACTGCATACTGTATCTCTAATTGAAGTCACTGATTAAAAATTTAAAAAGAATTGGTCCCAATCAGGGACAGCATGAAGCTGACAAAATGACAAAACATGCATCACATCTAATTGCAAAAGGAAACATATGGAGGAAAATGAAGAGAGAGGCCAGGAAAGTTGTGATTAAACTTCAAAGTTAAAGAATAAAATCAAGACCTGAAGTGTGTATCAATACAATGGAAGTAAAGATGGCTTACAGAAGAGAAAAGTATGGAAAAGAATAATGAATGGTATTGGTATAAAGTAGTTCTAATTAAATTCTTTTCTCTTCCTGTATCTTCTAGCTTTCATTTCTTTTGCACAAAGGCTGCTTATCCTGAAAAAGCATAGCATGATGATTTTGATTTATAAATATGTATGCAATGAACAGCTGTTGACTTAACAAAGTACTATAGGTAGTCCTGCAGAGCCTGCCCATCATGGTAGTAATTCATGATAGTTGTAAAGCAGATCAGTTATGTGACTGACCTGATTTTACAGCCTTTTTGAGATGGTCATTAAGCAAATCATCATGGCTGTTAAGTGAATCTGTGGTTGTTAAGTGAACTAATAGTTCATTATGGATATAAACCGGAAGTAAATGTCTGTTTTCTGCAAAACCGTCGTAGAATGCATTTATGTGACCATAGGATGCTACAAATATCCCTACATGCTACCTGGTTACCGAGCATCCGAGATGCAATAATGTGATGATGGGAATGACCATTGGAATTTTGAATCCGGGATGTAAGTACCACCCAGGTAGGTCCATTGGAACTTAAAACAGGTGTGATGTGACCAGAAGTTCAGTCAAGGACTATTTGTACAATAACTATTTCCAGACATTTAAGAATTTTACAATAGTACAAGATACTTGGAAAATACTTTTTGGTGACTTTCTTGTTTTGAGCATTCTAAGTCATAGCTCAGCTTTGATCACTAACAGTAAATATCTGTTTCAGTAAATATTCCCAAATTTTGCTCATTTATTTCTTTAATTAACTTTATCCTATATGCCCTGCTATATGTCCTGCTTTTAGCAATTTTCCAAAAATCAGTCCAGTACTATATTTAAAAAGTCAGTTTTCCTCATATGATTTCATAACGGGTATATGAATAGTAGATAAGAACCATGTATTTAGTGCTTCTATAAATCTATGTATCACAAATCAAATATCCCACTGAACGAATATATTAATAAGGATATTTTCAGCTATAAATAAAAACACGTCTAATCAAACAGAATATAACTATGTTTGCCAAGTTTTGTTATCTTTTTACAAATATTTTGTAATACAAATATTTTCATTTGTATTTCTGTTTAAACCAAAATATTATTATATATATATATAATATATATATATTATATATATATTTGCTCCTAGAAGCACGAAGCCGAAGACACCAGCCTGAAGATGACGAATGGGACTTCGTCGAAACGTTGCCAAGACACTTTCAATTTTACACGGGAGAAAACCCGAATTACCAAAGACACACACACACACACACACACACACATATATATATATATATAATATATATATATATATATATATATATATATATATATATATATATACACATACAGAAAGAAGGAGAAAAAAAAATAGAACATCAGAGAGAAAAGTACTTGAAAAGAAAGGGGCCAAAAATGAGTGAGCTAAAGATAGCCTTCTCCAACTCACCATGGCCAACTCGCCATGGCCATCTCACTATGGCCAACTCGCTGTGGGACAACTTGCCATGGCCAACTCACCACAGGACAACTCGTTGCTGGACAAAAGTTACATTAATAATAAAAAAATGGTGGAATAGAATCATTAAAGAAAGGATGCAAAAGGAGGACAGAATGAAATATAATCGACAAAAATTTTTATTTTTATTTATTTTAAATAATTAAATAGAATTGTTAAATTGTTCCGCAGTGAGCTATCCCATGGCAAGTTGGCTGTGGCGAGTTGTCCTGCGGCAAGTTGGCCGTGGTGAGTTGGCCATGGCGAGTTGGCCATGGTGAGTTGGTCGCAATGAGTTGGCTGTGGCAAGCTATCCCATTCCCTTCTCCAACAGAAGGACATGATTATCAGCACGGTGACAGTCAGTGGTAAGCATGATCAGGCAATGTCCCATCCCTTTTTACCTTTTTACACTGCATGCATGTAAAAAAAGTGTGGACAGGCCTCACCCAGGTATGCCCAGAATTTTGAAGTCAGTGACGATTCCTGCAGATGCCTTTATTTCTCCAACAGATGTTCTACAGGTATGTTGAACTACTATTATCTAAATCCTAGGAAGCTCCTGGAATAGGTCACATTAAACAGACAATTACAGTTTTTTTGTTTGTTTATTAATGTATATGCCAAATTAAAATCTGATTTAAATAATATAGCAGTAAAATAACTAGTGCACACATTTGGGCAGCTTTCAGTCACTACGTTTAACACATTTAACATATATGTGCATTTGTAGATTTCCTTGCATGCCTGGCATGTTTGAGAACTTCCCATAGATTTTCAATAATAATAATCTGGGAACAGGGACTTCCAGATTAGATGTCATGGCATAGCAGGCGCAGGAAAACGGGGCTCTGTTTTCCATGTCTGATTTCGCTCTGCTGGGTATCCTAAAAAGGGTCTAAAGTCGCCCCGGAGAGGTGACGAAGAAGGGGACCCTTGTCGATTGCAGAGGGGTGGCAGCTCTTCCATTTGATGCAAGGAAGCCCTTCAAACCAGCGGAAGAAAGACTGGCTGAATTTATGTGGCTAACCAGAAGGCACCAACAACCCAAGATAAGCACTAACTAGCAACTTCTGAACAACATGGATGGGACTGGGTGAGAATGATCCCCTCTTTATAACTTTAAAACCTTTTCCTGGAAAAAAGAACTCCCAAAGCAAAGAATCCTCCAGATGATAGCGAGAAGGGGAATTTCAACCCCGTTCTCTCAGGAAAAGAGAAGCAGCGAATAACTTTCTTTGGGGGAGGGGAATTAGAGAAAACTACAAGATTAATTTGGATTTAATACAGAGACATAGCTTTGATAAATTTGGGGACTAAAAGTATTTTTAAGACTTTATATTTGAAAAGATATTTGGAAAGTTGGTGAAATAGGTTTGGATTTAAAAACTGGAAGATGGATGTTAATGACATCTAGTGGTGAACCTTGGCATTACAATTTATTATGCTTAAAGAAAATTTGGCACAAAGCCCGGACATAGATAAAGCTCTTTGTTGTTCCTGGAAACTTTCACTTTTGCAGACTGCAGCTTGGAAAAGGGGAAAAAAATCATTGACCTGTTTTATCTGTATGAAGGAGACAATAAGGCATTCTAAATTGGCTGGCCTGGATTACAAATATTGACTGACTTTTAGTTTCAAGAATTATTAAGAAATATTAAGAAACAGTGAGAAAGTTGCTTCTGGACTATTTCTCTTTGGAAGAAACATGGATAATCAACAAGAAAATGTAAATGGACTCAAGAAAGAAATTCTTTCCATGTTGAAATCAATTCAAGAAACAATTGTTTTAAATTATGAGGAGACTAAAAATAATTTAAATGACATAAATGAGCAACTCTGCAACTTAAACTTACAAGCAAAAAACGTTCAGAAAATGACCATAAAGAATGAACTAGAAACTGATAAACCAGAGGAAAAAATAGAGGAAACTGACATAAAGATAGAGGATTTGAAAGAAGAAGCCAACAGACAGGCGCAGATAAATAAAAATTTGGAAGACCCAGATATAACACTGGAAATGGGAAAGACATAGGGGACCGGAGGCTAAAACATATAAGGAACAGTTGCTGGAATTGGGTATGTCTAGTTTAACGAAGAGAAGGACGAGGGGGGACACGATAGCAGTGTTCCAATATCTCAGGGGCTGCCACAAAGAAGAGGGAGTCAAGCTATTTTCCAAAGCACCTGAAGGCAGGACAAGAAGCAACGGATGGAAACTAATCAAGGAGAGAAGCAACCTAGAACTAAGGAGAAACTTCCTGACAGTTAGAACAATTAACCAGTGGAACAACCTGCCTCCAGAAGTGGTGAATGCTCCAACACTGGAAGTTTTTAAGAAGAGACTGGACAGCCATTTGTCCAAAATGGTATAGGGTTTCCTGCCTGAGCAGAGGGTTGGACTAGATGACCTCCAAGGTACCTTCCAACTTTATTATTATTATTATTATTATTATTATTATTATTATTATTATTATTATTATTATTATTATTATTATTATTATTGTTATTGTTATTGTTATTGTTGTTGTTGTTGTTGTTGTTGTTGTTGTTGTTATTGTTATTATTATTTTACTTTTCAAGACTTCAGATCATATTTGAGGACAAGGAAGAATTGATAGACTGGATGACAGAGCTGTTAAGAAAAATGCTGAAAACTGGGGAACAAGAAACTAAAAGAGAAACTGAAGGAGAAAGAAAATGGAGGTTGTTTAACGAATATAAATGGATTAAGCATTTTTACAAAAACACTTTAATTAAATTGTCTTTTTTTATTCCAAATAATATATACAGAAACAGAGGAAGAAATACTTGGTGACTTAAATGTACTGACTTGCAAAGTTATTTGGCACAGGAAGAAAGCTAGAGTAAGACTGAAGAAAATAGAGGTCCTGACTAATTAGATGAGGTATTATACCATCTAATGGATGTTTGAATATGATTAAAAGAATAGACAATTGTTAGAAATAAAAGGACCATTATAAAATAGAAGGATGTGATTTGTAACTAGGGTAACATAATTTTCTATAAGATGGGAAATATGAAAATACTAAGAGGGTCGGTTTAAGGGAAGCTTTTAGCTACCCAAGTATAATTATGAGAAAAATGATAATTGATAGTTATTTTGAATATTGATGGGAAATTAAAATTGAAAAAAAAAACAGGATACGGATTGAATAAGGGATTGCAAATACATTTGATTGCAAATGCATTTGAGATATGGTTTGGCTAGAGAAGATATTATAAACTGATATTATTGACATTATGTATAACATTGGAAACATGATGAAGATGTTTATCTTTAATTGTATAGGTATTAATAGCAGTAAGAATTATATTTGCATAGTGGAGGAAAATGATTATTATTGGAAGAAGAGGGGATCAGGGAAATACTGGATGGTGTAGTATTGGATATTTTGAGTGAAAGTTAATATATACCACTGAATGATAAAGGAATCCAGTCACCGAGTTGTTTATTAAATACTTATGATTGTAAAACCTGAAATTAATAAAATTAATTAACCCATTCCAAAGCCTTTATTCTTCTTTCTTGCCTTGATATTATGGCTGATTTTAGAAGTTCCAGAAGATGTTTCAGATTGCTGTTTTGCTATTCAACACTTCTCAAATTCGGTTCTTCACTGTCAGCAAGGAAGAGTGGAAAAAAATCTCAAAAGTAAAAATAGATTCTTGTGAATCATATAAATAAAATGTAAAAGAACAAAGTTGCACAATCTCATTCAGAACAAATGTCTGCAGGAAAACAAGTTAAACCAAAGGAATAAAACGATGGAAGATGTTGCCTCTGAAAAGTATCCAGACGCTTCAGTTGGTCAAAATGCAATGGCCTATATGGTTTTGTGTCAATCATGATTTGCATATATGTCACCTCTCTTGCAGGAGCGGCATTGGTTGCCGATTTGCTTCCAGGTCCAATTCAAGGTGTTGATTGTCACTTGTAAAGCCCATCTTTTCCCAGTTACATGTACCCGACTCACCAGATGGGGAGCAGGGAATATTACAGATCCCCTCTATTAAGGATGTCCATCTAGTGGAACCAAGAAAGGCCTTCTCTTTGGTGGCTCCCTGCCTGTGGAACATCATCCCTGTGGAGATAAGATTAGCCCCCACCTTGAAACTCTTTCAAAAGGCCGTGAAGGCATGGTTTTGCCAGTAGGCCTGAGGACCCCATAAAGTAGTTTCTTTAATTGTTGTCTCCAGAACTTTTGAAAGGCCAGCATGGTCAGGGCCTCCCAGGGTGAAAGGTGTGTAATAGGGCAGCACAGCATCTGAAAAGATTGCATCCTTAATGGGCAGGATCTGGAGCTTCTTCTTGGTCAACTTTTTAGGCTTCAGATACAATGACATAATCTTCTAGAATGACCTGCTCCACCCACTGACCACCACTACCATTCCTTGAAAATCTTAAGAAGGTAGGCTTATAATTTGGGGACCTGAAAGTGTTACCACAATCGTTTGATTGCATAACAAGAAGATTCTGATGTGTTAATGTCCAAAAATTGCATACTACCGGTATAAATAATCCAAAAGATTATCAAGCATTAATGATTTAGTGTATGTTCCATAGCCAAAAAGAATTGTGGCAAATAATTCTATTATTTGATATACAAGGACAGAAGTGGCAAATATAGTCATAGAATCATAGTGTGGAATGGGACCTTGGAGGTCTTCTAGTCCAACCCCCTCTCTGGACAAGGTAGGAGACCTTATTCCATTCCAGACAAATGGCTATCCAATCTTTTCTTGAAAAGCTCCAATGCTGGAGGACCCACAACTCCGAGAGGCAAGTTGTTCCATTGGTTAACTATTCTCATGTCAGGAAATTTCTCCTTCGTTCCTGGTTGTAGCTTTTTTTAACAAGTTTCCATCCATTGCTTCTTCTCCTGCCTTCAGGTGCTGTGGATAATAAGTTGACCTCCTTTTCATTGTAACAGTTCTCCAGTATTGTAAGACAACTATCATGTCACCCCTAATCCTTCTATAATAATAATAATGAAGTTGGAAGGTACCTTGGAGGTCATCTAGTCCAACCTCCTACTCAGGCAGGAAACCCTATATCATTTCAGACAAATAACTGTCCAGTCTCTTCTTAAAAACTTCCAGTGTTGGAGCATTCACGGCTTCTGGAGGCAGGTTGTTCCACTGATTAATTGTTCTATCAGGACATTTCTCCTTAGTTCTAGGTTGCTTCTCTCTTTGGTTAGTTCTCTTCATTAGGCTAGACATATCCAGTTTCTTTAACCATTCATCTAACAGTTTAACCTCCAGACCCTCTAACCGTCTTTGTTGCTCTTCTCTGCACTTTTTCTAGAGTCTCAGCATCTTTTTTTTTTTTATCGTGGCAACCAGAACTGGATGTAATATTACAAGTGTAGCCTCATTAGTGTAGTATTGAGCGGCACTATGTTTTCTTATAATCTTGATACTGTTGATGCAGCCTAGGACTGCATTGGCTTTTTTGGCACCTGTAGCACATTAACTCATACTTCAGTGGTGATCCAACAGGACTCCTATATCCCTCTCAAAATTACAACTGTTGAGCCAGGTACTGGTTTCCTCTTAATGAAAGATCCAGCACACTGCATAGAACATGGTGGTAGCTGCTTCATGAAATACATGCATTATTAACTATTAAACATTATTACACTAAACAGTTGGCACCACTTGAAAGTATTTACCATATTATTTTACATTGCTGAATTTTACAGAATATTACTTTATAATTGGAGGATACATTTTGAAAGAATATCTGAATTTGAAATTTTGGAAAACAAATGTAATAAAGTAAAGTAAAGAGATGTAGATTGACTTAAATAGGACATAACTATATCCATAAACATGAAAAACTACAAAATTAGTTGATGCAAAATGAGATAAACAGGTTCTAAATGTGCCTTAATATCAGTATTAAAATATGCATAATATTGCAATGTTTTCAGCTGTTTTGATAGTTTTCATCAGCCATTCCAAGCCTATACACTTTTATTTTTTTTAAATATTAGAATCCCCATCAGCTCTAGTTATGATAGATAATGTTTAGGATATTAATTTGTCAGATTTTATTTGCTACTATTGAAAAAAATGCCCACATTGTCAGAATCACTATGGAATATCATGGAATTCAATCAGAAATACCTTTACTGGTGAGATTAAGGACTGGAATGACTCTAGTGCACTGCAACCAAGAAACATATAAAAATGATGGACTATCTCATCCACAATCTAACATACAGCCCAAAATCCACCATAGCATTCTCCAGACACAAAGAAACCTTCATAGAAAGCAAAGCTAACCCATTTCCTAACTTATTCTATCCTATCCAGAGAGCATCATATTAAAATGGGACATTCAGCTCATCCCCTCATCCTGCCAGCGCCCCCATAATCTGAAGCTGTGACAGCCTGGTAAAGAGTAAATTCTCCTTACATACGTCCTTTCTTCTATATATTGCTCCCCTCGCAACCTCACACACTTAATTTTCACTCCTCTCCCCCCTTCAATTCTGTATAAATTCAATTTGACAACCCTGCTAATTGGATAAACGTCGTTCCCTGTGCTCCTTTAAAGCAGTTCTCTTTTCTTTTCTTGTTTTTGGAGGGCGATTGAGACTGTTCTTTAACATGAATTCCATCTGCTTTATTTCTCCTCTCCCTATTCAATATCCTTCCTGAATATTTATGAAGGGTTTGCTGCTGCCACGACCATCGCAACTTTCTCTCTTTCTTGCCTCCTTCAGCAACCTCTCACCTCCCTCTTTCCCAATGCCCCCCCACCCAGGTTCCTCCTTCCTCTCCCCCCCAAGATATTCTCCTTTCCTATCTCTCATTGCCCTGCACAATAACCTTCCAAATGCCCCCCTTCCACCCCGCTTTAGATAAACACAGGCAGTGTCAAGTGTGAGGAGAAGGGGGGAGGGAGTTCAACTGCCAGTCAAGCCCCACGTCTTCAATGAGACCCAGAGGCCTACCCTAATCTGCTGCATGCTTGCCATATGGGAGCTCTGTTGCCCTGGGAAACGCTAACAGGCAGAACGGAGCTTAATAGAGTCCATATTCATTGTAATGCAGTGAGATGGCTCGAGGGACTATTGCCCCTGGGGTCTGTTTTCATTCTTCTGTTCGTTCTCTTTCTTTCTTGCCCTCCCTTTTTTCATTCTTTCCTCTTTTCAAAAGACCAGGTCCCTGGAGAGCTCTAATCTGGAGAGGCTGAGGCTCAGTGAAGGGCCAAGGTTTGGAGCTAGCAGGGAAGAAGAAAGAGAGCTAGGAAGGTGAGGGAGATGAAGAAGTGGAATGGACAGCAAAGGAGCAACTAATAAGCATGCTCTAGGGCAGCTGTCAAGATGCCTCATTGTCCTGTGCCGCAGTTGCAGAAGTCGCTCACCCTCAGAATCATTGTCTTGGATAGGGAAGCTGGAGGATGTGGAGATCACCTAGACAGAGTGAATGAGGACTGCCTGCATATAGTCCTTGTTGGATGAATGCAGAAAAGCAAGAGGAAAACCTGATCTCAGCAAAATTTAGCCAAACGAAATGTGCTAGTCCCAGCAAGCAATTGCTTTCTGGGGAAGTGCAGGGTTTTGCTAAAAGTTCTTTCACCATTTGGCAGGATGTAAAGACCATTCTATAAATTATCTGTTTAATAATAAACATGGGAATGATCTTGAATATTTAAGGAAATCTCTTCAAGATTGAAAAAAAAAAGTAGTCTTTAAAAATAAAATTATCCTGCAATTCATAGTGTCATGGGGAAAAGGAGTCTTAACTGACAACTGTTTTTGAATGAAGTGCCAACTTATTTCTTTCTAGCAATAATGTTCATTTGGACTAATTGAAGTGTTTACTGCCACTACTCTTTATCACAAAGGAATTCCAAAATAATTCTCTCTAATGATTCTTTCTTTTCAGCTCTAATGTTCTTATTGTCCAATTATTTTAGGGAGAACACACTATATACCTTCAAATGGGGAGATGAACTGGAAAAAAATGCCATATAAATGTATTTAATAAATAAATATAAAAAAGTGTTGATCGCACCAACTAATTCACAATACTGTAAATGCTACAATATCTACTATGAAAGTTAGCATTCTGTTTCTGCAATAATCTTGAGGAAAATAGAATACTTATCCCATAAAATATATGACAATTGCTATGCCTGAACATCTTTTAAAAAATGAGCTATTATGTTCTTACTAAATTTTATGCCTAGATTTTGTAACATTTTGTAATATTAGAGAACTATTTTTAATGTAGATTTAGAAACCATTTGGCATTTAGTGAATATGTCAGATATTCAGATAGATGGTAGATGGATGGATGGACGGACGGACGGACGGACGGACGGACAGACATAGATGAGAGGTAGCTTTCTCTTTTTGTTGTTTGTTTCATTTTTGTTGTTTGTTGTTTTTGTTGCTTTTCATATATTTTTTCTGTTTTAGATAAACACATCTAAATATTTTTTAAAAACATAGGACCCCTAGTGGAAGACTTGCCTAAATCTGGTCTTTCTCTAACTTCATACACTCTGATGCCCAGCTATGCTTATCTGTGACAAATGTTATCTGTGATTTATATATTATAGTTAAAGTATAAATTTATTTTATACTATCATCTATTCCTATAAATTTGGCTTACAATGACATAGAAAACTACATAGATTGGATAGTTCACCAATCAAGCCATAATATGCATTAACAATAGACATAATAAAGAAATGTATGTCTTAAGATTTTTGTTCCTTGTCTATCTTCACATGCAGATATAGGTGGTCCTTGACTTATGACCACAACTGAGCCCAAAATTTATATTGCTAAGCAAGACAATTGTTAGTGAGTTTTGCCCCATTTTACAACCTTTCTTGTCACAGTTGTTAAGTGAATCACTGCAGCTGTAAGTTAGTAACAAGGTTATTAAGTGAATCTGGCTTCTTGCTTGTCAGAAGGCCGCAAAAGATGATCACATGACCCTGACAACTGTAATCATCACAAATATGAGCCAGTTGCCAAGCATCCAAATTTTGATCACATAACCATGGGGATGCTGCAACGATCATAAGTGTGAAAATAAGTCACTTTTTTCAGTGCTGTTGTAACTTTCAATGGTCACTAAATGAATGGTTGTAAGTCGAGGACTACTTGTAAAAATCTACAAACCATCCCACATAACAGTCAGCAATGATTTATAGTCCTCTATATATTTCCTTCAAATCCTTTTTATGCCAGACAAGAGGCATAATCTAGGTTTACCACAACATTAATGTTTTCAAAATTCCTCTATTTCAGTTGGAGTCTGGACAACTTTTGTAAAGGTTCCATAATTTATCTGAGTCACTATAGTTATCTGAATTATTATTCATACATCTCACTTATCCTTGTTTGAGTAATTACCTGGTACTTAGGAAAGGGAGGATGCACTGATTATATGAATTAATCTCTAGAGAGGTCTAGTCTCCTCTTGAGAAACCTCAGAGATTTGTAATCCTATAAGAAAATAGCTGATATCTTCTATTCAAGCAAGAAATTAGTGCAGGTAGTGACAGCTCCATTTCAGTACTAACATGTTTTATGAAGCAAATTATCATGACCAATTTTAATCTGAATTTAGAGCTGCTTTTGGTGTTGGTAGAGTTTTGTTCAGATTATTTTTTTAGTTATAACATGTTAGACTTCGTTAATTGTTCAAGTCTCAGTGGCTTTTTGTACATCCATTAGGGAATGGTGTCTGAATCAACCTACAGATTTTATTCTAGAGACATATTGATACATTTATTCTGTTTTGATCTACAGGGTCTGTTCCAAAATGTACTTTTTTTTTGCAGGAAGAACAAGGCTTGCGTCTTGTACTACAGAGACTTGCCTTGGTCCATCTTCAGCGTTCTTTAAAAACTGTAAGAAGCCTCGGGGGATTCATCATGGGATTTGGAATTAGGTGTATTTAATATGCTGATGTTCTATTTCATCTGAATTTATTAACATTTCTGGGTTGGCAGCTATTATTAAAAACAATCTTAAAACTGTGATTTCCTGTATTCCATTGTTTATATAGATAGTCTTCAACCTATGACAATAATGGAACGTGGCCTTTATGATTGTGAGTCGGTAACTGTCATAAAGCAGATCACCTGACCAATCTGATTTTGCAACCTTTTTTTGCAGTGGGCATTAATTGAATGTAGCAGTTGTAAAACAAATGCCACAGTTGTAAAATGAATGCCACAGTTGTAAACGGAACTCCTTGTTCACAACGGGCCATTTTTGCAGAAAGTCAGAAATAAATGCTGGTTTTCAACAAAAACATTGTAAAATGTGATCATGTGACCATGAGATGCTGCAAAGAGCCATAAATGTGGGCCGGTTGCCAAGTGTCCAACATGCAGTCATATAATCACAGAGGAGGCCCACCCATTGGAACTTCAGAACTGAGTCATAAGTAGCCCTAAGGAGGTCCATTGTAACTTTGAATGATTGCTAAGTGAGTAGTGATAAGTTGAGGACTTCCTGAAATAATAATGATGCCAAGGTGATCGCAATATATGTTTTCAAACATATAATAGTGAAAAAATAACTATTACTACAATATCATATCTCCAGTCATCATGCTCTAGAGCAGAGGTCCCCGTCCCCCAGTCCATGGCCCAGTATCGGGTCACAGTCCTTTGGGGACTGAGCTGCGCAAGCTGCGGGTAAGTGCATAAGCATGTGAAGCTGTATTTGCACAAGCAGCGCACGCACGTGCAAAACCATCCCCTCTCTCCCCCTCACCGCTCTTGATGCCATGGATCCACAGAGGCAGATAGGTTGTGGACCGCTACTCTAGAGTTATCAGATTTTATTGAATCTGGAAGAAAATAATCAGCTTCAGCAGGAACCTGAAACCAGCAAAGAACTGCATCAATTTGAAAAGAAGTAAGTTCCATAACTAGTGTGCCACCGTTTGGAAAGGCCTATTATTATGAATCCCAGTCTATGACGATGGTATATCCAAGTGGACTTAGCAGAAGATCTGAAGATGTGACAGGATGCTATCAGGAGAGTTGCTCACTTAGATAACTAATATAGTAAAGTGTTTAGAGCTTAATATGTAAAGTAATAAATTAAATTAGCCAAGTGACAAATAGGCAACTACTGCAGATCTTTAAAGATTTACATTATATGGTCCCACCATACCATGATATCATGCCTTGCATCTACAACCTACACTTTCAAAAACTGTCTTTTTGGACAACACTAAATATAATGCACTACAATACTCTAATCAGCAGATTAGTAGAGTATGCAAATAGGCTGCCTTTATCCAGACTGAGCTGTAGTCAGAAATATGGCTGTGCTTGAGTCTCCAGTGACAGAAGCAAGGAGTACTTCCAGAATATTCAGTTGTTCTTTTTGAGAAAGTGCAATTCCACCCTGGACAATCTATCTCCCTGAGGCCCATGGCTCAGAAACCACCGGTCAAGAACTCCACCATTTTGTTTGAATTCAGTTTCACCATATTCTCCTTATTCTCCAACCCTCTAATCCTTTTCATTTGAATCACGGGAGGCTGTGCAGTATGAAAAATGTCTGGATATAATTATCCTGAGCTGGGAAAAGTCAATAAATTGAAGTTGAATCCAGGCAAAACAGAGCCTTATGAGCATGTGATTTTTATGTTCAGGAACTGATTCTGTGTCCCAGATAGGCCTACATTTCAGTGAAAGAGCAATAGCATAACTTGAGATATTCCTTGATGCAGCATTTTACTTAAAGTCAAGTGGCTTTTGTATGTCAGAGGACCTTTTGGTTGTATACAGAAGAACAGCTATCCTTTAACAGAAATAAATCCAACCCAAATGGTTCATGCTAAGAACCTCCTCAATGGGCCATCATGTCATTACATATAGGCTGTGGAATTCATTAGACAGCTTTCAATTTGCAGAATGAAACTTCCAAATGTGAAGAAATGATAGAATCACTATATGCCAACATTTTGAAAGAGCTGATGATCTATTTGCTTTTATAATTTTCATCTTTCAATCTCTTGGGTTGCAAATATTTGAAAGAGAAGCTTTCTATCTATGAGTGTGTCAGGTTTTAAGATCATTATGGTTCTCTGTAAGAACCAGAACAGTCTCACTGTATGTAATTATATATTCTTTCACCTATAAATCATCTGAAGCCTAAATTCATCTCTTCTTTAAAAGTTTGATCAATGAACTATGATTATCCAATTAATTGTAGTACTTGATTTAGGTGATCAATATTACTATTGAAGTAAATAAACAAGCCTTTTATTTACACATCAAGTGTTTTCCTTCCTAACACAGACACACAAACTAGGAAGCCTTTAATCAACCACAGTTTCCATCTTGTCAGGAAAGTACTTTTTCTGCTTCAGAAAAAACTGAGATGTTAAACCACAGCTTGTAGTTCTTTTACATCCTAACTTGTTTTGAATTTAATAAATATAACTTCTAATTTCAGCTGAAAGAATTTTTTTTAAATGGTACTTTATTTTGGAAACTTCTTGATTTTATTTCAATTCATTCAAACTGGTTTATGGATTGGTTCATTTAACACAATGAATCATGTTAAAGCTCAGCAATAAAAAGGGTTTAGCAGTACTGTACTAGTTTTGTTTAGTGAATCATTTGGCTCAAGGAAACTGAAGCTAACATATTTTCTCTTGAAATAAGCCATACTAACTTAAATGCCATGCTAAATAAACTGCATTCTGTAATTGATTAGCTGACTCACTGAGGAACAAATGAATGCAGTTAGCATTATATATTTTCATTTGATGAGGAAGAAACTTATGCCATATGAACTTTATTGTGTGCAAAAAAATGGGGGGATTATATCTTGGCACTAGATATACTTATTTGATCCAGTTCTGTGATTAATGTTCACCCATTTGTTCTCGGTGACAATTTGATTCCCAATGTGACCAATAGAGTTAACCCTCTTGAGGGGCAACTTAAAAAAAATCCAAAGGATATGTTAGTGTGCTTGGCTTATAATAAAGTATTAAAGTAGAATTTGGGATGAGAGGACTTTGAGGAGAAGTTAAAATGCACATACACACACACACTGAGAGAGAGAGAGAGAGAGAGAGAGAGAGAGAGAGAGCATGGCCAGTAATAGTTAACTTTAGTCGGAAAAAACAATCAGACATTAGGAGAAAATGGATGATTAGCACCATGAACAATTGCACACCTGTTGGCAGAAAAGCATATAGTATCACACTTTGTTGGAAGTCTTCATACAATGAAGATTCCCTCCCTGCTAACCTGCCATGCTCTCTTCTCCAAACTCCTGAAACAGGCAGCAGAGAAAGAGCAGCTGGAAAGTTGCTGTACTGATACAGTTTACATTCTCCATTTCCCCATTCCCTCCACACCACTTTCCCCACACTCCAAAACTTCTCTAAAGCAGCCTTTAAACTTTAAACAAATATCAGCTTATAAAGAAACAGTCTGCTCCTGTTTCTCTCTGCCATGCCTCCATCCTGCCTTTCCCCTCACAGCCAAAACTCAATAGAGGTGGCATGAACAGAACATGTTCAGAAAACAAACATGTGGAGCATAGCCAACAATGAATCTGGATTTAGCATGCCCTGTTTACAAAAAAAATATAATAATAATAAGGAATAGGAAGAAAGAAAAACAGCAAAGTCTATTGGAATTATATACCAGTCAGAAAAAAATATGTATGTATAAATAGGGAGAACAATGCATTCAGTTCTCATGAACTCAACTTCTTCTGTTTCCAAGTACAGTAATTCTACTCTTTGTGGGTTCCTACCCACATCTTAAATTAAAAACACAATTCTATATAGTTATTACTCCTCCCAAAAGGGGAAGAATTAAGTTTTCTCAAATTGTCCAAAAGTATGTCTGACTGCAAACAAAGACCATTGTTGGTTACGATATATTTTGCCTCCAGTGCCCTGCACTAATTTTCTTGGTTTAATCCATGTGGCAACTTGTATTCTCCTTGACCTTGTCCCCTGACTCCTTCAATGTCTTTTGTTGGATTCAATGTTGTGGAGTGACCTAGTTCCGTGAGGTTTCTACATAATGCATCAAATCTCCCTCAGATGATTTTTTAGGTAGGTTTGTTGTAAAACCTGGTGAGATCTTCCTCCAATCAAGCTTTGAGGAAGTTCAACTTTAAAAAAGAACTGCTCATGCTAATATTCACAGGAAAATATCCAATACGTGTTTCAAAGCACCTTTCATAAATATCTTCATAATTTGGTAGAATCAAATAATATGCCAACTGAAATGCAGTTACTTGTGATACATATTTATGTGTTCAATAAAATAGCCAGTTGACATTTTCTGTGATTTTATATAGTTGTATTATACTTTAAATATGAAAATTAATTTTCATATGGTTGAAGGAAATAAATCATTGTCCCTTCCCTGCACCCTGCTGCTCAAAATATTACATGTGGCCAGTAGCAAACAAAAGCCATTTTTGGTCTAGGCTTAAACTACAGTAAGTTTAATTTCAGTTTATCATTCTGTCTATTGCATTTTATTTACACAGACTGAAAACTTCAGATGTGGTAAAAATTATAAAATAATCAGATTGCACTGCAATCTCTTAAAATGTCAGCTAAAGACAAAACATAGGACCAGGGTTCATAAATATTAAGTGAAAGACCCATCCCTGTACTTTCCACCAAGGCACATAATTTTCTCAGTGCATCTCCAGAGGTCTATATGTATGTGCTGAATTTAGGTGGGTTCATCAGATCCAGATTCCCTACACCAGACTATGATTTCCCAATGTTGTGCCAAAGGACAACAGTTTCCCCACTGTACCTAATTATATATTTTTAAATTATTTTAATTTTTTTAGGAAAATCAATGGGAAACTGCAAAGGAATGCACCAGCCTGAAACGTAACTTGTTACTGTGTCTTTTCTGGATGTTTTAAAACATATGGTGTCAAATTGGAACAGAAAAATGTACAAGTGAGTTTAGATGCAGCCTGGTTCTTTATCTTTTTGTAAATGGATAGTCTGACTGTCCACATCCCCTAGGGCAACCATTTTGTGACGGTAGCACACATGCCATTGTCTCACAAGTTTAGCCTCTCTCTCAGTTGTATTTACCCACAGTATCATTCTCATCTTCATCATTCTAGCCATTGTCTATTCACTGCAGGATGAAGGCCTCTTCTGCACGTTTCCAACCAATACAGTCTTGAGTTTTCCTTTGAAAGTTGGGCCTGCAATACTTGGTGATGTCGTCGCTCCATCTTGTTTTAGGTCTCTTTTGTGAATGCTTTTTATCAAGTGGGATCCATTCTATGACTGCATTAGTCCGCCTGCCATCAGTTCTTCTTGCTAGGTGACCAGCCTATTTCCATTTCAATTTTTTTCACTCTTTTTGATGGCATCAAGTGGCATTCTATCCTTTTCATATTCATTTTTTATTAATGTGGAAAAAATTATTGAGGCTTTATCCAACCCTCCCTGATTAAAGCAACTAAAATTTTATAGTAATCATCTGTTTTCTACTAACGCTACTTAGCTCCCTTTTTCAATTAAAATAGAAATTTGGCAGTGAAAAACTAGATTTCTGTTAATCTCGTTCTTGGCATGACGTAAGAATGTTTGCTGTCCAAACACTCCAGCTAACCAAGGAATATCATCCCTTCCAAGAAAGAAAGGAACTTGAAAGCTATTGCAGAGACAAGGAACTGATTTAAAAAAGACAAATGATGCCTTGGGTAATATTTGATCTCTAATCTATAATCTTTTATTATTTAAAACATAATTAAAAATGGATGTTTCCCTTTAATCAAGGAAAATCTGCCAATGAATTTGAGGATTATTGCTGGTTGTTAATTCTCATAAAAATATTAGGTTGATGATAACAAACGATGAGAGCATGTTAAAGTTTTTACAGCACACTTATGGCAACAGCAAGAAGTTTGTTGCAGCACTGAACATTTCTTCTACTTCAGTTAATAAAAGGGTTAATGCTAGAATAATGTCAAAACGTTTGCTTCCTTTTCCAAGCAAAACACATTTTTGGCAATGTTCCCCATCTGGGGAGAGTCGTTCCACTCCTCTTTTCCTCCGCCTTCTCTGCTCAACAAATGAATCTCATTGCCCAACACTCTTCACAACTAGTTTCATCTTAGTCCAAACTCATGGTATGTTTCAACTTCTGCCAAAAAGATATTTAAAAAAAAAATACTTCTATGTAAGTAAAAGGAGAAGTAAAAAGAATAGAGGAGAGCAATGATTACCTATAGAAAGGAGTTGGAAGTAGCTGAGAGTAGAAATGATCAGACTGTTTGAAGCCAGTATCAAACAGGCCACAAGAGACGATGACTTAGTCTCTTGTCCTTCCCTTCCTGTACAGTTATAGTTTAGAAATGTATATTCTTGACTTTAGCACCAACCCACTCCTGTTTTTTTCTTCTTATTTTGCATCCTAATTCCAGCCACTGTCATCCAAGGGCAGAGCAAAACTGGCACACATTCTCCCCCACACCCAAAAGCTAAAAACCAGACAACTGTCTCCGAAGATCATTCCTGTGGCCAAAAACAAGAGGGTTGACTTTCCCACAAACGCAGGATGATTCAGGAGTGATCAGACAAAATCAACTTTCTGGGTACTCAACCACCCCTCTCTAACCAACAGAATTGGAGGTACTGTTGAGGCAAAACAGGGATGACTAACGTGAGCCCATTCTTTGTATACTTTACCATTTCAAGTCTGTCTAAGACTTTCAGAATTACTCATCTGTGGTTATGTGTTTTCATTCTCTAAATATTCTCTGCTTTTGTCTTCAACTTATGTAAGATCTTGCTTAAGGTGCACTGCAGCAATTCAAGAAATATATTTTGAGGAATACAAGAATGAAAAACTAAAACATCAGATAAAGTAAAAGTATTAAAAGTTCAGTCAATATTGCAAATTGAGCTTAAATGAAATCCCAAGTCTGTAATGAGTGAAAACAGTCCTAAATACAGTTAGTCTTCTACTTACAACTGATCATTTAACAACAGTTTGCAGTCATTAGGGCCTTGGAATGGGTTACTTTACACTTCCAGCTATCATAAAACATTGCAACAGCCCCCCCAATCACATGATTGCCTCTCTGAACACTTGGTGACCTATTCACCTTTACAACCAGTTGCCAAGTGCCCTGCAATCATGTGATAGCCATTTGCCACCTTCTCTGCTGGCTTCTCCAGAAACTCAAGGAGAAGTTGGCAAGGAAGGTTGCAAGAGGAGGGGACACTGGACTTGAAGTCTGTTCCCCTTGTGCGCCAAGAGTTTTGTCTTCCTGTCCATGCAATGAGGAGAAATCCTTCCCCTTGCTGGAGGAACAGCCCTCAAATCTGGCAAAAACACTAGCAAATGACAGCATTCAGAGCCTTTCAGAATGCTGGTTTTTGCCATCAACTCTGCTCCTCTTGAGGGGAAAATGCCAGCAAACAGCAGGATTGAACCTTTCAGACTGCTTCTCAAAGGGCACACTGGAAGAACAGGCTAGTGAATGCCAGCATTCTCATGATTCTTCTTCTCCCTGGTATAGCTGAAAGAGGGCCTAGATCTCATGGGTGTGGTGGGAAGCCCAGATCTTCTCCCCACCATACACACCAGGAGGTCTGGGCCTTCTCCTGGTGTTCTACTTAATCACCCATGCATCACTTATTGACTACAACTGAGGAGCTGGGATTGTGGTCATTGAGCAAAGCAGTCATGTGGCAGCTCACTTAATGACTGCTTCATACAATGATTGATCTTCCAGGCCCAATTATGGTTGTAACTGGAAGACTACTTGTATAAATTGTCTAAAACTGGTGGGATCATCTGGAGTTTTGGGAAGTACAAGAGGTCAAAAAACAAATTCCCATCTTACATATGGGAAGAGTATGGGGCCAAACAGCCCCTGGCAGATATACTATCATGGGAATAGTATGGGGCCAGACAATCCCTGGTGGATGTACTTTTGTCATTGGATCAGTGTCAACAGAGGAAACAGTACACTGATATATCATAAGGACTGTTTAATTACCATTACTGCATATTCTGCATGCAAGTTGTACAGGTTATATATTATCACTTGCTTATGGCTTTTGTTCATTGTAATAGGCTACCCTTTCCACAATGAGTGCCTCCAGAACTATTGAGCTGCAACTCCTTATCTACCTACCAGTATGACCAATGTCAGTTTCCTGGGCTGATAAAAGTTATAGTCTATCATATCTGGAAGGAATCAAGCTGAAAAAGCTCTAGTGGATCAAGTAATTTGTCCCAGTGCATTGTTTACACCCTTTATTTCTATATCAATGTTATCCTTTCACTTAATTGTAATATGATGTCATGTCATTGCCTCAATATCTGGATATTAGTCATTAAAATACCTTCTTTGGTTTGTGGAATTTCTCACTGTTGTCCTGAAATGGTTTCAATACCAAGCATAGCCTTCAATGTAGTTGATGTAATGATATCATGCCACACCATGCTTAATTTGGAATTCTGGTGATATGGACAATCACATTTTTTCCCTAGTCATGGGAAATTTGCACAATTTTGCACAATTTAATTAATGTTCATTGAGTTAATTTTTCCAGATTTGCAAGATACATTAAATTGTAAACTAACCAAATAATCTGAGTACCCAAAAGTTTCTAAGCCATCAAAAAAAAAATCTAACTACTGTAAGGTTAAATAATCCATGTTATATGAATGCAGTGCTAGTCTTTATCTGATCTAGTTAACAATGTTTTGCAATTAAGCCAAATGTTGTTGCAATATTACTACAATGTGTCCAATATACATAGATCTCTTTAAACTGAAATAAGAAAGCTCTGACATTTGATCAACTTTTAGTCCATGTAATATTCTCTGCAAAGTTTCATCCTTACATACACTCCATTTCTCTTGTTGCTTGCTGAATTCCAGAATAAGAAGCATAATCATTTATCTTCTGCTCATAGACATGTTGCTTTCTTCTGAATAGATTAGATGGGGATCTGGAATTCAGCAGGCAACAAATCTTTGAACAGGACAATCTCCACCCCTGGCATTCATTTGATCTGCCAGAAATTGAGGGAAAGATACCTCCCTCTGTTTTTTAACTTTGTCTTGGAAATCTGGGACAATATTAAAAAAAGGTAGGCAGTTACTAGGTAAGCAACTTCAACTACCTTTTGAGAACTGCTGAAAAGGCTGTCTGCCTGTACATGATCAAACTGTTAATGCAAAGATTATTCTTAAACCAGGGAATGGTTGAAAACATTAGTTTATTAAACTGAGGATGGTTATCCTTGATTACAGACAACTGAAATATAAAGTGAGGTATATGATTTTCCACAAAATATATTGGGTTTCTTTGTATAAAGTAATTAGGGTCAATACAACATACACATGTTCTTCTTAGATAATAATAAGCTAAAAAGTTTATCTGCATATATAAAAGAACCCTTAAAATAAATACTTTTACCTTCTCATTTGTATGGAATTTTAAAGGGACACAACACTAATATTCAAATGTAATTCACTGCTTTACTGAACTTTAAAGAATAAACAGAATACTCCTGGCTCCTGCTATTGTGTCTCTCCCCCACTTTTGTGTTTGCTTGTTTACTCAATCTTTTTTTTTTTTTAAAAAAAGATGCATTTTCCTTTCCATTCTAGCATACATTCCACAGCATATCGGAAGACCCTTGAGAGCTATTAAGTCACTCTATCAGAGAAGTGCAGAGAGTCTCTTCCAGTTCCAGAAACTATATTTGGAAAGCTTGAAACTTGACCACTAAAAACTTAAATTCAATCTTTACTACACTCACAGACCAGAACACTAAAAACTTAAAATTTCTTTCTTCCTTATAAAGAAGATAAGGAATGGAAGTAGAAAGAATGCCAAGTCAAGACCCGAGATGATGCATGATGTGGGCTGAGCGCAGAGAGCCTCGGGCAGGATGCTCAGAGGATACCTGGAAAAATCCTCAAAAAGGTAATCAAGCAGCAGATTTGTGAGCACACAGAAGTGAACAAGGTGTTTGTTCATTTCTATGGACAATGAAATGAACAAGCACCTTGAACAAGGTGAACTAGATTAACAAGAACAAATGAATAAGAAATGAGCAAGCCGGCATGGGTTTGTTAAGAACAGGTCATGCCAAACAAATTTTATCGCTTTCTTTGATAAATTGACTAAATTAGTGGACTAGGGAAATGCTGTGGATATACTATACTTACCAGGCACCACATAACAGAACAACCCAGTGCACACCTAGAGCAATAGCAATAGCACTTAGACTTATATACCACTTCACAGTGTTTTACAGCCCTCTCTAAGCAGTTTACAGAGTTAGCATATTACCCCCAACAATCTGAGTCCTCATTTTACTGACCACGGAAGGGTGGAAGGCTGAGTCAACCTTGAGCCAATGAGACTTGAACTGCTGAACTGCTGGCAGCCGGCAGTCAGCAGAAGTCGCCTGCAGTACTGCATTCTAACCATTATGCCACTATGGTTTATGAAAGCACTTGAGATTACAATCATTTGTCCAAGATGGTATGAGGACTCCTGTCTTGGGAAGGAGGTTGGACTAGAAGATAATCAAAGTCCCTTCCACTCCTATGATTCTATGAAGATCATCAGAAGTCAGTGCAAATTTATTAAGAATGAGTCTCACAAATTAATTTTATCTCATTTTTAAATCAAGTGTCTTCCTTAGATTGTAGTTGCAGGCTTTATATATCATGATTTCTCTCTCATTGCATCATAATTACTAAGTTAATTTACTGAATATTGGATGACTTGAAATAAATGCTTGAGGGAAGACAATGATAGGTTCACAAATTGTGCAAAGTCATAAATTAGTATAAATATAGTATACACACACAGACACACATTTTAAACTAAAGCCAAACAAATTGTATTATAGTTAAATGAGATATATGAACCCTGTCTTTGTCTCTAACTCCACCCTAAAACATTTATTTCTGATATAAAACTAAACTATAGATTAGTTAGTATTAATGTGAGCATTAAATACATGTTCCATGTTCCATCTTCTCTAGTGTAGTTAAGTGGGAAATGGAAAGGTATGTTCTTACTTTTAACTAACCATAGTTCATTGTATCTGAACATATGTAAACTTATGGAAGCTTCAACCACAATTAATTCAAGGAAGCCTGGAACACACTGTAAATTTTCTGTCTTGATTTGTTCACTATTAGATATGGTCTCAGTTATAAACTTAAATATAACCATTTTATAGCAGAAGCTTTCTTTTTTAAAATCTACTCCCAATCACATCAAAAGAAGTAGTACATAAACCCAAGAGTTGAAACTGGTTTGTGTGTGTGTGTGTGTGTTTAATGACAAAATTTAATATTAAGTTGCAATCAGATCTCTATCTTCTTCCTAATCAGTACAAAACTCTATAATCCTTTGGTTCACTCTTAAATGTTGCTCTGTATTGTAATAAAAGTTATGTACTGTAAGTGTAACCCACGGGTCGGCAACCCGCGGCTCCGGAGCCGCATGCGGCTCTTTGAGGCCTTACCTGCGGCTCCGGAGCCTCCTCCGCCATTTTGGCGAGCGCATGCGCGCATGCGCGGGCGGGTGCGGGGGGTGCGCGTGCGGGGGTGCGCGTGCACGAACGGGCACGCGCGCGCATGTGCGAACTGCGCGCGCGCATGCGCGGACGGGCGAGCGTGCATGCGCGGGTGCGCGCGCATGCGCGAACGCGCGGCTCCCAGGGTTTTTTTTTTTTAGGCCAAACGGGTCCGTGCGGCTCATCCGACGTTTCGGATGGCCGACCCATGGTGTAACCATTTACACACATCTACCCTATATTATCTTGCTCTTTTTCTCATCCTACTACTGTATATATAAATATGACATTTGTTGGCACTATATCTGTGCATATCCTTAAAATTTAACTGTTGCAAAAAACCAGGACTTGCAACAATGTTTATTTATCACAGCATATTATTAAACTATTTTCTTCTATATTTCCCACACAGATTACACCAGTTTTTACTGCCATAGTATTATTATATTATTTAGATGTACTGTATATATGTACTGTATATTAAATTACATTTAATGGAGAGTATAGTCATCAAATAAAAACTAAATAACTGTATTACAGCCATAAGGCTACAATATGATATAAAACCTAAAAGTAAATGAATATAAATATATATTCATAAATGAATATATAACAATGAATAAGGATAAAATATAGAATATAAAGCTGTACACTGGCCAGAGGCACTCGGAGAGACAGATAGGTGGTACCTAAATTTGAATAAATAAATAAAAACAAAAATATTTTTTAAAAGTACAGGGATATAAGTTCATTGATAATAGAATAAAACAACATAAAATGCAAATAAGAATGAATAAATAAATAAATCAAAATCTTCAACTACAAGTAAGATGAATAATAGAGGAGGCACAAAACTGAGCAATCTGGGAGGAAATACAGATAAGACACTGACAAATAAAAGTTGTGTTCTCTGTCTGGAAATCTCTTCAGGGTGGGGTTGATGAAAGTCATCCTTAGAGTCCTTGTAAAGGAAACAACATATGGCTAAAGATTCTACCAAGCCATCACCACATTGGCCTTGTATTCAATGGAGTATTCTTACAGTATCCAAAGAGAACTGATGAGGACAGTGTGTTTAGCCTAACTAAAATAAAAGCCCTACATAATTTTTATATTGTACTAGATGATAAATAAGAGGTTGACACAAATCCTTTTTGAAGAATCTTTTGAGTTATAGGACTAGAGTGACTAGACACTAGGCTTAGGTTAGTTCAAAGATTCATATCCCAAGTCTATTTCTTGTGAGCACATCTGGCATTTTCAAAGC
This sequence comes from Azemiops feae, assembly GCA_023970755.1. Classification (NCBI taxonomy): domain Eukaryota; kingdom Metazoa; phylum Chordata; class Lepidosauria; order Squamata; family Viperidae; genus Azemiops; species Azemiops feae. The sequence goes on from JALGBA010000099.1 coordinate 276,516, forward strand.
CTACAGAGCAGAGTCTCTCTACTGATAAGCCCAATAAATAGATTTTAGTGATAGCTTTAAGCCGTATTGTTAAAATTGCCCCTAAGAGCCAAAGAGACCAAATCAATAGGAAGACAAGTTTAATTCTAACCCAAAATTGGCAATAACTACGCTCTAATCTTCACACAAACTAAAGCCATCTCCAAATGTAAAACAGCATTCTTAATACATTGGGGGATTGCAAGAAAGACTCTAATAAGCTTAGTTTAAACCACTTCACAAATATTGAACTTTCTAAGAGTTCAGATTTGGGTACTGTAGAGAAGGCAAAGGGCAGCCTTGGCCCAGAACAGTTTGCATGCTGCAGGAATGTACAATAATGAGCTCCCTTTGTATATAAAAAAAATCTCAGAATAGTTATGGCCTACATTGAGCAAGACTAGCACCATAGAAAAGATGTGGATTCCAAGACAGAGCAACATGGAACAGTACCCCAAGTTATTTAAGGGTACAAACTTGTTCAATGGAGTCCCATTAATTTGCCATTTATGGTGTTAAGCAAATATTAAAACTTTAGTTTTCTGATAATTTTTTTATAATCTTTCTTTTACACAAGATTAGTAATAATCTTTGCTTTACACCGGTGTCCCTATTCCCCTTCTCATTCCTGTCTAAGAAATGGACATGATAACAACATCTTCTGCATATAAAGGTTCCAGAGTCACTTATTCCTCTGCAACAGGAGGGTGATGAGCAGAGATTATGAGTGCCTGTATTACTGGAATAATGCAGATATTGAAAAGTAAGGGTCCTAGTATAGCATACAATCTTACTTTACCTCTCTATGTATTGAAACAACTTCAGAGAAATGGGTATCAGGAAGGTGTTATGTCTATTGGCTTTGCAACTTTTCCTGGGCATCTTTCTCATCCTTAAGTTCCTTATTTCAACTGATTATAAATTCTTTCACACCTTTTACATAAATGAAAGGTGTAATTTATTTACTTGAGGTTCCCCTCCTTCCTTCCTGTGACACTGCATCAGAAACTGCTTTGGCACTTATCTTAACTTTAAAAGGTGGTTTGATCTTGAAAGCCTCTTGTTGAAAAATTTATTGCATGCCCAGATGTTAATGCACACACCTTTCCTCACAATTTAAGGTTTTTCTGTCCAATGATTCTGATTTTTAAAATGCATGCAAACCGGGTCCTCTTCTGCTAGGGTATAGTGATGTAGTTGACTGACAAAACTTCATTTCTCAAAGTATTGTATGCTTTAGCCACTGCTTTCACTTCATGCTGGTATAGCCCAAGGCATAGGTGGAAATCTCAGTTATAAAGATATGAACAGATAACACATCAAAAGTTGCACACCTAATCTTTTTATAATTCTTGCAAGGACAGGAAAATTCAGAACTATCACAGATCTGGGATTGACAGACATAATGTAACAATAAATTGTTCATCATTGAGGAATGCAATTTTAAGTTACCCAGCTATTGTTTCATTTCAGTTGAATCAGACAACACAGCTAGATCCTTAATTTTTTTACTTTCTCTCCCATATATGGCATCTTATTGAAACACCACTTCCAAGAATCTAGTGAGTACACATATCATGGATTACATGTACTAAAAAGTTTCTACAGAAAATCCCCAGAAGCCACAAGGCACAAAATCATTAAATATTTCAATCCTCTTCAAACATACATCAAAGAAAAGACTTCCAGTACATTCAGCAACCCATATGGGTCATCTCCACTTGTTTGGATTACAATTGGAGGCTTAAATTAAGTTCTCAATGTGAGTTTACAAGCAGATTGTTTAATCACTGCTGAAGTCATTTATAGTTCTGAAAAGGTTCTTGCCTTTAATGATTTAAAGGTTCCAGAGTTAAACCAGGCTTCTGCAATGTGATACAAAAAACAATGGTACCTAAAGTTGCAGTACTAAAATTGAACTTACATATTTTTAAATAAGGTTAACCATGATTAACAAAATCATAGCAGAGATGGAAGACAATCAAGCGTTAGCTCTTTTCCAAAGGGATGGCCACAATATTCAGAATCTGAATTGTGTCTAGAGAGATATAAAAGCACAAAGGTTTGTGCACTGGGACTATGCAACACTTCAGATTTGAAAGCAAAAAGCTGTTAGACCAAGGGGTTACAAGCATCATCTCTAAATCTCAGTGGTGGACAATAGTTGTGTGATCCCAAGAGATAACTCAGCTGTTTTAAGAAGTTGACTCAGGTAAGTGTAATGTTTGTGCTGTCACATTGTCGAAAACACTTTTTTGCCTTCAGATCCAAATTAGTGCACAACTTTATTCTATGTTTCCAAGGATCCATTTTATTAAGCAGTCAACTCTTCTATTCCACACTTGGAGAATTGGGAACTTTGAAAATGGTATGTGTAAAATATAATCAAAGGACATTTTGTCAAAATATGAATAGATCTAAATCCAAAATATAACAGTAGACTACAAGGATCACTTACTTGAGTCTGTATGTCAAATTTATATGCAGATTTATTTAAATTTATTTCAAATATTCTTACCCTTGTTTCTACTTCAAACCCTTATTTTGAAATTTATTTATCTGAAGTCAAACACACCTATGTCATGGATTCTGGAGAGATTCCTGAAGAGTACTGGTAGATGTTAGCTGCAGAGTTATTTATCAAAAAAAGGCCAATACCACTTATTTTGTACATTTGCAATGCTTAAACTTAACTTCTCACTTTATATTTTTATGATCTCATTATCATCCTGAGAATTCAGCTATCCTGTATTTAACACACATTCCCAAGTTCATAGTATAGGCAAAACTTCCTACTACCATGCAGTTTTACACACACAAATACCATGAATGAAGTGAGTACCAGAGATTCAGTATGTGTAACTTGTACAGCTTTATTTAAAAGTTTGCATCAACTCTTATCAATAATAGATAGTGAAATCTCTAGAGCAGAGGTCCCCAACCTTTTGGGCACCAGGGACTGGTTACGTGGAGAGTTTTTTCCGCGAACCGGAGGGGGCATGGTTTTGTGTGCTGCCTGCATCCCGCGGATGGGGCTTTGCTTTTTTATGCAGCCCAGTTGCTAGCATGCCGTGGCCGGTACCGGTCCACGGACCGGGGTTGGGGACCCCTGCTCTAGAGGCTCAGGAATTCCACTGGCTCAGGAATTCCAGAAGTTGAAGTCCACACATCTTAAAGACAGTTCTAGATTAATGCTAGACATAGCATGGTTCTCCTTATGATCACTGATACAGGTCTTCACATTGTAAGGAGAAATACATCAATGTGATATGCTTTTGAAAATCCAGTGCTATATATTGAAAGTAGTTTCAGCATATATGCCCTTCACAGAGTTATTGAAAACGTAACCTTAAGAGACTCGTTGTAAGACGGTTCCTAAAGCTTAAATTGTAGAAGCAGCAGACATTTTAACTAAGTGTATTGTGCACATTTTCTCTGACTACATCCATATATGATACTCTAAAAATTAAGCATCGGTGTAAATTAATAACATAACAAATTCATCTCCACTTAATATATCTCTTTTTCTATATTTCAGTTTTAGCAAGAGAACCAACTTTAATGATTGTACATTTCCAATCATCAGTTAGAATGCATGTCATCACTAATTTGTGTGTTTGCTGGTAAGAAATAATCATAGACATCAGTTTCAGCAAAAAATACTCCTAACTTTTATTTTGCATCCTACTGACTATTCTCTTCCAATATATTTCATGGCAGGAATTACCAAAATAAAGAACATTTGATCAGACATTGCTGAAGGATGATGCTGAAATGTCAATCAACCACAATTTTTGATCATATTGGTCAGAAGTAGTTGTAGCTTTTGTTCAGCAGTACAGTAGCTAGGCTTCATAGATTCCTCACATTGCCTAGACCCTAAATGTTACAGTCTCCAAATATGTTGGGACATACAATTTCTAATACTTCAAATATCAAAGTTTTTTAATATGATGAACATTTCTTCAGTTAGGTTGATGGAAAAATGCAATTTAGTTCATGTAATAAAGATGGGAAATAAAAAAACTAAATAAATAAATTTAGGAATGCTATTTTGGAGAACAAAATTACTGGACTGGAAACTAAGCATCCCAGGGGTCCCCAACCTATGGGCTGCAGCCCATTACTGGGCCGTGGCCAACTGGCCACCGGGCCGCGGGACAGGCTGGCCAGTGCACGCACAGATGTACACGCACTCACCCCCACTAGCGCCCACGGACCCATTTGCACCTACGTGCAGGGCTAGTGGTGGCGGCTAGCGCCTGCACACCTATACAAACGGGCTGCTAGCGCCATGTGGGTGCACGGAGTCCTGTTTACGCACGCATTCACACAAATTTCCCAGCTGCTCCCTTTTCCTCTGGGCCGCCAGCATGAAAAGGTTGGTGACCTCTGCTATACTCTATACCAGGGGTAGGCAACCTTGGCTCTTTTATGACTCATGGACTTCAACTCCCAGAATTCCTGAGTCAGCTATGCTGACTCAGGAATTCTGGGAGTTGAAGTCCATGAGTCATAAAAGAGCCAAGGTTGCCTACCCCTGCTCTATACAAAATAATATACAAACACATACACACACACACACACACCAACAAATACTATCATGGAGTTTAAGAAATATGATTTCTTATATAAAGTAATTATTTGTGGGGATCAGGATAAAGACCAAAGAATAGAATAGAATAGAATAGAATAGAATAGAATAGAATAGAATAGAATAGAATAGAATAGAATAGAATAGAATAGAATAGAATAGAATAGAATAGAATAGAATAGAATAGAATCTGGAAGGGACCTTAGAGGTCTTCTAGTCCAACTCCCTGCTCAAGCAGGAGAACCTATACCATCTCAGACAAGTGACTGTCTAGCCTCTTTTTAAAAATCTCCAGTGATGGAGCGCCCACGATTTCTGGGGGCAAGCTATTCCACTGGTTAATTGTCTTCACTGTCAAGAAGTTTCTCCTTAATTCCAGGTTACTTCTCTCTTTGATCAGTTTCCAACCATTGTTTCTTGTCCTGCCCTCTAGTGCTTTGGTGAATAACATGACTCCCTATTCTTTGCGGCAGCCCCTCAAGTACTGGAATACTGCTATCATGCCTCCCCTATTTCTTCCTTTCTTTAGACTAGTCAAACCCAAATCCTGCAGCCGTTCTTTGTGTGTTTTAGTTTCCAGGCCTTTGATCATCTTAGTTGCTCTTCTCTGAATTTTTTCCAAACTCTCAACATCTTTTTTGTGACATGGTGACCAAAATTGGCTGCAGTATTCCAGGTGTGGTCTTACTAGGGTTTTACAAAGCGGTACTAATACCTTGCATGATCTTGATTCTATGCCTCTGATTATACAACCCAGGATTGTATTAGCTTTTTTGGCTGCTGCTGCACACTGCTGGCTCATGGTCAAGTGATCGTCCACTAGGACTCCAAGGTCCCTCTCACAGTTACTGTTTTTAAGCCAGGTCTCGCCCAATCTGTACTTGTACCTTTGAGTTTTCCTGCCTAAATGTAAAACTTTGCTTTTCTCCACCTTGAAACTCATTTTGTTGGATAGGACCCATTGTTCAAGTTTGTCAAGATCTTTTTGGATCCTTAGTTGGTCTTCTGGGGTGTTGGCTACTCCTGCCAGTTTGGTGTCATCTGCAATTTTGATGAGTTCCCCTTCAATTCCGTCATCTAAGTCATTGATGAAGATATTGAAGAGTACTGGGCCTAGGACGGAACCTTGTAAAAAAAAAATCAAAATATTTTTTCTGCTAATAACTGAAACTTCTTTAGAAGAAGTTATAGGTTTATTCAGAGAGCATGTACAGATTTTAGACCAATAAAAACGTACTCTCTTCTGTCAATCAATTTATTTACTGACAAGAAAGTGATGTACAAACAGCTATTTTCAGCACACACAAGCCCTTTCCCTGTTTCGTCCCCTGAAAAAGTTGACAAAGCAAGCTAATTGGGGGGGGGGGGAATGCAACGTTACAATAATACATAAAAATTAAAGAAGATTATGATGTTCAGACCCATTATATAGACTTCAAACTACATAAATTCACATTGGAATAGACACAGAAATATCACCATGATATCTTAGCTCTTGTTAGAAATAGCCACCTGTAATTTAGACACTTTGCTTTTCACTCACTAGTGCCTTAGTGTACTTATATTTCAAAGCTTTCATTAAGAAAACATTTGGGAAGCCTAAAGAAACAGGAAGTAAAATTGCACTTAGTTCCCACCTATGCAAATCAATCCCATATACTTTTATGAAAACAGTAGACAACTCATGACCTGTTGGGTCATTGTTTAAGGATATTTCTTTATCAGATTCCTCAAGGCCTTCAACAATAACAGAACTTCTAATGTACTTGAACAGTTCTTAAAAAATTCACAAAATTATTTAGAGATGTGCCTTGAAAGTAGCCCATATTGAATTGTATAGCACAGTCAAACATCGGAGTAGACCATAGGAAATGCGTTATGACATCTTGCATGATGTCATAAAATGCCGTATGATAATTTTAGGTTACAAAATGCTTTGTAAAATTTGCTAAATTTCAATTCCACAGGAGTCATGGGTCCTATATTTTGGACACATTCTATCTATAAGTTAACTCATTTGAGGTACTTCAGTTGAAAAGGTTTTGCCCTATGATGCACTGTTTTGCCCAGTTAAAGGTCGCAGACAGAAGAATTTCAGTAATGTATAGATTAGAATAGTCTTCTGTTGCTTAAAAAGGATAAAGAATATATAATACAATATTCCAAATATTCATATTGAGTTTTGCATCTAATATGAGCTGTAGACTTGTATTCTTAAGTGTGGCAATAATGAGATCTGAAGAAAGAACACAAGGAATCTATAATAAGTTTTTCAAAAGTTGTGTAACTCATAAAAGAACTCAAAGAAAAATAGCACCTGCCCTACAATTTGTACAAATTTTACACTATAGCGCACTTTTGTTTAATCTACAGAAACCACTAAATCTTAACCTTGGTACTTAAGTCAACTTGATTAAGATGCTCCTGTAAATAATTCTTTCCTTCCAATTCATTAGGCAACACAGCTAAACATCTAGTAATGAAATCTAAAATTCTTCTGTGCATAAAGAAAAAGCAACATTTCCAAATTCTGTTGTATTTAAAAATGTCTGCCAAGACCAAGCAGCTACAGGGGAAAAGGCAAGCAATAAAAGTGTTTCTTCACAGCAAACCCATCCATGCATTTTGTGAAACAGCAACTCTTGAGCCCCGTGCAAGCAAAGGATGCTGCTGCATTTAGATGCTTCACTTCTCTATTCCCAGTCAAAACCCAGAGACTGCACATTCCTAGAAGCAGATAGAGATAGAAAAATGTCAGATGATGGATAGATGACAGATGATAGATGGATGGATGGATGGATAGATAGATAGATAAATAGAGAGACAGAGAGATAGATACAGGCTTGCTATGGAAAATTTCCAAGACCGCTCTTTCTTTTAAAGCACATTAGTTTAGAAAAAAAGAAGTTGTTATTTGGAGTTTAGTCAAGTGCTGGAGCTCAATAGCAGATGCCAGGCCTTCTATTTTGGTCAAGATACCAAAAGAAGTAGGAGAACCACAGTACAATCCCACCTGTCTAGGAGGGAAAACAAACGTGCATAAATACAATTGAGAGAATCACTAAAATCTACTCCCTCTTTTCTCGCAAATTATGGAATTCTCTCATAGGATCCAACCAAAGATCCCCATTTCTTTCCTTAAAATTTCAGAGCAACAAAGTACCAAACTGCAGCTGACTTAGAAAAGCAGTAAAGTAAAATAAAATAAAATAATAAATCTGGTTCTTCTGTTGTTGTTGTTGTTTCAATCAGCCCCGGGAATTGCTTTGCTATTATTTGGGGGGGGGGGGTATGTTTCAGACTCACCTAAGATCTCTGCTGATGCTAACGGAAGAGCCAACTAAGGAAAAGGGAGGAACGGCAAAAGGGTGGAGGAGGAACGCGAGGAAAAATAAAACAGCAACAAAGAAGCTGAAACCCCCGAGGCTGAAAAAGGTTTCAGGCCGGACAGATCTGCGAAGCACTCACCAAAGTAAAGACGGCGCCGGATGATCTGGATGGAGAGGCTTTAAAGGAAAAAAGGAGATTGTTGTAACTTGGATGCCGGTTGCTTTTAGGAAGAGTTGCAACTTTCCTAAAAAGCCCAGCGAGGTAGAAAGAAGACGCTGCGGAAAGGCACTGGAATCGAGGCAGCCAGACCCTCCATATGGGAGAAGGTTTTTGGATGACTGAACTCTCAAACAATTCCCTTCTTTTTGCTCGCCCACTTCTGGAACCTCCCACTCCTCCTCCTCCTCCTCCTCCCTTTCGGAGGAGGGGAGAAAAGGGGAGGAGCTGAAGAAGTGAAAAGAGGGGAAACCGAGCTCCCTCCAAAGGGGGTCCCAACAATGCCCTTCCCGTTCATGCTGTGTCGGCGGCGAGAGAGAGGAGCCCTCCATTTGCACCTGACGTCTCAAAGAAAGGAAAAGGGCGAGGTTTAAAAGACTGCTTGTAAAATCGATTTTCCAAATGTGAGAGAGGGGTAGGATGGGAAAGTTAGATGCAAAAGTTTGGGGGCGAAAGGAAGGGGAGTTTTTGATGGCCGGCCCTTTGCTTTGCAACTTGATATGCAGCGATCTTTAGTTCTAGCTGCTGATCCGTATTAACCAGCAACAGGCGACGGAATAGGCGAAAGTTAGGAGCAAGTTTACTATAGCGAATGATTCTCTTCAGCGTAATGAATAATCTCATTTTTTTTAAAAAAAAAAGGCAAACCAATCAGGCCACGGATCGCAAAGGTAATTTAAGGTGTGATAATGGAGGGATAGATCATTTCAAGCAGACTTTAGACAGGAAAATAAATCCTATGAAGAGAGATTGCAGGCATTAGTCTTGATAAGAGATAAGAAAGGACGGATCCTTTTTATACCAGAAAGGATGACACAGAGGAGGATAAAGACTTCATTCTAAAGACCAGAATCCAAAATAAAAGATTTCAGTCATAGGAAGGCAGAAGATTAATGAACGTTAAAGCAAACATCCTAATAGTAAGAGCTATTTGATCATGGAATCAATTAACCAGAGTGGATGGCCAAATGCATCAGGCTGAGATGATGATGGTGGTTGGTGGTCATGATGATGATGATGATTTTTTATTTAAGAATTCTGTATGGCTGCCCAGTTTGAGCTATTGCAACCCTGGGCAGTATACAGTCAACAAATAAACAATTGGTAAAAACAAGCACAGGTAGTCCTCAACTTATGACCACAATTGATCCCAAAATTTCTGTTGCTAAGTGAGAAATTTGTAAAGTGAGCTTTGCCCCATTTTACGACTATTCTTGCCACATTTGTTAAGTAAATCACTGCAGTTATTAAATTAGTAACACGGTTGTTAAGTGAATCTGGCTTCCCCATTGACTTTACTTATCAGAAGTTTTACAAAAGATGATCATTTGACCCCAGGACACTGCAACCTTCATAAATGTGAGTCAGTTGCCAAGCGTCTGAATTTTGATCACGTGACCAAGGGGATGCTGCAACAGTCATAAGTGTGAAAAATGGTTATATGTCACTTCTTTCAGTGCCATTGTAACTTCAAACAGTCACTAAATGAACTGCTGTAAGTTGAGGACTACCTGTAATATTTGTACTGTGAACAACTGGTTTGGTGAGTAGTCGGATTATCTGAGGAATTGCAGTTGAAAGTGAATTGTTCTATCTAGAACAAGGGTGTCAAACTGCCGGCCCACGGGCCGGACACGTCACGAAACCGCGCCCACCCCATTGCCAGCAATAGGGAAAAAGCTCCGATACGTCGTGCGACGTCACGTGATGTCGCAAGTTTGACATGTCTGATCTAGAAGGAAACTAATAGACATGAAACCAGAGCTCTAAAGTTTTCCCTATTTTCCTCATGGCTTTCCAAAAACACATAGAAAGAGGTAAAGTATAAGATAAGTCATATCAATTCATCACTTTGTACTTAATCTATTGTAATGTGCTGTATTTGGATCAGTCCTTGAAAACTACTTAGAAGCTGCAGTTGGTCTAAACTGCAGTACCCTGATCACTAACAGGGAGAAGTTAGTTTAATAGCATTACATTTGTTCTTCAGTTACTGCATTCACTGCTAATAGATGTCCAGGTTTCATTCAAGGAGTTGACATTATCTATAAAGCTGTACATGGATTGATACTTCAATATTTACAGGACTGTTTCTGCAGTCTTGGCCAAGATTTATCTTGGCCTGTGTATGCATCCCAGAGAAAGTGGTTAGAATCTATGCCACAGTTTGTAACCATCTCCGTTATAATTGAGCATATAAACAAGAAATAATGTTATGGAGAAAGAAAAAAAAGGGATTGTTCCCAACTCCAAAGTTCCTGATATAATTTTTAACTAACTTAGATGTTGCTTTGAATGTTGTACCTTGTTCTTCTTTAATAATGTAGCCTAAAACAACTAGGTAAGTAGATTCAACTTGCAGAAGTTCAGTAAAGGAATGCACAATTTTCATAACACCCAAATGTGTCATTTTTCCCCAATATCTATTAGTTTCCTGATCCTGAATTTCCTAGGCAGATTTCTCTAGAGCTTAAATTGTATAAAAGGCTGAACTCTGAGCAATTATAATCAAGTGAAAATACAACTAGGAAGAATTTTGGCTGTAGAATAATGACTGCCAGTTAACGAATTTCTAATGTGGATTAGGGAATATTCTTCTGTGTGCTTAGATTTTTTTTTAAAATTACATGGTTGACTTGTTTGAGTCTCTAGAGCAGGGCTTTTCAACCTTTTCACAGATTGTACCACTTTTAGGATATGGCAATATTTGAGTACCACCAGTCGCCTAGCAAGGTGTTAAAAACTTGACCAAAAAAAGTCCTCGACTTACAACAGTTCGCTTAGTGACTGTTACAAAAGCACTGAAAAAAGTGACTTATGACCATTTTTCACACATGATAATTGCAGCATCCCCAGGGTCACATGATTTACATTTGGATGCTTGGCAACTGATTCACATTTATGATGGTCACAATGTTTCAGGGTCGTGTGATCCCCTTTTGCAACCTTCTGACAAGCAAGGTCAATGGGGAAGCCAGATTCACTTAACAACCGTTTACTAATTTAACAACTGCAGTGATTCACTAACAAATGTGGCAAGAAAAGTTGTAAAATGGGACAAAACTCATTTAACAAATTTCTCACTTAGCAACATAAAGTCTGGGCTCAATTGTGGTCTTAGGTTGAGAACTATCTCTACACCCACTTACCACACTTTTAATGGGAAACTTGTGCCTGTTTCTCTGACATTAATCTTTGCACATTAATCTTTGCAGGGGATGCTATCTCATCTCATCTCATGTCATGTCATCACCTTATCTCCCTCCCAGATCATTCATTGGTGAGAATATTCTATCTAGTCATTTTTATCTGCATTCCTATAAAAAGCAAGCAATAGCACAGATTTTAGGGAACAACATAAAGCATGATATTTAAATGTGTTTGCTTTATATTGTAGAAATCTGGCATGTAGTACGACTACTTAAAAAAATAATTTGATTGGAAAATTCATTTAGGGTTTTTAACGTTCAGTGAAACTGAAGCCTCTGATCTATTCTAAATAAGCACAGGTAGTCCTCAACTTAGAACATTCCCTTAGTGACCATTCAAAGTTATAACTTTTTTCATACTTCCAATCAATCATTGTAGCATCCCCATGGTCACATGATCAAAATTTGGATACTTGGTCACTGGCATGTATTTATGACTGTTGCAGTGTCCCGGGTCATGTGATCACCTTTTCCAGTCTTCTGATAAGCAAAATCAATGGGGAAGCTGGATTCACTTAACAAAGTGTTATTAACTTAACTGCAGTGATTCACTTTACAACTGTTGCAATAAAAGATTGTAAAATGGGTCAGAACTCACTTAACAACTGTCTTGTTTAGCAATGGAAATTTTGGGCTCAATTATGGTCATAAGGACTACCTGTACATAAAATAAATTCATGCATGCTCTATGTCTGTGTACATTATAAAAGGCTGAACAGTATGTTCAACATTTACATAAACATAGCTGAAAAAATTATAGAAGGAAAGGCAAATAAACCCCATATATAATTTTGTTGAATTATGATCAAATCAGCCTTTTACTTTCTCCCTGTCCCTAAAACCGCAACTTAAAACAGTAGGTATAAGTGGCCTGAAAGAAAGATAATTAATTTCTTTTTCATTTGAATACTGCACAAAATCTTGACTGTGATAGTTCAATCAGAGCAAATAGGAAATTTAAATCATATATACTTGAGGTGTCAACAAGATTGTGAATGTTTAAACAAAGGAGTATTTTCAGAGTTTCAGTACATTGCAGACACCATGTACAATGTTGACTTGCAAGGTCATCTTTAGATTAAATGTGACATCTTGCATAGATTAGCATTAGCATTCCTAGGTTAATATTGGGCTTTAGTTGTGCATGTGGAATACTGGTCAAAATACACCCCAAACTGACTAGCATTGTCATTTTAATGTTACAAGGTATGTAGCATTTGATATGATACAACTTACGTGGGCAATCTCATCTATTTTTTCTTTACCTTTCTAAAAATTATTGTGAAGACCTTGATATACACATAGCAAAGGAATGAATGTAAATCTTTAAAAAAATGATTTGACTGTTCAAGATGAGAGTTTGAGAAAAATATTGAGAGGTACATGGATAATGAGAGGTTCTGAATAATGGGCAAAGCATTTTTAGGTAATGTGAAGACTGGACCTTGGGGGAAAAGACATGGAAAAATAAGCAAAATAAACTGAAAATAGAATAAATGCAGAAAAAGAAAGTATGTGATGGTTCCCCTAGTCATAAAAGAGCCAAGGCTGCCTACCCCTGCCCTAGATGCTTCCCCAGATATCTCTTCGGATGTCAGCTCAGGGGAGGATGAACCAGTTCCTGGCACGTCAGGAGGAGAGTTGGTCAATGGCTCCAAGCAGCCATCTGAGAGCAATTTGGCTGAAGCACAGCTGCAGCAGGACAGCCCTGAGGCATCAGATGGGGAAAGCATGCAGCTACAGCGGGTCAAGGATGAGGATGAGAAACTGCCTTCTGCATCTGATCCAAGAACACATAGGGCAGAGAAAAGGCAGGAGCAGTGAAGGTCAGCCAGATTACTGGTGAGGAGAAACCCTCGCCCTTCTTGATGGGCTGCACCAGAAACTGGCTAGCCCAGCAGACAGCTGGAGGCGATGCTGGAAACAACATGTTCACTTCCTAGCTGTGTGTTTTCTGGTCTTTGTGATTCCTGCCTTGTTTTGGATTGACACCGTGCCTTAACTTGGATTGTGCCTTGTGAACTCTGGACTTTTCTTGCCTCATGAACTCTCTTGTATTGTGGATTTAATTTTGTTTGGTGGGTTTATTTTGATTGGGAAACTTTCAAGTGCCTTGTGGACTCATTGGCCATTGGTCTGCTTGTGGCTGGACTTAATTGTGACAGTTCTGGACTTTTGGTGAAGGAAATTGCTGGGGAATATTAATAAGCCCACGAAACCACGGTTATGTCTGTGTGTGAGTGAGTGGGACAGAACAAAGTGTGAGATTTGTATGAAAATAACTGTTAGAAGTTAGATTTCACTGGCTAAAGGAAAGTGGGTGCTAAAAAAAGGCAATGTGGAACGGTCTTCTCTATTCTTTTTGCTGCACTTGAGTGTGAATCATAGCTGAATTAATCCATCAGGAAGCACATTGTGCACAATGATAGCATACTCAGTAAATTGTAGAATTCTGATAAAAGCAACCTTGCTGGTTTCTGTTAGTCATCTCATAGAAATAATGTTGAAAATCTCCATCACTTCATGTGCTGTGCTGCTGTGCAAGTCTCCCAGAAAACATGAGAGAGAGAAAGAAGAGGGAAAGCAATAAAAAAAATCACCTCCTTGTTAGGGCCCTCAGCCTACCTCAAAGAAGAAGAAGAAAAATCTTTGCAAAAACACCTGTCTCTTTCTTTCCAACTAATCCAAAACATTCCAAAGACTGCAAAATGACCTGCACAATTACTAGGTCAAATCAAATTCCATCACTTCTCAACCAGACTATTGCCTCAGCAAAGCTACCCTAAATGGTCTCTTTTCTGTGTTGTGACTGGGGAGAAAGTTATACAGGGATGTTAATAGGTTTTCCAATTCCTCAGAATAGGAGGTGAAACAGACGTCCCAGATCTCTTAATTCATCTTGAAATGGAGAATATTTTCTTTGCATTTTCTGGTTCTGCTTCAGTGCATCAGCTTTGCCAGATCTCCCTACACAAGGGGGCCTGCTTCAGTTACCTGACTTAGAAAAAGAAATATTGGCTCTTCATTTGAATGTGGTTGCTTTGCCACAGGAGTGGTTGATCAACTTTGGATCAGGGATTGCAGTAAAAAAAAACTTGCAGAAAGTGTCTACTCCCAGAAGCGGGTAGGGTCAAAATAGACAAGGCCAAAGATACCCCTGCTGTATCCATTGCAGTGCACATCTTTGCAAGTTAAAAAGAAATGCCTGTAGGACTGGTATGACTAGTTCTAGCCAGAGAAATCCTGTTTTGCTGGGGGGAAAATACTTTAATTTTGCATTTGGATGTTTTCCCTTTGAACCTCTCATTCTTGGGCTCGCTTTCTTGACCAAAAATTCCTGGAAATCAACTTGATAGATTTATTTAAGATGCTTCTGTTTATGCCAGCTTAAGAAAACCCTGTTCTAACTTGAGGTTAAAGTTACTTCTTGCCCTGAACTGGCTGGCAAATGTTTCTGGAAAGCAGAATCAGAATCTTGGTTCACGTGCTCTTGTCTGGACTACAATGCTTCAGTTTGCTGCAGGTCAGCTCACTGGGTACTTTGCAGCAGACAGACTGCCCCTTCAATTGAGTCATGGCTTGTCATGAAGGGTAATAAATTCTATACTCTCCCTTACTCCCTATGCCACCTGCAGACAAGAGCAATTAGTCTCTGAAGGATATGAATACTTAAGGCACCAGCAAAATGTAAGCTGGAAGTACAACAGAGAAATGCACCCTGAAGTCATTTTGATGGTGAGTGGATGATTAATAAAGGGTGTCATCATTTATTTCTCCCCTCCAGAAACAGTTGCTGCCTATTCTAGCAATGGGGCTACCAGGCAACAGTGTGGAAAATCCCTTACTTAATGAAGGTTGGATTCACAAACCACTTAATATGATCCACAAATGCTTAGTCTTCTCAAGGCAACTGCACTGCTTAAGTCAAAAAGTGCTGGTTGTTCTCAGTTTAAAAATGCAGTTGATGTTCTTTCCACAAAGTGTGAATACTATATAGAGAAAGGAGAAGAAGGTATTATGATTTGACTGCCACTTCCTTTTATTATAGGAGGCTGAGATACTGAGCAGCTACTATTTACTAAGAGCAGCATTTCAGCAATGTGATATAACTCCCAGCGGAAGTGTTGTGTGGGCAAAGCAGGATTAAGTCTAACAAGACCAGCAAGGAAGGGGATATGTTAAGAAACATTGCTGGAAATTGCAGTCCAGTTCATAACTTCTTGGGAATAAGCCCATTGAATTCTGCAAGCCTAAGTCTAAGTAAGCATACATAGAATGTTACTGTTAACCTTATCTTAGAAGATGAAACTTACTTTTTCTAAACACCGTATATTACCAATGAGGAGGTGTTTGCCTGTTGAAAAGAGTGACTATGCCCCTATTTTATGCCACATGGATTTCACATGTGTTGATGCTGTAGACAACCGGATGTTACAAATGGAAATGCGTATGTCTGTAGACAAGTGTGCATGAAAATACACACAAAATTTACTGTAGATTTTTTTTAAAAAAATTGTCAAATTCACGAAGATGCAAATCTGAGAACCCAGGAAAAAATATATTTAACCATTTGGCAAAAATGAGAAACCAAAATTAAGTTTGCTGCTTTGAGTTATTTGTAAAAATAATAAAGGCAGGATACAAACAAACAAACATATTCTCCCATTCCTAGCAACAGTAAAATCTTAAACTGGCCTCAAAGCCCTGCAAATCTGAAGATCACAATGTTGGGAAATCTACCTTAAATAAGTCCATTATATCCATTTGTGCTCTCCATCTCCTGGACAATGAAGAATAAATCAGCTTAGAGCCCTTTAGGGATACAGCATGCTTTGTTAAAGGATATTAAAAGAAGTAATATGTTTCTTCATGCCACCCACTAGGCTCAACCCTAAAATACCTTTCAGGCCTCCCTTTCAAAGCAGCTCGGGGCATCAAATTTCTTCAAAACTTCAACAAATATTTCTTTTCTTGGACTTAATTCTAAGGAACTTCTGATACTCTGCCTACATTTTCCTTTGCTTCATTTCATTTCATCATATTGCTCCAAGTTCTTACAAATAAGGGCCACCCAAAGCAAATGCCTTTTCTTCTTGATGTCTACAGTTTGCTCAGTCACCTATGTTTATTTAAATATTACATTTTCAAAATTTTGGAATAATATCAATTTGGATTGGCCTGAATATAAAATAATATAGGAGAAGAGAGAATAAGATCCTACCTTGCAATGCTTTTTCATAAGCAACTTATGAACTTTACTTTACTTTAGACATCTTTGCAAGCCAAAATGTAATACCAGAACAATTCAACCAAGCAATGGGAATAAAATGTCCTTTGAAGTTTCAGAATGATACAGTGGCATTGTACTGCCTTGTTCCACGTGAAGTCCAAGATATACAAGGATATCTAATGGACTTTATTTTCAGAATTTAAGCCACTATGAAGAAAATATCTTTATTTCAGAAGACACCCACTGATGGTGGTTGGATAACAGATTGGGCCCATTTTTCACAACCAGCAAACTGTTTGTGGGAACTATGATCAACTGACATTTAAATATCTTCATCTCAACTAAGGAAGTATATCATTTCATAATTGTATTTGTAGTGTATTTTTATAGTATTTGTATTTTCATAGTGTTTTACTCTTATTGTATACATGTTGTTGTATTGTTTTATTCTTTTTAATATTGTAAGCTGCCCAGGGCCACCTTGTAGTGAAATGGGTGGCAAACAAATTTAATAAATAAATGAAAATAAATAATAAATGTAAAACTGTTTGGATGCCAATTTTTTAAAAAATAGCGAGAAAGCTCTGTTGAGGTGGTAATGTTAAAAATTCAGTGTACCTGGATACTGTGTATGTAATCTGTTCTGTTCACACCTCTAGGCAGAGTTGATTTCCATACTAGATATAAACATAAAAACTAAAAAAAACCTTGTTGAAATACATGAAGTAGGGTTTTGTGTATATCATGTGAGACCCAGGATTGCTTTTAAAATTGATCTGTGTTTTATATATATGTTAAAATCCTCATATTTGAGTTGTTTTATTCATGAATAATTGTCCTATGGAATTATTGTACATTGAATGGGTTAGGAGTTTTGAAAGAAAAATCTTCATCAAGGTCCAGTCCAAGCCGGGAATAAACAAAATGGAGACTGCTTTAGAAAGAAGGTTGTGGTTTATTGAAGAGGAGAGCCAGACAGAAAGATGGCTCTGGGAAAGCTGACCACATGTAGTAGGGAGTGGTGGGTTTTTATACCTTCTTGAGGTTTTTGTTTGGAGTTGTTCCTATGGCATGAACTTTGACCTGAGTGTGCCTCTCTGATGGTGGTGGGTTTTTTGGTGTGAGGGATTGTTGATTCTAGGGATCTTTGTCTTTCTAATCCCAACTTCCTGGCTCCAATCTTTCTGACAAGATTATCACATCTGCATTTCTGCAGACCTGGTTTCTGTTTGGGGCAGGAAGACTTGGGAGGGTTGGTTTCTGTCTTTAAGATCCTTTGGGGAAATATAATATTCTGCCTTTTAATATTCCCAAAAATATTTCTTTCGGGGGGGGCTGACTTCCCACAGGAGCAATCAGATAATTTATTTCTTTTTACCTTTCTAGGAAATTAATGGTGGCATACATAATTCACACACATACATACTCACCATGAACCGCAAACAATAAATCAACTGGTCATATTTTAATCTGATTTATTGTGTGAAGCCAGTCCATGGACTTTAGTGCAGGGGTCCCCAACCCCCGGTCCGTGGACCAGTACTGGCTGCAGCATGCCAGCAACCGGTCCACACAAACAAGGAAAGCCCCATCCATAGGATGCAGGCAGCACACAAAACCACGCCCCCTCCGGTCCGCGGAAAAACCTCTCTCCACATAACCAGTCCCTGGTGCCCAAAAGGTTGGGGACCTCTGCTTTAGTGCATCTTGAAAACTTAGAAAACTATGTAATCTGACTAAACTATAGCAACATTTGTAAATGAGAAGACCCCATTTTCTGTTATATAAGACCTGTGCATAATGCAACTGTGCATAGCAGCTAGTTTCTGATTCCACACTTCACTGTGAACTTTCTGACTGAATACATGTTAGATGAGCGTTTCCCAACTTTGGCAGCTTGAAAATATGTGGACTTCAGCTCCTGGAATTTCCCTGTTAGCATGCTGGCTTGGGAATTCTGGGAGTTGTATTCCAGACATCTTCAAGTTGGCAAACTTAAAGATACTGTGTTAGACTTTCTGGATTACCATTCAGCATTATAAACCCTGGACCACTGGCTTTCTTAGCATTCTAAGAGCAGCTGCATGGGCCTATTTATTGTAATGTAAACATCACTGTTCCTATACTTTATTATGGTTATGTGGAACATTAAATTGAACACTAGAAATACTGCTATCTATGCTGAAGAGAGATGTTGCTCACTCTTTCCTTGTCGTATATGCGCCCAACAGCCTATCTTCTTTTTAATAAACGTTTTTGTGACAATAAAAAAAATTATATATTCACAAATATTTAATCAGTTACTTTAGGGTTTGAAATTGTTGTTATAATTCTTTTTGATGAAAGACAACTCCTAATCAGGATTACTTTTGAGTAATATTCAATTATTGTTCATATTTTAGTAGCGGCAGTAGGAATTCCTCCAAATTCTTTATTGCTATCCATCTTACCACCAGATAAGCTTATTTAGAATTGTATTTCTTAAACCAGGGGTGTCAAACTGCCGGCCTGAGGGCCGGATGTGTCACACCAAAACCGCACCCACCCCATTGCTGGCAATGGGAAAAAAGTCACGATACGTCGTGACACGTCACGTGATGTCGCGGGTTTGACACCCATGTCTTAAACCATTTATTTATTTATTAAATTTTTATGCTGCCCATCTGCCTTATAAGGTGACTCGGTGACTAGCTCTGTCCATTGTTCTAAATTCAGTAAGCCAGTGTTCCTCAGCCTTAGCAACTTTAAGATGGGTGGACTTCAACTCCCTATGGCTGGCTGGAGAAATCTAGTAGTTGAAGTCCACTCATCTTAAAGTTGCTAAGGTTTGAGAAACACTGCGTAGGCTTTTCTCAGATTAGGCATGCATAGGAGTGAACTAGGGAAAATTTCCCCAATCTAGAGATGATGAGAACTGTAGTCCAACACGTCTGCATCTCTTGAGTTAAAGAAGACAGCTCTGGTGATTACTTTTTTCTGCTACTTCCAGATAAGCATTTGTCTTGCTTCTTCAGCATAGAAGGCCTGAAGGTTCACATTTGGAAATATTTTAGCAAAGTTTGGCTAATATTTGCCATTCCAGCATCATGCTGTTCATTCTTTGATCAAAGCACACAGTTTTAATGATAGCTACTGTGTGACACCATTTCAGATCTGTAAATATAAATGTAGGTACGGTATAGAATCAAACAAGAACATATGAGCAGCACAAAAAAATGTCTCCTGCACTGCTTGTTTCCATCTCTACCTGCTGATATTAATGTGAGTCATTGACAACTAAATACAGTTTTTAAAGTATAGTAAAATAAGCTGTCATTTATCCTGGTTGGTATCTTCAGTCATTTCCTTTTTTCTTTCTTCTCTTCAGCCTTAATCCAAGCTAATGCCTTCCAGATGAGGTGTGAGCAGCTGGTAATTGCACTTGGATCCATCTTCATTTGTGCTTCAGTCAGCATGGCACCTCACTAATGGAACTGAGTTCTGGCAGAGGTCCCTGAGACCTGTGTCAAAGAAAACACATTGGAGGGGGAGAGGGGAGGATATTTGAAAAAGCGGGAGGGGATCTAGCACCACTAGAATCTGAATTCCGATAAAGTCTGGGACTCCTGCAAGTGAAATGGTATGTACGGGATTTCAGACAGCATAACTTCATTTCTTTCTGCAGGCGGAAACCCAACACCTGCTTTAACTGGCCCTCCATA
The DNA here is from genome assembly GCA_023970755.1 of Azemiops feae. NCBI lineage: Eukaryota > Metazoa > Chordata > Lepidosauria > Squamata > Viperidae > Azemiops > Azemiops feae. The sequence goes on from JALGBA010000099.1 coordinate 296,814, forward strand.
GCTCTTTCCAATCACTTGGCAAGAAATACTTTACTCTGAGGGAGGCTCATGTTCTAAAGCTGACAGCCATACAGAACTATAACACACCTGGATGTTACAAACACTAGTCCCATGCAGGGCCTCTGTTGGCTTGACCTACTGGAGATGGTTTTCTTGGAGCTGAGCTAAAAAAGAGGCCTTTTCAAGGTGTAGGGTTGTAGCTGGGTGTGCTGCAAACCTGAAGCTAAAGCACTTTTCCTTTTATCAATTGCTTGCATTCATTGCTGTTTGTAAGTTCAGCAGCAAAAGAGAATGTCAAATTAGTCTAGGGGGATTTAATTCTGATCTCTCAGGACTTGGGGTAGCATGGATATAGACCTCTCGCTAGATGGGTTCCTGTATTTAGAGTTTATTGTTTAGGTGCAGCCTGATCTTGTATACTTTGTATTTTTAATTTTCCATATTGTTTTTTCAAAAATTGCGAGCCACCTAGAATTGTCTTGGAATTGGGTGGCACCTAAATCTAATAAAGAAAAATCCCAATTAAAAGATTGTAAGGGGATTCTACTATTTTACTTCTGTTTACACTCCATTCAATTTTCTTCCTTTTTATTCTTGTAAACTGCCTAGAATATAGGTGATATAGGTGGCAAATAAATTTAATAAATAGATAATCTTTTGTAAATAGAAAAAAATAATTTCCTCCTAATACTAAGGAATGGATTCAGGATACTAGTCTTCTCTACTTCTGAGAACAATTAATGATCTAAAAATGAGAAAATGGAGCAATATTGTTTCCATATAGTCTAAATTAAATGATAACCTTAAGGATTTAATTAATTATGTATTGATACTACAAAGATAGTATTTATTTATTTATTTATATCCTGCCTTTATTATTTTAAAAATAACTCGAGGCAGTGAACATATCCTGGATCTTTTTTCTTTTTTTTTTAAACTAATTTTTCTAATTGGTACTTTAGTCACTACCAATATATGTCGATTCTTTTCTCACTGTATAATCATTACTTTAATAATTTTTAAAAAAATAGCAGGTGTGATTCCTGAAGGGTAGTAACCTGCACTGCCTGGACCACTAGACCTCTTCTGTATATTTATGTGCACACATCTTAGCAAACTGTGAAACCATACATTCATGATTCCATATGTCTTTACTTATACTAAGCCAACAGAAACTTACAAATATTCTTGGTTGAAAAAATTGTTCTTTCATCAACTTAGCAATTGTTGGCAGATCTTATAGGGAGTTTCCACTGTAGACAGTGATTCATTTACCAGATGAAATCTGATCTTGGCCAATAAGAAGGAAGAGGCAGAAAAACAGACAGGCATACTACAGAGTTTTAAAGTTTCAGAAAGCAAAGCAAAAAAAAAGCAATCAGAAGTAGTATGTTTGGATACAAGAGTAGAAAATTGCAGAAACAGCTCAGTCTGCAGGTACTTGTGTGTACCTAAATGAATCTGTGAATCTTTCAGGATTCTCCAATCCATTTTTTTCTCTCTCTACGAAGAGACACTAATATTTTATAAGTATTGGACAGTCACACTCTTACTGATCTTTAGAGAAGGGGAATCACTTGATGTTTATATTTTTTAACTTTATTATTTATATTTCTGTAAACATTGACATTCTTTCCAGTAGTTGTAATCATAGAGCTATCAAAACTCTGTTAGTCTGCTAGTGTATTGCTAATATAATAGTCAGTAAATAATCTTCTGCACAGTATGGCATTGCCTTATCTTATGAGTATCACACCTAACAATTTTAAAAAATTGGTCTCTCTTTAATATATAAGAAATGGCATTAAAATGTGAAATGAAAAATTTTCATGATGAAATTGATTTGTATACTTTTATTTTTCCCTCGAGAATGTCCATCTCTGGAATTCTATTTCCCCTTGGTCTATTCTTAAAGTCTTAGCAAAGTTCTTAACAGTGTAAACATCAGTAGAGTATTAAGGGTCTTAATAGACAAAATTATAGATTATGTCCAAGATTCATAGTTCAAAATTCAAAATTAGCAAAACCCAGTACCCAATGTTCAAGGGGCAACACAAAACATTTTATCACATTAAGGTGAAGGGCTGAAATTTCTAGGCAGGCAAACATGAGTTCATACAAAATATAAAAGTATACAATGTGGTTTGTCACAGACAGTGTTCCAACATTTCACTGTTCTCAGACAGAGTCCTTACATGGAAGTTCCCAGCCTGCAACGATGCTCACTCAGCTCTGATTGCACTTGGGCATAACATACTTCTTCCCAAGACACATCTCTACGGTACCAGGTACTTCTTCACCTCTTCTGGCTTTTTATTTAAGGACTTGATGGTAGCAATGCTGTCAATAGTTGGGGAGTTGGGATCAGAGCCTGCAGCTGCAAAATCAGAATCAGTGGAATATTACTGTGCCTCACATCCGTTGCTGGCTAAGGAATAGAATAGAATAGAATAGAATAGAATAGAATAGAATAGAATAGAATAGAATAGAATAGAATAGAATGGGACTTTGGAGGTCTTCTAGTCCAGCCCCCTGCTCAAGCAGGAGAACCTATACCATCTCAGACAAGTGACTGTCTAGCTTCTTTTTAAAAATCTCCAGTGATGGAGCACCCACGATTTCTGGGGGCAAGCTATTCCACTGGTTAATTGTCTTCACTGTCAAGAAGTTTCTCCTTAATTCCAGCTTACTTCTCTCTTTGATCAGTTTCCAACCATTGTTTCTTGTCCTTCTCTCTGGTGCGTTGGTGAATAACATGACCCCCTCTTCTTTGTGGCAGCCCCTCAAATACTGGAATACTGCTATCATGTCTCCCCTATTTCTTCTTTTCTTTAGACTAGCCAAACCCAAGTCCTGCAGCCATTCTTCATATATTTTAGTCTCCAGGCCTTTGATCATCTTAGTTGCTCTTCTCTGAATTTTTTCCAAACTCTCAACATCTTTTTTGTGATATGGTGACCAAAGTTGGCTGCAGTATTCCAGCTGTGGTCTTACTAGGGTTTTATAAAATGGTACTAGTACTTTGCGTGATCTTGATTCTATGCCTCTGTTTATACAACCCAGGATTGTATTAGATTTTTTGGCTGCTGCTGCACACTGCTGGCTCATGGTCGAATGATCATCCACTAGGATTCCAAGGTCCCTCTCATAGTTACTGTTTTTAAGCCAGGTCTCGTCCAGTCTGTACTTGTACCTTTGATTTTTCCTGCCTAAATGTAAAACTTTGCTTTTCTCCACATTGAAACTCATTTTGTTGGATAGGGCCCATTGTTCAAGTTTGTCAAGATCTTTTTGGATTCTTAGTTTGTCTTCTGGGGTGTTGGCTACTCCTGCCAGTTTGGTGTCATCTGCAATTTTGATGAGTTCCCCTTCAATTCCCTCATCTAAGTCATTGATGAAGATATTGAAGAGTACTGGGCCTAAGACGGAACCTTGTGGTACCCCACTGCTTATTTCTCTCCATGTGGATGTAGTACCATTGAGGATTACTTGTTGAGTATGGTTTGCCAGCCAGCTACAGATCCATCTGGTGGTGATGTTGTCTATTCCACCTTTTTCTAGCTTACCAAGGAGTAGGTTGTGGTCTACTTTATCAAATGCCTTACTGAAGTCTAAGTATACTACATCCACAGTTTTTTGCTGGTCTATTAGTTTAGTCACTTTGTTAAAGAATGAACTAAGATTGGTTTGGCATGATCTGTTTTAACAAACCCGTGCTGGCTACTTTGTTTGCTTCTAGTTGTTCACAGATCTGTTTTTTGATTATCTTTTCTAGGATCTTCCCAAGTATTGATGTTAAACTGATTGGTCTGTTGTTTCCTGGGTCCGTTTTTTTCCTTTCTTGAAGATGGGAACCACATCAGCCCTTTTCCAATCCTCAGGTATTTCCCTGGTGCTCCAGGATTTTTGAAAGATGTGGTGCAATGGTTCTGAGATAACATCTGCCAGCTCCTTCAGAACTCTGGGATGTAATCTGTCAGGTCCCGGTGATTTATATTCGCCAAGGTCGGATAGGTGTTCTCTTATCATTTTCCTGCTTATTTTAATTTTTGTTTCTAATTTGTCTTTTGCAGTGGTTTTTTTGGTATGTTGGGCTATAGTTTCTTTTTGTGTGAAGACTGATGCAAAGTATGAGTTAAGCAGCTCTGCTTTATCCTTATTGCCTGTTATTTCCTTGCCATCTTCTCTCTTTAGTGGACCTACAGGACTTAGACATGTCTGCTTATTACCACGTCCTGCTTTCCCCCTTCCTCCTTCAGTGGTGATTCCTATGTCAGAGGCATGATATATATCATGGGTTGTTTTTTTTGAAGGTGCATGTTGAGGCCTATATTCATTTACACTAGTGACTAGCTAGTTTGCCCAGTGTAAAAGGCAGTAGAGCATGGATTTTGTCATTGATGGAGATGGCTGTGTAGAATTGGGTGACAATGGATCTCAACGAGGAGTTGGCAATGTGGATGAAATAAAGTAGCCCAGACCAGGAATGCTGGAGGCTTAGGGCACCTGATTTCTGTGGGTTGCTAGCTATGGGAAAAGGTTGATGTCTGTGGTGCTGATTTGACTTGCATCCTGAGGCTGCTTTACCATCTTATGTTTGGAACTTTGTTCATTTTGTTACCACAGTGTGGATCCTGGAGTGGAATATAATGGAAGGTCTGCCAAGGGTGTGTTTGGCCACATATCAATCCTTATAGACTTTTTCATCTTTCCTTGGAGATCACTGGTCTTTGGACTGGAGGAATGTTGATCTGAGATTAGAGGTATTGTAGGCTGGATTGGGGAAGGTTGAATGTGATACTATAGGCATCTGGGTGAAAAGAGATGGAGAGGAAGCAGCAGCCTGTAACTCACTTTTGGAGAAGCCTGTGCATCCTTAGGGGCCTGGTAGGAGCAGACATAAAATTGGGGGTGCACTGAGAGGTGTGTAGATGTTTGAGTAAGGGATTTTTGTTTGGAGAGGTGCTGGCATGTGGAGTTGTTGGTTTAATGAATTACCCAATATACTAGAATAGTAAATTTAAGAAATACTTAGCCTTTGCTGGAATAAGAAGCAACATGTAATGTTCCGAATTATTTTCAGATGTTTTAGCACTTTCAAAGATACAGATGGAATTGGCTTCCGGTTTCGGATCGCGACACCAGCAGTCGCACGGAGAGATCTCTCTCTCCCACCGGCTGGTTTCCCTCCGTCGGTAGACCCTTAATCGGGTCGAAAGTCGCCCCGTAGAGGCGACTACCGTTAGAGGAGGCTCCTGCTCGACTGAGGAAGAGCGGCGGCTCTCCCCAGTTCGAGCTTTCTCCTTAGGGCCGCCGGAGGAAAAGATCGTCCTACAAAATGGACGATCATTTCGTCGCACCAGCTGAAAGCCAGAAGAACATCTAAGCGAAAGAACCCCCGTGGAGAATCCGGGTGAGACCTTTCCTACCCCCTTTTTTTTTCCCTAACTACTTTCCTGTTAAAAGCTTTCTTTGAACTATTTCCCTGTCGTGAGGAAGCAGCGTTTGAGCAATGGGGAAAAACGGCGTTGGAAAAAAAAATATATAAATAAAAACCAGTTAATTTCGATACTATTTAAATTTTGGAATACTGAGGGGACCTGAAAACATTTTATTCTTGACTATTATTGTTACAACTACGTATTCATTATTTTGAACCCTTTCTTCATCTTTTTTAATACGAAAAATAAAAAATCTATTATTTGGAAAGAAAAAAAAAAGGATTTTTTGGTTTGCTGAGGACATCTTGTGTCGAAAAGTGGTACTGCAATTATATTTCTTTATGGCTGGGAATGACTATGACCCTGAAAGAGTCATAACTACAAGATAACGATGCAGCTGGCCTATTGAAAATTGAAGGTGAATGCTTGCTTGATTCTTATGAAGCAGAGCCTTCCTTAAAGATTAAAGATTAAAAAGCCTTATTACTATCGATATGGAACTTAATACACAACTGGACTATGAACTTATATTGGAAACAATTTTAGAAGCTGCAAAGGATGTGAGCTCCTATTTTCAATCCCTTTTCCCTACACTGAGAGAAACTGTGGAAACCACAAAACAAACTAATTTTATTCAACTTCCAACACAACCTATCGAGAAGTCTGATGATTATACAACAACTTCAACAGAGATGTCTGAAGCATCAATACCAACACCAACAGAGACTGACACTCAGATACAACTTATTCAAAATCGAGAAAAGGTGGATAAACAATTGGCAAATATAACATGGAATAAAACAGCTTTTACCATCCAAAGGCTATTAGAAGAAAGGAAAGAGAACTTTGACCAATTTGAAGCGTTAAAGAATATGGACCTTTTAATAGTGTGGTTTGATTATGTAGGAACCTCACTATGGAAACCACTATGGCATAGAAAGAAGCCTAGAGTTAGATTTAAAAATGTATTTTAAAGTTTATTTAATGGGATTAAAAAGGCTTTGATTTCTGGACTGACTTAACAACTAATGGAATACGTGAAATCTTTAAGAGGATACCCTTTGTAATATTACTCTGTTTTAGATGTGATATATATTGGAGAAGTAAACTTTATTTACTGGTTTAAAAAGATTTTTATAGATATAGAGGCATTGATAGAATATATATTTAAATTAGATAGAAATTTATTTGTTGGCCTGATATCTTTATTTTAAGAGAATTATTTGGAAATAAAAGGAGAATAAGAGGGATGGGTGATAAGAGAAAAAAAATGGTATCAATGAAGAAGATATGAGAATGTTGTTGTAAGAACAATATACCAGATATAATTATGTAAAAAAAAAAAAAAAGGGCACCCGAAGTGTTAATAACATGTCTATTTAAGGCTAATTGAAATATAGTAATTGTAAGTTAGTAAAGCTTAAAAACAGGATTTGGATTTTTTAGAATTGAAATGTAACTGATATTTGATAGGACCGTTTGAAACTTATATAGAATTTATTAATTTGAATATGTAAAATTAAATGAGGGAATTAGAGAGGGAAGCTTAAAAGACTTGAGTTGACTTATATATCTGTGATTGTTTTTCTTTTTTTTGGATGTTTAATATACCCATCTCCATGGTGGTTCCTAAGCACCTTAATGTTATCCCTGCACCCCTATAAAATCTAATAAAATATATTTAAAAAAAAAAAAAAAGATACAGATGGAATTACAGCTCCAAGTGCCCCCCCCCCAAATCACCCCTCTAAAATTAGCAATAAAGCCACCAATTGTTGGCAGCATGATGTTCCATTTTTTTTTTCTCACTAAAAAGACACAAAAGAAGGGTGCTAATTTTTTGGAAAGCTTAACACTATTTTGTATTTTGCCTTTCCAAACCACCAGAAAGAAAAAAAATAAAAGGATCAAATATTTCCAGTCTCTCTCCTATGGAGGAATTGTGTCACTGGATATGCATATTGCAGCTTATGCAAGCCAAAGAAGTCATTTAAGAATGCCCAAAATTTGGTTTTTCCATATCATTGAACCTTCTTGTTTCTTAAGTGATTATTGAGTTATACTGAGACTAAGTATCTTGAATTAAGAAAAATCTATACCAAATTGTTCTTCAGATACTCTAGAATATTGTATGTCTGAGAAAAACCTTCTCTTCTTCTTCCTCAGAGACTTTGAGATTTGGCTATGCTGTTTCTTTAAAATTACCCCAAGTTTCCTTGATTTATTGCACCATATTTTTAAATAATCAAATACTTATGGAAAAGTCATCTGTGCTTGTGAGAAAGGGGCCTTATTTGTATGAGAGACAGAAACAGAGAGAAAGGATTTTTTTCAGGAGAGGTGAAAATGTTGAATTTTTTACTATTTTCCTGTATTCATGGTCATTTTTTTTGCAAAATGTAATATATTTTAGATACATTATACAGTTTTGAAATGATATGTTTATTAAGATACGATGAGTTCTGTACTTGAACTCAAAATCCTTAGCTCGCATCTGATAACAATCCACAGTGTAGCGAGTAGGTGCTATCAATCCACAGACTTTATGACATATTATTCCATATGTGATTCTGTATAATATTTAGAAAAAGAATAGATAGCTGCAGCTGAATATTTTGTCTTGGGTAGTAAATTAGTTGGTTTCACTTGTGTGATTAAATTAATAATATGCTCATTGCTACTCTCCACATTTGTTGGCTTTCAATTTCCATTTCTATCCAGGGCAGCCAATTGCACAAATTCATCTAGTGTACAACTGCTTCTAAATTATTATTTCTATAGTTCGTATCTTGACAGCTTTACTGAAGGCTAGCAGGGTAAGTAACAATCATATGTCAGGAAGTTATTCCTTATTTCTTTCTTTATCCTCATTTTTGGAAATGTGACTCAGATAGCCTTATCAAGGTGAGTGAGTGGGATTGGTTCTCCCAGGTATCTTCATAAAGGCTTCAGCATCCAAGGGCCTCTAACTTTTACACCAAAAGATTGATACCATTTGTTTTATAACTGACTCTAATCCTATCCTATCTCAAAGAAAATGTTCTCTAAGGAGACTTCTTTCTCCTTCACATTCAAGAATACTCTGTTTTACAGGCTTGAAGTTATAACTGTTGCTCCATAGGCCTGCTCTCGGTCCAGTTATTCAGATTTGCCAGATGTTTCAGTGCCAACTGGCATTCTACAGCAGAAAGAGAGAGAGAGACTCCTTCATAGTGAATTGGCAGACATTATTGTATTTCTAGACTATGAAAGAAAAGGAAATTCTGCCTCAGCAGGCCAAGTTAAGCTGCCATGATAGCAGAGACTGTGCCAAAGAAATATTAACACACCCACCCACATAGACATCCACCCACATGCATTTTTGTCCTGAAACTTGGATAATACTTAGAGAATAGTGAATGAAAATGGGAAGGGTAGAAAAAACAAGGCACAAGTAACTTCAGGTAATCTCTGATTAATTAAAAAAACATGTCAGTGAACTGTATAGCTAGAACTATCTTATAAACTGGCACTGGGCTTATTTTCCAGTACATTTGGAAACAGGTATATATTTTTAACTTGATTATAATCCAGTCTGCCTTGTCTCCACTTGTTTTTTCCATCACTGTACGTGTACATGCGACTCTTGAGTGTAAATATTTTTGATGTTCCTCCAAGCACTTTCTAAGTGACAGGAAGTTCTGGGCAATTTTACATAGAGATTTTACTTTTATGGATGAAAGGACAATGAAGGATTATTGTTTCTTTTATAATATGTAATGTACATATTATATGGACAGGTATCAAGCAAATAGGCAAATGCTTTGATTCTTCCAAGTCTACATCATTTCAAAAGTAATGCACTGACTTTGAGCCCGTGATTGTTTCTCCAATTAGCTCCCCAAATATAATTCCCACTAAACTGTTTTTGGCTTACCCTGATCTGGATAAAATTACCTTTCTAAGTCCTCAAAGACCACAGTTCTACTTGATACTTAATTATTTCAAAGGTGCTTTTTCAAAAGGCAACTGGAGTATGTTTTTTCCTTGAGGAAGAAGACATTTCACATCTCATCCAAGAAACTTCATTCAGTTCTGATGGAGCTTCTAGGATGAAAAGTGAAAATCTTCTTCCTCAAAGAAAAAACATAGTCCAGCTGTCTTTTGAAAAAGCACCTTTGAAACAACCATGATCTGGATGACTGAGAATCTCCATAGACATTGATACTTGACTAATTGATACGTTGTGTGGTGCGTTATCCTAAATCATTATCTCTGAGTGCAAAGAGGGAGGCGTGCCATGAGAATAAAACTTGGTGGGGGAAAATACAAAGGAAATATATTCCAATGTTTTGATAAATACTTCTGGAAAATCCTCCTTTGCTTTGAAAAAAGGGGGAAAGAAAAACTTAACACCATGCCATCCCAACCCAGGAAAGAAACTTATTTTAAAAATTCAGAATTATAACAATTGAGTTTAAACTCTGTTATTCAGTATTATTATTATTTTTAATAACAAGTTTTATTAATTTTTTTGTTTGTTTTACAGCCAAGTGCTTACAACACATCGTGGAGATAGGGCACTCCATAGAACAAAGCAAAAGATACAGTCATACATATACAATTTAAACTACTACTTTAAAGGTTCCCTCTCTATTTTATCAATAAAGAAAAGAAAAAAGAGAAAAGGAAAAAAAACACACAAAAACAAAAAACAAAAGCTATCAATCATATTTTCACCCGTTTTCAGGCTTAACCAACTTTCAATTAACCTATTTCAATTTGGTCTTACATAAACATATAGTATACAATTCGAGCATTCCTAAAATATAAATTGTTTCTCACATATACCTATTATTCCAATTTCAATTTATACTTCTCAATCAGATTATATCTCTTATTCTATTCTATTTCACATACATATTTTGTAAGTAAACATAAGTTTATATATTTTAAAACCATTACATTTTAGCCTAAAATAATAAAACAATAATTATTTCTATAACTATTATATTTTAATGTTTCTCAACTATATTCTATTTCATATACTCTATCCAATATTTTTATAGATCAATCCAAATCCCTAAAAATTCCTCAATTGTTTCAATTTAGTCCACTTAATACATTGCTAATTACCATTCAATTCTTGTGAGTAAGAATATCAGTAATATTTCACCAATCTCAATCTAACTCCTTTAGTTTTAGATTTTCCAATTTTCCCTATTGCCATTCCAAACCATAATCAAATCCATAATTTAGATCTAATGTTGACTCAGACCAGAATAACCTTAAAAATCTCAAAAGTATTAGCTCGATCAAAGTCCAAAAGCCCTTTTTACCCATCAAATGAAGTTTTAGCTCTCATTTTTAAATCTAATTCTAGCATTCTTTTTGTGCCAGGTAGGTTTCCACAGCAGGGCCTCTAATTCCTCCCATCTTAGTGATTGGCTATAAGCCTTTCCCCACCATTGAGTCCAATCATAGTCTTCTTCTCTTTTATCCAGTGTTGTCTGCACTATCATATTGTCAGCGTTTTTTGTGCCTCGTGTTTGGAAGTCCATTCCTGTTGCTTTTAAAATTGTAAATGTTTTAGTTGAATTCTGCTTTTGGTTATCAGAAATCTCCATCATTTGCATGTGGGATGTATCCTCTTCCTCATCAATAGATTGTGAATATATTTCATCCATCTCGTTAAGTTGTAGATCTGATTGTATGTCATAGTCAGTCAAAGTTTGAGCTTCAGTTTTTAATTCTGAAACCTCCTTTTCCCTAAGCGTTCTAATATGTTCTTTAAATTCCACTCTCATTTCCAAAAAAATTTCTAATATAAGTCCATAATTAATCTGTGAGTAGGATTCCATCCTCTCTCTCTTTTTTTTTTAGTGGAAGTTCAGCTTAAAAAATAGATTGCAGCGTTATAAAATATAGAATCCAAACCGAAATACATTTCCAAACAGAAATAAAAAAAAAAGCAAATAGTCAAGTCCAGCACAGAAATAAAAAAAGCAGCAAGAGTCCCAATCAGTAGCAGTCAGTTATTATATTATAGTCTAGTCTGGGCATCACGCCAAAATCAGGGAGTGGGAGTTCAGCTGAAGATAGTTACATTGTATCAGTCAAAGTTTCTGGGCTTCACGCAAGTTCAAGGTTGCATTGTAACCAAAACAATCCACATGAGTCCGCCCAGAAAACAGAAGGTTTTTTTTTTTTAAGTAGGCAATACTGTTCAGGAGGGGGGGAGGAAAAAAAGCATTCCACCCCCCTCCCTAAAGGTTTTCACCTAAACTGAAGATAAACAAGCCAAGCGAGAGAGTCACAGTAAGGATTTTTTTCAGGATACCCGAATTCCAACAGCTTATATAAACAAAACAAAACAAAAAAAATAATTATTTTTCTAAAGCCCGTTTTCCCCAGTGTCCAAATGCTGCTTTCTCAAAATAGGGAAATAGTCCTTAAAGCTGTTAACAGGGAAGTAGATAGATTAACAAGAGGGAAGGAAAGGTCTCACCCGGATCTTCCACGGTGGTTCTTTTTGCTTAGATGTTGCTGTGACTTTCGGCTGGAGCAGCTAAGTGATCGGCCATGTTACTGGCCGATCTTTTCCCCGTCGGCCCAAAGGTGATTTCTCGGACCGCAGAGGGAGCTGCCGCTCCCTCCGCGATCAACAAGTGCCCTCCTCTACGGTGGTCGCCCCTCCAGGGCGACTTTCGACCCTGTCCAGGGTCTACCGGCGGGGGGAAACCAGACGGCAAAGAGAGCAAGTTCTTTGCACGTCCGCTGGCGCTGCAACCGGATCCGGAAATCTCTTATTCAGTATTATTGACCTGGAGTTTCTGGACAAATGCTTAGTGACTAATATAACTAATTAGGCAGCTGTAGCCACTACTTTTATAACTCTTTAAGAATGTTGGGATGAGGGACCAAGAGGAGAAAAAAAAAGAATGGAAATAGGTTATTTAAAAAAAAATATCTACCATTCTCCCACTTTGCTTCCTTTCAATTCTGTTAGCACATCACTGAGAGATCTACTGCTGGTCATCCTCTCCCAATCCTATAATATAACATTTTCTCTGTTATTGCTGAACTGAGGGAGATCAGAACCATGTGAACCAATAGGACAGCTTAATTAGATTCATCCTTAAACAGTCCTAAATCAGAAATAAATAGATAAATAGAAACTGGGGGGAAGGGGTAGAGACCCCTGATTCAGTACCTGTTTAGATGAACCAACCAGCTGAGCCATCTGCTTCCTTGGTCAAGAAGCTTCAATCTTTGCACTGGTAACATATAATCACAGATCACTCAATCAGTGGTGTCACAGCCATCTTTTTAATCCTCCCAGCAGCTGCTAAGCAAACTGGGAGGATTTCACTTTTCTGTTCCCTCCCCCACCGTTTGAGGAAAATTCCTTAAAAACCCTCAACAACAGTGGCACAATTAGTGTTGATGCCACTTTAACAGTTTAAGGGAAACTTACCCATTCCCCCCCTTCTGCCTTTTCCCATACTTTCCATGTGGTTGTAAGGGACATGAAAAGAACAGTTAAACCTCTGCTAAGTAGTTTGCATAACACAGTTGATTGGCAGGAGTTAGTTTAGCCCCAAACAAACCTAGAAGTGTTTGGAGTTAAAATTAACCTTTTTTTGTCAATTATCTGGGTTAGGATATTTGTTCAACACACTAATTTCCCTATTTCTTCATTCAAGCAAAGCTGCTATTGAATCCCTTAACCTCCCAACTGTTTTCTGTGTTTTTCATAAATTTACAAACAGTCCTACCACTCATGAGCTTTGATAGAATGCCCGTTATGGGTTACATATTGCACATTCCATCTTGCTAAAAAAAAAAAAAAAAATCGCAGTGACTAGTCCAGGCAGTCCCCAGGACTCAAGACTGACTTGAAGGCACAAAATAAATAAATATAGCCACTGCCTTTCACTGAAATGTTATTTCAGTAAGACTTATTTGCTCTTCTGTAACAAACATCAACTGTCAGTCTTGAAGAAGTGGACAGAGTTCTTGGAGATGATAGTGTTGCCACTTGCATCTTAAATCCTTGTCCTTGGGTTCAGGGGACAGTAGATTTTTCTTTGAGTGAGGAATTGGTTCCACCATTTTTGGAGGAGATGGTGTGGCATCCTCTCGAGGTAGCCATCTGTGGACCCAGCAGCACTAGACAATTTTTAATTAGTGTCCAAATTCCCTTTCTAGGGCAGTGGTAGAGGAAGTAGTAGGGCTGTAGAGGAAGTAGTAGGGCTGTAACTATAGAAAGCCCTAGTTAAAGAGGATTTGGACCCATTGCAGCCAGAGTTCAGGCCTGGGTAGAGTACTAAGATTGCATTATATTTGTTATTGTCTTCTGTCTGAACCGGGAAAGGGGTTTGGCAAGTTGCCTAAGCTGCTTTCAGTCCCATAGTTTGTAGTATCCTTCTGGATTATCCTTGACTGATTGAAGTAGAAGATATTACAGTGGTTCTCCTTTATTTGGGATTAGTTGGGGCAGAGGAGGTGATACAATATATATAGCCATAAACTATGAAGACTGGCTTTTTAAACAATATATAGAGCCCAAACCAATCAAACTATAATATGGTTTTGAATAATGTATCAAGCAAATCTCTATGTAACTTTGAGTTTCATTGCATTAAGCCAATTTTTGGGTTTGATCTAATAGCATACTAAACTAGACTTGTTCAATATACTGTATTTTTTATAAAATGACTTAATGTGATATGTGAACCCAACGACTTACCATACAACAAAGCAGGTTTGTAAGTGAGATCTTGAAACTGATTGGCTTTAGCATGGCATGCTAGCAACTTGTCATTGTTCTGTCTGTTCATTTTTAATTCAGTGTGCTTGGCTCTGGGGGAAGGTTGCATTCATGTGGAGGTTGTTAAGAGACCAACAATTTTAAATTTGCAAAATAACTTAAAACAGTGGAACGTAGGCAGACATATTTGAATGTAGGATAATGACCCATGACTTTGGTTGGGTTCACATAGCCTTCTGAAAGGGGAATATACCCAATTTCAACTTTTACAGTATTCTCATGTTATTGATTAGCCTTTTTCCTGGCCCATGGTTTTCTCTTGGAGAGATTTTTGCCAGCTTCTTGCATCAATGGTGCTCAGCTTGACCATTTCAATGGGAAACAAGGAAGGATAAAGCAGTTGTCCTTCTCTTCACCCCCCACCCCCATAGATCTTTAATACATTAGCTTGTTGATGAAGCATTCATGTTCTCATGTTTCCAGCTAACCTTCCTTGGCTCCTCACTACTTCCATAGGTTTAGTGCCATGACACTACAGAAATATTTCTAAATGTAGCTGTACTCTACTACCAAACCATTTTTTGGAAGCCACTCAGGTGAGGCTACATCATTATGAAACTTTTTTAAAAAAAATGCAGACCAGACTTACAGCTTCTGGAAGTGTTACTCATCCCAGTCTAAGAACTCAGAACGTATGCAGGCTTTAATATGTGTGTAAGATATAGTGTGTAAGATATAGTTAATATGGTGGCATACGACATATACAGGTAGCCCTTGACTTACGACCACAATTGTGCCCAAAATTTATATTGCTAAGTGAGAAACTTGTTAAGTGAGTTTTGTCCCATTTTACAACTTTTCTTGCCACATTTGTTAAGTGAATTGCTGCATTGTTAAGTTAGTAACACAGTTGTTAAATGAATCTTGCCTTCCCCATTTACTTTGCTTGTCAGAAGGTCACAAAAGGGCATCACATGACCCCAGGACACTGCAACCATCATAAATATGAACCAGTTGTTAAGCTTCCGAATGTAAATCACATGGGCCATGGTCATAAGTGTGAAAAATGGTCATAAGTCACTTTTTTCAATGATGTTATAACTTTGAAAGGTCACTAAAAGAACTGTTGTAAGTCGAGGACTATCTGTATTTTTATTAAAGTTTCTGAGTCTGGTTCTAAATCAAGATCTTTAAGCCCTGAAAGTTTTCTGGCCACATCTGGAAACCATCAGTTTTAGAAAAATGTATTAGTCTTTACTTACTGATTATTGTTTATATCCATTGTAACCTTTCTCCTATTTTAAAATTCTTTTTTATTCAGAGAGCATCCAGAACATTTTTAAAATGCTGAACTTTGTCCAGAGAGCTAAAACCATGTGACAGTAGAGATAAATGAGAATTTATTCTTCCTCTTTTCCACCTGTTTTGAGTATTTCTCTCCCCTCCAACGTGTCCTCCCTTTCCTGTCCCCAGTTTCAGTTCTTGGAAATAAATGGCTCCATGCAATATTATTGGCTGCTTTCCAGAAGCTTATGAGCTCTGCTCTGGGCCCCTGGCATTAACTGAAATTTGAGTTCCATAGGGCACTGAAATCATGGCTATCAAGGCTATAAAAACATTAGTGTCTCCTGGAAAGAGGGTTGTAAATTCTTCAGAATTCCCACCAAGAGTGTTAAAGATTTCTTTCTTTTCCCCAAGCGCTGTGAAAGAGGCTCTGCAATAAATTTGGGAGCTGCAGATGTCATTAATATATCTGAGCATTTGGCACAGCAAATATTATGTGCCTTAAAATGTTAATTCATAGTCTTATTCTTAAACAGGTTTCAAAATTGCTTTAATGGATCCTCCCCCCAATGTACACATTTCTTACAATCTTAACACACACATTATAATTGGAAGCAGTATAATGTTTGACAAAGGCATTCTAATATTAAAAAAGGTAAGCAAAACATCCCTATGTATATCAGTTTATAAAAAGATCTTAAAATTTGCTCTCAGACAAAAATCTATAGGATTACACTCATCTGCACAATTACCCACACCCACTGGATAGATTGATTCTTCCTTCTGTATAAACAAACATAAGAATAAGACAACTTATATATTAGTAAGTCAGGTTCCTTTGGAAAATTGAGCATAAATGTATTTCAATTTAAAAACATAACAATAAATTCCTCAATACAATATGCTAAAATAAAATGTTCAGCTCCAGAAACCCAGCATGATCTTGATAACAGTAAAACATTTACATTCCAAAATTTCCCCAAAGATGTCAGGTCATATGAGGGTTTTTTTTTAACCCACTGTCTTTTTTAATCTACATGAGGTAAAATAAAACATGACATAGGTGACATTCAGTTCCATTAGTATCCTGACTGCATGGGACCTGAATTCTAAGAACTATATTTAGCCCTCTGTGCATGTTAACTTTTTTTTCTTCAGTCAAGTACTGTACATTTTCTTTATGCATTCTTGTTTTTTACATGATAATCTTCGATACTGTTCAAGAGAAAACATACTGATAACTGTACACGATGCATGGGAGCTTAATGGTTGATGTAATTATACCTCAGGTTTAATAGTTGATAATCATCTGTCCCATCCTATACTGGAAATTTAGAGGAGTGCCTAAAGGTCTCCTAATGGTTATAAAACCATAATGAATATCTTAATTAAAGCAATATGGTCTTCATAGCTGCTCTGCTTTAGTTAAAGTTTATCTGCTTTGGTGACCTGCCTTGCTTTACCCAATTTATCCAGAACAAAGAATAATCGTATATCAGCAGAAAGTTCCTTTTCTCCTTTCCTTCTCAATTGATCTCTCTCCCCATGCCCCCTCTGCTCTCCTACCTCTCCCTCCACCCCATAAAGCATGCATCTCAATTACACAGGTCCCAGCGTAATTTCTTAGTTTTTGCCTCAATCTACTGTAGTAGCAAAATCAGGCATGACATCTCTCCAAACTTGAGGGCAAGAAGAGTTTTTCTGATTTGGACCAGAGGAATGAGAAAAGGCATAGCATTTTCTCTTGCATCATATCCTCCCCTCCCCTTGCCAGTTTTTAGGAGAGGATTCTCCATAAAACCAGCCTCTCTGGCTTCAACAAACTCCCTGCACATGTCAACAAGAAATAGTATCGTGGAATTTGCAAGGATCTTTTGTTCTCACATTCCTTTTGTTTCCTAAACTCCAAAGCTCCCTTCACAAATGGTTCTCAGTAGTATTCCATTGGCCAACCTATGGCAATGAAAAAGTGCAGTCTAAGCTTACTTTCACTTAACAAAGTCAGTTGCTTCTTTGTTTGTTTTTGAAAACTGGTATTTCATCTGATCTTTCCAACCATTTCGGAATCAGGAAAGAATCTTATAAAATACAAGTGTTTATTTAAACTCAGTTGTTTCTACCACTTACCTCTAAGGCTGTATTAAAAGACCCAGCATGGCATGAAAATCTAAATGTTCCCAGATCATAAATCAAGATCCAATTAATATTGGTAGTTTACCTTAAGCAGTCCATACCATTACCATACCATGAAGAAAGAGGAAGAGTTATCCTCAGTAGTGCAGAGTTTCTCAATTTTGACAACTTTAAGATGTGGGGAGTTCAATTCCCAGAATTCCCCAGCCAGCATAAAGAATTGAATTATATATGTCATAAAGTTCCGAAGGTTGAAAAATGCTGGTCTAGTAGTTAGACCCAAACATCACAGAGTACAGTAGCCCTGCAAAAATAGGGTCCTTCCAGACACTTTAACTCTGTCCCTTTTAAAAAAATCATTTTTCAAATTCCTTATGGTATACAGAGGTAAGATGATATCTGGGCAGAAGGAGAATGGGGCTGGATATGCCTTGTCCCAGAGTAGCTCCCTCCTTATGCTACTACAATTTTCAAAGAATTTTTTGTCCTTAAAATAGATAATTGCCATTTTCAAAAGTGAGATCCCTGGCAAGATAGTTGAGTTACCTTCCGCCACTACATAAATCAACACAGTCCTTGGTTTGTTTGATGATCTAACTACCAGTAGATCATCAGGAAAATATTATTTCAAGAATACACCATTCCTTGTTAATGAGTGCTGCAAATTTGTGAGCAACAAAAATATGAATGACCAACAGACAAGCAGCAAAAAAGTATAAAAACTCTCTGCTAGTGGTCCAGAGCTTTGTAGCCCAAATGTAGCAATCCAACTTTGTCTCTGTAGTAGTGAACACATTTCCTAACTAATAACCAATTTCTGCAATTTGTATAACTAACTTGCCCTTTCTATTTTCTGCTCCAAATTTTCTACATAATTCTGCCTATATTATTATATCTTCCCTTTTATAATATTAAAAACATTGAAAACCCCATAACTTATATAGCTTCAAATCCCCCTAACATTAGACATAGATCCACTTACATTGGTAAATTGGAAATGTTTCCAAATGTTCTCCTAGGCATCCCCAATTCATTTGCTTGTGCTTCATAAGCATTTCTCTTCATGAATATAATCTCAGCTGTGTTCTAGGAATATGACTATCATAGAGAATATATCACTTTGTTGGTTGTATCTTAGATTTATGATCGTATGATTTATGATTTATCACTGTTGCTTGTTTGTACACTGAGAGCTTATGCACCGGAAACAAATTCCTTGTGTATCCAATCACACCTGGCCAATAAAGAATATTCTGTTCTGTTCTGTTCTGTTCTGCTCTGTTCTGTTCTGTTATGGTCTAAAGCAAGCAAATGTCTGAAGTCTACATTCTCACTTCAAGGCAATTCTGGCCATCTCTTAAGCTGGTAGTAAAATTAATTTATAGGTGAATCATAGAGCAATATAGGGGAAGTATCCACAGAGAAGGTAAGTGACTTGGAAATTTCTTGCATATTGTACAGTATATGGATTATATTCTAGAGTTATGCATGAATTGTTTTAAAAAGGAATGAATAAGGATATAAACCTGAAGATACATGTATAGCCTGAATGTCTTAGAGTCCAGCCTGAATGCCTGTTACCAACATCTTATTAGGCGTATTATTGTTATGACACTTCTGACTGCATGAGTGGAAAGTAATAGGTACTGGAAGCTTGGTTTCTCTTAAAACCTGAGTTATCATAGTGTTCACAAAGGCTGAAGGAGAGGCTGTTTGGGTGTGTGTATTCAAAGCACAGGGACAGAACCTGACGCTCATAACAATGCACTCCTTTAAATCCTAATATTCAGGTACACATAACACAAGGTTCCTGTACCTCTTATATCTAAAATCTTGTATGTCGTTCTGGACTCTTATCCACCTGTACTGCTGCATGAGTGACCATAGAGGCAATGAACTAAACACCATATGGAAATGAGAGATCTAATATGGTAAATGTTTATGAGAATTACTCTCATATTCTATCAATAGAAATAGTGAGTTGACACTAAGATACCACTATTTCCATGAAGATAGGTTTCTGTTCACAATTACACACAAACCACAGAGGTTAATGACTTATGGCCACTGTTGACCTTGGGCTGATTCTGAAAAAGTAGTCCAGATGTGAAAGTGACCATACAATGTGGCCTATTAATTACATGAGAGACCAATTCAGTCTCTGAACACTGAGTCTTGGGATTTTTGTTTGTTTTCTTATTTGATAAACTCAAGCCTTAAATGCTAACCCTTGAAAGCAATGTATAAGAGTCCATGAGTTGAAGAGGCAACAGGCATACCACTTTCTTTCTCAAGTTCACACACCCCTCACCTCCACATCTTCTATAGTCTATACTATAGCATAATACAAGAGAAATGGGGAAAGGAGACAAGGAAGGCTACCCACCCACCCCCATGCTGAGCCTGAGTAGACTTTGTGAGAAAGCTTCACTCCATCTGCAGCCTAGCCCGGTGGGAGTCAATTAATTCTGAATAACCTAAACCGACAGAGGTATTTGCATTCACAACCTGACTGATGACCGTATAAAATTGATTTATGAAATGAAGTGCTTCCCCACCCCTTATCCCCGATTCAGGCCATAATTGATTATATGTGCTGCAACGAAATTAAAGAAAAGAAAAAAAAATTAAAAAAGAAAAGAAAAAAGGGAGGCCTCCCAGGCATTGCTCTATATTCTCAAAGTTTCCCGGGATTAGCTGTTCTATTCATCACTTATCATTTTTTATTTAAAATCTTGCTTCCCATCCCCTTCGCTGATGCCCAACTTTTGTTACATTAGCTGCTTCTCACGATAATGTGCTGCACAGTGAAAACTACAAACAAAAGCTATAGCAATCAGGATAAGTGCAGTTTGGTTGGTTTAAGGAATAAGAACTTTATTTGATATGATT
The DNA here is from genome assembly GCA_023970755.1 of Azemiops feae. NCBI lineage: Eukaryota > Metazoa > Chordata > Lepidosauria > Squamata > Viperidae > Azemiops > Azemiops feae. The sequence goes on from JALGBA010000099.1 coordinate 317,316, forward strand.
TCATATTGTGTGAATGTGTAGCAAAAAGTCTTTTCAGTATGGATGTGCCAGGTACTGCCAAGAGTGATGTTGACATGATACTGTGGTCCTTAAATTTGGACACGCTGTCTTAAAATGACGGTGGGGTGCTCCATGGCAAGTTGCCCAAAGATTTTATGGTATGGCTACCTTTGTTCATTATGTTGGTGAAAATTTGTATGGCTGTTACTCTTACAAATTTTTAAAGACTATTTTGTCTCCGGGAGAATTGCATTATTTTGCTACACAGAAGCACAAATTACTCAACTTCATGTTCTTTAAGTGCTGTTAGAAAAACACCTTTTTTTCCCCTCACACATCTAATGAACCATACCCACACATGGACACATGACAAGAGGTCCAAGAGGACTTGCCATTTGATGCAGGAGAATCACTTGCTATACACTTAATGTTATGCCACAGTGGCAGCACTGGTCCTTAGTCTCCAGCTAGCTATTCTAGATGCCTTGCCTGGCAGCAAGCGGATATAGCTGCTGGTGAGAACATTTTGCCTAGTATCAATTGCTGCCTGCTTCACTCTATCTAATGGTGGGCTGATTTCATGGTAATGCCAGGACTAATAAAAGAGGATATTTGTATCTCAGGGTTGTACCAGTAGCGCTTGGTGCTCTCTGAGCTCCATGGTTTTCTTGCAGACGTTTCGTTAGTCAACTTGGTAAGATTTCATTAGTCAAGTAGATAACAGTGCTAGGTAATACTAACATTGATGTTACCTAAGTGGGTAATGAAACATCTGCAAGAAAACAATCAGCCTCGGAGAATGCCAAGGACTCCACAATGCCTAGACTGTTTTATTCAGCATTTTATGTGTGACAGAATTTATACATAATGTTTCATGGGCTCATACCTCTCACTAACACCAAACCAAGTGCTTTGTGGTTTATCGTGATATATGAACAAGCGTACTGCTTGCAGGTATAATAAATATATATATATATTGTGTAATTACATTTTGTACAGAACTGGATAAAACCAAATGCAGGTTTTTTTTTTTACAAAGGGAGATAAGCTGGGTGCATTTAAAATATCCACAACAGTAAAAATCCTCAAGTTTAACATAAGATTTATTTTTCCACATGTATTCTACATTTTAACATTCTAAAGTGGACAATAAATAATTTGTTAAATCTGGATGGTACATTTTGGTCTGCAGGAAATTATTTGGCATGGTTAAGTCCCAAGGGAAAGGGACTAGTATCCTTGCAAATACAAAACTAACATTCTAGATGCTCATATAGCATGCTTTGCTCTGAAATCTAGTTTTCTGCATATAGATAAGTTTTTTCTTTATTGGAAACTGCATTTTGAAGTGGACCCAGCCTTGGAATGGTTTTAACCAGTTTCTCAATTGGTTAGAATTACCTCAGGGACTGTGCTTCATTACTATTTACATGTGGGAAGTTAACTGCTGCTCATATTGAATTCAGGAGTCAGCCTGTATCAGTGAGACAACACGTAAGGAGGAGGGAGAAGAGACAATAGGACCAAACAGGCTGATCTCATGCAAAGAAGGACAGCAATGCTGGCTTGAGACACTGGCTGCCTCAGTAAGACGGTCCCCTCTCTGAAGCCAGCACCCCTAAAATGTTATGGGAACATGTTACTTGTAGATACTTTCCAATGCAATCTGAAGCAAGCTGCATCCTCTTGTAGGCAGGCTCTAAATGAGAAGGTTTGTTTCTGTATGGGAACCCTCCTGCCCCAGTTTTAATCCAGCCTGGAAATTACCCATCTGCCATCTTAGAAGGGTGCCACCGTCTCCTAAGAAAACTCTTATTTCTGCTCTTCAGTTGAACGAATGTAATATTTTCTACCCCAAAAGTTTTTACATTCCTGAGGTTGGAAAGCAAAGAGGTGTCTTCTCTTTAGTGCTATTGAAGAGAAATAGTTGGCAACCACAAGAATCATAGTTGATGCAATTTATGTCATCTGTCCAAGCCCAACAGCAGCTTCTTTACAAATGTTAAAATTATTAAGAAGTCTCTGTTCTTTCTTATCTGCTCTGTAAACAAACAATAAGTTTTGCCATTTGCTGTTTCACAAACTGAGATTTAGTCTTAGTTTGCTAGCATGATGGATACCTCCTAGCAACTTGGAGACTTTTCTGCTTTTTTCTTTTTTAAAACAACTAGTTGGCACAAATAGAAACAGCTTTTACTAGTTTTGTCTACTTTTGTGTTTATTATACAAATATTGCTTTGTGGTATATATAGTAAGTACTTATGGTCATCTTTTGGAAAGGTCTCACTTAAATTAAGAACATTCTTAGGTCTGTTCTATGCTTGCAAATCTGTCTTTTCAGATTAACATAATAGTTGTTGTGCACAGATAGAAAATCATAGCCCCCAAAATATTTGGGTGAGGACTAAAATGAGGTAACCATCTTCCAGTTATAATAAGAGCATTCCATTAAAAATATGATACTCAGTTTATTACCTCAAAACTAAAGCCTGAATCTGAAGAATTTTCCTTGCATCTTTAGTGGGAATAAAATGAATCTTCACTATCACACACAAAACCACAATACCGCAAAGTATGTATATTCCTGACACATAGCCAGAACAATCCAATGATGCGGTATAGCAGAAGAGACGGAAATATATAGATCTCTCTATGTGTGTCGCTGTCCTCATTTCTCTCTGCCCCAAATCTGAGATCTGGGAGTTTTTATTTCTTTTAATTTTTTTTAATGTAAAAGGGTCACCTGTAGGGGATTTTCAACCAGTGAGGTCTGTTGTCAGCAAAACATCTTCCAATTTAGGCTATTCTCAGTTGGAGGGGGTGGGGGGTGTCAGGAAATTCCAGCTAGGGATACTTTCTTCGGATTGCATTCTCTTTAAATGGAAATTCCATCTGTTTCTTCCTTAGGGAGGCCAAGTGCCATGGAACCGAATTACCATGGAGAGCAGACAAAAAGCGTGCATCAGATTTGTTGCTTAATTTTAGAGAAATTATGTTTCCCAGAAGTAACATTGCTGCTTAGCTCTCTTCTTGCCCCTGATTTCTGTTATAAAAATGGGGAAAGAAAAGAATTTAAAGGACATTCTTTATTTTCCCCACAGCTGCCTCCTGAGCCCCCCCTTGCTCCGGCTTGCCCAGGCATGCTGGGTAATGCCATGTATTCTTAGACTCCCAATGGCCCCCCATTCCTGTCAATTAGTTACGGAACGCTCCTGGGATTCATGCCTGACAGCTCTGGCAAAGCAGGAGAAATGGTCTCAGTAGGGAGCAAGGGGCCTGCCTTCTTTCTTCCACAAGAAATACCTTTCTCAGCAAGGCTTTGTCACAGCTGCCCCTGCCCCCTATCTACACACATCCACACACATATGTGCATGCATATTGTGCCTGATTGTGAGAACTTTTGGTACAGGACAGAACCAACTGAAGAAATGTTGACGGGCTGAAATAAAACTATTTTAAAGCCTCCTGGTTTCCCTCAGCTCCTCTGTGGCCACTCTTATGAGTGGTTCCTATTACAAAACTTCCTCTCAATTATGCAGCTCTAGGACATTTATCTCCTTCAGTGTCCATGCTTTTCACTCACTTACAAAAATAACACCTTGGGGGGGGGGGATTAGATGAGTACAAGAACTTTCTGATTACAGATTGCTGGAAAACCAATTTTAAAGTTCTTTTTCAATAGAACGTAATTCAGATTGAGGGTAAGAATGTGGTCCTATAATACGTTCTAGAGGGGAAAATTCCACTTCTTTGTTGCTAGTTTGTTTCATGTAAATTGGCTTCTTCTTGTATTATTTCTGTTGCTGCTCTCTTAATTTCTAGAACACCTATTCAACCAAGTTCCTTTTCATTTGCTCTGTCAAAAGCTTTTTGGGAGTACGGCATCCTCTAGTTCACCTGTAGTTCTATGCTAGTTATAGTCTAAAATTGTCCTAACTTTCCTTTGCCTCCTACTCTCCAGGCAAAGCAGGCCTCAAATAGAACAGAAGGAGAATGCGGGTCTGTTACTGCTGAGCTGCCATTAGAGCTTCCCGGTGCCATGCCTAGGCAGTAGCAAGGCAGCCATGAGGGCAGGGCAGTATTCCTCTCAGAGCTTCCTCAGTCCTGACAGATGGGGAAAGGAGTCAGTGTGTTCCCCTTAGCATGTGTGCAAGTGGGCAGCTCATCTTGTCTTTCTCACTGCAGCATTAAAATGCCCTGTGATTTTTAGAGAGCATGTTTTAGACACATGACATAACACAGACTTCCTTTCACTTCACTCCACATCATTCCTCCCCTCCAGCCTCCAATTTTTGAATGCAGGTGTACTGGTCTTCTAGAAAACTAGTAGATCTATGTTTAGAAATTGCTTGAGTGACAGATTATTGGCACAAGCATCCTGTCACTCAGGCAGCACAAAAATTCTCCAAGCTTCTGTCCTACTTGCTAAGGCAAAGACTGCTGATAAGTTTTCCTGATGATTAGGAAGAAATAAAGCCAATTAATAATTACTGTTAAAGTTTACATTAAAGTTACCTTTAGTTGTCCCACAGTCAAGTGTACAGTAAAATATACAGGGACAGGACCTCTGATGATTAGATTAGAGCTTGACAGTTGGGGAAGCACAAATTATGCCAGCATACTTTTTGTCAGCTCATAGATAGCAGGAATGTATATTAATACGTTATGAGGAAGAGCCCAATGTATGTTTGTGTGAATGCTGGCTCTTAATCAGTCTCTTGAGCTATGGCAAGAAGGATCAATTCCCAGGCTTATACTTTTCAGCTTTCCTCCATACCTTCTGCCTTGACCAGAAGACTAACTGTTGAGTCTCTATTTTTATTTCTCTAAGTTCTCTGCCTTTAGCTGAATTATGGATATACTCCATTGAAGTGTAAACGGACCTCAGCAACTTTGCTAGTCTCTCCCTTTTATAATCTTCATCTCCCCACTTTCTGCAGTTGGTTTAAAATGTGCTGGTTGCTGTATTCAGTTGGTTGCCCATAGCATTATTAACAATTTGTTGGGTTAAAATTCCTGTTTTAACCTGTCCATGGCTAATTGTCATCACTGATTGTCATGCAATTATGTGGTTGCCTTATATATCAACTATTTGTTTATTGACAGCAACTATAGTATCATTTTTGGACTTAACCAATACTTCATGGAAGTAATCCTTCATGGATTACTGCCTTGTCGTGGCGAAGGGGCTTGCGTAACTCAATGAAGTTATGAGCTATGCCGTGCAGGGCCACCCAAGATGGACAGGTCATAGCAGAGAGTTCTGACAAAATGTGATCCACTGGAGAAGGAAATGGCAACCCACTCCAGTATCTTTGCCATGAAAACCCCATGGACAGTACTAAAAGGCAAAAAGATATGACGCTGGAAGATAGCCCCTCAGGGGTCGGAAGGTGTACATATGCCGACTGGGGAAGAGCTAGAGGGCTAGTACTAGTAGCGCCAGGAAGAGTGAGGCGTACTGGGCCAAAGCCGAAAGGACGCTCAGCTGTGGATGCATCTGGTGGTGAAAGGAAAGTCCGATGCTGTAAAGATTTTTTCTTCATAGGAACCTGGAATGTAAGATCCATGAATCAAGGCAAACTGGATGTGGTCAAACAAGAGATGACAAGACTGAACATCGACATCTTAGGAATCAGTGAACTAAAATGGACAGTAAATGAATTTAATTCAGAGGACCATCAGGTATACTACTGCGGGCAAGAATCCCTCAGAAGAAATGGAGTAGCCTTCATAGTCAATAAAAGAGTAGGAAAAGCAATACTGGGATACAATCCCCAAAATGACAGAATGATCGCAGTGCGAATCCAAGGCAAACCATTCAATATCACAGTAGTCCAAGTCTATGCCCCAACCACTGGTGCTGAAGAGGATGAAATTGACCGGTTCTATGAAGCTCTACAACACCTTATAGAATCAACACCAAAAAATGATGTCCTTATCATCATGGGGGATTGGAATGCTAAAGTAGGAAGCCAAAAGATAACTGGAATAACAGGCATGTTTTTGGGCCTTGGATACAAAATGAGCAGGGCCCAGGCTGATAGAATTTTGTCAAGAGAATACGATGGTCATAGCAAACACTCTTTTTCCACAACCCAAGAGACGTCTCTACACATGGACATCACCAGACGGTCAACACAGAAATCAGATTGACTATGTGCTCTGCAGCAAAGATGGAGAAGCTCTATTCAGTCAGTAAAAACAAGACCAGGAGCTGACTGTGGCTCAGATCATGAGCTTCTTGTTGCAAAATTTAGGCTTAAATTGAAGAAAGTAGGGAAAAACACTAGGCCACTCAAGTATGAACTAAATCATATCCTGATGAATATACAGTAGAGTGACAAATAGATTTAAGGAATTAGATCTGATAGACAGAGTGCCTGAAGAACTATGGACGGAGGTTCGCAACATTGTACAAGAGGTAGCAACTAAAACCATCCCAAAGAAAAAGAAATGCAAGAAAGCAAAATGGCTGTCTGCGGAAGCTTTGCAAATAGCTGAGGAAAGAAGGGAAGCGAAAGGCAAGGGAGAAAGAGAAAGATACACCCAATTGAATGCAGAATTCCAGAAAATAGCTAGAAGAGATAAGAATGCCTTCTTAAATGAACAGTGCAAAGAAATAGAAGAGAACAATAGAATAAGGAGAACCAGAGATCTCTTCAAGAAAATTGGAGATATGAAGGGAACGTTTCATGCAAAGATGGGCATGATAAGGAAAACCCAAAATGGCAGGGACCCTAACAGAGGCCGAAAGGGATTAAGAAGAGGTGGCAAATTACACAGAAGAACCTATAACAGAAAACGAGCTTAGCATCCCTGATAACCACGATGTGTGGTCACTGACCTTGAGCGCAGACTCCTAGAATTAAAGTGAAATTGGCCTTAGGCAAAGCGAGGAAACAACAACGCTAGTGGGAGGTGACAGTATTTCCAGCTGAGTCTATTTCAAAATCTAAAAGACGATGCCGTAGAAAGTGTACACTCAATTTGCCGCAAATTTGGAAAACTCAACAGTATGGCCACCAGATTGGAAAAGGTCGTTTCCATTCCATTCCAAAGAAAGGCAATGCCAAAGAATGTTCAAACTATCGCCCGATCGCACTCATTTCACATGCAAGTAAGTTATGCTTAAAATCCTACAAGCTAGACTCCAGCAGTATGTGGATCGAGAAGTCCAGAAGTACAGGCAGATTTCGAAGAGGCGAGGAAACTAGAGATCGAAATTTCCAACATACTCTGGATCATGAGATCACAACAAATTGTGGCAAGCAACAGTGAGAACTGGACATGGAAGCACTGATTGGTTCAAAATTGGGAAAGGAGTCCGGCAAGGCTGTATTCTGTTGCCCTGCCTATTTAACTTATATGCAGAGCACATCATGAGAAAGGCAGGGCTAGATGAATCAAAAGTTGGAATTAAGATTGCCGGGAGAAATATCAACAACCTAAGATATGCAGATGATATCACTCTAATGGCAGAAAGTGAAGAGGAACTAAAGAGCCTCTTGATGCGGGTGAAGAAGGAGAGTGCAAAAGTTGGCTTGAAACTCAATATTAAGAAAACCAAAATCATGGCATCCGGCCCTCTCAATTCCTGGCAAATAGATGGGGAAGAAATGGAGGTAGTGACAGATTTTATCTTCCTGGGCTCTAAGATCACCACAGATGGGGACTGCAGCCAAGAAATTAAAAGACGCTTGCTCCTGGGAAGGAAAGCTATGGCAAATTTAGACAGCATACTAAAAAAGCAGAGACATCACCCTGCCAACAAAAGTACGTATAGTCAAGGCCATGGTTTTCCCAGTTGCAATGTATGGCTGTGAAAGTTGGACCATAAGAAAGGCTGAATGCAAAAGAATTGAGGCCTTTGAACTATGGTGCTGGAGAAGACTCCTGCGAGTCCCTTGGACTGCAAGGCGATCAAACCGGTCAGTCCTAGAGGAGATCAACCCTGACTGCTCCTTAGAAGGCCAGATCCTGAAGTTGAAACTCAAGTACTTTGGCCACCTAATGAGAAGGAAGGACTCACTGGAGAAGAGCCTAATGCTGGGAAAGATTGAGGGCAATAGAAGAAGGGGACGACAGAGAATGAGATGGCTGGATGGAGTCACTGAAGAAGTAGGCGTGAGCTTAAATGGACTCCAGAAGATGGTAGAGGACAGGAAGGCCTGGAGGAACGTTGTCCATGGGGTCGCGATGGGTCGGACACGACTTCGCAACTAACAACAACAACAACAACAATACTTAGGCCTGTTTAATAAAGTTGAGTGTTTAGCCCTGCTCATCTTGCAGTCCTTTGCATTACTACTTCTCTGTTGTCTGCTGGCCTTGTACCTTCAGATTGTCCAGGATTCAAAGAATACAATGGTCAGCTTAGTCAACAACAGTGTAAATAATTGGTGGCAGCAACAGGTGTTGGAGGAACCTTTCTAGTGGTCAGAGTGGGGTCCAATACAGTTGCATAGGTTGTGATTTCCTTGAATTGCCACTGCTTGAAAGAAAGTTTAATTAGAATAGTAGGAGATAATGATTTTCCCTTAAGTGCATGATCAGTGTGTATATTTGGTGCATTTTTTCTTAAACAATAACAACCTTGGAGGATATCTTGACTTACTGTACATGCCATATTTACCTGTACCCTGAAACGGCCTCCTGACTGGAACCAGTTAGTAGATATAATAGAAGTAATGGGCTGCCATACTACCTGAGATGCTTTAGAATCAAGCCAATAGCTCTCTCATATACCTTAGTTTCATACAGCTACTGTAGTTAATAGATGTGGGTAGACCTAGGCTCCCAGAATTTTCTAATCTAGAGACAGAGAACTTCCAGGCCTTTGACTGAAGATAGCTTGCAAGGTCCCTGATGCAAAGATCCTCCCCTCTAAACTCAAAACCACCTTCTATTTATAAGGAAGCCTGAGATGTTTGCTCTACCTGTGTTTAGGAAAGATGGCCAGAAGGCGGAACAGATAGGGCTTCTTTTCATGAAGCCATACTTTCGGTTATAGCCCAGCCTATATGCAGAGAGACATTCAGCTCTTAAGCTACATTTAGTTCCTCAGTCATAACAATTTTTATTTAGGAGCATGCTAAACATAATGCTATATGTGTCATGTGGAATCCTTCCTTCCTTCCTTCCTTCCTTCCTTCCTTCCTTCCTTCCTTCCTTCCTTCCTTCCTTCCTTCCTTCCTTCCTTCCTTCCTTCCTTCCTTCCTGGTGGAATTTCATTGGAACTTCCATGCTGGGAAGGAGGGAAAAATTGAAGCTTTTCTTCTGAGATTAATACCTACTTTATATGCAATATTGGATTGTGATATTGAAGTAAAAGTAGATTAAACCCATTATCTCTGTGTGTGGTAATTATAGAACTTTTCTCTGACATATACAATGGCACACATGCAATTTAAAAAGCATTGATGTAATTCCAAATGTTATATATATAACATTATATTTAGGTTTACCCTAAGCCAATGGCTGTCTCTCATCTTGTGACAGCTAATTCTCAAAGTTCATTATGTATTTTTTTTAATGAAGTGTTTTCTTTGGATTGAGCAGCATCAACTGGTGGTCTGGTTCAATCGGGTGTCCTTGAATTATGAGAGACAAAAAATAAAACATTATTTACCTTATACTTGTTCACATGTTATTAATCTTTATCATGTCACCTTTATCTAGCTGTAGAGAAACATTCCCAACCAATATATTGGAATGTATTTTATATGTATTATTTTTGCTGCTAAATAAAACCCATCAAACTTCAGTTTACAGTATTTCTGTTCCAGAGTATACTTTTCATATTGACTCTTTCAACATGTGTTGCCACCTGGTGGCCAGCTGGGAGATAGCAGATTCTTTAGGACTGGGTGAGTGCTAATGGATTGTATGGAATAAATATTGAGAGAGTTATAGAGAAAAGATATTCCTGTCTCTTCAGCTTACCAGAAATTCCTAAAGTAATAGTGGACAGATCCTGGAGATAGTCAATGGCTGTGCATTACTCTTTTTCCCATGCTTTAGGTTGCACTAATGTTTTTCAAACTTGGTTGGACTAGAAGACCTCCAAGGTCCCTTCCAACTCTGTTATTCTTTTAGAAGGAGTTCAACTTCCAGAATTCTGCAGAATGCTGGTTAGTAAATTCTGGAAGTTCAAGTTCATGCTGTTTAAAGTTGCCAAGTTTGAAAAACAGTAGTCTGCTCTGAGGTTCCAGGTGTCTGGGAGCTTTTTCCACCTCTTTATACTTCTCTTAAAATAAGTTTTGTTTCTTAAGAGACAGAAAATAAAAACAATAACATGTGAAGGGGCAATCCACCAAGCTTGCTAAGTAACTTTTAATATTGTCTCATCTGACACTTTATACGCAAGGTTTTCTTGTATGTGCAAAGGGAAAAAGGGATCTGCATCACTATCTTCTCACCAGGTTTAGCCAGTGCCAAGACAGTCAGGATGCCTTTACATCATGCCCTTCATCAATAAAGAGTTGAACTGCATTTTAAAGAGTCAACATGTTCTGCAGCAGGGGTTAAAATCTGTAAGATGGTGGCTCAGGTATTGTAAATCCAAATCCCATCCCTTTTGTTTTGGTGCATATACAAATGGGACAGATCTGAGATTATCTCTGTACCTGACATTTCCCTAGACCACCACTGCTAAGTTTCCAAAATTTGGAATTTTGTATATTCCTAGAACCATTTGGGAGAAACCAATGTAATACAGTGACTATTTTCTGTTCTGGAGGTCCTTAAGTTAGGCTTACAAGCATTTAACTATTCAATTTCTGGTAAATTGAATTCCCTGAAGCAAAGTAATTAACAGGTGTTGATGCAATGATGTTAGTAAAAATGATTAGATTATATTAATGGTGATAGAGTTAAGATCTAAAATTGCTCCTGTTTATCTTAACCCCATCGTCATTAATATAATATAATCATTTTTATTAACATTTGTTTTTTGCAAAACAAAATTCACTGTAGAAAATTCATGGAATTTTACATGAGGTCAAGATGAAATTAACTCTCCTACTTCTTCATTTTTGTTTTTTTTCTTCTCAGTTTAGAAATCTGCTAAAGAAAGAAAGAATAGGCCTCAGTGACACATATCATTGATCAGATCAGGTGTCCTTGTTGTCCCTGCTTTATACATGTGACCGGTCATTAATAATTACAGGTAATCCTCGACGTATGACCACAATTGAGCCCCAAATTTCTGTTGCTAAGTGAGACATTCGTTAAGTGAGTTTTGTCCCATTTTACGACTTTTCTTGCCACAGTTATTAAGCGAATCACTGCTTGTTAATTTAGAAACATGGTTGTTATGTGAATCTGGCTTCCCCATTGACTTTGCTTGTCAGAATGTTGCAAATGGGCATCACATGACCCTCAGACACTGCAACCATCATAAATAGGAGCAGTTGCCAAGCATCTGAATTTTGATCAGGTGACCATGGGGATGTTGCGATGGTCGTGTGAAAAACGGTCATAGGTCACTTTTTCCAGTGCCATTGTAACTTCAAACAATCACTAAATGAACTGTTGTCATTCGAGGACTACCTGTACCTACCTTGGATTTCTGCTTGCAAAGACAACCAACAAACTAGAAGAGTGAGAGAATTGTGTGAAATGCATTATTTCATGTTGATTGTTCCCATATCAAACATGCTATTTTCAGTGCTTCAGCATATGACTTAGTATGAAATGTGCAGGCAATCTACTGTGCATTTTTCTCAAGGCAAGACTGCCCCTACTACACATCAGTCTTTGTTCCCTGGCATGGACTAAAGCCAAGAACATGAGGGAATGAAGAAGGCTCATAGAAGAAGGCATTTAATCCTCAGAAGAAATTCTCTTTTGAGATCCCAATAATATTGATGCCTCTGGAACAGACTGTCAACATTTCTTCAAAGGCAATTATTGTAATGAATACAGTTATGATAAAGTACTCAGCAGGCATAGATCTCACAAGTCTGATTACAGGGGCAATCTGTCTGGTATGAATAGCTATAATTCCCATATCATACAGGGTTCTTCTGTATCCCTGACAAATATTAGCCTTGGAAATAAAAACATTCACAATACAAAATGACTATTTTTACTAGAATAACATTTTTTTGTTTTATATATAAGAAGGAGTCCTTTCATTTTATCTAATTTTTAGATCAGGAATAATTACTTCAATAAAATATGTCAAACCTCTTGAATGAATGTTCTGAGGAATTGTTTCAGCACAAATTTGATTGAAGCTACTTAATATCGTAACAGGATTCATGGATCATACAGTTGATTCTACCTATTCTGAAAATATTTGTAACTGCTGTTTGATAATGTACCACTTCTGAGCAAATACATCCTCTTTCAAAAATCAAGCAATCCTTGACAACTACAAGCAAATCTGAGTGTGTTCATCCTTTTTCTTTTACTCAGTTTGGTTATGTTAAGCAAACTGAGGAAAGTTGCCATCTGGCTAAAAAAACAAGCAATATCAGTTGGATGTGGAGAAAGTTGACCGTGGCTTTTCATGAAACACAGCCCTCTGTAGAAGAGTAAACTAATCAAGGAGAGAACCAACCTAGCACTAAAGAGATATTTCCTGACAGAACAATTAATCAGTGGAACGATTTGCCTCCAGAAGTTGTGGGAGCTCCAGCACTGGAGGTTTTTAAGAAGAGATTGGATAACCATTTGTCTGAAATGATATAGGGTTCCCTGCTTGAGCAGTGGGTTGGACTAGAAGACCTCCAAGGTCCCTTCCAACTCTGTTATTCTGTTATTCTATTATGATGTTTTTCAGATGTGGCACTGAGAGCATAATGAGCCCATAACGTGATTTATTTACTTTCACTTCTGTCATTTATGGCCTAACATGTTGTGTAAATCTAGCTAATGGTCAGGTAATAATGAATTGTAGTTCCAATATACTTGGAAAGTCCATAGATGACTAAAGCTGGTCTATAGCCTTCTAAATCCTTGGCAGGAATATGTAACTGCATCAATTCAAAAACAGTAATATTAAAATGTCTTTAGAATGTATACACTTTTATGATTAATGGTTAAAATGAGAATGTTTTTATTACAGGCAAAATGAGGATAAACTTCCTGCTTCAACTGGCATTCTGCCCTCCAAAAAGAAAAGGTTTAGGCTGGGCAAAGCTGATCCTTGGCTGTCAGGTGAAATATTGGATATTTAGTACCCTGAATCTGTCTTAAAAGAAACGCCATCAAATCCTGGCTCCTAAATTTTATCTACCATATATTTCCCAAAGGAGGAAATCCTGAAGAAACACTATAGTGAAAACTTTGTTCCAACTATAACTATGCCCATGAATTTGCATAGCATGGTGGGGTCTGAGGCCTAAAACACAAATATACTTGCTTGGACATGGGATTTGGAGATTATATGAGTGTGTCATTGTGAGTTTGCCTTTTTTATTATTAGAGTTAACTTTATTTCTGGCCACCATTATTTTTCCTATATTTTTTTATGTATGTGTCAACGCTGCTAACATTGGATGTTCTTGCTTGACAATATATGAAGATGCAGACATTTTTTATTTAACGTGTATTACTTTTAGAGTTAGAATTAGATGGTGCTGGAGGGGAGGGGGAAGAAGGTGCATGGGGACTAGTTAGCCATAACAATATCTCAGTAGAGTATTCTTTTTTTAAAAAAAAAAAATATTTTATTGGATTTTTATGGGGGTGAAAGGGTTACATCAAGGTGCTTAGGAAACACCGTGGAGGTGAGTATATCAAACATCCAAAAAGACAATCACAGATATATAGCTCAAATTAATTCATTGAAAATTCCCTCTCTAATTCCCTCATATAGTCTTACCTATTCAAGTTAATACATTTCTAAATAAACTTCAAACAATCCTATCAAATATCAATCACATTTCAATTATAGAAATCCAAGTCCTGTTTTTAGGCTTTACTAATTTACAGTTACCATATTCCAATTAGCCTTAAATAGACATATTATTAACACTTCGGGTGTCCCTTTTTAACATAATAATTATATCTAAAATGAGTATATTATTCCCGCAGTAACATTCTTATATTTTCTTCATTAATACCATTTCTTCTCTTGTCACCAATCCCTCTTATTCTTCTTCTATTACAAAATAATTATCTTATTTAAAATAAAAATATCAAACCAACAAACAGGTTTCTATCTGACTTAAATATATATTCTATCAATTCATCTATGTCTATAAAAAATCTTTTTAACCCAGTAGATAAAGTTTACCTCTCCAGTAATTATCATATCTAAGACAAAGTATTATTACAAAGGATATCCTCTTAGAAAATTCACGTATTCCGTTAGTTATAAAATCAGTCAAAAACTCAAAAGCCTTTTTAAACCCATTAAGTAAAACTTTAAAATACATTTTTAAATCTAACTCTTGGTTTCTTTCTGTGCCATACCGGTTTCCATAATAAAATTCCTGCATCATCAAACCACAATATTAGAGAGTCAATATTCCTCAACGCTTCAAATTGGTCAAAGTTCTCTTTCCTTTCTTCTAGTAGCCTTTGGATGATAAAAGCCGTTTTATTCCATGTTATAGTTGCTAGTTGTTTGTCCACATTATCACAGTTTTCAATAACTTGTATCTGAGTGTCAGTCTCTGTTGATGTTGATGCTTCAGGCATCTCAGTTAAAATTATTCTTTGATCATTAAGCTTCTCCATAGATTGCATTTGGGATTGTATAAAGTTGGTTTGTTCCTTAGTTTCCACAATTTCTCTCGGTGTAATTTCATAGTTGAGTTGTAGACATGATTCCTCTTTAGGTTGTAAATATTGCTCACTAGTCTCTTTAGCTCCAATCTGCTCCTTCTCCACTGTTTTTCGGCCTATAATTTGATCCGTCAAAGTTTGAAAGTAAGAGTTCATATCCTCCGTGGCTTCCAAGATTTTTTCCAATATAAGTTCATAGTCCAGCTGTGTGTTAAGTTCCATGTCAGTGGTGAACAGATCTTTTAATCTTTTAGTGAAGGTTTTATTTCACCTCCAATTCTCAATAGACCAAATCACCACACAGCTGTTTCAGTTATCTTACTCTTATCATCTTTTGAAGGTCAGAGCCATCCTCTAGCAATGAAAAAAATATACAGTTGCAGTAACACTTTTCGTCACAAGATGTCCTCAGCAGGCTATAAGGTCTTTCTTTCTTTCTTTCTTTCTTTCTTTCTTTCTTTCTTTCTTTCTTTCTTTCTTTCTTTCTTTCTTTCTTTCTTTCTTTCTTTCTTTCTTTCTTTCTTTCTTTCTTTCTTTCTTTCTTTCTTTCCAAGTTAATAGATTTTTTGTTTTTCACGTTAAAAAGATGAAGAAAGGCCTCTCCAAAATAATAGACGCGTAGTTATGATAATAATGATCAAGTATAAAAATATTTTCAGGCCCCCTCAGTATTCCAGAAATTAAATAGTCAATAAAAAATTAACTGGTTGTTTTTTTTTTCAATTCCCAAAGCTGTTTTTCCCAAGTGCCCAAACGCTGCTCCCTCACAGCAGGGAAGTAATTCAAATACAAAAGCTTTTTACAGGAGAGTAATTAGGGAAAGAAGGGGGAGGAAAGGTCTCACCCGGATTCTCCACGGGGGTTCTTTGTGCTTAGTTGTTCTTCTGGCTTTCGGCTGGTGCAGCAAAGTGATCGTCCATTTTACTGGCCGATCTTTTCTCCGACGGCCCTAAGGAGCTAGCTCGGACTGAGGAGGGAGCTGCCGCTCTTCCCCAGTCAAACGAGGGCCTCCTCAATGGTGGTCGCCTCTCCGGGGCGACTTTTGACCCAATTAAGGGTCTACCGGCGGAGGGAAAACAGCCGGTGGGAGAGACAGATCTCTCCGTGCGACTGCGTGTGCCGCGATCCGGAACCGGAAGCCTCAGTAGAGTATTCTTCAAGGTTGGTTGTAATAAGAGGAGATAAAAAATGGTGGGTTATGGAACGGAAGGGAAAGTTTGCACTTCAAACTAATTGGAGAATGTGATTCTTTCTTCTTCTTCTTGTGCCATATCCGTTATCGGACGTTGGCGATCATGTTGGCGATCCTGTTTTTATCAGCAGCCGCACGAAAAAGTGCTGCTGAGTTTTGTCCAAACCAGTCTCTTAGATTTTGAAGCCATGATGTTCTTCTTCTGCCTGGACCTTGTTTGCCTTCAATCTTTCCCTGGAGGATTAAATGGAGTATGCCGTATTTTTCTGGGTGTCTCATCACATGTCCGAAATATTCTAACTTTCGTTTTGTAATTGTTTTGATGATTTCCCTTGGCTTTCCCAGGCGGCTTAAAACCTCCTCATTTCTGATCTTGTCCACCCAGCTTATACGTAACAGCCGCCTGTAAATCCACATTTCAAATGCTTCTAGTCTCTTCAGGTGGCCTTCTGTCAGAGACCAACTCTCTACTCCATAGAGCAGGATAGAAAAAATATAGCATCTGACAAGCCTGATTTTCAGTCTTAGGCTTATGTCGTGACTGCAGAAGACCTTTTTCATTTTGAAGAATGCTGTTCGAGCTTTCTCTATCCTTGTCTTTACTTCAGCGGTCATGTCCCAGCTTTCATGTAAATTAGAACCGAGGTGCGTGATCCTTTCAACTTTTTCTAGTGGTATTCCTTCTGAATTTATTGGTGGTAAGTTAACGGGTTGTTTGCTGACGACCATGATCTTGGTTTTTGAGGTGTTAAGCTTCAAGCCATATTTTCCAGATATTTCGGTGACTCTGTTGATGAGGAGCTGAAGGTCTTCATACTTACTGGCAAGCAGAACTGTATCATCAGCATATCTTAAGTTGTTGATCCAAACACCGTTTACTTTGATGCCAGCATCGATGTTCTCCAGTGCCTCGTTGAAGATTGACTCAGAGTAGATATTGAACAACAGTGGAGACAGAATACATCCCTGTCTGACCCCTCTTCTTATTTCTGCATCAGCTGAGTATTTTTGGCCTAGTCTCACATTTGCTACCTGATGCCAATACAGATTCTTTATTATTTGGATGTCTTTGTCATCTAGTCCCCCTTGTTTCAGGATTTCTAATAGTTTGCTGTGTCTTATTTTATCAAAAGCTTTTTCAAAATCAATGAAGCACATGTAAACACTGTGATTGACATCTCTACAACGCTGTACAAGAACTTGAATGCTGAATAGCGCATCTCGTGTACCAAGATTGTTTCTGAAACCAAATTGTGTGTTACCTAGACGCTCTTCAATTTTGTTGTATATTCTTTTGTGAATTATTCTCAGGAATATTTTCAGGGCATGACTCATTAAGCTTATTGTTCTGTATTCGGTACACTTCTTTGCATTTATTTTTTGGGGGATTGTCACAAAGGTTGATTTTAGCCAATCATTTGGTATCTTTCCTGTTTCGTATATCTGATTGAAGAGCTGCAGTAAAAAAAATTTCCCATTGTCTTCCAGCAATTTTAAAATTTCTACTGGGATATCATCAGGTCCTGTGATTAATGTGATTAATGACTGTTAAATGGAGGAGTGAATTATGCTTAGATACTGTGTGTTTGGGGGAGGAGAATTCAGATTTTGGCTTCTCCTATATACGTGCCAAAGCTATGTTGCAATTAAAGATTCTTTAAGGTAAACAATGCCTCAAAGTTCTTTGAAGAGCTTCTTCTTTCAGAACCATGACAGTATGTTTGTCAGATCTGTCTTCATGTGCTACCCAAAGTCACAACTATGAGATGGGCAACTATATAAATTGATATAATGAATCAATCAATCAATAATAATAAATAGTTTAACCCATTCTCCATGAGAATCTTCTTCATGTTTGGGCAATCTTCCATGCCTTTCATAGAGATAGGAAATTCATGGAATGATATTGTGTCACCCTAGGAATTTGAAGCAAGGTGCTTATTTAAAAAGAAAGCAAAAAAGCCTTCATTTTAACCTAATATGCTCCCTTCTTTAGTAGAATAGTTCAGCTATCATATTCCAAAGGAAAAGAGTACATAAGAAATACTAACTATTATGGTGCCAAGATAAATGCTTGAGTATTCATCTGTCAAATGAAGAAAGATGTAAGAATTTGATACCGTCAAAACACCCATATTATACAAGTGGCAAATTTGAAAATAAAAATAAAATTTAAAAATAAAGAAAATAAAGCAAATGGAATAGAAGGAGAAGTGCTGAAAAAAAATCACAGATCCATATAATGATAAATTATGTGTATCCAAAGAGAGAGAGTAGGACCAGGTAAATTCAAACAAACAAAAAATCCTTGTTGACTGCACTCTTTTCTAAGATATTGCAAGCTCATTTTGTATCTTTGATGTTAAAAATCTTCTTCTCACCACCTTTTACTGTGGAGAGGAAAGGGAAATTGCAGAAGGAAGGATGAAGATTGCACAATCAGAGTGGAAGTTAAAAAAATAAAAACCTCCCTTCTATTGACTCCTGACTAGCAAGAGATAAAGGGAACCACATGGGAATCATTGTTTGAAAAGAAAACTCCTGGCCTCCCCTTTCTCATTATTCTGCTATTGCCCCCCCTTCCCCCCGTCCTTACTCTTCCTACCCACCCTCTGGACATGGCCCATCCTCACCCACCCCCATTTTCTCTTGTAAGTCCCAGAAGTTTTTTCTCCCTTCCAAACTTGCACAACTCCAGGCCCCTCAATTTAGCCTGAAAGTCCCATTCAGAGTCACTGGATTGGGGAAAATCCCTTATTCACTTCTCTTCCCAATTTGCCTCATCAGCTGAGCTGCAGTTCAATCCCACACAACAAAACCGAACAAAACCCCTTGCCATATAATTGATGGCTCCTGTAGGAGGACTCCCTTGCTCTCAAGGGCTCCTGCTGTTGCTGCTTCTGTTTACAGTTGCTTCTCTCCCTCTATTTTGTGTTTGTGTGTGTGTTGCCCTTCAGTTAATCAGAGTGCACTGTAGAGGCAAGGCCTGTCCAATCTCATTTTTAATTTTCTTTTGCATCTGAGTTTAAGAGCTTGGCAATGTACAGAAAACTTTCCCCCTTTTATCCCTGGCTGCTGTCCAAGTGCCAAGAAGCCACATTTCATTGGGCAGAGCAGCATAATGTAGCCTGGTGATGGATGGAGAGACACAGAGGGGACCTACCTGAGGCAATGGAGGAGACAAAAGGGGAATACACAGTAGAACGTGGCACAAGGGAGAAAGCATTGAAAGGCAGCTTGGTTAATGGGCTGGATCAAACTTAGCTGAGTTTTGTGTCTTTGGTGCCTCTGTGCTTCTACTTAAGATGAGCAGACTTCTCGGGGGAGGGGGGGAGAGAAATCAAGAGAATTTTTCCAACAGATCAGAAAATTAAGGTCACCTCCTATCAGGCACAAGCAACCAGATCCACTCTTGAAAGGTTCTAATCAGCTATTTTATTGCATTCTACTTATATTACAAGCATTTCCCCAGTGTGCTTGTCTTCTCTTGGGAACAATCAGATAGGATCCCATGGTGTTGGAATACAGTAGTGATAAATACTCTTCAACCAGTAGATGGCAGTGTTTATAAGTTTGTAGTTGCATCTATGGTATACTCTATGTCTTTTTCTCTGAATAAAGTTTCCTGTTTCCTTGTTGCAGTTAAGCAGAAAAGCACATGTAGACTGTGCACTGTTTGTTCTGTAGGGCTATATACAGATTTAGGAAGAGTCAGGTTTATGCTTCTTGTAGCTGTGCAAAGATTGAAGGTTAGTTCCTCACTTGACCCTTTTCCTAGCCTGGCTGGGAGTTTCCCAACACCTCCAGGTATAACCTTACTAAGTAATCATCCAATCCCATTGATAGAGTTTCAACAATATTTTCCCACTATATTTTTCACTTTTCCACCCATCCTGTACATGGTCAAACAGATGGTTGAGAAGGAAGAGACAGAATAGCAGCCACAGGCTTTTTGACTCAGTGTTATGAACAATCAGTCTGAAAATACTGTACTGTACTCAGGGCATGATAATAGCCATCTTGTAATAGAGGTAAGCATGCCACCTGATCAATTTTCTAAGTTTTACAACGTGCACCAAAGTTTTCAAGATAGAAAGAAAAAATAAGAGAGAAAATCAGGATGTCTTATTGTTTCTAGCATGTGGCTTTTTGGTCATTGTCATGTTTTCTTCTGTTTACCCCATGTATTGTTCCTTTGGAGTCACCAAAATAGAAATGGATTTCATTTGTTAACAGAAGACCAGCAGTACAATCTCCAGCTGGTAGAAAATTACTCATTATAAAAACTTCAATTTGACATTGCTTTTGAATATCAGTTTTCTTCCATAAGTAACATTTTTAGTTAGCATAATTAATTGAAATTGTCCCTCAAAATTTCTAAAAGAGCTTATATAAGAGTCAAATAATATAATATAAAAATAATAACTAGGAATTTTTTTGAAAAGAATCTCGACCATAGCAAATAATTTTTAAAAATATGTAGCACTGCATGAAGTACTGTTCTAATACAAAAGCAGTCTGGATAATTGAAAGAACCCCTGTTTTTTTTAATGTGCTTATGTTCCATCTGATCATTTCTATGGCAATGCCTGGCTAGTTTCAAGTTCTCTGAAACTTCTCAGGCTGATTTAATTCTTGCCAGAGGGCAATTCCACATAGCAGCCTGAGCTGCTGGTTTCCATATTGCTCCAGGCTCTTTCAAAAGCCAATTTCAGAAATTCCAGCCTGGCAATCTAGATTGTGGTAGATTGGTCTTTCAATCCTACAATTCCTCTGTAGGTCTATAGGAAATTCTGTAGCAAGAAAGAACTTTCTAAAAAGGAAAGAAGTAACATGCCTATTTTGTAATTTAAATATGATAGAGATGATAGATAGATTAGGTAGGTATGTAGGTAGGCAGGCAGGCAGGCAGGCAGGCAGGCAGGCAGACAGGAGAGAGAGAGAGATAAGAGGGAGGGAGGATGTAAGGTCACTAGCCCTTGGCAAAACTTGAGAAATCATAAAATCCCATCATGAAAACTCAAGCAGAGGCTTCTTAAAGATACAGCACTTTATTTTCGATCGAAAATAAAGTAGGAACACTTTATTCAGTAGGAACACAATCTGAACACTGGCAGTGTTGTGTTCAGAAGTGCCACACCTTGGAAAGTTAGTAGCATTGCTTTATAAACTTTGTTAGCCAATGAAAATCAGACAACAGAGTCATTACATTATAAGGAAGACATCAATCATTCCTGTACACTCCCTTATTCCCTCCTTCAGTACATCCCATCCATGTACATGTTTCCCACGCTTGCATGAAATTTGTCCCTGACAAACGCTGATCACAGAAGCATGATAGCAATAGTTAGACTAAACAATTTCTTTTTGTTCCAGTTACAGAACTCTTCAGAGGGGTAATTTTGCATTAAGAGAAGCAAGTGAAGGATGTTTCACCTAGCCTCGACAGAAACTGAAAGTGTGCCCACGGGAAGATAGAAGGGTTGAATGGAGCATGAGCTTCTAATGTGAATAATTATCCCTAACCCTAACTCTCATGACGTTAACAGTCAACTATTGAATAAACCACAATATTATTAATCACTAACTAGGAAAGAACATAGCTACTTGGCATCCCAGGACAAAATGGCTGCCCAAGTCAGCAACCAGACACCCTCAGGAAGGGAGGAGAGGGGATGTACCAGAGACAGCATCCAAGTGAAACTGGTCCTCTAGTCTACTAGAATGAAATGAAGCACTGGAGATCATCTGCTCTGAATGGCTTGAACTGGAAAACAGCAATTTTGAATTGTAGCTGGGAATGTCAAGTGTGGGATGTATTCGCAATAGCCTTGGTATTGGAAGAGCATCACATAATCCATTCCTGCACTTAGGAAACCATGAGCAGCCAATTCTGCTGGTAAGCCAAACAGGAGGCAGAGATTTGCCTAGAATTATCCTTCAGTAGAATTACATACGTAGAATTCACCTGAACCCAGTATCAGTTGATGGAGGAAGGATTTAACAAAAACAAAAAAAGTTCTAAAACAATTTGTCAAACCAAGCTGTAATCAATTTTCCCCTATGGATGTGTATTCCATGCATGACAATTGTGTTTCATGTTCGCATCTGTTAAGAAATCTATTATTTTAAAAAATTCTGTTCATTCAGAAATAACATTTATTTTGTTTATTAAATATCCAAAAGTCATTGCCTCATTATTGCCTTATTATTATGCCTAAATACATAGACTTCTCCTTGGTGGTTAATGATAAACATACTGTTCTTTATCTCATGCAATTTCTCTTTATTAGACTGTTCCATTACTGAGATACTGAACTGTAACTATATATATTTTTTCTACTTTGTCCAATGTATCCATCAACTCCCTGTAGCTGCTAGCTGACATACTCCAAGGGCCTTGTCTGGATTTCACAACGAAAGGGGTCACTTGAATTTGGACTGTTATGCAGCAGGGACTTCCAGGATTGGCTGAAGCTTGCAAGAACTGTCTGACTCTAAGGAGTTGGTGTCACCACATTATGGAATATTTGCCATACATGGAAATCAGTAGAAAATTAGGGAAGTGCTTTATTTGAAGGAATGAAAGGTTTATCATAGAAAATGAGACATAGACTCCAGTAAGCATTTTTGTTTTGTTTCCTCTTTTTGTTGTAGTTCCCAACTTTATAAACATTTATCTCTTTTTCAGTGGGGTCTAATAAGTTGAACTAGGGATGCTTACTAAGCCAGTTGTCTCTCTGCCTCTAAATCTAAATGTGTACAGATCAGTGTAGATGTGTTCTGTATCACTCTCTTTTGAAAGTTGAATATTTTTCATCTCCTGCCAGACATTTTCTGAACACAAGAGTTCTTTCTTCCATCTCTTCTCTGATTAAACAAGAGAGTCCTAAAAATAATCTTTATAAATGGGGTTTAATGGACTTTTGACATTGTAGGAGTCAAGGAAGACATGAAACCATAATCTCAGTATTATGTGGCTCAACTCTTGATTAAACTGTCTCTTTTAAAACAAAACAAAACAGCAAAGAAAAAGATCATTATTTTCCACATGACCCCAAATGCAGCAGGTTGGAGTCTGCACACACATACTCACACAAATCACAGATTTCAATCCCATCCCTTTTGGCAGGCTTGAACAAAAACTTTGGTAGGAAGGCAAAACAAGGGGCTGTCCTATTTCTCAGTGACTCTCACTGTGAATATTGAGCTATTTTGAACAAATTCACTATGTAAAGAAACTTTTCACTCAAATTGCCAGCTCAAGGTACAGTATTATGATGTCATTGGCAATGAAACAACAGTGACCTATTTCTCACCTTTGGCTGCTGATCAAATCACTGGTAGGAAAATGGACAGGATGCACTTAAACCATAAACCATACTTTTGGGGAAAGGATTCTCATGTCAATTGTGGGATACATGGTGTACTGCCAATAATTGTTTTAATATAGCTTAAAATAAAAAGGTATCAGAGTCATGTTGGTCTATAGGGGGAAAAGAAATCTAAAATCCATAGATGGGTAACCTTGTAAGATTTAAGGTTATAAATTAAAGCAGAGGTTCCCAACCTTTTGGGTACCAGGGACCAGTTCTGTGGAGAGCGGTTTTTCCACGGACCGAAGGGGGAGTGGTTTTGTGTTCTGCCTGCATCTCGCGGATGGGGCTTTGTTTGTTTGTGCAGACTGGTTGCTAGCATGCCGTGGCCAGGTACTAGTCCACGGACCGGGGGTTGGGGACCCCTGAATTAAAGGGTCAATGTGGCTAAGCTATCTGTATTCAAGTTTGAATTCCAACTCAAAATGGTAAAAGGTGCCATTTATTCTTCCAGCATTTAGGACGATAATAATAGTTCCATTAAAAAACAAATTTGTGGTGGCTCATAGATAGTGCACCTTATCCAACATAGGTGATTTAATTATAATAAAACATGAATCATCATTCTTAGGATTGTTTCATTTCAAAAAGCAGAGATCTCCAATGAATCAAATAATCTGAAAAGCTGAACTTAGGAAAAAATGATTTAACAACTTGAGATGTAGCTGAGATTTTCATTCTCAGAGAGCTGACTGGTAAAGCTCATGGGCACTGAGAGCCAATCTGGAAGTGACACAAATGCCATATGTGGAAATTTCCATGGAATCCCTGAAGGGATCATCAATGAAGTTAATTGGTGGAATACTGAGGATAAAAAAGAAGAAGAAAGCCTTTTCAAACAGCACACAATGTATGGAATACCATGACATATAGATGATAATTCAGCTAGTAATGATGATTGAATGCTATTTCTAGACTTTGAGACTGCAAGCTTTTAAATACCAGTCAATGTTATTCCAAGAACGAAAGAAACTAGTAGATTTTTTTATTTGTCTGGCCACTATAAGAAACAGGACAACCGGAGTAGATAGACTTTTCCTCTACTTATACTGCAAGATTAT
Source organism: Azemiops feae (assembly GCA_023970755.1). NCBI lineage: Eukaryota > Metazoa > Chordata > Lepidosauria > Squamata > Viperidae > Azemiops > Azemiops feae. The sequence goes on from JALGBA010000099.1 coordinate 341,687, forward strand.
TCTCATAATTTTAAAATTACCTTAAAATTATTCTTTCCTCATTTAAATACAATAAACTTTTGATTGTATCAAACATATTTAATAATCAATTTATCACAATTATTAATTGACTAATTAATTCAAACTCTCTAAAGAGGCTCAAATTTTGACTTCAATTTTCAAAGAAAAATTCTATTGTTGAAGAATACAATATTTGATGACGAATATTTCTTTTCCGTTTTGGAAAATATTGGTATTTGGATTTGACACATGCATATGAAAGAATGAAGAGATAGTAATTACAAAAGAAAACAAGGCAACTTTCTAGTATTTGGACCCAATTATTTTTTAAGATTTAAAAACCTGTGAATTCAATATCTCTGAAAAGTAATGGAACAGTTGGTATAAGGCCCGGTCTGTAGGCATTCATTCCTATTAAACTAGCCCTATAATAGAAGGAACACACTATTCACTTAATTTGTATTTATATTTTCTAACCATTTTCAAAGCAATTTGAAAATGATCCATTAGGCTTCTGTTGGTCCAGCTTATTTACTGGACTCTTACCAGATTTTTCATGAAGCGACATTATTTGTGCCATTATTTATTTGCCATTAAAGTTGGTATTAACTTGCAGCTGTGGTCCATAAGTGGCATTTAATGGTTGATCTTCAATAATTGCATAAAGTTGATACTGACCAAGGTGAATGCAAAGAAGAAGTCCTTATATTGGGATAATTTTTTAACTTACTGATTCTGATTTATTTACTGCTCCAGTATGAAGACTATGGATGGCTCACATAAAGCTACATATATTAAGTGTGAAAATAATCAATTATAGACCACTAATGACCATCAGTCAGTGTCAGTTTGGTGTAATGGTTAAGGCACACAATTCACAGCCCTGTCTTAGACACAAAGCCAGCTGGTCGCTTTTTCTGAGCCCTAGGGAGCAGGCAATGGCAAACCACTTCTGAAATCTTGCCAAAAAATTGCAGGCACATGTTTAGGCAATCACCATGAGTGAACACTGACTTGAAAGTGCACAAACACATAAAAGCAACCTAACAACTAATCCAATGCATCTTGAGATATGATATAATTACCATAGGCATGTCAAACTGCTGGCCCACGGGCCGGATGCGTCACGCCGAAACCACACCCACCCCATTGCCGGCAATGGGGAAAAAGTCCCAATACGTCGTGCAATGTCATGTGACATCGCGAGTTTGACATGCCTGATCTACCATGTCCCCAAATGCTCTCCTAAGCAACCATATTTTCATGAACATAGATGGTCTGAACAGTTGGGGATAGCCTATTCCAGACGTGAGGGAACATCAAGAAGGGTCCTTGCAGATGATATTTGTTGTTGTTGTTGTTGTTAGTGCGAAGTTGTGTCCAACCCATCGCGACCCCATGGACAACGTTCCTCCAGGCCTTCCTGTCCTCTACCATCTTCTGGAGTCCATTTAAGCTCACGCCTACTGCTTCAGTGACTCCAGCCAGCCACCTCATTCTCTGTCGTCCCCTTCTTCTATTGCCCTCCATCTTTCCCAGCATCAGGCTCTTCTCCAGTGAGTCCTTCCTTCTCATTAGGTGGCCAAAGTACTTGAGTTTCAACTTCAGGATCTGGCCTTCTAAAGAGCAGTCAGGGTTGATCTCCTCTGCAGATGATATACTAAGCAGCAATTCTCTTTCTCAGATCTCAGTGGCCAGGTTGAAAAGCACTTGCCAAGAAATAGAAAATATATGATACTTTACTGAGAATGAAAATGTTATAAAGCATCAAACATTCGAAACTCTTCCTAAAGACTGAACATTACATATTATGTTAGACTACTGTAACTATGACCCTTATCCCATATGGAAAAAAAACATGAATAAAATCTAAATCCTGGCTTCCTATAGAGAAACAGCTTCTTCTCGTGTCTTTCTGACTCACAGCTGGATGCAACATGTGTTCTTATGTGTTACTCTTGCCTATTTTTTAATGAATTTCCATGGCTAGCTGCTATGCCACCTGCCCCATCACAATGACATTGACAGTTTTAGGCAGGGCTTTTTTTCTCATAGAACACTCAGAACGGAGTTCCGGCACCTTTTTTGGATGGAACCTTTTAGGGTAGGCAAAGTGGGTTGTATGACATGTGTGAGTTCCGGCACCTTTTCTTTTTACAAAAAAAGCACTGGTTTTAGGTATCACTACCCTTTGAGCTCCCCACTATTCCAGATGCATTTGGGATCCTCTGAGAGTGAGACTATCTGGGAAAAACTGGACTTCAGTGGCACTGGAGGTTGTCTGCTAGAGTCCAGTGACTCATACTTTAAAACAAACAAATATAAAAGTACATGGGGAAGAGACTGAATTGAGACAGTGGCGTTAACACTTTTAGGCATCACTGCTTTTTCAGGTCTCCAAATTAGTCCTGTGTAGCTGCATTCTCCTCATTTGGGATAAAAAAAGACAAGTATTCCCAAATTGTTTTTGTTTCACATCAAGGGGTTATTAGCCCTTTGGAGGAGGTATGATTTCAATCTGGGAAATGGAGGAGGCGAAAGGTTAAACACCCCATCTCTCAATGTCATTGCCCAAACCCTGTTCTCATACTCATAAATTCTCCTGTGGACAGCTGTTACTGAGTTTTTCAAAAGCTTTCAGGAAATTTAATCACAGATCTCCCACATGATGCATGATTTTGCTGTTATTTTATAGTGCAGCCACATGGAATATATTATTCATGCAGCAGCTCTAGCCAAATATAAAGTATGTAAAGTAAATATAAAGGGAGAGGGATATTGTAAACTGATACAGAATAGATTGCACCATAATCCCCAGATTTTCCTCATAATATAAAACTAGTATCTTTTCAAAATCGTTTATAAGAGAACATGGATTCTAATAGTATCTCCCACAATGGCCACAAAATCAGATTTTGAACCAAAATAATTTTTTTTGTGTTTTACTAGATTTGCAGATAGTAGATTCTGTAACTGATGGGCAAGCTTGTTGGAACCGAATGCTTTATAAAAATAATGATGGGGAAAAATATTGGCATTTGATCACTGCAGTAATATCATTCTCTTGGTTGAGATTTTGTCAGTCCTTGTGGTATACTAACCTTATGTGTCCTTTCTCTAAATTGGGAGGAAACTCAGAATCCTGCTCAACCTTACATCCCACGTTTTGTCATTCTAGGGCCCCTCGAAGTCTTATGTCACAATTCCTAGGATTTCCTTCAGTTATGACCAGTGGTTAATTTTAACACTCCCAAGAATCATTTTTTGAGTACCTTCATAGCTATATGCATAGCCTTAAAGTTTTTCCTTCCTCTTCCATATGCTCTATTAATTTACTTTGCAGCTAAACCCATACAGTTCTGGTTGATATTAAAGACTTTTTAAGCAGTGTTTCCCCCTGTAATGTGCTGTACTGTATAGTATCCAGAGGTCAAACTGAATCTTACCACTGGAAAGAAATAATATCAGTGCACTGAATAAGCCTTCTCTTACTTAGAGTTCTCCTGATGTGATTGCATTACAATCCCCATTATTTCTAGCCAGCACAGGCCTGCCTTCCTTGAACAGGAAAATGTTTTATCACTTTGCAGAAGGCCAAAAAAAATATAAAAAAATTATATACAACCCCTGAAAAGACACTTTTCCTTTATTAAATGTATTTCTGAAAGTAGCTAGAAAAGTAGTGAAATAAAGATCTTACTAGTGCACCAGGGAGCTTGGAATTCAGAGGGAGGACAGTCCTTATCTTAGAGATAAGTAAATAAATGGGTGCCTCTTTCTTTTAGAGCTATTTCTGCATCTCAATACAAGCATGCCGCTATGATGGGTTCATTTCACATGTTCTCATGATATTGCTGTCATTTCATCCTTATCCCTAGTTGATGCAGCTGAAAGTTGTCTTCAACTGTTCCGGTTTTAAACTAGTGTCTCCCTTTTCTCTCAACCAATTTTTGCCATGGACATTTGGGATACTTGATGCAGTCAAAGGTTGTTCAGTTTCTATTGACAACCATAACTGCTGTACTGCAGGCATAATCCCTCCCCTCAGTCAGTGGGCATTGTTTACTATTGTCTCTTTTAAGAGACTACAAAACCTAGGTTTAAAATAGCAATAAAAACAGCTGCAGGGTGTGGGGGAAGAGGTGATGTGGGAAAGAGCAGAAGAGTTCAGTGCTCTTCTGAAAGAGTGCTAAATCTGTGTTTCAAAGTAGTCTGATATAAATTGACAAGATTATCCCTGTCCTGTCAGCTGTTTGAGCTGGATGACAGATACTGATGAACCTTTGCAGGCTTCTTTTTCGATACTGAGAAGCGTGGAAGGTCAATGTAGGAGTGATCACTTTTTACTTGCCATGTCTTCAATCTGCAACCTATCTGCAAGATGGGGAGGGCTACTCTTGGGTCTTGCTGTCTGCCTTGCCTCCTTCTTGAGCCTCAGCTCATCTTAGGGACAGTGATGGGTACTTGTTTTCCCTGCTGCAGTGATGCTTCACGGGAATGTAAAAAACATTGGTAGCAGCCAGCAAATATTTCTTTAAGTTATCTTGTGTTAAATCTATTTTAAAAAGCATTGTTCACTAGCCTCATTCCTGAATCAGAAGAGGAATTAGAGCAGGAAATAGTCTGCTAATATACATTTATGTTGGTCCAAGGATTGATGGATTGTACATTGATGTAGCCATCTGGCTGTGCCCTTAAGAGCATTTGCATTCAAAACAGTATGGTAGTTTACTCCACTGTTTAATATGCTAGCTTGAAACTGGTATTATTCCGTACTGAAAAAATCCCTATTTTAGGAAAGACAATGCTTTTGCCATCCCTCCTTTCCATTCCATATCACCACACTTTCTTTATAACTAGTCACAATAAATGGTAAAGGGAGTAAAGCTTTCACAGTGCCTTTAACAGACATGACTGTGGGCTTGATTTATCTCCATAGATTAGTTTGACAGATACGGTCTCATAAAAACTCCAGACAACAAAAGAGCTCAGTGTGAGAGCTTATGAGCTAAGTGGTTATGAGCTGTACTGAAATCAAGCTAGAATGTGTTTCTCAAAGCTCTTTTGCAAAGCTTTGTGCTATTGATATTTCTAGAGAAGCAATGGAATAGAAATTTCTGTAACAAAAAGTTGTGACACATTGATAATTGGAAATTTTTCTTTCTTCCTCATGCTACTTTGCATACAGTAGATCTTAGCATTTTGAAATTACACACAGCCTAAAAGGAAGAGTTGTGGAACACAAACAATTTAACAATAAAATATATTTAACCCATTTATTTCCCCATGCCACTAATATTTAAGGGCTGATAAATAAAATGCAGCAGCCAAGAAAAATAATAAGAAAATGCAACTGCATGCAATAGTGAGCTTACGGAATGCATTGCTTCCTTCTACATGTTGTGTATCATGTCCTCCATTTGAAAGAGCTATTGGAGTCATTTAAAAAAAAATATCAGCAATCTTGCCACCAACTATATGAAAACAGATATAGAATGATTCTTCCAAGTAATAATGAATTTTAAGAATATTTGCCAGATCCGGTTGCAGTGCCAGCAGACGTGCAAAGAACTTGCTCTCTTTGCCGTCCGGTTTCCCCCCGCCAGTAGACCCTGGACAGGGTTGAAAGTCGCCCTGGAGGGGCGACCACCGCGGAGGAGGGCACTCGTTGATCACGGAGAAGTCCGAGAAATCACCTTTGGGCCGACGGGGAAAAGATCGGCCAGTAACATGGCCGATCACTTAGCTGCTCCAGCCGAAAGTCACAGCAACATCTAAGCATAAAGAACCACCGTGGAAGATCCGGGTGAGAACTTTCCTTCCCTCTTATTTTCTTTACTTCCCTATGAAAAGGTTTTAGAAACTATTCCCTCCCTTGAAAAAGCAGCGTTTGAATACTTGGGAAAAAAGTAACTAATCTTTATTGTGTATTTGAACTGCTGGAATTCGGGGGATCCTGAAAAAAAGAAGAAGAAGAAGAAAGCCTTACTGTGACTCTTTCTCTCTGTTTGCTTGTTTTCAGTTTAAGTGGAAATTTTTAGGGAGGGGGGTGGAGTGTTTTTCTTTCCTCCCCCCCCTTCTGAACATTTTTATCCACTTTAAAAAGAAAAAAAAACTACTTTGGCTACTGGGTGGAGTTATGTGGATTGGAGGGTACAATGTATCCAGGAAATTGGCGTGAAGCCCAGAAAGCCTTATCGTAACATTGTGACCATGGTAGCTGAACTGCTGAACTTGGCGCTACGCCCAGACATTGCTGTACTTTTATTATAGAAAAAAAAAGAGAGAGAGAAGAAGAATGGAATCCTATCCACAGCTTAATTACGGATTCATACTAGAAAAAATCTTGGAAATGAGAGAAGAATTAAGAGAACATTTCAGGACACTTAGGAATGAGGATGGTTCAGAGTTAAAAACTGAATTTCAAACTTCAACTGATCATGATATACAATTGGATTTACAACTTAATGAGATGGAGGATTTATATCTACAATCTACTAAAGAGGAAGATGTTACACCTTATATACAAAGGACGGAGATTTCTGAGGACTAAAGGCAGAATCCAATTGAAACATCTATAGATTTAAAAACAACAGAAATGGACTCTCTAATACGAGACATTAAAAATGCTGACAATACATACAAACAACGAATAATCACCATACTGACTAAGACTGATTACATAGTGCAGACAATATTGGGAAAAAGAGAAGAAGACTATGATCAGACGCAATTGTGGGAAAATGTGTATAATCAAATATTAAGATGGGAGGAGCTAAAGGCCCTATTGTGGAAACCTGCTTGGCACAAAAAGAAAGCTAGAATTAGGTTTAAAAATGAGTGTTAAAACTTTATTTGACGGGTAAAATGGTTTTTAGAGACTTCAAGTGAGCTAATATTTTTGAGATTTTTAAGGTTTAAGATTTTAATCTGATTAATATTGATCTGAATTTTGGATTTGATTATGGTTTGGAATGGCAACTATGGAAAACTGGAAAAGTAAAACTAAAGGAGTTGTATTGAGATTGGTGAAATATTAATGATATTTTTATTTGCAATGATTGAAGATTGTATTGATTTATAAAAATGTTTGATAGAGTATAGGAAATAGAATATAGTGGAGAAATTTTAAAATATACATATATATGATAGCTATATGTTTAGCTTAGAAATAATTAGAAATAACTTAAGCTAATGTAAAATAGTTTAAAAACGTAAAGTTATATTCGTCTATAAAATATGTATGTGAAATAGAATAGAATAAGAGATAGAATTTAATTGAGAAATATAAAGTGAATAATTGGAGTAATACGGTCTGTATTATATGGATACCCGAATTGTATACTATATGTCTATGTAATGCCAATTGGAATATGTTGTTAATTAAGCTCGAAATGGGTGGAAATATTATTGATAGTTTTGTTTTGTTTTTTTGTTTTTTTTTATTGATAAAATAGAGAGGGAAATTTTAAAAAGTAACCTAAATTGTTTATGTATGATTATATGTTCTATTTTGTTTTATGGAGTGCCCTATCTCCACGATGAGTCCTAAGCACTTGGCTGTAAAATTAAAAAATTCAATAAAACTTGTTATATATATATATATATATATATATATATATATATATATATATATATATATATATATATATATATATATATATATATATATATATATATATATATATATATATATATATATATAAAAGAATATTTGCCAATCCATTTACACAGCAAACATGTGCAAATGTATTCCATTTTTTTACAGCTTGGAGAAACACCTGGAGAAAATTCTTGTTCCAGGCATCCCTATCTAGTACTACCCATTTTACACCTTCCAGAATTCCTAAACAACATAGTCCTATACGGAGGAAAACTATTGTATTCCAATACTGTTCAAACTACAAAAATATTTTTCTACAGAGAAAATGTAATTCATTGACTGTATAGAAGACAGTATACTTTTTAGTCCTTTATTTAAAAAGTAATCCAATGTAAATAATAAAATAAACTCATTCGGGTGTTTTAGCATTCTAAAAGGAATGCTAAATAGGAAACAGAGTCTTCTGTGATGAAAATAGTCTCCTTCAAGAGAAATACATTATATTTCTATATAAACTTCCGTTTACACCTATCATGCTAAGGAGATGTGAGTCACTTGTGTGTACACAACAATGAGGAGAAAATGGAGAAAAATTTTGCAGGATGCAGATGCTTTAAGGTTCCAAGGTATGGCATTTTGTTCACACCAATGTGCTTTGCTGAGTGCTCATTTTCAGTGCTTTGCACAGCCCTACTATGCAGCTGAGCTTTGTCACTGAAGAAGTTTTATAAAGACTGAAAAGCAGAGATTCAGAGTACCAGTAATTCATACCCTGCTTAACGCTCATTTGGACTAGCAAAGTTTTTTAGCCGTGTTGCCTTTGAAGATAATCTAAATGCTGCAGCTGATACAAAACGCTGTTGTGAGACTGCTGGCAAGATGCTTCTAATGTACAATTAGATCTATATTAAAGTCACTACCTTAGTAGGCTTCCTGGCCCAATTCAAATTGCTGGTTATTATCTTCAAAGCATTTATGCCTTACTCAATGCTTACTGGAATAGATTCTGCTTTTCTGATCTGGTCACCTAGAAAGGGCCTTGTTGAAAATGTCCCGTCCTTGCAAGGTAGACGGGGTGTGGACAAGATAACATTGCTTTGTTTGTATAATTCCCATCCTGTGGAATACTCCCCCTGCAAAATATATTCCCAAAATTAGTTAAATGTATTTTATTTCAGTGGTCCTGGCTGATAGTCAAGAACATTTATTTTGTTTTTGTATCAGATCTTACTGTTATGTTGGTGTTCTCATTTGCTTACTTGTTTTTGTGGATTATTTTTCACTGTATGCTGTGAGAGGTTCCTTGGATTGAGGCAGTTATTAAACACATATTTTCATTAATACAGATCAGGCAAAAGCATGCTGTGTTCATAGACATGTGGAATGTCCTATGCTCTAACAGCAGGCAGATTATTAATCAAAGAATAACTCCACATGTTCTTTGGAAATAAAAATATTGAGTGAAGTATAGTAACATAATTTTATTAAATGCTTTTCTTAGTAAACAATTTCCTCTTTCTTTGATATAAGACTTGTGTAAAAATGTATCATGGGATTTAATCTCAGAAGTAATTCAAAAGACTGCCTATTGTTCAGTATATTTTAATTCAATATATATCACATACAATACTATTTATTGACAATTTCAATATTACATTCTTTTTGAAACAGAAAGAAACAGAAAGGGTTAAGCCTGATTTAAACATCTGGGTGTTGATGGGTGCAAATGAATCAACTTCATCATCTTCTAATTTGCTGCCTACCAAAGGATTCTAGCAGTGTCTGACCAAGAGATTTAGATTAATATCTGTTAGATGCTAAACAATATAAAAGAGACCATAAGGCCCTAAATAGCAGAAATGAAAATTTCAGGATTTGTTGCTCCCTCTTCTGGAGAACTACACATGAAACATTTCTGCAAACAACAGGCTCATGAAACTAACTTTGTATCAAAAAGATCCTCATGGCATATTAAATAATTTTAATTTGTTCTCTTAGCACATTATGGTTAAATCTTGGACAGGTGATTCTCAACTTGTCAGAGGAACAAATTATGCTAGATATTTTTCCCCATGTCTAATCATCAGAGACCACTTAGATTGTCTAAGAATTTTTTTTCTCAAAAGACTAGAGGTTCTGCCCTCCAGATATCTGCTGAATTTGAGTTTCAGCCTTCCTTCCCTTTAGCGGTCCTGCTGTGGTTGCTGGAAATTATAGATAAGCAATCTCTGGAGAATGTCCTTTCTTATTCTAAATGAAGAACCACAGCTGTAATGGCCATGTCAGTTCTAGAGAACAACTTTACACCAATGGTTTTGGGACATGATAAAAAAATGTCAAAACCTTGAATTCACTAATGAATTAGAAAATGTTGCGTAGAACACTGATAACACGTACTAATTTATCATATAACATGTAATGATAGTATTTTGAGGCAATACACCATTTAATTGCTGGCATTCAGGAGTGGAGAAAAATATATGACCTAAGATCTTTTGTATTTTCTAAAGTTTTGTTTAAAGTGATAGCTAGGAAGCCAAGTGCTAAACTTCATGGTGGCTGAAGTTGCCAGGAATTGAAATCCAAGACATCTGGAGACACGAGTTTAGGAAGGCTATTCTAACATGTTGATAGTACATCTAGAGAAGAAACTTACATTTTCATTCTTTCTAGAGATTTTTCCCCCTAGTTTTTGAGTAGTTGGAAGAAGGGATAAAGAAACAGATCCAACATCCAACAGAAGTTGGAGACAAACCCTTTGAGTCACTGATTTGGAAAAGACTATTCCAGAGTTATGTCATATCTCTAATACAAAGCCTGCTTTACATATTATGCTAAGCCCTAATGTGGCTAGTTTGTTTTTGACTTAGTGTAATGTACAAATCCCACCATTTAATAGTTTAGTATTAAGAGGGAATCAGGATAGAGAATTTTTTTTTTTTTTTACAAATATTGGCTTAGCAAATATTGGCTTAGCATTATGGTCTGTATTGCCAATATTTGCCATACAGACCATATAGGTTAGAACTTATAAATTCTCAGATACCTAGCAATGGCTATGTCTTTATCTAAATGTTTCAACTTTTCACAACACTGTACATTTAACTACACTATAGGTGATAATCTTCTATATCCTTCCTCAATGACAGTCCCTTATTTTAAGTGTACAGTTGCAACCACTTAGGTTTAACATTAAATATATAGATTTAAACTGTGACAAAAAGACTTAAAGCATGGCTTTTAAAAGTATTTATTGATTACAAGTAAGAAGATCAAAGATGTATATGGTGTTTTACATTTTTTTTATAAGTATAGTTTTCCAGATCAGGTTAATAGAATTTGTCATGTTGGGTGAGAAGAGAGGGGGAAAAATAGCAAGGATCAATTCGTTTAAATCTGTAAGATGACTGGTTTACATTTGTCCAATTTTACACAGCAGTAAAAATCATTATTTCAAATCAGTCCATGACAGATGCCTTTTTCTACAAGGCGAATGATGGGAAAGCTTCTCCAGAAGGTATTGCTCACATTTGATACAGATGTCCATAGAAGGCCAATCCATCATACATTTTATGCGGCAGGCAAAAGATGATGTTAAGCAATGAGGTTCAAACACAAGAGGTACTCTGGAAATTATGAGAAGAATTCAGATTATTTTCAAATATGTCTTTTTCATACCTTGATATGTTTTGAACACATTGAAAAGGTGTACATACCCACCTATGGACAGATAAAAGTAGGAACCATCAATACTTCCTGAGGCATAAAGTCCGGCAAGAACTAATAAAAAGCTGGAATATAGTTAAATGTCAATACTATACAAAACTCCCAGGCTGGTTCTCACCATTAGAAGCAGTTATATACCCCAACCTTTATAGGCAAGATAGGGTTATCATATACAAAGATATCCTGTCAGAGGAAGGATATCTAAAGCAAAGGCAAGAGTTGAGACAACAGGGGATTGCTTTGGAATGGTGGTCTTACCTTCAGATACAAGCAAGATACGTGAAAGACAAGAAAGAATGGGGAATTAATAGACAAGATACGGGGCTTGATAAAATATTATTAGGCCCGGAGAAAAAACAAATCAAAAAAATATATAAATATATGTTATAATATAAATTATTTGAAGAACAAGTTAAAGAAACAATGGTTACCTGGGCAATAGATTTGGGGCACGCTATAAACATGGACCAATGGCAGCAAATCTGGGAACGTAATTGCAAAATTACATTGGCATCAAATTACAAGGAAAATCTCTATAAGATGCTCTTTAGATGGCACCTGCCACCGGCCAGGCTCGCAAAAATGTATAGTGGCTACTCACCACTTTGTTGGAAGTGTAAAAGGGAAAAGGGTACTTTTTTCCATGTTTGGTGGGCTTGCAAAGAGGTACAGGTTTATTGGCAGAGGGTTTGGAATTGGATAACAGAAATGACGGGTCAAAAAACTCAATATAAACCAGAGATGCTACTACTTGGCATATTAGAAAAAAATATAAACACAGATGATATATACTTAATTATTCATGTAATAACGGCGGCAAGAATTTTGTTTGCCCAAAATTGGAAAACAAATGAAGTGCCTAGTGGAGATGCGTTAATAAGGAAAATTTTGTATTGCGCAGAATTGGATAAGATGACGACAGAATTAAAAAATCAGGAGGAAACAGAATACTATTTAAGCTGGAATAAATTTTACAAATGGAAGGAAAAAAAAGAAGGAAGGTCATTAGAAGGGATGTAAATAGAGGAAGAATATCTGAAATGTATAAAGTATGTGTATAATAAGGAATGTTTAGACAAAGATGTATGTCAAAGATGATACACTATGTTCAATGTTTTTTAATCTTTTTTTTTGTATTCAATAAAAATTATTTTGTTAATAAAAAAATTTTAAAAAAAAGAAAGAAAAGAAAAGAAAAGGTGTACATTTAAAAAATGTTTTGGAAGAAATGGGTGAATACATATGAGTGCAGGCTAACTTTCTTCTCTTCATTCAAATAGGCATAGCTTCCACACAAGTCTGAAAAAAAGAGAGAGAAGCTGCGTGCTTACAGGATGTCCACAACATTTCTTCCAAATCATTATTATATATGTTTAAATGTTTAATTTTAAAAATGGAAAATCTAATTTGGAAAAAAACAACTAAAGAATCTTCTACTCTGTAATTTAATTTGCAACATGATGGGAATTAAAAGCAACTGTCTTCACTTATCACACTAAATTATAAATGTTTGTTTGGCTTAGACTCAGCACAACTTGTGAACTCAGCTCTAAAATAGGGTTTATGGTAGGGCACACAACTTTCAATTTTTTAGGACATGCAAAAAAAATAGATGCAAACCAAATAAAAGATAGTAGCAGGATAAAACTAAATGTGATTTAACAAACATCACATTTAAATTTAAATAGTAAATTAATTAAAGTTAGTAATTTCCTGAAGTCAGATGAAATAGAAGTTACTAATTTTTCCTACCTCATTAAAATTACTATTTTGGAGAGTCTCTGGAAGCTTTCAGAGATCCTATATGGCCATAGTTTATAGCATAGCACACTGTGTAAGCCAGGCCATTACGGATTATTCAACAAACACAGGCCACAGTTTAAGATAATATAAAGTCATATTTTAAATGTTCCACTTGGCCTTTAAATATACATAATAGTGCAATGGTTCCCAACCTTTTCTTTACCCCGCACCCCTAGAACACTTCTGATATATTCTCGCAAAACTTCGAAATAACGGCAACAAATTATGCATATACAATATAATTTTGAAAACCCAAGTTTTTGCACCCCCTGGAATATCGTCTCGCACCCACAGGGGGTGCGAGCACACCCAGTTGGGAACCCCTGTAATAGTGGATGCATACTTCACAATGGTCTCTGTGATTCTTTTATAAGGTTCTGTGTTATGCTTGCGCAGAAGGCCGTTTCAAGTATGAAGGCCAAACCCTGAGATGGCCTCCATTAATTCAGGCAGGAAGGTTGCAATGCAGCAGGGAAGCTGACACAGTAGTTTAGTTTCTATTAGAAATTAATAGATAAATAGATAATAAATAATAAATTTATCTATAGAGATAAAAATCAATACCAATTTCTCATTTAGGAATCATGGGATGTAAAAATCATTTTCTCAGCATATAAGCATCATCTTATCAATACAAGTTTATTATGGACTAGTAGATGGGGGAGTTGGCAAGATAAAGAAGAGAATGTCTGTATTATTGATGCAGTTACATCCTCATGGCAAACTCTCACCTTGATGAATCCCATTGTTCTACTTCAAGCTGTGCAGCTTTTTGGTTGTGCAGGCCCTGATCATCTTCCTTGCCCAGTCGTATCATTTTAAAGAAGTTAAGTGGAAGGCGTGCACAAGGTCTGACTGGCATAGACATCTAGAGAGAAAAATTCCTGGACCTTAAACAATTGATGGAATCCTTTAGATCAATTAATATAAATTAAAAGGAATTCACTATTAACATTAAACCAAAAATGAAGCTGCGTGTTATTAAATAGGACAATGCAACATCAGTTAGACACAAAGTACCATCAAGCAATTTAATAAATGTTTTATACATTAATTGTTTGATGGGTCCTAAACAAAACTTTTTAAATATGGGTTAAATTTATACAATGTCTTATTGGTCAATAAAACAGAGAGAATTAGTAAAAGAAAATAAATTAACTTACTTTGATGCAGCAACCTTTGCAGATCACACTGAAATAAAAAGATAATACCTCAATTATAGCAATAGCAATTGAATAAAATGAAATAACAAGGGAGTTGAATAAAAAGAAAAAAATAATAAAGGAATTGAACAAAAATAAAAATGAAAAAGGAATTGAATAAAATGAAAAATAACAAAGAAGTTACAAAATAAACCACACACGTAAGGTACAAAATAAGTTGCAGGACTGAGAAATTGGCTTATTATTTTTTCCTGATGCCTACATGATCATTTGCAGGCTTTCCCACAAAGGAAATATCCCAAATGCCACAACTGCAAAGTCTTTTATGAAATGCTTTACTGCAATTAACTCTGAATTTAACCAGCATGTGCTCAGGAATGAAAATCTCATCTCTTTTTGGGGAAACCAAACAATAAAAATAGTATTTGCTATTGCAGTGGTAAACTATTTTTTGGCTTTGAAACAACTGGAGGAGAGTGTCATTTTTTATGTGGAATAGAAGAATAGGTTTGAAAAGCACCATTTAGGCAGTGTTTTTCAAACTTGACAACTTTAAAATGTGTGAATGTCAACTCCCAGAATCCCCCAGCAAGTTGAAGGGCATTGATGTCCAGATTTAGAGCACTGAATCCAGCCCCTGCTCAATTGAGGAATCTCTTCAGATTTCATAAAAGCTGCAGAAGGCAACCATGCTGTCTTGGGAAAAATAGCCAAGACTTTTCTTTTCTTTTCTCTATCTGCAACTTTAGGGTTGCAGATAGAGGCTGAGAGTGTATTTTGATGGTCTCCAAATATTCCCCCTTGGGAGATAAAATTTGAAGTGAGCACAGCTATGGTAAATATTTCTCTGCTCTTATTGCATATGCAGAGTGCCCCTGGCAGCCCTGTTTAGGGCTAGCCAATACCATTTTTGGTAAAAGGACTCCGAGGTTCATCTTCAGGGCCATGCTGAGGAATTTTCAACACCTGGGAGATAAATTTGCTCAGATCTATTCTCAGATGATGATCAAGGATGGTGCAGATCTATTGGAGATCCTCGGGGAACGTTCTTAGCCAGCTATTTGGGAACGGTTTGATCTTGTGGGACCTGAGGAAGTGGACAGGTTCCTTGGGACTGTATGAGTGACCACCTACTTGGTCAAGGTCACCAGAGAGATGACATGTGGGTGAGTCCTAGTGACAATCCATTCTTGAGAAATTGTTCTCAGTACCATTTAAAAAGGTGTTGCTGCCTCCCTCCTCAAGAAAGTCTTGCTGATGCTACTGCTGTGGATTACTTTAGTGCAGTTTCTCACTTTCCTTTTTAATGATGGTGGTTGAGAAGGTGGCTACATTGCAGCTCTGGATAAGGATTCTGGATGAGACAGATTATCTGGTACCTCTTCTAGTTAGATTTCCAGCCCAGATATGGGATGGAAATAGCATCAGTTGCACTTTTGGATGACCACACATCTTAAAATTGCCTTTTCCACTATAGAAATGGAAGTTTGCCTTATTTTCCCTCATTCTGAAATTTCTCAAATCCATTTCAGAGAGGCTGCATGAACTCTACTGCATATTTAGAAGGGTGTCTAAGAGAAGAAGCAAAATGTTTCACCACCATTTCTGTGTTGCTAGCAGGCTGACAGCTCCGAATCAATTCATAGAATATGATCTCTATTTAATATATTTCAATCTTTCTAGTAAACTGAGTTCTCTAGGTGAACTATGAACAACTCAGTCCCATATTTGCATGCTGATCTTTCCCATCTCTCTGCCGGAAGACTCAAATCAAGGAAGCCCCCACTGGCACTTGCACAATATCTGTCCAACAACTTTAACATCAATTCCCAATGGAAAGCCAAATGGGTTGCTGAATGCCCAGACATAGGAAGACATATAAATGACCCACAAAAAAGGGTACCAGCTTTGAACTACCACTTCAGCGATGGATAACCCTGAATAGGATTCACAACTCACACAGTGTCTGCCAGACTCTATGTATAAATGGGGCATAGTATCCTCCCCTCAGTGCGACTGCAGGGTCCAATGTCAAACTGTAGATCACATCATGACCTGCTGTAAGCTGAGGTCATATACCCATCCAGTGTCTGTTTTTTAAAAAAATATAAATGATGCTGTGCTTCGATGGTTAGATGGCCTAGACCAGGGGTAGGCAACCTTAGCTCTTTTATGATTCGTGGGCTTCATGGCTGGCTCAGGAATTCTGGGAGTTGAAGTCCACGAGTCATAAAAGAGCCAAGGTTGCCTACCCCTGGCCTAGACATTGGTATTTGAACACAGATCTTTTCAACATTAACATTTTTAACATTAAAGAGCCATGGTGGTGCAGTGGTTAGAATGCAGTAATGCAGGCTAACTCATTGTTAACTCCAGGAGTTCGATTCTGACCGGCTCAAGGTTGACTCAACCTTCCATCCTTTTGAGGTAAACTAAGGACTCGGATTGTTGGGGGCAACATGCTGATTCTGTAGAACCACTTAGAGAGGGATGTAAAGTGCTGTGAAGCAGTATATGTCTAAGTGTTATTGCTATTACTAACATTTATATTTTATTGTGTTTTACTAATTTAAATGAAATGTTAATATATATTGCTAGTCCATGTATGATATGCCATACGCTAAATAAATAAATCTAAGTTAATTAGAAAATTGAATATTAAAATAGCAAAGCAATTAAACATATCTTCAATACATAGTAGGCCGGCATAAAGAATTTAAAAGAGGTGCTTCTTAAAATGTATTAGTGCAGGAGAGACATTCTTTCCTGAAAGATTAAAGCTGTCATATCCTCTGAAAAGCTCAGGGAAGTTTTTTAAAGTCTTTCCCAGTTCTTTTAAATGCTTTGCATAGCCCTAATAAATGATAGAGCTGTATTATGCTTCAGATTCAGGAGTGGTAGAATGTATGGGAACATGAACATAGCACCTGTTTATAGCTCATTTGCCAAGATTGGAAGCTATTTCTCAGCAACCATGCAATCCTGGAAAATGACATAGGTCCATTAATGAATTGGAGGCAGGAGTTGCTTTTGCCCCCACTGCACATTCTGCAGTACTTCAAATCCCTCAGATCCAAAGTATTTAACAGCCCTAATAAATAATAATGAAAGAAATGAGAAGAAGCACATTTAAAAGCTACCAGCCAGGGTAGCTTAGGCATTTAATTTTTTTTTCAAAAACTTACCCATAAAAATTATAGGTAAAAAGGAGTGTTTTTCTCTTGCACAGTAATTTAATTATAAAAAGGCTCTGTTTACTTACCTACTACAGAGATGACACACATAGGGCCATATAAAGAATTGGTTACGACAAAGAAGACAAAGCTGTAGGGGGAAAATTGTGACAAGTGGTCCAATTTCTTTTTATAATGTGATAAAAATCAATGCAAGTAACAACACTCATACATAGAATGAAGAATGTTTGAAGATTAAAATGTGGACTGTAGTTTCTGCAGTAATTTTATAGCTATATAAACCATCCCTTCCAATCACTGAACAGACTGAGAATAGCTTTGCATTATGGAAGCCTACCTTATTGCAGATACTCTTTCTCTGCACACAAATGTAAAGCGAGAAAAAGCCAAAAGATAAACTACGGTATGCTAGACTAATTGCTTTCTTCAAAATATTCTCACCAGGAATATTGACATTATTTTGCATGCTTAATCTGAGTAAAAAAAAAGTTGTATGCGATATATAAACACTAATAGGAGTTCATAAAAGTGAGATGTGATAATATATCACCAAGGGGAATGGAACTTTTTAATCTCATTTTCCTCTCTTTTGAGAGATGGGGTGATTTTCTTAAAAAAATAAAATGGGGCACATTAGCCTTATCTACTTGTTAGTTTGGCAGGAGCAGTAAATGGTAAGCAATCCTGGAAAGAAGTTTCAGGGTTCTACAAAAAGGAGAGGTGGAGACAGCCTATGATCCATACATTGCTCAACCCTCATCTAGTGGCGGAAGGATTAGTATAGGAGAACAAAGTTAACTAGACAGACCAGTGTTGCAAAAGCAAATCTAACTGCCAAGCATTTAACTTATATGGATACTCATGTCTGTTTTTAATAAATATCAACAAACCAATGCACACTTCCTCATATTAGGAAATTACCTCAGCCCTTGAAGACAAGTTGCTTGTTTCTCTTTGGCAGGAATCTTTTATTTCTAAATATCTTGTTCCCATCAAATCTGCAATGCTTGGTAATGGCCATCTTGAACATGTCTGATTGTAAATGGATGACAACGATAAATTAAAAGGAGAGACATTCAGAAATTGCTCGTGATAAATTTTTTAACAAAACCAAGTCCTCTGGAATTTAGAGATAGCTTAGAAGCCAATGAAGAGTTTCTGGTTTGATGTGAATAGCTTAAAAAACAAGACATTCAAACAAACTCGTGCGGACCAGCTGTGGCCTTGTTTTGTAAACACAGTAAATTACATAACTTTCATATTTCCTTCAAAATAGAGGAAGTTTTGATGTATTTATTTATATGTTGCCTTTATTGTTTTTTTTATAAATCAAGACAGTGAATATACGTAAAACTCCTTCCTCCTCTTATTTTTCCCCACAACAACCTTGTGTGATAGATTGAGCTGAGAGAGAATGACCAAAGTCACCCAGCTGGCTTTCATGCTTAAGGCTCACAGTCTTTTGGTTTCTGGCCATAACCTCTAGGCCAAACTGGATCTCTATTTAATAATATACTAAGTAAATAAATAAATAACTATTAAGGTAACAGTATGTTAATACACTCAATTTAGATATAAATTCCAAGGATTGCACATCTTTAATTATGAGCACATAGGAAAGACACAGTGCTTTGTAGGGTTCTGTGTAGCTTCAGAGCCAAATCCAAAAAGGAGGAGGAGCAGCAGCAATAAATTCTCCACACCACTGGACATTTCTCTAGCACAGTGATGGCAAACCTTTTAGAGACCGAGTGCCCAAACCGCAACCCAAAACCCACTTATTTATCGTAAAGTGCCAGGGCCACATCAGCATTGTGGTGCCCTCAGGGGGGGCAGGGTGAGTGCCGCCTCTGGCACGCAAAACCCGGGGGCACAAAAACGGCCACTGCTACACCATGGGGTGCAGATACAAGGCGCTGCATCACGCAAGAATGGGGCATAGCTAGTATCACGCAGGCACTAGCCCCACCCCATTTGCAGCACGTGCATGCTTGCAGCCCCGTGCGCACATGCACGCATGTAAAATGCTTCCCCCTCCCTTTTCTTCGAGTCAACCACTCGACAATGGTTGATAACCTCTGCTCTACCACCTCTACTCGAGATTGTTAGTTGGCTGCTTTGCCTCCTTTGTCCTCGGTGGGGCTCCTGCTCCGGGCAGTGGTGGCAGCCTGATGGACCTGCTGCTGGAGGCAATGGCGTGCGTGCCAACAGAGAAGGCTCTGAGTGCCACCTCTGGCACGCGTGCCATAGGTTCGCCACCACTGCTCTAGCATTTCAATATGAAGATATAGATAAATGAATGGGTATTGAAAAAGGACAATAGATATGCATCATTTGTTTGTTCTTGCCTTGGTTTCTGATCCCCTACCCTCCTTACATAGCTCTCCTAGTTTTATTTTGGGTTCCAAATCTGACTGAATGTAGCTCAGTCGTGGTTTTTTAGCTTTTGAGAAGTCAGTGCTGATATTCTGTTCAGAGAAGATACTATTATGTGGAGAATTCAAGATGAACTTCTGAGTATCTCCTGTAGAAAAAAAAAACCACAGTCAAAAATGTAAGTAGATATGTTAAGCTATTCTGATCTTCTTCAGAGATAATAAAATACTTACAAATATTAGTTCTCCCTACATACAGCAGAGAATATATTATTTAATGACATACAGTATGTCTGGTTCAAATATGTTCTTTCATTTCTGTTATTTAAGAATCTCTTATGCTTCTTCCAGGATTCCATATGAATTAAGTAAATTTCCTTTGTCAAGATGGTATTATTTTATTTTGCTCTAATAAGGGTACACAATTCATTTGGGAGAATTGTACAAATGTAAATTATTATTTGCATTTTAGAGTTTAATTCTATCAAATGGGTATGATTTTTTTCAGGTATATGCTGAAAAAATATGGAGTCCAATAGCTTCAGGCTGCTGAAAGTCCCTGGAAGCTCTAACCTAGTAACCCATGATAAATTACAGAAAAGGCATGCCATTACAGCCAAATCTACCTTTAAGGAAAACTGCTTTTTTATTCTTTCAAATTCATACAGTACACAGTAAAACATCCCAAGACATCTGCATTGTCAAGAATGTCTTCCTGGTTAACAGTTGGAACATACCCTTATAATTGTTGCCACTTTCCTGTACAAAGATTGGTCGAAGTTTGGGTGGATTTTTCATTTCCATCATGAGCTGCTCATGCAGGCTGAATTCTTGGAAGGTCTTCTCCTTCAATTTCCGTACTGATACCTAACAAATACAGTGAGTTATAAATGAAAGATGGTGGGAATCAGACTGGACCAGGGCCTTTATGGCCCAAAAGACTGCCAAATCCAGCACCATGCTGATTTAATTTAAAAAAGGAAAGAAAGTGTGATCCACTCTAGCAAGACAGTAAAGTGTAGATAGAGACAAAAGAACATAGACAGCCAAAGAAGCTAGTAAAATTGAAGATGGAAAGACTTGCACATGGGGTGGTGGTCCCAGGGATCAACATGCCTGGGGCCTCTACAATCCTCATCCCATTGAGAGAAGATGTCTCAGAAATACACACAATAAAAGCTAAATCTGATATGACCCATTACTTACTGAATGGAGGCTGTAGCGTTTGTTTTTAATATCATCCACCACCATACTGTAGGATGAAAGGATACCTTCTCCTGGAGGAATGCTGTGCAGAGTTTGCTCAACCTTCTGCAGCTTCACACTTTTCTGTAAGGAACCAAATATATCCTACCACAAATCATCCTGAAATGGGTAAGCCCATCCTGAAGGCTTAATATTAGCCTGCAGGTGCATCATGTTATATGATTGCTAAAATACAGGTTATGCATATTAAAAAAACTGTTGTTATTTTACAGATTATTTTATAATATTCAGGATTTCCACTGATATAATATGCTAAAATGCTAATAGATGGGAGGGATTCATAATCTGAAACAAGACAAAACACTGGCCTTATTTCATAATGCAATCTTTTTTCTTCTTCTTAGAATTTTCCTGAAAGTGCAGGATTGAGGTTTTTTTTTTTCCTGGATCCATCAAGTGTTGACCAAGGCTTGGAATGAAGAGCTGGTGAGTACATAGGCTCTTCGTAATTCCCTCTCTGAACAAGGAGAGGACTTGAGAGCATCCACAAGTACTCCATACACTTGTGCCTTAAGAAGAAACTGCAAGACAGTGGTCTCCACTGGGTTTAGAGCTCTGGGAGACAAGGAAATTCTTGTCTTAACAGTTAAAATAACAAATAACAAAATAACAAACCAAGAGAGAGTCTGGAATTTTCTATACTGGATTTACAAAAGAGACTTATTAAAGCTTTGAAGAATTTTATGAGAAGAGACAAAGGAAAAATGAAAAGAAATCAAGTTTTAGGAGATTATTTGAAGGCATTAAAGATCAAGATTGTTAAAAGTAAAAGGAAAGGAAAAAAAAGTTGATTTATTTGATCAAGGTTAAAATATGTGTTATCTTTTAATGGAGTTTTGCTGATCAGAGATGAATGATGAGGTTTTAAGGATTTGTTTATAGATATGGGATATGGGAAAAAGAGATCATTTGTTGTATTTTATGAGACCAATAAATTACTAAAATTGTTTATACTTGTGATAAAGGTGGTCAATGCTTTTTATATTTCTTTTTATTTACTATATGCTTTTTGATTTCTTTCTATTCATTTTTTTCATTTCTGCAATTTTTTATTCTTTTATTTTTTAGTTTGTATTAATTTTTATTTTTTGAACTATAACTTTTAATAAAATTACTATTTTTTTAAAAAGAAAACTGGTATTGAAAATAACATAGTAGACTGTCCCTACCCAATTGTTTGTCTTCTGCCTGACAGAACAGTCTTCTACATTCATTCTCCCCAAATACTGAAATACATTAAAAAGAATGCCTTAGTTTGTTCAGCGTAAACCCTTTGATTGCCTTTCCAACATTATGTAGATTTTTACTCCAATTTCAAAAGAAAAATTATGATGGGATGAAGATACTGAAGTAGTGATAAAGAAAGATTTAGCTACTGTGTTCTCACATCCCCCAAATACCTCTTTGCAACTCTGTATGGTTAACGTAAGTTTCTGAAGCTCAATGTACTCAGAGAACAGCATTTGGCAGATGGTTGTATAATGACTGGCAGCTTTGGATGGTCTGTGGAAGTGATCCTCGCAGATCTAAAATGGACAGACAGTAATCAGTTCTGGACACATATTCAATTAATTTATTAAACTAACTACTGAATTTATAGACTGAAGATGCAAATCCTGAACCTCTCTCTACTCTATTATAATACTGTAATAGATTAGAAAGCATCAGAAATTAGAAAGGTATTTTGGCAAGTATAGAGTAGAGCAGCTTTTGAATGTTACTCAACATATAAACCTGTTTATTTGAGACCTATGTATAATACAACTTGTGATTTAATAAAATGCTATAAGAGACACGGTAAAAAGAAAAAAGAACATAGCCAATGGATTCTAGAAGAAAATATCTTGTCTGTTGCCTTTTGAAACTAACACAAAAAGAGCAAATAAAGAAACTGAATTCATATCAAGAGCTACTCTTGCCCTGGGCGATGCACTGGGGAAATCCTCTAAAACATAGGCAGAGCCAAATCAAATAAATAAAGGGTCAAATCAAGGTTAAACTTGATTTTACATAAATCTAAATTTTAATAAATGCAAATTTTATGCTTTATCTTAGGTATTTAATAAACAGAAGGGAAAATCACTAAATACTTGTAGTATAATAATTACAGTTTCATGGGAAAACATAAACTTGGACCACAGGTACATTTTATATTGATTTAGCATATAAGCCATAGTTTGCATGACATAGGAAGATATTTTAAAAAGGAATCAGCTTCCAACTGAAGAGAATATATGTAGCTTGGGTAGAAATGTGGTCCTTTCATTACCCAACTAGGTTACTTCATCAGTGCTAGGGTGTGTGGGGTTTGCTCCCTGTTTACATATGGTAGCTTGCCCTGTTAGTGTTATTGGGGGACAGCTTTCTCCTTGCTAATTCCTAGATTAGGGTATTTTTTGTTCTGCTTGATTATTTTTCTGTTTTTACTCTATTCCCTATCTGGATACTGTTTGCTGGAGAGGATGTAGTCTGGTCTTTTTGTTTCCTTCCTAGCTTTTTTGTTGTCTTTTTTGAATGGTGTGTAAATGCGCTTCATCACTATATATCTATTGATCATGGTAAGCTACTTATAAACCAAAACCAAATTAAATGCTCATTATCATTAAGGATGTTACCTAATCAGGTAATAAAACATGCAAGCAAACAACCAAGCTCAGAGAGCACCAAGGACTCTCTATATCTCCAGCATGCTGCTCAGATGTAGTAGGAATTCTGGGCCAAACACTATACTATACTAAAAATAACAAAACTGCAGATTAGCAGATCTACATTGAACACAGAGGGTGTGAACAAAACAAGTGAAATCAATCTAAATAATCAATATTTTATGAGATTTAGCATTGGCACAGTTTTGTGTTTTGATTATTTTTATTTTCCCAACCATTGTGGATTGAAATGGACTTATAAAACTTAAGTCGCTTTATAAGTATTTAATTACATTATAAATGTACATACTTCAATGTGAACTTCTATATTAATAACTGCATTTAAAAGTATTACATCAATGTTTTCCATTAATTAAATTATTTAAACTAATTGCTAAAGTTAAATGAACAATTTAAGTGACCAAGCTGCACCTTAAACTGAATGCATTCAAAGGAGATCAGCATATTTAAAGGGGGAAAAAGGAAGGAAGGAATTTTTCCTATACAGACAGAGTCATTCCTTCTCTGTTCTTCCTTAAACAAACTTTATACTGAATGTGTAAGATATTTTTTTCTACTTGTCCAAAGGATATCTAGAACAAATGGCTAAGTATATAAATTATGTGAAACATACAAGACCTTGATTACATCCTTGAAAGCAACTGTGGTGTTTGAGGTCTCCGCATTCAGTTTGAGCATAACCGTTATTAGCTTTGCCAGTGACTCACTCAGCTCTCTCTCCATATGGCTCTCAATTCCCCAGTCCAGAGCTTTGTAGATCAACTTTCCTAATGATTCTGCCAACTAGAAAGGAAATATTGAGCGATCTGTCAATTCTGAAAATCTAGGACAATTCTGTCAAAATCAATACACAAATGGCTGCCTCGGTGACTGGTATTAGAAGAATTTAGCTACTGTTTTTCAATTGTCTAAGTATTCTTAAAGCAGTTTTAAAATAAAATTATAAATAAAAACAAATACAAAACTAAAATAATAAAACATATTAACTAATATAGTAACTTGAGGCAGCTGGCAATATTAAAACTAGAAAAAGGTTAGAGCACGGGGATGTCCTGATATCAATTGGGGGAGAAAACTGTTTCACTGAGATCCCCATCTAGTCCACTGCCAAAGAGTATCATCATCCACACATTAAGGTTAAACTAGAAGGCAGATTTTTTGTATCCCTACTTCCAAGCTATCTTAACGTCTTGAAGATATTCAAAAATGATTAAGCTACAGGTACAGTGCCACTAGCCCAAGTGTTCAATATACAGTATGGAGTTGCCTTGAATAATCGGCCTCTTATGAAATCATTTCAAGAGCAGACCCTCATATAGCATGTTACAATAATCCACTCTTGAGATAACCTATATATGAAATCACTGACTGAACTCTTATTCACCTCTTCATGAGAACTTTATTACAGAACTGCAATAAAGAATCAGTTCTAGATCTGTGCTATTATAAAATATCAGCTAGATTTGAGAATGAAGAGGGTTTTTTTTTCCTGAATCTGCTGTGACGTGTCTGAAATCAAAGCAAAAATAGTGCTTGTTTCGGTTGATCTTTTCAAGGATGTAACTCTGTGGCCAGTCAGTTTTTCTGTTGGCAAAAGCTCTTGATTGATTCCACTTCCCAGCTCCTGGGTTCAAGTTAGCGTTTTTCCCACTCTTCTAATAAAGTTTCTATTGCTGTTTTTTTTTTTAAAGTGCGACAGAAGAATAATGACATGATGGCTTGACAGTTTTATTTTTACCGACTAATATGGTTCTATGCTGCGTGAAACAGCAATAGCACTTAGACATATACCACTTCATAGTGCTTTACAGCCCTCTATAAGTGGTTTACAGAATCAACATATTGCCCCCAATAATCTGGGTCCTCATTTTACCAACCTCGGAAGGATGGAAGGCTGAGTCAACCTTGAGCCGGTCAGGATCGAACTACTGGCATTGGGTTGAGTTAGTCTACAATATTGCATTCTAACCACTGTACCACCACAGCTCCTGAAAAATGTTTTATGATCAAAATGATGGGAGAATAAGAGCAAAAGGATGCATAGGATGAAGGGGAAATAATTTTATTCACCAGTAGTTAGTAAGTATGGGTAGGATGCTGATCAGATGGTATTTCTTGGATTTGAGGCTGATGAACATAACAAGGATTACCATCAACTTTAAAAAATAGAGGAGTGAAAATATTATGGATATGGAAATATCCTCAGCTTTAGCTATTCCATTAGGTATTTTTGCCATAAGGCTACTAATGAAGACAATCCCAGATTTTTATTCATGGTTACAAGAAGAATGAAATCCCATCCAAGAGAAATGAATTATCTAACAGCCAAACCAATCACTACATAATCACTACAGGTAGTCTTCAACTTACAGCAGTTCATTTAGTGACTGTTCAAAGTTACAACGGCACTGAAAAAAGTGACTATGACTGTTTTTCACAATTAAACCATTGCAACATTCCCATAGTTATGTGATCAAAATTCAGGCACTTGGCAACTGACTCATATTTATGACAGTTGCAGTGTCCTGGGGCCATGTGATCACCTTTTGTAACCTTCTCATAAGCAAAGTCAATGGGGAAACCAGATTCACTTAACAACCATGTTACTAAGTTAACAACTGCAGCAATTCACTTAACAACTGTGGCAAGAAAAGTCATAAAATGGGGCAAAACTCACTTAACAAATGTTTCACTTAGCAACAGAAATTTTGGGGTCAATTGTGGTCGTAAGTCGAGAGCTGCCTGTATAGATTTATTTTGCTAATGTCAAGAGTATGCCATCAATTGTGTCAAGCACCTTAATCTTACCTTATCCTCTAAAATCTCCCTTGGCTGTTGATTTATGTGACCATCTGAAACAAATGTTTAGTCAATTTCAGTTTAAATTTCATTTGCATGTTCAGGGTGACCCTGGAAGATATTGACAATAGATTGACACTTGGTTGTTTTAAAAAAACTTGTCAAATAAGGACAGCTGAACAGCATTCTGTGGTTCATAACCCTAGTTATTAATCAAAATATACCACTGTGGATAGGTGGGAAATTTATTTAATCAAATGGAATATGGGGGAGGGAGGAAACACTACAATATCAACATTTATCACTTCCTCTAGACTACATATAGCATCCTTTCTTAACCTATTGGTTTCTCCCTTCACAGCCATATTGCTGGTACATGATAGTAATCAAATACATCTGGAAAACTCAGGTTGAAGTAGGCCAGTATATAGGATTATAATATTTTAAAAAATCACTGGATGAAGGTAGTTATGTATTTTACAGAGGACTGTCTTTTGTTTAAAGAGTCTGTTTTAAAGATAGACCTCAGAACAGAGATGTTGAATTTATTTGGCCAGCAGACTGGACAGGCACATATTCCCTAGTTATTATGGGAAGGTGTACTACATTTCTATTTCTATAATAATTATTTCTATAAATCAGCATAAATACATTATCAGAATATGAAAACACATGCACATTTTTCTAGCTTTTAAGTGTGATGATAGACTTCAAATGTTTCGATATATAGTACATACTCCAGTGTTTTATTAAAGTTTTTATACAACATATCTGGTATAATTTGTTCCTATGATTTAAGAGGATATATAAAATTTCAAGTCTTCTAGAGGTCTTTTTCAAAAGGAAAAATTTATACCTATCATTTTAAGAGAAGAAATGAAAATCAAGGGTTTTTTAAAATAAATTCTTTTAACTCTCCTGCTCTTACTCAGCTGTGTCTTTCAAACAACAGCTTGTCATTATCAACAAATCTGAAATGTGGAACTACTTATTATACAAACTGCTGCCTTGATTACATTAAAATCAAATATTCAAATCTGAATTAACAGGAGTTGCTCACATTTAATGAATACCTTTTCTCTACTATAAATAATTTTTTTGGGTTCTATTAACAATTCAATGGAATTATGTTTTGGAATTCTTGTTTTAGAAAGAAAAATAAATCAATTTAGATGATTTAATACTACATTAAATTTTCATAATCTGTAATCACAGAAAAACATTTGTAATGATCTTAAATTCTGTGACTTATTCTATTTCCCCCTTGGAAAAGATAATAAAATTGCTCATTATTTACTCACAAGTCACATATAGTGAGTAGGACTATGTTTCCAGGTAAATACATTAAAAATTAACATCTTAATTAAGGTAACACATAATACATTGAAATATTAAGGGAAATAAGAAATTTTAGAAACACATAAATGGAAAGAGGTAACTTTAGTCATTTTAATTGGAATTTCTTACCATAGTTATGTTTGATAGTGAAAGATATACTTCCGTCAGAATGAATATAGAGGTCATCAATATCTAGAATCTTCATCTGAACTACAGAATCCAGTCCTTGAGCTAATATCTGATCCATTTTACAACAGCCATGAAAGCAAATAGCCCAGGCCTGTTCTTCACTTATGGGTTGTTTGTAAAATCTTAGAAACTGAGCTAAAGACACCTTAGTGATATCCTTTGTATTAACCATTGTAATTGCTGGCTTTGTCCTTTCTTCCACGTTTCATAGTACTAAGGGAAATCTTTACAACTGAACAAGTACTTTCATTGTGTCTAATTTATATCCTTTGATGTGGATGTATATCTTAAAGGGGAAGTAACTGCTTGATCTCATATACAGTATTAACTTTGCCCTAGATCAAAAATCAAGGTAAATTTAATTATAATACCTTAGATCTCTGCAACGATTCCTGTAGAGGAATAGATAGATAGCTGGGATAGATCTTAAAAAATATTTATTTATTAAAATAATTTATTTTTGATAAACTCCACCTTCCTCCAATACCTGAAATTTCTTACATTAGTTTGCATACATACTGGTAATCTAATTTCAAACATCACATATTTCTTTGTAGCTTAAAATGTTATGGAAATTCATAATATTAAATAAATATATAAATAAACTATTATTTATATATTAGCCTATCTGATTATGATAATTGCAATTTATTCAACAAACAGTGGCTCAACATGCATGATAGTGATTTTATTATGCTCCATGAAGTACAATAAGAACTTTCTTAAGTGTTTAAGAAGTGATTGATGAAGCAAAAATGTCAAAGTATCAAAATCATAACTATAATTATGTTTACTTAATTTTTTAAAAATGAGAGAAAAGAACTTTAAAAGCAACTCAGCAAAGACCATCTGATACCTTTTCAGGAGGCAGGTAAAACCAGGTAAAATTCATAATGGTATAGAACACCTCATCCTCAACCCACTATAAAGGGATCTTATATTTGGATTAAGATGTCTCAGTTTAAAGTATGATTTCCCTGTTTAAATATGCCTTGCCATACAATCTGCAACATTTCTGTTATGGTGCTGGGGAAGATGAAGTCGGGGGATTAGTTCTGCCCGGTTTTATTGGCCTTCTATGGGCAGATCTGTTTCCCTGACCTGGCAACAAATTTTTGACTGCTAGGATTCAGAGAAGTGGCAAGAGAATCGGGGAGGTGGCATTGTGGGGGAAGTACAGTAATTCTTAGCTCAGTTCTCCATGAAGCTGTGGGAACTTGATTACTGCTTTGCTTCCTTGATTTCATTCATACTCATCACCTCCATGTTTTTGAACCATTAGTGTTATGGAACAGGCTATAACGCAATGGTTTCTATTAGAATTTGATCCATAAAGCTCTTAAAGACTTAGCAGGACAGCCAAGAAAAGAAGTCCAGAGTCCATGACTGAAGTAAATGACGGATGCTATGAAGCTGTGGGAAGGAAAAGATTTGTAATTTCAAAAGGAATTTCAGATTGCAACCTCTGTAGTGTGCTTGCTTTTAGAGAGGAATTGTGACGGTCTGCTCTGTAATAAGTTTAAACAGGGCTTTTTTTCTCATAGAACGCTCAGATCGGAGTTCCGGCACCTTTTTTGGTTGGAACCTTGTAAGGTAGGCAAGGCGGGTTGTATAACGTGTGTGAGTTCCGGCACCTTTTTTTTTTTTTTTTACAAAAAAAGCACTGAGTTTAAAAGAAACAAAGCAAAACAGAGCAGTCTTACAGCATTTTTTTGTAGATTACCTACTGAAATGTATGGGTTAGTCTCCAAAAATTGATGCCAAATTTCAGTCTTCAGTCCTTCCTGTTTGCCGTGTGAGCCAGCTTCTATTTGGCACTTTTCAGAGATCTCCTATTTTATCGTATCATACACAATCAGCTCTAGGATAATGGGAATTGCAGTCATTACACTTTGGAAAAATAAGTCTCTTTCTCCAATAAAATGTGTATGTGGATACATCTTTTATTTCTCCTTGTACATATTAATAAAGGTTCTATTTTTTTCTTCTTTCAAAGTCATTCGGTTTATCATTGTTCATTTATTGTTGTACTGTTGCAGCTAAACCTTAAGTGTGCAGGTGAGAGGAGAGTAAAATTAAACTATACAGTAATTGCTATGCACCGATTAAAAGAACTGAAAGATGCCCTTTTTATACAAATCAAATACATGTACAATACTAATCTAGGGCTATATATGGGTTGCAAATGTCTGAATGCAAAACATTTCAGCTGGCAGCAAAGCATTAGTTTGATGCTATCTAGTGGTCGTCACAATTCCTACACCATCAATAGAGCAGTATTTTTCACTCTTGATATTTTGGAAATTGAAGTCCAAACATCTTAAAGCTATCAGGAGTGAGAAATGCTTCACCAGAGGGAAAAAAGAGAGCGTGAAACGAAGAGAAAATCGTAACGGGAACGTTCCCTAAGAAGTCGCAAACTAAAGCACGCTTCCAGGGCCCGCCCCTCCGACGAAATAGCGAATCAGAAGGCGAACATTTAAAAGGAATCTCCTCTTCTGTTCTCCTTCGCCCTATTGGGGGGATGGGGTGGAGGAGGTGTCCGTCAGTCGTTCTCCTTCCGGTGATATCCCTTAATCCGGGATTCCCCGCCAGCCAAGATGGCGGCGCCCGGAGGCGGCGAGATGGTGTGGAACCGGTGGGATGTACCTTGGCCTGCTTGCAATTCCGCCGAAGTCGTGCCGGCTGAACATGCTTCAGGTTAACGGAGAGCTTTCAATGCGGAACGAGGCTCTCTAGCTAAAGCGGAACATCTTTGCATTTCGCGTTAAATTTGAGTGATAGATAAGCACGCTTGCTGCGGAAGTTTCTGCCTTGTCTTTTTTTTTTTTTTTAGAAATGTAATTTAACTAACACTTTTGGGTGGTGGGACAAAATTATTATCTAGCAGATTTGAGCTTGAGCCAACATAAAATATGCATATGATTGTAAAAAAAATGCCTCATTCCGTTAATAAAATCTTACATTTTTGCGTATATAGGATTGTAATTTGTTTCTAATTGATTTTAGTGGAAGCATCTTCCTCTCAGTGTTAAATGAGGTGTGTCTATGTTTAACTGATGATTTAATACTCTTAGGTTTTTCAAACTGTCGATTAATATGGGGTTAATTGATTAAACTGGAGTTAACTTGAGGAACGAAACACTCGTGAACATGCACAACTGAGAACAAAAACACTTAAGCATATTCGTACTGCATGAAGTCACCTTTTGGTGAAACCGTTCACTGTAACGCAAAATCCAGAAAATTGGGTTAATTGAATGAACCATCATAGTTTAATTAAACATGCATAAATGTGCCATGCAAAAAAAAACACCTATCTGGAATTTCATGCCAGGAAGGATACAAGATCCTGGACAGAATCCAAATGAATTGCTGGAAAGAAAAATTTCCTTAGTGCAGGAAACAGATTCATAACACTACAGCTTCTTTGCTAATCTGCTGCAGACAAATAACTCTGGATTTCCCACACTATCAAGTGTAGCTCTCTTGAAGAGACAGAATATGCAGGGAAGATGGAAAGATGTTTTTAGTTGTACAGTGTTACAATAAATCTACTTTTCCCAAAGCTTTATTTCATTGTTTATTTGTGCTCCGTTGATTTTTTTGGGGGGATGTACATTAAATTTATACTAAAGAGATGTGGCAAAAAAGTTAAGGAACCCCTGAACTAACTGATACTGGAATTTGAGACCCACTTCCTTTGTTACTGGTTTATTGAGTGAATTTTTGCAGCTTCCTATTGATGCCTATGTTTATATTTTCTAGTGAGATGCCTTTCAGCTGTTCTGAAGAGGTGTGGGACTGTTAACAGCATGTTAAACAGCAAAGTGCTGGTTGCAGAACAGAGCCTTCTGCATTCAATCATTTATAATTACCATTATCAGATGATTCATCAAAAGGCATATGGGAGTCTTAAACAGGTTGGTGACCTTTTTGGAAATCTTGATTAAATCTTTTTACATTTTAAGCTAGTTATTAGGTTTTGGGATTATGTTACATTTTAAATTTGTAGGAACCATGCATATATGGCATCTGGCTTTAGGGAATCAAGGCCTTCCATAATCAAAAATGCTGAATTTGCTCATTATGTCATCTTTAGTAGCGGAATACTTTAAGGAGGAGCAAAATAAATGCCAAAAGTAAGACTAAAAAAAGAGTTAGCTAGCTATATAGCCCAACACTTAGAAGCTTATATTTTTGCCATGGGAGTTATTATGTAATACTGACTATAAGGATTTTGCATCTACTATATTTATTTTATTTTGAATCTGTAAATCATTTCAACTAAATAGAATGCATTGGTTCTGCAGAAAGCTTGTTTGCTTAATTTTGGGACATGTGGAGATTGTTTCTGTTCACTTATTGAAACATATAATATACTGAAATTTAATTTTGAATAAGTTAGGAGTGCTCGCAAGTATATATGCTAGAGATATTATAGTGCATGTGAAGAATCTGGTTCTTAATACGAGTTATGAAAAAAAATGATGCATTTATATCTAGAGCTAAGCATATTTATTGGAAATAAGAATGCGGTTTGCTTGCTTTTTAATATAGGCCAGTAAGCAACATTTTTTAACCTTCATAATTTCAGGTAGAACAATGCTTGAAACGTTTAAATTTAATGAATCTGGAAAAGTCGATTCAAAAAATTGCTCAGATGGGCCTCACGTAAGTAGTTTGTTAGTATGTCCATGTTTCTATAGTTTTATTAATACAGATTGTCCTTGAAATATGACTGTAATGGGCACATGTCACAATGGTTGTTAAGCAAAACAGCCTCACTTAACCCTACCCCGTACTCTTTCTGATGGAACCATTAAATGAAAATGAGAATTGTTAAATAGAGCATAGGGTGCCTTGGGTGAGGGAGACCCTGGGTGGCCTTTTCAAGTTGTCTGCCCTGAGCCAAGGCTACTTCCACCCCCTGAGGCACCACATGCTACACTTCTCTCTGGGGTCCTCGTAGTCCTTCAGCTTCCTTTCCACCCAGAAAGCAAAAGACAACAAGCTGTCTGGAGTTTGCAAACCTCCAACTGCCTTCCCATCCAGCAAGCAAGGGGAAGGCCAACTGCTTCACAGAATACAAACATCACACCCATTTGGAATTCCTTAAAACAGCTACAGCTCTTCCTGACACAGTTAGTTCTCAACTTATAACCTTTTGTTTAGTGACCGAAGTTACAACAGCACTGAAAAAAGTGACTGATGACCATTTTTCACACATCATTGCAGCATCCCCATGGCCCTGTGATCAAAATTCAGGCGCTTGGCAACTGCTTCATATTTATGATGGTTGCAGTGTCCTGGGGTCATGTGATCACCTTTTACGGTCTTCTGATAAGCAAAGTCAACAGGGAAGCCAGGTTCACTTTACAACGATGTTACTAACTTAACAGTAGTAATTTACTTGACAACGGTGGCAAGAAAGGTTGTAAAATGGGGCAAAACTCACTTAACTGTTTCACTTAGCAACAGAAATTTGGGGCTCAATTGTGGTTGTAAGTTGAAGACTCCTTGTACAGTGTGGCTACCATCTGCAGCTACCATATGATCTAGAAACAGTTCATTTGATTTAAAGAGTTGCAGACAGGTGGTATTACATAGTCTGTGTCGTTAACATTAGTTACCATATCAGCTTGTGACAAAGCAACAGAGAATAGCATTCAAGCGCATATACATTTTCTTCTCTATTTATTTTAAATAGAAAACAGAGATCTGAAAATTCTGCGGAGTCCTTGGTCCCCAGCCAGCCTGTAATAGAAGTTGTTCTGGTGAAGATACTGGGTAGTTGCAAGCTTATACTACGTTTACTTGAATGTTGTTGTACGGCATTTAGGTATCCTTCAAAAAAAAATATTTTTATAGTTGTTATTATCCTGTTCATTACTGGCTGTGGTGCATAATTTTTCTGGTCTTCAGTTTTTGCAGTTCTCTAGCATCATAATTTAGTATAAATGACTTTGATTTTTATTGAATTAAAAATGTAAATAACAAAAAAGTAAACGTGTTTTACTATTAACTGTCTTAGGACTGAGTTCACTGAGTTGAGTAACTGTAAAATAGACATTTAACTTGGATTTCTAACTTTTGGGGAAATATTATCCAGCCTTAACCAACTTGTTTCTCAGTTTAATTGTTAAACATCTATGTTTGGCAGAGTATGTTTTGTTCAACACTTTGATTCTGGGGTTGCTGAGTCGGTTATGGTATGTACATCTCTTAAACATTTTTATTGTTTCATTTCTAGTTATTCATTTACACGTTTATAACAAAGATTTTGCTTAGCCACTTTCTTACCAATTAGATGGGGGGGCATACCAATGAGTATCGTACCACGCTGCAATTTATAAAGTTCTAACTGCATTTATTGCTATGCTGGACCCAGGAAGAGTGGTGGGTGAAGGAGATTAAATGGTATCTTTAGAAACTCTGAAGCTTTGTTTCAGCTGGGATGGGAAAAAGGAACATATTTTTTTATAAACGTTTATTTATTTTTCCCTAGTTGGTTTTGAGTGGAAGAAACTTAAGGCAGGTGCAGTTAGTGTAGACATGGTTGTGGGCGCTATTTATGTATAACGGGTTTTATATGCAGATCCAGATCCCTTTTCTCCAAATGCTCAATTTGGGATCTTCCTTCTATGCAAAACAATGTCTGGTGGTATACCTTAATTCCAATAAACTTTTAGCGGTATAGAGATGGCTTTGGGCCATATGTACTGCCCAACCATTGGAATTCATTTTTTCCCAAAAATGGAACTGTAGTCTTTCTCACTGTGTTAGAATTGCTCCATTATCTGGTAACTGGATCTCCTTTGTTTCAGATAAATAAAATTGCCAGACATTCTGACCAAAGTAGATAACTCACTTTTCTATCCATCTACCTTTCTTTGCTTTTGATTAGTGAACATGAATTCTGCTTCATGTGTCCGTGTGTTTTGTCTAATTAAGTAAGGCTCATAGCATTACAGATCCTTACACTAGTAACTAGCAGTTTCAAAAATCCTGGGATACTGCTCTAATATTTAGAAGCTACTCACCCCTTCTAAGTGACAAACCTCTTTGACTTTTTCTTCAGGATTATTGTTAATTTTATTGCCAAAGTTCATTGTGAGTCAATACTGGTTAATTCATACTGAATTGGAGAGCTTAGTGAAAATGAGAAGCAAATATGGAATTATGTTAGCCAATATCAAGCGTTACATCTCTTTGTGTTTTTCCTTTATTCTAGGATTCTTTATAGAGCTGTATTAAAAAAACTTAGTACGTTATATAAGGATCTCTTTGAATTGCTTCAAGAAGTAGCAAAAATGCATCAAAGGCCATATGTTAAAGGATTTGTCTTTCCTTCTGAAATAAACGTTTTTCTAGAAACCAGTTATTTAGAGATTAAGAAGAAAATGCCTAAAACATTTATAGAAAGGAAAACTGGCACTGGATGGATAAATACATTGTTTTCGGTACATAAGACTATATCCCAGTCTCAGAATCTGAATGTAGCTCTTCCTGCAACAGTCAGGAAAAAAAAGAAGAAAAGGAGGAAAGGTACCCAAAATATTTCTGATATTGGAAAACCAGTTTTGATCAACAGACCTAATCAAGGTAATGGCTGCTTAATTTACTTGAATATTAGGAACAGTCACACTGATGCTTATATTTACAGCACAATATACAATTTTTTATGCTTTTATAACTTGTATTGAATTGGAAGATCTGTGTTGATTATCTTTTCTCTTAATAGTGGAGAATGCCTGAAAATAAGATGAGCGAAAGGTGGGGAGGGATAAAAATTGCAAATGCTTAGATGTTTCTTTGGAACTGGACTATTAAATATCTACTGGCGGGAATTCAGGATATCCATTCAAGAATTCAGTGAAGATTACACTATCTAATGTACAAAATAATTTATTAAATTTGCATGTTGTGCAATTCCCCAAACTCTGCCCCAGCCTAAAATTAAAAAATTGCAATAAAAGTATTAAAAGATGGCATGCATGACGGATAAGATAGAATGAAGCGAGGGCTCTCACTGTCCCTCTCCCAAGGCCTGGGTGAAAAGTCAGTTTTGCTTTTGTGAAAAACAGCAGGTTGGTGGCAATCCGAATCATCAGAGGAACCTCATTCTAGAGGGAAGGTGCTGCTACAGAAAAGGCATGTTTTGGGGATCCCACTATATATTGGTAATGAAAGGAACCTGGAGTATGCTGATCTTGAAAGATCGAAGTGGCCCGGCTGATATTGTAGCAGATTCCCTGATTTAAACCTATTGTTGTTCAAGATTATTTACCTGCTTTTAGTTTTATCTCTGTGTCTTTTCTTTTAGATTTTGCAGAGAAGTTGGAGTTTGATCTGAAGACATTATGCAAATATCCTAATCCTGTGTCACAGGAGGTTTGTTCCATTCTGTTCTTGTATGCTGTAGGCTTGTAATTTTTATTTATATTTGATAGCCAGTTTGATATAGTAAAAACATCAGACTAGAACTGGGAAATCATGAATTCTAGTCTCCTTGGGCCAAACACTTTCTCTCAGCCCAGGGAAGGAGGCAGTGGCAAACCACTTCTGAAAACCTTGCCAAGAAAACTCTGGGGACTTGTCCAGACTGTCTCCAAGAATTGGACATGACTGAATAGAAGGAAAAACAATTTTACCCCATATTTATTTTGGATCAGCTAAAGGCAATGTACATAACTAATGTGCCTGTCTCCTTTTTTATCCATAACAACCCTATAGAAAAAATATCTGGCCCATAATCATCCGCCTGGCACAGTCTCTATTGTTTTTCTTTAAATGTCATAAGTACTATTTGTGCTTTGTAATTTCTTATGTATGTGAATAAAAACATTCATCTATCTACTTTGTAAATAGGTTTTAGTGATTTAATTAAGTTTGTGTAATGGAAATTTATTCCATTGAATGTGGATTTATAGCATCTCAAGAATATTTTGGGAAAGTTGATTATAGCTTGATGGTCAGAAAAACACTTTCATGTGGAAAGCTTCATTTTAATTCCTGTCTCATTCTTGTTTGGTGTCTTTAGAACTTGTGAAACCTTTGAAGGAATCTACTCCTAGTTAAAATAAGCAGCACTAATCAATTGTTTAATTTGGTCCTAGACAATTTCATAAGTTAATCATATCTTCTGTAGAATTTTCTTGGTCACGAGAAATAGTGCTGATTTTTTTTTAATATGAAGAAGAGATAACATTTCACAGTTATCCTGGAAACTACTTTGATATGCATTTTAGGAGGCCATTCAAAAAGCAAATTTTGAAGACTCCAATGAGATTTGTTCATGGTTAACATTTGTCTTCATACAAACTCTAAACCGTTTAAAGTGGTTAAAACTATCATCTATTTAATTTTTCAATTTGTACGTACTTTTTAGCCAAAGATGCTGTATGTTCAAGTTTATTCTAAGTCTTAGCTTTTTAATTAGTGTTTTACAATGTTAATTTTTTACTACTTTATTTCAGAATTCTAAATTCGGTAATATGCTTCCTGAGTCAAAGAAAATCGCATCTATTTCTTCTAAAGTCCTGAGATCTCGGCATCTTCACTCTTTTGTGTCCAAGTTTAAAGAAGTGCAGTCCTTTGAAGAACTATCTCAAACACTGAAAGCAACAATTATCTGGTGTAAAAACAGTAAATTTAGATCAGGGGCTTTCTTCTTAGGAATGAAGCTTTTAAAAAGCAAGAGGCTGCAGCATGTGGAAGCCCAAGGTTGCAGGTGTGTAGATTGTTAGTCCTGGTCTTTCCATACCTTCTAAATAGGCTCTGTGTAATCCTGAAATATAAGTGGTCCTTGTTTAGCGACCACTCATTCAGCAATTGTTCAAAGTTACAGTGGTACTTAATGAGGGGGACTTAGCACCAGACCTGTTGTGGCTATCGTAGCATCCCCATGGTCACATGATCAAGATTAAGGCATATGGCAACTAGCTCTCAATTACAAGGACTGCAGTGTCCTGTGGGTCACGTATTGACATTTGCAACCTCCCCTGCCATCTTCCTACAAGCACAGTCAATGGGAAATCTGGCAGAGGTTGCAACTTGCTCCTGCTGCCTTTTGTTCAGGGGAGCCCCTCAGCAGTATGGGGGTCTTATATCCATACTGATAACAGTGCTTGCCCAATCACCCACTTGCCTATACTTCCTAGTGCTTGCCTGCAGCATCTACCCTCCCATGCTCCATAGCCCCCATCCACCCGGGCATAATCTGATGCCTACCAGCAGTGTCTGCCTATAGCTCTCACCCACCAGCCTGTTTGTCTCAGACACGTTTCACCAGGTGTTTCTGGATCCATGACTTCCCATATCATAATTCAGAGAACTGGAAAGTTTGAAAACCTCTGTTTAGAGAACTATAGATTCTCCAGTCCCCAGACGGATGCTAAAAGTATTTGATTTCCATATTTGTAATACAGAAATGATGAAACTTCTTTTTCAGTGCATATTAATAAAATTAAACTGCATGAATGGTGTTGGGAGCATGCATCTGCATTCATAGCATTAAGCTTCTTCTGTAACCTGTTTCAGATTCTGATTAGTGGGTAAAGCTCTCCCAAGCTCACTAGAATTTTGTCATGTGAAAAAACTGGAATAAGCAAAATAAATGACACTTGGTTTTACAGACTTGTTACACCAAACATTGCTCTTTGCTGCTTTAATTGCTAATCTTTTTTCTCTTACAGATTGCAGCGGAAGCTTAAATGTGTTAAAGCCACTATCTGTAAATACCTTACACTCCAAAGTTGCAGAGAGAGACCCATGCAACTTCTTAGAGGAAGTCCCCAGCGAAATAGTAGACTGTCACGGAAGCAGAGCTGTGTTTCACGGACTACTTCTGTACATAGAGGGGGTCCTGTCTTCAAGGGAACTGTATCTCCTTTCCTCAATCAGTGCTTTCTATTTCGGACTTTGGACTCCAGTGGTACAAAGACTTTTGAGGAAAGTATCCATGATGGCATTTCTGTCCCTGCAGTATTGGAAAATCACCCTACGCATATACAGAAAGACGCCACTGATCAGAAATATGACATTGATGATATTTTTAAAGTTCTAGGTATCTAGGGCTACTTTCTGTTAAGTAATCAAAAATGATGTTCCGTTGAAGTGTTATTTCTATTTCATTATGGCAAATGCAGACAGCTGTTCTTAGGTTTTGAGGTTTCTTTGAAATTGTTGAAAAGCAAGTTGTAATTGGTGGACTGATTTGAATCATCCCTCAATTATTTATTTTTACAGCAATGTTTTACTTTTATATCTGTAGAAGTGTTGCTACAGATCATCTGAAACTTAAGTTGGAGCACTGCCAAACAAATGTTGCTAAGAATACTTGAGTAACAGTGTCCTCAAATAATTCATTGGGGTGAATGAACAGTGGGGACGATGGAGGGAAAGAGCACCACAGAGATAAAGTGGAGTGCCTTCAGAGCTATAGCAAATACCTGGAACCAAAAGATCACTTTGCAATATTAGATGGTTGCAGGAACTATCCATTTTTAAATATCAATAAGAATCTGGCTGTGAATTATACTTGGTATTCTGATGGTCAGTGTCGAGCCTGTGGGCCCGACACTCATGGGAAGGGGGGAAACTGCACGCCGGACCGCCGCCTCCCCATCACCCACCTCGCCGGCCCAGGCCTTCGCTGGGACTTGCCAGTCTGCTCTGCCACCGCCTGGCCTGGGATCCAGGCAGCTGACGGGCACATGCCCGGAGGGTCACCAGCTGATGGGCGCAGGAGCACGATGCTGCAGCAGCCTCCAAGCCGTCCGCTTCACCAGCTGCCGGGACTGCCGGGGCCGGTGGCTGGGAACGCGGCCGACGGGGATGGCGCCAGGACCCTGCCAGCTGACCGGGGCCTCGGCATGTTGAGGGGGATCCCCACGGCGTTTGCAAGGATCGGCACAGAACACAGATGGGCGGCGCGGTGCCACGGGAGGCGGCGGAACAAAAGGAGGGGCTACCTGGGCCCTGGTGAGCCGGATGCTGAAAGCCTGCCTAGGACATGGGAGCCAGCCGGAGTGTGGAAAGGGGCCGACGTCTCGGCAGGCTGCTTATGAGCTCTGCGTGCCGGATGCTGGCTTACGGACTGGGGGGTGGGGCCCTGATTCGGGAAGGCTATGTAAAGCGCTGGGGGTTCACTCCCAGAGGTAACTTTTTCCTGCACGGATTAAACACCGTTTGTCACCCGTACCTGCCTGCTGACTCTTTCCTGGGCACCGAGGAGGACGTCTTGACAG
The DNA here is from genome assembly GCA_023970755.1 of Azemiops feae. Classification (NCBI taxonomy): domain Eukaryota; kingdom Metazoa; phylum Chordata; class Lepidosauria; order Squamata; family Viperidae; genus Azemiops; species Azemiops feae. The sequence continues at coordinate 382,060 of JALGBA010000099.1, forward strand.
TCAGTCCTAGTATGGGGCAACTTAGAGATGTCCCAGGTAATGTTTTATCTCAGAAAAAAAAAAACCTTGAAGAAAGGGGAAAACATACATTATGTATGACATGTTTATCTTTTCCATAACAGCACAAGACTAGCCACTGATAAGGAACAAATTCACACAATATTTAAAAAATTGTTCTATGCAGTTTAAATTTACAAAATTAATTTTGAACCAATAGTTATAACCTATCAAAGCTACAACAGTAAAGATTCATAGACTTACAAAAAAGAAACTGAAAAATCACCACTAAAAGCTGTGAGACTATAAACTGCATACGTTTATATTTTTTATAGTACAAGACTATCATGCCCTGATACCAAGATTTATTGGTGTTTCTTTCTCTAATAGTACAGTGAAACAGGATTTCTGTTTATTACTGTCTTCTGTTTGTTTTATTATGCTTTATTGTTTGCCTAGTTACTTGGACTATTGGTGCCTTATAAATTGAATAAATACCTGTAATTTGTTAATAACTTCATATCCATCTCATTTTCTTACATACATGCAGAATGTAACTTCAATTGGTAACAAAAAACACATATATTTTATTAATTTAGTATCAAGTGGTTCAGCTAATTTACTGCTCAATTCCTCAAAACATTTTCTGAAGTAAATGTATAATTCCTCTCTATAAATTGCTCTAGTGAGTCTCTACTCCCCTCTGCTACTTTTGCTGATTTTATAGTGGTTGCCATTGTAATATTGTAATCCAAAGCGTAAGTCTTTAAATTGCAAGGGAAAAGAGTAAAATAAAAAGTCCACCTCCCCCCATTGTTTTGTCTTCCCATGCCCTTAATACTTTAATCGTAGACAGCACTCCCATAGTTAAAAGTCAGCATCATCATCTGGCTTATATTTTTTCATTTTATAAAATTCACCAATAATCTGCACTTTTTAGTGGCAAAAAATATATATAATTCCCATTTGTCTATTTTCCAAGTTTTTTCAAAAGCACTTTCACTGAAAAATCTTTTAAAGTTTTAAAACCTTTAATCTGTTTTAAACTTTCTTATAGCCACTCAAGGTTTTTGCCAAAAGTTTTTAATCTTTGATTTTCTTTCATTTTAATACAGAAAAATTTTGATGCAACAAGTGGAATTCTCTTATCCTATCACTCACAAAATCTCTTTAGCTATAAATTATATCCAAAAGCATTTAAGAAATTAGGCTTGTGCAAACCGTTTGTCCATATGAACTGCATTACAGCTATGGATGTAGCTAACTCCCAGCTGCTCAACTCACAAGCTGATCACAAAAACCTCAGTTCCTGCATTTTACTCACAAGGAACAGCTGTCCAGAATGTAACTGGGTGCACACAATCTCTCCTTTTTATGGAAAGACTGCGCTGGAATTTACTCTCTGGCCACCATGGTTTCTGCAATGCTATCTCCACTTTTAGAGAGATTTAATCTGCCATAAGTCTTCACCAGAAGTCCATTTTCTTGCATTTTCTTACATTAAGTTCCTATCCAGCAACTATCACTGACATAATGCATAAATTTATAGTTTCATTTTAATCCTTTTCATTTAATCCTGTCAGATTAGCTCAGTCAAAATAAGATGTGTTCCTGCTTGCTAATATTTGTACTCTGCTGTGAAAGAGGTTATCTTTTAGTTTTACAACACTAAATGAAGCATGGAGAAAAGAAAGATCAATTTAGAAGTATTGAGATTTATGAGCATGTTTTTTAAAACTTAAGTTTGATGGGAAGGACAGGTAAAAGATAATAGCTATGTGGCCCTTAGAAATTTTTAGTAACACCTGGAAAAAAAATGAGCTAAATAAGAATATAAACCTAGAATTATGACACTCAAATGGTTGCAATCTAAAAAATTCAAGATATAATAGGGAATAATGTCCAAGGATATTTTAGCATTTTAAAGAGTAGCAGCATAATACAAAGAATATCTTAAAAACAGTCCACAATTTAAATATTTCAATGGGCAGCAGTGTTCTGAATTATTTTTCACAAAGCTTCCTTTTATAGAAAGGGTGAATCAAAAAAATGAGATGAGTTCAAAAAGGCCTCAAGAGCCATAGTTCGCTTCATCAAATGCTTTTCGAGCCCGTTTTAATTCTTCATTCATTGTTAACAAGTCCTTCACACGAGCAAATTTTCGTGGGTCTTTACGAATCAAGAAGACAATATCTTCAACCTGTACTCGACCTTGTCGTCCAATTGACATTGCTTTGTGGGTCTATTGTGCAAAAAGAAAATCCATTTCAATTAAATTAAATTAACAAAGACATTTTCTACAATGTACCGAGTTGGGCACAGTATTTAGACAATATACTTGCTTATGAAAAAGAAACTAGAAGCTGATTATCCACTGACTTTGTGGCTGAAGGGAGACTAAAACCAGGATATTTCTGCTTTTAGCCCAACACTTTAATCACTACACCAGGGCTTTTCAACCGGTGGTACATGAACCACCTGTGGTACATTGGCACCTGGCAGATGGTACGCTACCATCCTAGAGAAGTAGTGGGGGAGGGGAATGAGCTGAACCGGCGGCAGCACCGCACAAGCCTGAGCGAGAGATGGCTGGAGCTGCAGGGCTGTCGGCTCAGAAGCGCCAGGATCAGTGCCGGGCTCCAGGTGGAGTTCGGTGCTGATCCTGGCGCGTCTGCTGAGCCCAGAAGAAGCACCGATCAGCTGGAGCCCTGCCCCTACTCCGCAGAGGGCAGATCCCCATCATCCCCAGCCCAACAGGGGTCTTCCTGCTGCACTGTTGCAGACAAAGGGGGGCTCTGGTGAGGAGGTGGAGGAAGAGGATTTAAGCAAGTTTAGTAACCGGAGTAGAGACCCCCCCCCAAAACAAACGTGCTTCATGGGTAACCTCCCAGCACGACAGAAGTGACCAAAACCTGCTGCATCCACCCACCAGACGGGGGGGGGGGGGGGAGGGGGAATAAAAACCAACCCCCCCCCCCCGCTGCCAATCCTCAACAGAAATGTTAGCAACAACTAAAACCTTGGACAGGAGGAAGAGCGCGGCCGGGCGGGCAGGCGTCTTGCTCAGCTGTGGCTTGGGGGGAAAGGGGGCAGCCTCACCCCCCCCAAACGCTGCCCTCTCACAAAAGCAGGATGAAAACTCCAAAAAAACGACAAGGGAAAAAGGTTAAAACAGAAGAGTGTCTCGTGATGGCTTGCTTCCCCACTACCTTCTAGCAATTTAAATATGTAAAGACCACAAAAGAAAAAACTTGGCTTTCTTTCATTGTAATTCAGAAGGCAGAAACAGGAGGATTGGGGGGGCGGGGGGGGCGGAGTTGCTTGTTTCAAAGGGAAAGGGAAGGGAAAGAAGGGATTTGGGTCTGTGGGGGATGCAGCAGGCGAACGGTGATGGCGCGCGGCTTCTGGTGTTGGGGGGGCGGTCTTTTTAAAAGAGCAAAACGAGGCAAAAAATAAAAATACCCCACTCCACCCCCAAGAGCTGGATGCGATCTTTTTTTTTCTTGTTCAGAAGAGACACTCTTCTGTTTTAACCTTTTTTCCTGGTCGTTTTTCGGAGTTTTCATCCTGCTTTCGTGAGAGGGCAGCGTTTGGGGGGGGGGGTGAAGCTGCCCTCTTCCCCCCCCCAAGCCACCAGCCAAGCAAGATGCCCGCCTGCCTGCGCTCTTCCCTGTCCAAGGTTTCCGTTGTCGTGAGCATTTCTATTGAGAATTGGCAGGGGGGTGCGCTATTTGGTTTTTATCCCCCCCCCCCATCTGCTGGGTGTTTGCAGCAGGTTTTGGTCACTTCTGTCGTGCTGGGTGGTTACCCATGAAGCATGTTTTTTGGGAGGGGATCCCCACTCCGGTCGCTAAACTTGCTTAAACCCTCTTCCTCCTCCTCCTCATTGGAGCCTCCCTTTATCTGCAACGGTGGGGCAGGAAGACCCCTGCTGGGCCGGGGATGATGGGGATCTGCCCTCTGCGGAGTAGGGGCAGGATTACTATGCTTCCTGTCAATCAGGTTTGATTTCCTTTCTTTGCCCCCCCCCCCACCTCCCCTGCTTGGAGCTGCCTCTGAGCCCCTCATTTTGGGGAGTTAGCATTGCCGGCATCTCTTTCTCCTGAGCCCCTCATGCTGGGTAACTGTTGCTACCCAAGAGCTGTTTTAAAGTTAGGGAATCTTTGGGGGATAGCCAACTAGCACCCCAACACCGCCCTCATGCCACTTCAAGTGCAGAAGCCGCACCCCCCCCCCTCCAAAGCTCCTGCAATCATCTATCAGCTTCTTTGAGTCAACCAGAAGGAGAGAAGGGGATAAAACAGTGCAAAGATTAATGTCAGGGAAACAGGCACAAGTTTCCCATTAAAAGTGTGGTAAGTGGGTGTACAGATAGTCCTCAATCTACAACCACAATTGAACCCAAAATTTATGTTGCTAAGTGAGAAATTTGTTAAATGAGTTTTGTCCCATTTTATGACTTTTCTTGCTACATTTGTTAAGTGAATCACTGCAGTTGTTAAATTAGTAACACGGTTGTTAAGTGAATCTGGCTTCCCCCAAGGACTTTGCTTGTCAGAAGTCGCACAAGGGGATCATGTGACCCTGGGACACTGTGACCGTCATAAATATGAATCAGTTGCCAAGCATCTGAATGTAAATCACAAGACCTGGGGATGCTGCAACAGTGTGAAAAGTGTGAAAAATGGTCATAAGTCACTTTTTTCAGTGCCGTTGTAACTCCGAACAGTCACTAAGCGAACTGTTGTAAGTCAAGGACTACCTGTACTCTTATCACTTTTTTCCTTTTTTTTTTGGTCTTCAAGTTTTTGACACCTTGCTAAATGACTGATGGTACTCGGATATGGCCATATCCTAAAAGTGGTACAATGGGTGAAAAGATTGAAAAGCCGTGCACTGCACTACACTACTTGGTTCATTAATAGTCTGAGAACCAGTTTGGTACACTGATTAAGGTATTAGCCCAGAAAACAGGATACTGAGTTCTAGTCCTTCCTTAGACATGAAATCCAGCTGGGAGACTTTCAGCCAGTCAGTCTCAGCCCAACCCATCTCATAAGACTATTATGGGAAAAATAGGAGGAAGTAGTAGTATTAGGTATATTTGCTGCTTTGAGTTACTTATAAAGTAATAAAAATGGATAAAAATGTAAAACAAATTGTTACTGGAAGTTTACTGGGTCATAATAGCTTTTATACGTGTCTCAACTCAGTTTTACATAAAACATAGAGCTGCAAGGAAACAAAAGCCTAAATATTGCATCTGTTGCATCAAATGTCTAATAAGTACTAACATATTATAAGAACCTACCATTTCTGTGATGAATTCTATGACTAGATCCTCAAGAATATCCACAGACTCTGTGTAAGGATTCTGATCATCTCCAAATCCATACATCATACATCTCACTGGAATTAAGAAAGCAAAAATCATCTGCAGGAGGGCACTGAATGAAGCAGCTTGGAAGACTTATGGCCTATATAATTATTCACATTCTTCTAAATTCTCCAATCAAGCAAATTGTAATGGTATTTTTAAATAAATCTACTGGGGAAAGTGTAGTTCAAACTTGTAAGGGAAAACAATGCTGAAACTTTAATATCAGTATTTGAAAGATCATTTTAATAGAACATGTTGAAGGAAGAACATTCTGAGAAAAGCCCCTGCCACTTTAATGAATAAATTAGCCAACAAATTCTAAAGTCCAATTTATGGTTCAGGAAATTATACCACTTACATTATAAGCTTTAGTACAACATAGAAATGGTATTTTACAATGAGAGGCTTGGAGAGGCTTACTGTTAAAAAAGTGGGCTGAAAAGCAGACCGCAACCTTAGAACTGTCATGGAAGTATTAGCAAATGCAAGCCCCCAAAATACAAATATATTGAACTGTAGTAAAAAAATCAGGTATTTTAAATACGTAGTAGTTGATGCATAGTTGTTCATCACTAACTCACTGCAAGACCAACTAGCAACGAAAGACATCTTACATGACTTCATAAAATGTGAAACATTATTCAATGGATATTTCATTTGCTTTGCTACAAATTGCATCAAATGACACATGAGGAAATGTGAAGGATGTTAAGTATACTTAACCATCTCAATTTCTTTTTACTTAGTAATGCAGATTGATAGGATATAGATTCTAGACATAATCATTCAATAATTCACAGTAATACTGGCATTCAAAAAGTGTACAGCATAGATAAACAGATTCTTCAAAAGTGGAAGCTACAAAAGGATTACGTTTCCTCACTACCTGTGAGAACATAGAAAGCTGCCTTATAAAAAAATTAGGTCATTAAAACTAATATCTCTATTTCTTATACTAACAGATGGCAGTTCTTTGGTATCTTCAGCATACAAATAATCTACTTTACTCTTACTTGTAGGCTGACATCAACTTACATTCTTTGGAGAACAACCGCTTCCTTTTTCCCTGTCCACCATCTGGCCCTCCTCCTGTTTCTTCAGTATCTTCTTCAAACTATAGATAATAAATCCAAAATTAGGATTAAAAAAAAAAAGAGGCATACCCTAAAATTTAGCTAAGAAACAAGGAGTCTAAAATTATTAGGATGGTTAAAAGCAGAGAGACAGCAAAGGGTTTTAAAAATATATCTTGAAGTTGGGGGAATAAACAGTACAATATGAAAATAGGTTTACTGTAAACAAATATGAAATTATGCTTACAGACATAAAAATCAACCTTTCACATTGATCTCAGCTAGAACCTTGGGGTGCTACAAGCAAAGTTCATAAAAACATCAAGTATGGCAACTGAAAAAGGCATATTCCATGCTACATATCATTTGAAGAATCTAAAATAAAACTTAGCAACAGAGTACAATAATGCCTTTATAAAATATATGAATACTATACAGTTCTGTCCACAGTACATTAAAAATGATATTAAAAATCTAGAAGGGAAATCCAAATGATAACCAGACTGGAGCAACTCGTTTCAGAGAAAGTTATGATAATTAAGAAAAAAGGCACTTTGAAAAAGGCACTATGGAAAAATGGATAGGGACAACTCTATGTACTCATAATTCTTAGCACAAGGCTGTGCAGCAATTGGGAATGAAAGGAGAAAAGGTGATTCTTAGCCTGTGTTGGTACTTGTGTTGCACATATTGACAACTCCTTAAGCTGCATCTTGCTGTGCAACTCCAAGAAAAGATGCATATGATTTGACAAAATGCCAATAATAAAAGATGCAACATAACTGCCCATATTCCAAATCATTTGTTCCACTTTGAATACAGATGTTTACTCTAATATATTTCAGCATGTAAAGGTACTGATCTGTTTGAGCTGCTCTAAAACTAATTAGAAAAAATAGTAGTTTCTAAACAGTTATTAAATATGCTGACTATATATAGAGAAAACCTCATATAACAGAAGCAGGTTGCTAAAAACCAGTGAGGTGGGGATTGTGTTCCATTTTCTTAAATTTTGTGAGTTTCTCATAGACATCCAAAATATCTAACACTCCAAGTGAGTGGTGGGGAAAGAGAAAATATAATTTTTAAAAAATATTTTTTGCAAAATCTATAAGCAAAACAAGCTTTATTTATAGTATTTTTGCCCTTCACCAACTAATTTGAATCAAGGTTTAAATTTACAACCTCATTTATATGCCATGAATCTATGAGAATAAAAAAAATTGTCCATCATCAAACACATACAGCTGTACCAAACCAAAGGGTGGTCCTGTGGAACAAATCTTATTGTGTATGCGTCTTGAATGAGGGAGATTGTATGTTTGATATTAGTTTGCAAAGCATCATGCCACTATGAAATGTGATTCTTCTCATGTTCTGGATTATAACTTCCAACAATTATAGCCAGCATAGCCCATGGTTAGTAATGAAGGAAATGCTAAGCAGATGTAATCCAAAGTACAAAAATAATAATAGAAAGAAGAATCTAAGGATTTGTATGGCGTACATTGCTGGCCCACACTTAGTACACGTTAATTCCACAATAAACTTCCTTAACAACCGTTTAACTGGGATGCTACAGGGCTTGAGCAGAGGGTTGGACTAGAAGACCTCCAAGTTCCTTTCCAGTCGTATGATTCTATGATCTATGAGATTACTGGGAATTGCCTTGTATTTACAGAAGGATTACATCAGAAAATGTAAAACCAAATTCAAGTTTATCTACCTGTAAATCTCATAATGCCCAGGGAATCTAATTGCCAGTTTTGTTTGCATAAAACGAATCTAGACTGGAATCCTACATTCCGAAATCCAGTGAATAAAGCATTTCATTTGGACTTATTTCAAGTGAATTATTTTACAGCATCTTATTACAGGTTTTTCCCTGCTCATTTTTCAAAGTGATGCGCTGTCATCAACGAACAGGATCTAGCTTTTAATGCGAATAATACCCAATAAACCCTGGATTAAAACTTCAGGCTTCTCCAACCGATGGGTGCGACTGACTCCAGCATCCCCGGGGAATTTAGGGGAGGCGGGAGGTGCTAGTTTCCTTTTCCCAAGCCAGCAGCTGCCACTCCGGCCAGCATCCCAGTTGGTCCTTAATCACGGTTTACACCTTTTAGGTTACTCAACACCTTATGCTTCGGCTTCACTTACAGGTGGGTCCTCTTCCTCGTCGGCCATGTTAGCATCGGGAATTACCTCTTTCCAGTTACAAAATCAAAGACCGCTTCTGACTAGCAACTCTTCCTCTCCGCTTCAATCCGGAAGGCTAACGTTCAACTGCGCATGCGCCTTTGAGCAAATGAATATAATAGGCCTTCGGTTTCTCTTCCACCGGCTTCATTGGGCAAGTCACGCATGCGCAACCTTTAGAATGGCCAGCACTCGAAGGTATTCTGCAGGGGCTTTCACATCTGGTTGGAAGCATCTGCACGGACGCCGTAGAGCGGCCAACAGATACAGAAAACGCGCGCTCGGGGCTGCCTGCCTTCTTGTAATCATCTGGATCTTTCCAGCCCTGATTTATAGCCCTAATGTTTAGGTACAAAGAGAAAAGTAGCTTTGAAATATTAAACAATAAATGATAAATTAAGTCAGGTTTGCTGTTTTGATTTCTCTACCTAAGGTACCACTTTCCAGTGTGCCAGTTTCATAAATACAATGCTATGTTTGGCTTAATAATGGAATGCTGTATACATCAAAACTGAGTTCATGTAATAATCCTATATAAACCAGAAGAAATTTGGCTTAATGTGTTATGTAAACACAGCCACACTTTCTTATTTGCCATTTTCTGCCTTTTGCCAAAGTAGAAGCAAGCTTAAAAAATCAAAAGCTATAGACTTGCATCAAAGCTTATTATTATCCTTTATCAAGATAAACATCCTTTATGGTTTTATCTTCTAATATTGACATATTCAGGGAATACTTATCTCCTCCCTGATATTCCATTTCCAACTATTTTGAGTTTATGAAATTAACATATCAGAGCATGCATTAAGATGCAACATACTATGGAATTAATATTGTGAGTACATTTGTGGATGTATGCAGGGTAATGCATATTACCTCTATATGAATGTAAACATGAATTACTTCTGTATTGCTCATTTTGAGCCCACAAACTGGACTTCTTTCTGAAAAATCCTGCCATTATTAAATCATTTACCTATTGCATTTGGTCTTAATTCCAAGAAACATAAAGAGTAGGCTGCTTACCTGATAGGGGAAAGAGGATTGGAAGTTAAAATGACACCAGTCAGGAAATGACTACTAAAATTCATTTGCTGTTGAGAATTAATAGAGTTGAAAATAATATAGTTTTAAGCAAAGTACTTAGAACCGCAGACTAAGAAGCATCAGCCACCTGGATGCTTTAGCCCTATCATATGCCTCTGATGGAATTACCAAGCTAATTAGAGAAGTTTTGCATTTGAGGTAGTCAGATATGAGTAATCTTATCAACAAGCTGACCACTTTAGGAAGGAATGTTTTTGACTGTATAAGAAAGTCTACATTGCATGCAGTAGAATTGTGCTGGGTCTTTTGTTTCCACATAAATACATACATTTATTTTAAAAAATAATTCAATACAAATATTTATATTCTTTCGCTGTATAAAATAAACAAGCAAATTATTTTCTCTTATTTTTCCACCCCATGCCCAAATAGACTAAGATAGGTTGTTTTTGCAAAAGCAATCCTTGCACAGCTAAATAATCTGTAGAATACCCCAATTATAGAATTACAGAACTGAAAAGGGCTGCTTAGACCATTACAAGCAGCCTCGTACTCATTCTACTTCAAATTAAAAGCATCCTAATGATGGCAGTTCAATCTTTGCCTTAACATACAGTATCTAACAAATGGGGCTTATTACATCATTTGTAACTGATTCCAGTCAAACTATTATTGAATGTATTTTTTAATCTTCTGTTGGAATTTGTCTTCTTTAGCTTAAATTCTTTATTCTGAGATTTGCACTTTGGGTTGAAAGAAAGAAGGTTTTGAGGTATTGTGTGTTATCCATTCAGGACCTGATTGTCATATTTTTCAACTTTCAAAGCTAAAAGGACTCAAGGATCTTCCATTTCTCATAATTTGATTTACTTGATCTTTCTTTTCCTACTTCTAAGCATAACATTTAATCTTTGAAATTCACATTTAATCAATGCAAGTGTGTATGTATATACATGTATGTATGTACAGTATGTACTTATGTAAAAATACTGAATTTACATAGTATTGTTCCAAAATAATTTATATTTATACAGCATGTAGCATGACGTTTGAAGCAAGATGCTTCCAAGTATAATGCTTTATTCATTGGATAATGGAAGATTTCCAGTAACATGAGCTATGAAACATCTTAATACATGGATTCCAGTATAATTCAAAGAACTGTGGAAACAAAGATAGAAATATTATATTAGTAATCTCATAAAAATAAATTACTTTGCATTAGTTCACTATTCTTGCTCTTGCTGCCTTTGCTTGAGGAACAACTATTTTTTAGAGTTTATTCAGCTAAATGGAAACACCTAGTCAATCTTGACTGATCTCATGGTCCTGAGCAATCAGCTTTGTTAAGTATTGGGATGGGAAACCAAGATAAGGCAGGTTGTAGATTAGATTGGTAGCAAGTAGCAACTGAAACTCATACTGATACAAGGCAATCACAAACTACTTCATATTATTCCAAAAAAACAACATGACGTTGTTAGCTGTTACCTGATAGGAAAAAGTTGAGGAAAACACGTGTGAGCATTTTTCTGTACAAAGTCCTGAATCTGTATAACATTTTTTGCCATCGCTGATTTTGATGCTTTGTCAATTTTGGTTAATACAAGCTGCCAAAAGACAAAAACATACCCACCAAAAATAGCTTAAAACAAGTTTTTGAAATCTTAAATTCTTTTTGAGTTTAGCAATGAATTAGGTTAGGGATACTCACAGGCTGTTCTTTAAAAGAATGAGATCTTGGCCTTTCCTCTTCCAACTTTTTCTACTTTAAGATATGTTTTTTTAATCTAAATTTCACCAACAAGTTTTATCTCTACCTAAAACAATACACGGCCTAACTGAGCAATCTATGTGAGTCAAACAATCAACTACCATGGTTGGATACTGACTAAATTACAATAGCTTTATTTAAATTCTGCAGAAAGAATTACTAGAACAAGTTATGATAGTGAGGTTAAATAGAACTAATTTTGGGTCAAATTCTATGCATTTACAAGAGATATAAACAGTCTACACACCCTGGTGATGCCAGCTTTTTGAGATGTAAAAAAATCAGACCAAGATAAATCATTTCACATTTTTCCCATTTTTAATGTAACAGATAATATGTACAATTCAACTGAAAAACAAACTGAACAGGGGTGTAGACTTTTTATATCCACTGTATACTTCTTAAGGAATGAAGTCCACAAGTCAGTGATAAAGGAAGCACATAATATAGGCAGAGGTATTCAAATTTAGTGCTTAAAAAAATCATTTCTTGACAAGTAATGCCATCTTCGTTTAAGCTAATATTTAGAATAGATTATGTTGGAGCAAAAGAGTTTATGTCAAGATTGAACAACTTATTTTAAGATGGAAGGAAATGTATTCATTTTGCCATTATACTTCCAAATTAATTTCTATGAATATGATGGTTAAAATACTGCATACATTTTAGTACAATTTTAAAACCCCAGTTGATGAGAGCAGAATTTTAATTACAAATATAATTTTATTGTTTCCATGCACATTTCTTACTAAGCTGGAATATAATTCCTAAAAAAATTGGCTGCTTCCGTTTTTTCATGAGTTTCTTTTTAAATTATCCTAGACCAATGTTTCTAAACCTTAACAACTTTAAGAAGTGTGGACTTCAACTCTCAGAATTCCCAGTCGGCACATATTGTTATGGTTGAAAAACATTGTCTTAGACAGAATCAATAGGTCTGGCTAGATGGTGTTTATGCTTTCTAGTTACTGTTGTATGATTTTTAGAGAATCTTAATATTGCACGCTCATTGTTTTAAAGCAAGGGTTGCTACTTACAACATAAGGAATCCCAAATTCTTCTAACATTTCTACAGCAATGTTGTCCATTTCCTGAATTCCTTCTTTAGCATCTATTAATAAGAATGTACGCTTCAAACTGCAGAAAATAGAAAGAGCCACAACTTCACATAACCGTAATAGGAAAAAAAATAACAGTCAAGTATGAGAAATAGGTGGTTTTCGATTCTTAATTTTTCAGTTATTCAGAAACATTTATATTCTCATTTTACTGTACATTTCTACCATTATTATGTGGTAAATTCTCCTTTGGGAGGACAACAGAGGTAACCATCATTTTGAGTGAAGATATATTTTGCTTTTTTGAGAAAATGTGCTGCTTCACATAGAATTGAGGTGACTCAGCAAATTTGAGCAATATGGCTTCACACATACCTTAGGAATTACTTGTAAATAGTAATTATAACAGCACTGTATCTTAGCCATATTTAATAGTTGATTCACCTAAACATTGTTTTGTATGCCCAAGTACACGTCTCTAAATTTTACAACTGTTCCCCCTTTCCTAATCCCACAGAAAAGATTTCCAAGAAATTATAATATTCAATCTTACTTTGTGCGTTGAGTTAAATAAGGCTCCACCATCTCTGCAAAATCGTTGGGTGCATTAAACCCGTAGCCTGGCATATCCACCAAAGTGAAGAATTTTCCCACTTTGAAAAAATTCATTTTCTTTGTGTGACCCTGGAAAAAAAAGAGCTTTTTCTTCCTGATTTCTTTCAGATAAAACATTATGGAATCTATGAACTTATTTAAAATGTACTTGTAAAAATATCATAAATTCACAACAAAGCCTAAAACTTTATCTCATATCCTGAACATGAAATAAAATAAATATAAACTTGTAGATTATTGTAGATATAGAGCAGATTCATTTTTGAAGCAATACTGCAGTGCTGCAAAGTACCTAGAATGGAGTAAAAAATATTTGTTTATATGTATCTCACTTTGAGATGCTATTAAAACAACTGAAGCAGTTTCAGTTTTCAGGCAGTATTTTCAGCCAGGGTAGCCAATAGATGGAACTAGTTTGGAGCTATATCCAAAGTATCTTGAGAACACTAAGTTTTTCTATTAACCTGTTCCTGACTTAACAGAAACTTTATACATATATATTTTAGGCCTCAATACAATAAAGAAATATACCTGTGTAGTATTTACAGGTCTGCCATGTAAATTCTCAATCTTACCCGATCAAGCAGATTTTCTGTTTAAGTTTCTGGGATACAAATTAAACATTTGCCCATCATTGAAAACCCTGATAAAAGCAGAGTCCCGGGTCCCATGAAGTATTCTACTCAAATTCATACATGAGAAAGTTTGGTATAAGACCGAGGTATATTCTTGTACCCTATTTATGATGAATAAAACTTGAATAGGTTGACTGGACGGAACAACATATTATTTGCATATTCTGTAATCCCTCATTAATACAGGCGTCTAACACTTTAAAATTTTCACCCTCTAATTATGAAACTCTGTTTAAATGTGTACGATGCACTTATTCAAAAATTTCCTAACACCTGCCCTTAAAACTATATTATTTCAGATATAAAGTTTCACAATACAGATATAACTTGTCTTGCTTTTGCTCTATTCATTTTGAAGGTGAATGTAATCTATCTTCACAGGAAACTTACGGGATGTTTGGAAATTCTGACTTCAACATCAGGTGCCAATGAAAACAATGCTTTTATTAAAGATGATTTCCCAACATTGCTTCTTCCTAAAAAGCAAACCTAGAAGAGAAAGTTAGAGTGATTACACTATTCCGTTCATGATGCAATAAAAGATACATCATTTAAACAAGGCATGTTGATAGTAGCCTGGAGCTCTCCAGATGTGTTGGTTAGTATCAGGAAGCTGGTGTCTTTAATATCAACCTAATCTCTGCAGAGTTCTGAAAGGGGGCCTGGGTCCAGCAATGTATACAGATGGAATTCCTGATGAAAACACTTTTTTTTGTAGCCCTACAGAAATCTCAAGGTTTCCAAAATGTAAGAACATCTATAGAAGACATGTACAGTAGTCCTTTTAGGAAATGGAAACTATTGAGAAATTCTATGGGCTATTCAGTAATCCAGAAGCAAATTCTTAATAGGAGAGTGAGCATATGAAAACCATATTCTTAATTTTATTCTTTTGTGAATCTTAGGCTGCATTGTAACACTGTATCCACAATCTTTTTAAAGAGGAGTCAGCCAATGGGAGGCATTTTGTCTTGGCCTCACATACGGAGAGGGGGCAATTGGGATCTAATCATATATTTGAAATAATCAGAACTGTACTTAAAACACTCCTTCTCGTCTCCAAAAAGTGGTCCTGACACAAATTGGTTATTTCCTCTCTTGCTAGCATCAAGGTTTAAACTTTGCTGCCACCCAATGGAGGTTAAGGTCTCATCAGCAGTCACCTTAAGTGACTTCATCCAAAAGACAGTCTAAGAAGTGTTTTTTTAATTATTAAAAAACCAAATTCACACAAACTGACACAGTTATAATTTATAAGCAAATGCTAGGTAAGCAACAAATCAGATGGTTCAGTATTTCTTCTGGAACATAGCAAGCTGTATGTAGTTTTCACTAGGGCAAGACTGCTGGTCCCTGTTTTTGTGATCAGAAGGTGCTTAACATAATACCAAATACTGTTCTTGGGGACAGTATGTTGGAGCTGACAGGAATAAGACTTGCTTTATAGTAACATGGCAGAAGGTCAGTATAAATTACAACACTCTCTTTGTAGATGAGAGCATCTGAAGCAATCTTTGCCGATACATACTTATCTTACAATGTTTAGTAAAAGTACAATATCAATCAAGGGAAGCCATGCTGCGGAGCTGCTGATACAGTCATTTTTCTGACAGACCAAGCTTCATCATCATCATCATTAAATTTATATGCTTCCTGATTCCCAAAGACTCAGGATGGTGTATGCCCTTTGGCATCCTCTTTGAGCACTCTTAGTCTGTGTAAGAATCCAAGTCAATGACTTGTGCTAATCTAGTTCAATCACAGGAAACCCAGACATTCTGTGATTCCCACTGATGTTGCCACCATCATCTGAATAGCTGCCAAATTAACCAGAGCATCTACTGTACTTAGTTGCTGGACATTTAGATATTAGGATGTTTTCTATTGCTGAATCTAGTAAGCCAGTGTTACATTCAGGCATAAAGTTTCTTGCTTTCTGATAGGGTAAATCTATCCTTTGGACTTCTTCTGAGGCCAATTGGAGAAACTTCAGAACCTAGAGGTGCCATCATTGCTTTTGACTATTCCAAAAATGTTATGAACATTACAGATACTTCCATTTGTGATGCTGCTTCTCTTGATGGCTAGAGGACTTTAGAAAGTCCCTTCTGTAGGGGTACAGATTGTCTCCATTGAGAAATTGTTTCCCCCAAGTCCCATAGAACCACTCTAAGAGGACTAGATATGACTTGGATTGCTCCCCTCTTTTAGCTCTGTGCTCCTGTTCTTAGCATGTGCCATCCTAGTGAAGAGAAGGCAGCAGATCTGCTTACGTGATTTGCTTCGCCCAGGGTGGGAAAAACCTTCCTGACGATCTCTGATGCTACCTCTACCTCTGTCTGCTGGTTAACACTTGGATAGAAGGTCACTTGGAGATCAATCGTGGACCATCTGCAGTCTCCTGTTAGGGAAGGGAGGTATGCGTTTTGGAAGGCACTATAGTTGGAACCAAGCAGTTCCTATTATCTATCCACAACTTCTCGTCATCCAGTCATAAGTGCTGATTACCAAGTAGTATAGTGACCAGTCATCTTTATGTCACTTTTGAGGGGGTAGCTGCTCCTGAGTTCCAAGTCTTTTCTGGTTACCCTCAACTAGTACTCAAAACAGAGCAGTGAATCATGTGAGAAAAATCCCCCACCTCACAAGTTAGAACATACTTGTCATGCTGTTTGCTTCTTTTAGAAAATGACAGAGCTTTCCTGGTTAGTTGCCATCTCTGCAACTATTAACTACCAATCCATCCCTCCTCATGATATCATTGTAAACAAAGAGCTGGAATCCTGTCCTTGTTTGTTGCCCCACATGAGCAAATGCTTGTGTTGCGTCTCTCCCTATGTCTCTTCTTCCTTCCTCCTCCTCAATAAAATTCCTAAATCCTCTTTCTCTCAGTTCTTTATTCATGTAAAATGAAGCCAAGGAGAAGTCCTTTCTCTCTTGCAAAAGGCAGAGCTAAGACTGAGAAGATGGGTTAGACTCCAGTGTTTAAACTCTACTTTCTAGCCAAAGAAGTGAAGTTAACCTACTCCTAATGTTTTAGCTAGCCAGCATCAATATTTTTTAATTCAAGCTCACAAAACTTCCTAAGCTACAATAAAATGGTAGGAGTTATTTTAGTGTTTCAAACTTGTCCCCAAATTCCTATAAGATTAAGGTAATACTGATGTACAGAGGTTAAAAGAAGAAAATATGGGAGAAATCTGTGCATTCAAATAATTTCAGTCCTGAACTACAATTGTTTTCATTGAGTTGCCAATGTTACAAGATTAGCTTTATTTATAGTTGCTACTATTTTTGTTTTGTGGATCTTCCCCTTTAAAAACCAAAGCAACAACAAACAAAAATGAATTTGGATTATATTTCTTGCAAAGCCAGATAAGTACCTTGAAGGACAATACTGATGTAAAATAAAAAGAGATAAACAGAGACAGTATGAATCAGCCTCTGTTTATCTTTGAGTCATTTATAAAGAAACAATAAATGATTAAGTAGATATTTAATCTCTTAATGGTCCATCAACAGTGTTACCTTTGCAAGTCTGCTATTTGGGCAGCATCCACATCACAAGGACCAAATATTTGTTTACAATAATAGAGATATTCTGCAATTAAAAACAATATTTCTATAACCTGGACTTTTAGAAACTCTTTTCTTTCCTCCATATGCGATTCCCTGCTCAACATGTCAAATAGCATAATTTTGTTCTCCTTCCTCTTAAACCTAAATAATAAAAATGGAACCTCCTTTTCATTGATCTCACCTCAGGTTCAGACATTTGTGGGGCATGATCCATCCGGACAGCAGAAGTGGAATAATCAATAATATGTTGATGTGATGGAATGAAAAATATCTCTGCTCTCTGGATGTCATTCTTGTTAGGCCGGAAAATGTAGAAGGATGATGTGTCCACATTAGGAGACAAGAATCTTGCCAGATCTTGGAGAGGAAAAGTTATGGCACTAAACTTTTTTTCAGGGAGCTGCTGAACTTCTGAAAATGAAGCATATTGTACAGGAATCCTGCTTTGGGTCATAAGCCGTCTCTGTATTAGGCTGATATATCTGCTAGATTTTGACAATTGATGCACCTTCACACATAGATTTTCCATCACCAAGGCAACTCAGTAACTGTGTGTGTGTGTGTGTGTATCTTCAAATGGGGAGTTTCAAGTCCAAATTTCTAGTGAGAAAAAAGGAAGAAAAAGTTTGATTGCTTTAACTCAGCTTTCTCTAACCTGGTGCTCTCCAACGGGGTTGGCCTTCAATTCTTATCATCATCTGTCCCCTATCTTCAATGAATGATGGAAGTTATCATTCCAAACATCTGGAGAGCATTTGGGTTGGGGATCGCTTCCGTAGGTAGTTAAAAACTGAGATAGAGGCTGTACAAATCTAATAACTAAATAATACCGCAAACATGCACCCTTCTTTTTACTCCTGCCCCCTGTAGCATTTTTTTTAACAGATGCTGGCTAAAAAAAATACATCATGCCATCTTGTATTTGCTCCTAATAAGATTCAATCACGTCAAAGAAATAATTTCCTTTTGCTAGATCGGATATTTAAAGGCAGATATTTTGGGGGGGAGGAAAGCTGCAATAAAGATTTAGCAATAAACAGAAGATAATCTAGAAGACGGTGCAGCAGTAACTGTAATTGTTATATAAAATCCATACATTAGAAGAGCTAAGTGATTTTTTTTAAAAAAAAGAAATGCATTTGAGGCAGCGGAGTTGCTTCTCCAATGTGATTTCCTTCATAGGACAGGACATTAAATCGGCAAAGATTGAACACAGAAAGGAAACTTCAACGCAACCTGATTGCAGGGACGGAGGTCAAAAGAAGATACGCACAGACACAACAGAAACCAAGGTCTCAACATCACGCGTCTACCGTACCAGCACGGAAAGCCAACACGCCTTACCCGGAAGCCGGGATTGCTTGCTCTGACGTCTTTGACCCGGACGCCGGAGAACATAGAGATAGAACAGAAGTAGCTCTATCGGTCCTCTTTGAATACGGTTATTCAGACATTATTTACAAGGCAGTTTAAAAAACAAATCACGTTGTATACCCGTGATGGAACCTGAATGAATTAAAAAGCAGTTCCGTTCCGAAATTTTTACAGATGTGGGAATTTGGCTTTGGCAATGATTATGAGTTGTATTAAGCTTTTGATTCACCTTTTGCTTTTAGCCGCAATGCGGTTAGATTTTGGCGTAGCATGTTGTGTGAATGGAATCATTGTGTCTTATTCATCAAACAATGGATAACTCCATAAGAAAGAGATGATCAAATAATAGTACCGCACATTTTGACCGGGGAATTTGTGGCTTTTCATGTGTAAGCAGCTTCATGGGTACCTCAGTTTATTTAAAATGAAATTACACCATTTACAAGCAATAGAAATTCATCAAGAGTAGACACAGAAGTTGTCTTTTGGGATAATTAACATTCTTGGAACATTTATAAGGTTAATAAGACAACGGTTTAACATGAAATATGTAGGGTATTTTCTCTACAGTCAGTGATCATGCTCTGCTTCCAAGTAGAGCCTCAACTTCATGAGCCGTCTTTCTGATGAATTCAGGTTTAGTTTATCAAAGTTTAGTTTATCATAAGCATTACAGGTTTAAACCGCTTGATTTTTGTATGTAAACCTCTTTGAAATTAAGATGATCAAAGGGCTGGTGACTAAAACATATGATGATCGGCTGCAGGATTTGGGTTTGGCAGGGTAGGCAACCTCGGCTCTTTTATGACTCATGGACTTCAACTCCCAGAATTCCTGAGTCAGCAGAAGTCCATGAGTCATAAAAGAGCCGAGGTTGCCTACCCCTAGGCTAGTCTAAAGAAAAGAAGAAATAGGGGTGACATAATAACAGTATTCCAGTATTTGAGGGGCTGCCACAAAGAAGGGGGGGTCAAATTATTCACCAAAGCACCAGAGGGCAGGACAAGAAATGATGATTGGAAACTAATCAAAGAGAGAAGCAACCTGGAATTAAGGAGAAACTTCCTAAAAGTGCGGACAATTAACCAGTGGAACAACTTGCCTTCAGAAATCGTGAGCGCTCCATCACTGGAGGTCTTTAAGAAGAGGCCAGACAGTAACTTATTTGAAATGGTATATAGGTTCTCCTGCTTGACCAGAGGGCTAGACTAGAAGACCTCCAAGGTCCCTTCCAGCGCTATTCTATTCTGATTCTGAAATGAAGCTGTCAGAACAAAATATTTGGTTTCAAAAACTTTTGAGTCCCTGACATTCTATCTGTAAGCAGTAAGAACACAATAATAATTTCTTGTTTGATAGCTAGGTGGCAATACAGATAAAAAAGCATTTTGCTGGGAATGTAGTTATTGTAAGGAAAAAAGTTGAGTTGGGGAAAACTTGAAACTTTGTGTCTGGTTGTCAGTTGGCCTGACCCAAACCTTCAAATCTATTTTGCTTATGTTTTTTGCCTGCTTCTTTTTTTTCCTATGGCAAATTTTGATCAAAAACCCTATTTGGATATACCCTGGTAGTCACAAAAAGTTTTCAGGTCCTTTATCTTTTAAGTGTGTGAGTAGTTATTATGGATTTGCTTTGTCCTTGTGCAAAATTTGGGCTTTATCCAACCATGTTAATATGCCCCTGTTAGTAGGAATAACACCATTTAGCTACATAAGAACTGGGATGTTAGTAAATGGAACAATGATTAATTATGCAGTAAATTTAATCTGGTTTACATTTATGAATAAGTATTCAGAAAAGGAATAAAAGAAAGACATATTTTTCAGAAATATAAAGTTAATATTAAATATTTGTCATGATTATTAATGTTAATATTTAGTATTAAATTATGTGTATGTATTATTTTCTATAATAAAATATCTATCTAATAAAAGATATCATAAATGCACCGTTCCTAATGGTTGTGGTTAAAATTTATAAATTTATAATTTATATCATTTATAATTTTTTTCATGAGACTTACAGCAGAAATTTTCAACAAGAGGCTAAATTTGTTATCTATTTGACAATGCTGTTACAATTCTAAGTGGCTGGGGAATTCCAAGAATTGTAGTCCATACATCTTAAAGTTGCTGGAGTTGAGAAACGCTGGCCTGAAGCTTGGGGCCTCAATATGAGCCACAATTCTGAGAACAGAATTTTTCTGCTGATGCATACAGTATATATGGGAATGAAAAAGAGGAATTTTGCCTGTAAATCTTGGTTGTTTTTTATAACTTCTCAGACAGTTTCTAATTATAGGCTGATGACACAGGCATGACATGGCAAATATAGAAGCCAAATTCTGGTGGAGAGAAAAGCATTGTCAAATAGATAACAAATTTAGCTTCTTGTTGAAAATTGCTTCTGTACGTCTCATGGAAAAATAAATTAGCACTGTGTCTATTATGTAGATATTTCTTACAATAAATTATTTTAAAACACCCGTGTTTTTTACATGATGAAGCAGTAATGTTTACGTTGTATATCTTTGCTTCAGCCTTGGCCAAACCAGATTTTAATTCTACAAATGTTGCAGGCCCAATTCTGCTTCATCCTGTTCCTTGCTGCTGTGGTTAAATTTTTGGTATATAAGATACATGAAATTATGGGGGGAAATCCATATTTATTCAGCCAATAATAATAAGCTAACTGAAGCTAAGTTACTGCAACCTTTTGAATGTCCAACTCTTTACCAACAAAACAAAGATCATTCCTCCCCTCCCAAAAAGGGAAGGAGAGACAGAAATGGGTTTTCAAGGTATTTATGACAGTTGACATTCCCAGGTTGAGTGAAATGGAAATGCTTTCTGATATGCAGTCTAGATTTTGGAAACAAAAAATGATATCATTTTACTCATCAGAGAGCAAGGCAGGGGTAGGCAAAAGCTAATCGCTGTACTTGATGTTTGGGGGAAGGGGTGGGAAAGAGGGACAGAGTAGCTTTACAAAGTGAGCAGGGTTTCATCATGTATGTAAACAACCAGGATTTTTCTGTTTGGGGAAGAGTGCGTTGTTTTAACTGTGGGAAGCCATTTTGGGGGTTATTCTGAATGTTTGTGTGCTTGAATCACAAACTGGTGGGAAACCACATCATTGATACTTTTGGTCAGAGAATGCTCAATCTACAACAAAAATAGTATTTGGGTTTCAGCAAACTGGGATCTCAGGTTATCCATTTTGTCACAGAATACATTCAAAGTACGTATAATAATAAATAACACCTACCCCCGGCTTGGGACCTAAGTAAGTAATGTCTAATGGGTTATGCCTCAGAAAGACTAATAAAAATGTGTTTAATAGTGAGCTTAATTAGGAAGTGAGCTTAATTAGGAAGCTTTTAAACTGAATGCTTTGGGGATGAAAGAAGAAGGTAAGAACATTCTTCTAGGGATGTGAGAATCATGGTGTTATGGGGTCTATTAAACTCAACAAAATATCAGGAAAAAAGACTCATGGTTCATGATCCTTACTGTCTTATACTGGTTCACAGAGCATGAGAACACAAAGGCATATATGCAAGCATTCTTAGAAAATAAATGATAGATGAGGGCAGGCCTCTGTTATGTTTATCTTATTGAAATCAGCATTTTATACTTTGTCACATTTGCTATGGCAAATAATCTATAAGAGCATCCACTTTTTCCACAAAAAAGGGAAAAAAGTTGGGAGTGGATAAAAATGGTGGTTTTATCATATGAATAACATACTTAATTTCCATTTAGTGGCATCTGCTGTTTATATATATTGCTATCATTTTCTTTTTTTATTTGTTTATAGTATAAAATACAAAAAATACAAAAACAAATAGAAAAATAGCGGAGGGAAAGGGTACCCGGTAAGGGAAGAGTTCAGAAAAGAATGGAAAAAGAAAAGGCGTTGACTTCTGACTCCCTTTGGTGCAGTAAAATAAGGTAGTAACATCAAACCTCAACTCTTTACTTCACATGGTAGTATAAACTAGCCATTTCTATATTAACAAATATGTCTAATCAGTAAAACCCAAAATCAAAATTTCATTTTTTCCACCTCAAGCACTCAAGTCTAGAAGCGGTTTCCAAGTAGAAACAAAAGTACTTAAGTTTTTTTTCTTTTATCAAAACAGTCAATTTAGCCATTTCTGCTAACTCCATTTATATGTATTATTATCAAAGGGTACTGTTGAAAGAAAAATTATGGGGCTCTGAGACTTTGAAGTGGAAATGTTTCTGGGTTGTGCAATGAGGTGGGCTTTTGTGTCTTTTACTAATCTAATGGTGGTGGGTTAATCCTATTATGTCCTAAAGGTTATGTCCTGTCCTTGGAGCTGGGGGGGGGGGGGAATGCAAATTCTTAATCCATTAGTTGTAGGGGCTGAAGGCTTTTGCTTATGAATACTGTGCACCAGTCTTTCTGAATGGATTACCAAATCTGCATTTCTAAAGAGTGACCTCCTCAGGTTTCTGCCTCAGGAAAGGGAGACTGGGGCCTTTTTCTGCTTAAGATTTTATCTCCATTTCTCCTTCAGGGTAAATATTCTATCCTGCCTCTTTTAATATTTCATTCTCTGGGGGAGGGGGTGCTGACTTCCCACAATACCTTGGCAGAAACGCTGTGTTTCTTAGAAAACTAAACTATTGTATCATTTTGAGTTACATTAGTGGAAATTAATACAGTTATTTCCTTTGTGTAAACTTATTTTGAACTTAAACACCCACCAAAAGCATAGAACCATCCTTAGTACCCAATTTAAGCATTGGTTTTGTTTTTATTTTTTCTCTCACACTTTATTGTCCTACTTCAATATTTTTGTTCATAAACTGCAAAATACAGTACTTGGGAAGCTTGAAGATTTTTAAAAAGTTAACCTTTTTTTAAACTACACTGTAAAGATGTAGGAAAAAATGACAACAGTGACGTTTTTTGACTAAGACAATTTTACTACCCATAACATCTTTCATCACACCCAAGCAGCAAGCTAGTCTACTCTAGGGAGCTTAGAGCAGGTATGTAGTTTCTCCTGCTCTTCACTTTAACAGAGAAGAAGAGATAGAGAGCTCAGGAGAAACAGCCTTAGAGGGCTTTGCTATTTCTGCCCTCAAGCATCAGTTGCCTGAAGGTTTGGCTGACTCTGCCTAATTATAGGGGCAGTCCCGAACAGTAAATCAAGTCATTTATCAAATTTTGAAAATATTGGGCTTTTTTTTTTCTCTCCCTATGAAATAGAAAAAGAAGTAATCACATTTTATCTGTTTGGCTTTTTAAGTTGTTTTTAATTGTTTAATGTTCTTTTAAACTGCCAATAAATGTATGATTGATTTCTGTTTTTATATATTAAATTATAGCCAATTTGTTATGTAATAGATTTTCAATTTACATGAAAAGATTGACAATTTTTTTTTGTGGAGATCAAATAGAGAAGCTCAAAGCAGACTGTTTTGAGACAGTGCCTCGATTCAGCCACCGCATTCTTTTTCTTTGCATTTTATTGGAAAAACTTATCTTTGCAAGACAGCAGCTTTGTTTAGGGAACAAATTAGAAAAATGCTTGATCTGTTTCCTCAGTGATCACATTTTCACTGTAAGCACAGGAAGTCTTGCACAGTGCAAAGGCAGTTGACAGAAGCAAAATTGTTAATCATTTGCTGCAGAAATTAAAGGATGTTAAAAGCAGGAGAAAGATGCCATCTGAAATAAAAAATGTTCACCAAAAGATGCTCATTAGAACAACAAATAGTTGTACAATAGAATGGATCAAATAGACAAAAAATTGTGTGAACCATGGAAGCAAAATGCAGTGATTTTATTATGAAGATTTGGGGTGCCGGGATCCTTCTCACTATTATGATAGTCATGGCAGTATCTGGTAAGTTCAATATGTTAAAGTAAGTAAAGATGTTTCCTTTCCATGGAACATTTGCTTCTCTGTTTTGCAAAGGAGCAGGATATATTTAAACAATTTTTAAAGAAAGAATATTTTGTAAGTAGTTGTCAACACCTACATTTCTAAAACAATGGTTCTTGCTTTATCATGTTGATAGTTTAGTGGCATTATATGTGTGTGTTTATATTATAACCTGAAGAATAATAGTTAGAAACAGTGAGAAAAACGGTGAGAACAATGGATAATCTAGGTTATAGTAATATATGTACTTAGTAATTTATTTTATTTCTTTATTATTTTTTATATTACTGTCGGTTTATGTTTTTATTCCATAATTCTTCCGAAGTTCAGGGTTGCACATATTGTTCTTCCTTCACACATTTTATATCCACAGCCATCCAGACTATGTTAATAGATGGAAAATGGCCAGTTCATGCTATGAACTTTACAGTGAGTAACTAAAAAGTATCACCTTAGTTCTAATCTAAACACTATGCCATATTGACTTCACATCACTATGTATACATGCCCAATGATGCATGTCGATTTAATGTGAAAACTACAGTAGCCAGTTGAATAATTCTGGAAGCCACTTTCAAATTTGACCTTAGTGAATAAGGTGCCTTGTTTAATAAATTTTTAATTTGCCAAATCAATAAATTATTCAGTTTTGTAGATATTACAGTAAAGACTATAAATTTATGCTTTTGTATTATGACTCTTTATAGGGCTATCCCTATAAGGAGAAATTGTTCAAAAGAGTATGATATTTTGCAAACATTTTATTTAGATCAAAGATGTTCTTCAAGGGGTGCTACTCTGCTTGTAGGAGATAATGTAAAATTCAGTATGCCAAGCATGCTGTTATATGTTAAATCATCTGTTTCCTTTGTTAAAATATTGATTGAGCCAACCCATGCTATGGGAAAAAAACATGAATAACAGAACAACAAAATTGGAAGAGACCTTGGAGGTCTTGCTTTTTAATTTATTTATTGATAAATAAAGAATGTTTTTGAAAATGTTGAGAGTATTTATTGAATACATAGACCAACAAATTATTCCAATGCCTGATGGCTTACAAACAAAATAATACACAATAAAAACATCCTTCATACGCAAAATCAAATAATAAAAGAGCTGTGATTAAAAAAAAAAAGAAATCATGCCCCAGCCTTTATAATACTAGAGCCCCAAAGAACTAAAAAAGCCCTAAATTAATAGTAACAATAAAAATGAAAAACCTGCAATTAAAAAGGGGTGACAATAAAGATTATGTCCTGTAGTGTAGATGCTCTGGATAAGTT
This sequence comes from Azemiops feae, assembly GCA_023970755.1. Taxonomy (NCBI): domain Eukaryota; kingdom Metazoa; phylum Chordata; class Lepidosauria; order Squamata; family Viperidae; genus Azemiops; species Azemiops feae. Next base: position 408,000 of record JALGBA010000099.1, read on the forward strand.
TAGCTTTTGGTGGTTTTTTGAAAGGCAGCATTCTAACTTCTGGACAGAGGTTACATCATTGAAAAACAATGCTTTCTAGCCACAGCTGTCCTGATATCATGAAAATGAATTTGTGTGTTCCCTTATATGAAGATGATGTGTGAGTTACCTGAATACCTGAATGATATTCAGGAAATGTTAGACACATAATATAATGCCACAAGCATGAATCTGAAAATTAATGCATCAAAGGCAGTTATCTTTGACAGGAAATGTGAAATGAAACTTGGAAGTTATATATAAATGGTGAAAAATTAGTTGTGTAGTAAAACTAGAAATTATAATATCATAAATAAATGTGTGCTGAATGATGCAAAAGTGAGTGACTGGTGCAAAAGAAGTATGTTCAAGTGGTTTGGATATATAGAGGGATTGAATGACAATTGAACTTGAAAGTAAACAAATGAGGAAAGAATAAATGGATTGAGAAAAAGGGCTGATAGAGAAAATCATGGTTGAGTAGAGTTGGTGAGATCCTCAGAAAAAGAGGAGTGAGAAGGCTACTGTATAAAATGGTAGTGAGTGAATCAATATGATAGAAGAAAGAATGATTTGCAGGCATAGAAAAGTGGAGAGAAGTATATTGAATGGTTTAATGTAAATTCAGTTTAATTTGATTTCTGTTTCTTTTCTTTTTAAATTCTGTTTTTAGCACTTTTAATATTTTTCTATGCTTTGCATAATGTAGTTTATTCTGAAAGGGTATAACGCATTGGGTTCTCAGAGGTCACTGGAAGATTAGGCCATTTGTTAACTATTGTTTTTAATATGTTGCTAGCCACTCAAAGTTACATTTGTTAAATGGGCAGCCATATAAATCAATTTAACAAACAAGCGAATAAATAGTGACCTATTGGTACTCTTTTGTGAGTAAATCTTTCTAAGCTAATAATGAAATCATCTTTTAAAGGTGGATATTACCAGGCCAAGTTAGTCTGCAACATCTTCCTTACCTCCTGCTTACCTATAATGACATTTCTATATCTTTCCAGATAAATCCAGTAAATATGCAATGCTTGGAACAACCATTGCATTGCAGTGTCCTGCAGAAAGATATAATTTGACAGTATGGCGTGTGAACTTTGAAAATGGAACGTATTGCCATTTATCATTTAAGAGAGAGAACAATTCCATAGCCAGAAACTGCAGTATGAACATGGATTGGGTATCTAGACCGGAAGAAAATTCTGCTGTTCAGATAAAATCATTTCAAATGTTCAATGAAGGAATATATAGATGTTTCATTGCTACTGCTAAAGGAATGTTAAACAATGAATATGAACTATCTCTATCAGGTAAGAAACAACATATTTAAAATCACCATCTTGGATTGTTACAGTCAGAACTGTTCTTTTTTTCCAAAAATTTTCCAAAAATATATCATTTTTCAGGTGATATCTCAAAACAGTTTATAATATTAAAATGCAAACTTATAAAATATATTTTCGTGATTAATGCATTTGTTTTGCTTTTACTTGTTCTTGTAATATCCTGTTTCATTAATGAGCTTAAGGTACAGAGGTACCTTCAGCATTATTAGTCTAAGATTGCACCTATTATAGTAAGCTTCCCTCAGGTATTTCACTGTAACAATGCATTGTTTACATTTATTACTAATGTTTGCAGCCAGGCATTTCCAGGTATTTTCTAGGAAACTTTTACCATCTTTCTGCTTTCAGAAGTGGGGAGGAGTAATTGCAAATTGTTATGGAGTATCAGCCACCTTTACTCTGAATTCTTATCTTCATTTAAAGACCTGGCAAAATGTAGGAATTGCTAATTTTTGAGAAGGAATTTGAAGCTCCATCTTCCATATTTTTCAAATACCAACATATTATATATGCAATATTCCTATAACTCATCAACAGATCTCGCTGTTTCATTCCAATTTCTATAGGTATTCTTAGAATATTTTAGTACAGCATGTATTCAGTAGAATATGGGATCATAAAGCATTTATATTTATCAGTCCATCATTTCCTGGAGTAAGGCTAGACCTCACAATTTTTTTCCTTTCATTGGGTTAACTGCTCATGCAATGCTCACACATGGAACATTTGGCAAAACTTCCAACCCATCTTTCCTGATGCTACTTTTTTTTCAAAAATATGGGGAGAGACTTTCCGTGATGGTTTTTATGAGCAATAGAGCAATTTTATTATCAGCACTGTGCAACTGACTGAGGGGGATTAACACAGGATTGACTGATGATTAATTTGTGAGATTTGTGTTGCAAGAATGGAAAACTTGTTAAGAGGAGGGAGTGGAAAGGAGGGAGGGAACACCTACTTTTTTTTGTACTCAAAGACAGAAAACTAAGCTAAGAAAAGAAAAAGTCATCCAAAATTAAATATGTGGCAGCAACCTGAGTGTATATATTATCAATTGCTCAAATGCATGCTTTTTTCTAGTGACCTCTACTTCTCAAGGTTATTTGGTGCATTCCTTTTGTTTACAATGTAAACATGGGTATTTTCCTGTTTTATCTATCATATGCTTACTGATTAGCAAATGTGATTGGAAATCTGATAGCAAGATGCCTCTTAGACTAAGTGGGTGCTAACTTGGTAAATGTAATTAATTATTTCTTATACGTCCCATTTCATTTTAGTGTCTCCACAAGTGTCCTTGACTCAGGCCAATGGCACCGTTGTGTGCAAGGCGGCTGCAGGAAAACCAGCTGCAGGTATATCCTGGAATCCACCAGGAGACTCTCAAAATATGACAGAAATATTGCCAAATGGCACAAAGACCGTCATCAGTACATATAATATGAAAAATGTTAACGAAGATAAGCTTACGTGCCTCATCTCCCATCCTACTGGAGGAAAGTCACTTATCTTAACTCTACTAGGTAACTTTAAGCATTTAATCATCAGTTTCACTTGCCAAGTCACATTCAGTTGATACTAATCTAGTCTCTGTTCTTCGTTGGTATTTTAAATAACTGAATAATCAGTAATACATCAGGTTGTCTATGTAGCTGAGTGCTATTTACTCTGATGGACAAAGCTTTTTAGGGTCTTTCCTATCATCGCATATGGTCTACTGATGGACTATGGTTCTTCCCTAACTGGACTGATCCTCCTTCAATCATTCTTGCATGTTAATAAAACAGATTTCCATCTTTCTCTAATTATTTTTATGTTAATTGCTTAAGTAAGAGGAATTGGGGAAAGGCTGTGCTTATTATTAAACTATTGATATTGGTACTAGTTACAAAGTACTAGTTATTTCAAAAATTAAGTTAGAACTAGCAATGAATGCTCTTAATACTAGAAGGAAAGTACTGTTTAATATTTTCTTCTTCTAACAATTAGGGTGGCTAGAATATACATGATCCCCTCTCTGCCTAAAATGCACAGTTTGAAAATAACAGTTACAAGGGCAATTCGGAAATAAACCTCCGTTTGAGCATGTGCGAGAAATAGGCGGGGATAGCGACACCTGTCCTATGGCACCATGCTCAGTAGTTCAGTAGGCAGTGAGGAGTGGAAGGAGAAGGTTGTGTTTCAGTTGACTCGTCTGCTAGATCAATTGAAAATGAACCCTGCCATAGAAAATCCCACCAAATGTGAAGTGCGTGCAATCATACACACTCACCAAAGAAACCCAAAAAAGCTCAGCAAACATTGTCTGCCAGAAAGGTTATGGCAACAGTATTCTGGGGTGCCAAAGGAGTACTAATAGTGAAGTTCATGGAGTGTGGTTTGACCATCAATTCAGAAGTCTACTGTGAAATGTTATGAAAACTCAGATGAGCCATCCATAACAAGCATCAGGGCATGCTGACTTCCGGTGTGGTGTTGGTTCACGATATCGCTCGCCCACACACCGCTAGACACACCCAAAAACTTTAGAAGCAGTTCCGTTGGGATGTTTTTAATCACTCCCCCCCCATAGCCCAGATTTGGCGCCAAGTGACTACCACCTCTTCAGGCACATGAAACAGTGGCTTGCATTGCACCGCTTCGACAATGACAATGTGCTTCACGATGCTGTTACAAGGTGGCTTCATTCCCAGGCGGGAGATTTTTTTGCAGAAGGAATTTCAAACCTTGTAAGACGTTATGACAAGTGCCTCAATTTGAATGGTGATTATGTCAAAAAGTAATGTAATATTGTAATTTTCTAATGTGTATAATAAAAGTTCTGCATCTGCGAGTGTCTGTCATTGATAACCAAACAGAGGTTTATTTCCGAATTGCCCTCGTATTTCTGTGGAAAGATTGGATATTTACATTCCTATTAATATTTATTTCTATGACTTCTTACAGCTTAAAGCAATAAAAGATTTCACAATGAATACAAAGTATTGGCTGGCTTTGGACACAAACTCTTAAATGACCTTTTAAAGTAGAAAATATGAATCTGCCTAGGAACATATCTAAATTATGACCAGTCATTCTATATTCTTTTCTGACACCTTTTTGCTAATTTAACATATTAAGGCTATAATCTCTCCTACTTATTTCTCACAAATTCTCAGATAGAAATGAAGAAAAGGAAAGTTCTACCATGATAATTCTCTATAGCTGTGTTACTGGTCTTTTGGGAATACTTGGATTTTCACTTTCCATCTATCTCTGGAGGTTCTGTGGAAGGTATGTATACCAAATTTAAACTTAAATCATGTCATGGTTCTTTCATTATTTATCAGAGTTGGTCACGGCAACATTTGTGAGGGTAGAGGCGTTGGCAAAATGGCAGGCAGAACATTGCAATACAAGCCCCCTCCCTTAAAACCCACACAAAAGGGGCGGGGCTTGCATCATGTCACTCTGCCTGCCCTTCCCCATCCCCCTTGCAGACACTGCTGGAACACCAGGAGCATCAGCTCAATGTACTAGTGCAGCAGTGAAACCCTTGCACTTTGAATGCTGCAGTGTTGCTTGTGCAATGAAATGTAAAATGAGGGGAAAAGCAAAAGAGGAGAGAGTTATGTGAGAATGATGGTAATTCTAGAGCAGAAGATAGGACTCAGAACCACAAAGGAAGTGGTAAATTGTCCCTTCATTTTAACTCTGCAACCTTTGCATCTTCTGAGGAAAGGATGGTTAAACTGAAAAGATACTTTGTTATAAGTGGTATAAATTTGAAATGCCATCTTTTTGATTTAACAAAACTCATTTGCTGTGGCATTTATTGAGAAGAGGGAACTAACTATTTTCCTTTCTCCTCCTGTCATAGCAGCAAAAGAAAAATCACTGCAACTACAAATATAGACACAATTTCAGGACAAAACATCCAGGTAAGATCAAGGAAACAATAATTGATCTGTTTCAAACTAGCCTTTAAATTTTTTAAAATTAATTGTTGGCTCACGGTAATTTTAGAAGGCCCAGGCTGTGATTTACACCTGCCTGACATCATATTAAGATGCAAGTGAGAAGACTATTAAATATATTTAGTAATTAATTAGTTAATTTTAGTACTTACTTAGATTTACTGTAAATTAATTTAAATCACAATTTGCTTATGCCTTGACCTAGCCATCTTCTTTGGAATACAACATCTAGCAATGTGGTTTAACAAATAAAAGTGACTCTTGGTTTGAAAACAAGCTGCCATTCCCTGGTTATGCCAGGTAGTATGCAAGCAATTCTACCGTAATACCAAAGCCTGGAACTGCTAAGTCACATCCAGCTCTGTGGGTTGCAAGCAACTCAGTTTCAGTCAACAGAATGCTTTTAGTCTCAAAGGCTTTATCTGATGGACCACAGTGAGATACAAGAAAGGAAGCTGTAAGGCTTAAGATGCAAGCTCCTTTTCTGAGTCAGAGGTGTACAAGTAGTCCTCAACTTGCAACAGTTCATTTAGTGACCTTTCGAAGTTACGACGGCACTGAAAAAAGTGACTTATGACCATTTTTTGCAACCTCCATGGTTACACAATTTATATTCAGATGCTTGATAACTGACTCACATTTATGACGGCTGCAGTGTCCCGGGGTCATGTGATCACTTTTGCAACCTTCTGACAAGCAAAGTCAGTAAGGAAACCAGATTCACTTAACAACTGTGTTACTAATTTAACAACTGCAGTGATTCAGTTAACAAATGTGGCAAGAAAAGTCATAAAATAGGGCAAAAGTCACTTAGCAAATTTCTCACTTAGCAACATAAATTGGCTCAATTGTGGTCGTAAGTCGAGGACTACCTGTACTGGATTGTAGGCACCACACGGAAACAAGTATTTTGGTAAGAGCAGCTGCTACCCTTTCCAAAGCAACAAGGAGACCCAAGCTTATAGTCATGTTAATAAAACAATAGACTTAATTATTATGCCATGTTTATTAGCTGTTTTTTAGATTTTCTTCTTAGTACTCCCTCCTTCCCCTTCCTTTTTAATTAAACATCGTTTATTTAATTCTTATAATAACTTTCAAATTTAAATACAGAATCTGATATGCTTTGTCAACCTGTTTCATAAAGGAAATAAGTGCAACAAGCAATCAAGGCAGAATAATCAACAGCAAGCTTGAAAAAAATCATCTTCCTATTAAATTGTTCAAGTTATTAATATTTATTGACATCTTAATTTTATCCATGTTATCCTTAATTTACAGTTTAAGTATTTTATACATTACCGTTATATAGGCTTGACTCTGCTTATTCTGATTTTGAGATTTTTCCCTGCTGTTTATCATATTTCGTAGATACTTGCTGATAATAATTAGTTAACATCTTTCCTTGAATAAATGAACACTTTTCTCCCATCATCAATATTTCCAAATGGAACATAACCATCCACTTTTGCTTATGCTTTATAAATATGATGTCAAGTCTTTATGTTTCTTAAACATGTTTTGTGACACCACTAGTAATAATTTCAATATTTTTACTCACTTTTAGCAGAACAGTTTGCCACTTCAATGATACTATAGCCTCGTTATTTTTTAAAAAAATGTAAATTTCCTTTTTGGTCTACAATGGAATTAATTCTAAATGCTTTTTGAATCTCTAATAATTCATCTGCATCAATATCCAAATATTTTCTACATTTTGTCTTTTCATACATGTGGAACCCAATTTAATTTTTATATACCAGCATTTAAACATGAAATAACAAACAGTTTCAACAAGCTATAAATGTAATGTAAAATAATAACATGAAATTAGTATATGAAAGCTGTTAAGATGCTGCTTTAATTCACTTAGTTAATGTTAGGTGTTGAAGTTTCTTCAATATTTTTACTTCCTTCCTGATCAACTTTGAATGCTAGATTCAGCCTTATGCCCACAATAGCAGTCAGCAAAGTTTCTTTCTTATCACTGGAAACTGTATTTTATTAGAAAAGGAGCACTGCAGCAATTCAAAACTGCTGGGCCCTATAAATATATAAATCTATCCTCCAATGTTTTAATCATGTTATCAATCATTCATAATTGAGCCCTGGTGGTGCAGTGGTTAGAATGCAGTTTTGCAGGCTAACTCTGTCCACCATCTGGAGTTCGATCCTGATGGAGCTCAAGGTTGACTCAAGCTTCCATCCTTTTGAGGTCAGTAAAATGAGGACCCAGATTGTTAGGGGCAATATACTGACATTGTAAACTGCTCAGAGTGTGCTGTAAAACACTATGGGGCGTATATAAGTCTAAGTGCTATTGCTATAGCTATTGCTATAATTTTTCATTTTTTTCCATACCAAAAACAAAAAAAAATCCAAAAACATGTTTCTAACATAGCAGTACTGGATTCAATTAGGTGACTAGGCTGTCCTTCAAAATAAAATCCACAAGAGCTGTGATACCATCTCTCCAAGAAGGGAAAAAAGAAAAAGGATTATGGTTTCCTTTTACTTTAATTGAGCCTAATTACAATTTTAGATAACAAGCAAAAGGTCACAGCTCAGGAATCCATGGCTTAACTTTTGTCTCTAATTCTGGAAAGAACTTTCCTGTTGCTCCAGGCCTGTAGTTAGTCTGCCATAAGTAACCCAAAATACTGTGGCAGAAAATAAGAATCTGAAGACCTTTTACATTTGAAAGATGTTCCAATATCTCTCAATAAGGTGCCATTTTCAAAATCCTCTACAACTTCAGGGTAGCTATACTTTCAAGTATTCCAGACAAAGTTGTTTTTAGATCTACGAACACTAGGATTGAAAAGGAATGAAAGAAAGAATAAAACCTCTTTTGGTAAAAAAAAAAAAGAAAGCAAAATCACAATGTATATCCTACTACCTACAAAATGTAACTATGTTTGTACATAAGGTATGGGGGTATAGTTTTCTGGGGCTGGAGGATGTTTAATGAGAAGTCAAGATGTCACCTGTGTTATAAACATGGATTCAGTTAATTATAATGATTAGTATCTCAGTGTGTTATATAATTCAAAAATCCAGTCGTGTAAAGGTGATTTGTGCCATATTTTTCCCATCAGGTATAAGTCAAATATAAACAGTGTATATAGAATGAAAGAAAAAAAAATAGGGTTATTAATGCTTCCTTGTTTAAAGAATGTTTCAGAACTTTATTCAGAAGATGTCATGCCTTTTCTTCTCAAAATGTTTTCTTTTTTTATAGGAAGATGATTTGGAACCATATGCTACCTTTGTGCAAGTGGAAAATGTAATCTATGATAAAGCATGTGATTTCTCATCAGGTTAACACTTATCTTTCATCTTCGACATTAGACATCATCAGATCTGAACTGAGAGAAGTGTGTAAGGGAAAATGCATTAATTACAGTGAACCGCAACTTATTTTTTTCTTCCATTTAATCATGTCCAATTCTTGGAGATTGCCTGGACAAGTCCCTGCAGTTTTCCTGGCAAAGTTTTTCAGAAATGGTTTGCCATTGCCTTCTCAGAGAACATGACTGTTCTCATGTTCTCAAGATTACCAAGCTGGCTTTATGCTGAAGGCAGGAGTAGAACTCAGTTTCTTGGTTTCTAGCTTGATGCCTTAACCACTACATCAGACTGGCTCAAAATGAATGGCAACGGCTGTAACTTTAAACCAATCTTGAACATGAGGACATTTGCATCAATAAATATCTATTTCCCTTTAAGCACCACAGATTCTTCTAAGAACCCTACTGGCCTCTTCTGTACCAGGAACTTACTTGTTCTCACAAAGACTAAAACATTTGTTTAGAAAGCTGATATGAAAGTCATAAAAAGCAGATATTCTTCTACCATTATTCTGCCTAAGAGTGAGCTGAATTTGAAGAATTCTGGGGATCAAGTTAACACAAGATGTTTATTCAAGAAGAATTTATATTGAAACCTGGCTTACTTCCTCTGTATGGATATGTCTAGCTCTTTATATTCACACGCTTTGCAATTGAACATCTACAATTTCTAAGTATTAAATTTAGTTTGTTGTCTTTCAGAAGGCATGAAAAAAAAAGCCTTACTGAGATTTTGTAGACTTTCGGACAGATTGTTTGATTTTTACAGTGGATGAGATTGCTATTTGAAGTGATTCAATAAGCACACAGTATACTTTAAATCAGAATTCCCCAACCTTTCTGGCTTTGCGGACCGGCCTGTGGTGGGGAAGAGGAGATGGCTCTGCAGGAGTGGTGGGCAAGTGCATGTGTGCACACAGTTCCATTTGCACAAACGACGGGCAAGCACTCCTGCTGCTCACACAAATGGAGCATGCACGCCTGCACTTGCCCACTTGCCCATGCAAGTGGGGAAGCGTATGCGCGCGCGCCCATCACTTCCGCAGCTAGGTTTTGAAGGGCTCAAGGCCCGGTAGTGGGCCATAGCCCTGGTTTGGGGACCACTGCTCTAAACAGTGACTGTAAACTTGACATTTACAGTCAGAATAAAATAAATAAAGATAGTGGAAAGAAAGCAGAATTTGGTCAAAACATTTTCCTTGATATTTGGTTTTGTTCTGGCATTTTTTGAAGCGTACATAAACACAAAACTAAATTAGATTAACAGGAAGGCTTAAGCTAATTACCCATTATATGTAAACACACATAAATAAACCTTAATTGCCACCTTTTGTAAGTTTTGACAGAATATGATTTTGAATGTACAGAAAGTTTATACAGTACAGAGAGCTCTAAGGGACGATATGTAATGGGGAGGAGGTTTGTTTGGATTTAGAATTTAAACAAATTTTGCAAAGCAGCTCACCAATTTAAAAGGAAAGTCTATTAGAAAAACATTTTCACAAACATACATAACTATAAAAGTAGTATACAAAGTGCAATCAGTTAAGCAATTAAGGAAAATTGCACATACAATTCATATGATAAATGTGCAACTATCTATGATCTAAATTTATAGGAGGAAAAATTAAAAACCAAAAGGAAGCAAAGCATATAGATTCACCCACCCCTACTTTTCTCCCTCCTTTCACACACTGTTCAAAATGGTTCCGCAAATGATTTCTGGCCACTGGCTTGCTTTCTTCTGAAGCCCTTCTGGACAGATACAGATTTGAATTCTGGGAAGGAGAATGGCAGAATATGTGGTGCATAAAAAGAACAGCAAACAAAATTCAGTGGGATTTAAGAGAAAAACAGCAATTTGAGATGCCAGCATATTGTTATGTCAATAATAATGGAAACACATTATTTGCCAAAATACTGTTGCTGTGGTTAGATTCAAATCTGAGCTTCTACAACACTGTATATATCATATTTGACTAAAAAGGAGATTATTCTTTTCTTTCCACAAATAATATGAATTACACAAATAATGTGTATGTCAAATTGGGTGGGAGAAAATCACCATTAGAAGCTTCAAATTATTAGGAGCCACTAGATGGCATATAAGCTCAAAGCTAATTAAATTGTGGGAAATTTTCCAAGTAGTAAGACTGGGAAAAACGATCCTTCAGCTTTTTCTATTTCCTAGAGAACTTTTGAGAAAGAATTATGATATTTGTCCCCCTCACCACCGTTTTCCTCCATGGCATCCTAGATACATTTGGCTATGAAAACTGAACTTAGAAAGTAGCTTTGTTTTAGTCACGGTGATATTGGTTATTAGTACACTGCAACATTTCTTTGATGGTATTAGCAAATCCATGAACCTCTCTCCTATGTGATATAGGAATATTACAGCAGTGATCATTCACATTAACGCTATAATCAGTGAATGTCTATATGTTTCTCATGGAAACCAAAGTGTTTCAAATTCAGTTGATTTTTTAAAAAAATAATGTCTTGCAGTTGCAAAATTACTCAGCATTATGCTTTGTAGGAAAATGTGTGACCGCAAATTGACATTTTTTCTTGTTTTTACTTTTTAGAGGAAATGCAATAAATGATGAGTGATTTTCCTAAACTCAGACAAATGTCTGTGGAAGAAACAAGGGCTATAGATACCCAAACATATATTAGAAGCTGAGAAGATATTGTATGGGTTTTTGTGGCCTGGAGGAGCAATGATGTCCAATGTGAAACAAGACAGCAGATAAATAAGGGAACTCAACTGTATTACTTTGTTTGAAAGAAAAACAGAAATGTCTAATCATAGTACAGAAGTATACAATTCTACATGACAAAATATATACATGACAAAATAAGGGGGAATTCCATTGTTACATAGCAGCATAGCTACCAGGAAGAACCAGGAGTCACTGTTTATTTCTGTTTAGGAAGAGAGGCACCATCTTGATAATCCAACAGAGTGGCCAATAGTAAGAGATACTATAAGTGACAACCAAAGGTGTCCACGTCATTTATACTGTGATCCATTCATTGCCTTGTTAAAACTTGTTTTTTGCAATTTAATTTAAAATTATTATCAGTTAGTTTGAAGAATTTTTGTGAAGCAAAAGGTAGGGTATTATAAGCATGCACCCCATTTCTGAATAGTAAACCAATGTATACAGGGAAACCTTGACTTATGACCACAATTGAGCCCAGAATTTATGTTGCTAAGTGAGAAATTTGTTAAGTGAGTTTTGTCCCATTTTACGACTTCTCTTGCTACATTTGTTCAGTGAATCACTGCAGTTGTTAAATCAGTAACATGATTGTTAAGTGAATCTGGCTTCCCCATTGACATTGCTGGTCAGAAGGTTGTAAAAAGTGATCACAAGGCACCAGGACACTGCAACCGTCATAAATATGAACCACTTGTCAAGTGTCCGAATGGGGATGCTGCAGTGGTTGTAAGTGTGAAAAGTGGTCATATGTCACTTTTTTCAGTGCCATTGTAACTTTGAACAGTCACTAAATGAACTGTTGTAAGACAAGGACTACCTGTACTTTGTTTACCATCAGATTTCTAGGTAAATTTCATGCCCATGAAGCAATGAGCAGTTTCTGTACCTTGTCTGCCTCTATATGCTTTATGCTTCCTGCCCATTCAGGCACTTTCCACAGTATCATCCTTTATTAGACCTCCTATCATCTACATGTAATTATTTTGGAAAAAAAAAGAGGTCACCTTTCAGACTTAGCACATGGAAAGACTCCCGTAGCCTAATGGAACATGAAGCCAAATGCAACCTGGGCTATCATGATTTGAAACTCATCAATGTTCTACAAATTTCAGTACAGGTAGTCCTCGGCATACAACAGTTCATTTAATGACCATTCAAAGTTACAACAGCACTGAAAAAAGTGACTTATGACTGTTTTTCAGCATCATTGCAGCATCCCCAGGGTCTCATGATCAGAATTGAGACACTTGGCAACTGATTCATATTTATGAAGGTTGCAGTGTCCCCGGGTCATGTGATCATTTTTTGTGACCTTCTGACAAGCAAAGTCAATGGGGAAACCAGATTCACTGAACAACCATGGTACTATCTTAACTACTGCAGTGATTCATTTAACAACTCTGGCAAGAAAGGTTGTAAAATGGGGCAAAACTCACTTAACAACTGTCTCGCTTAGCAACAAAAATGTTGCACTCAATTGTGGTGGTAAGTCAAGGACTACCTGTACTTTGTGTAGTATTTTGTTTCCTTTTAAATTGGAGAATTGCATTGCAATTTTCTGTGAATTTTAAAGGGGAAATTATATATTTGAAACTCTAGAATTAGAGTAAGTTCACATTTAAGGACAATAAAAAAACACAACCCTATTACCTAAAGCAGGCATGTCAAACTCGTGACATCACGTGACGTCGCGCGACGTATCAGGACTTTTTCCCCATTGCCAGCAATGGGGTGGGCGCGGTTTTGGCATGATGCATCCGGTCCACAGGCTGGCAGTTTGACATGCCTGACCTAAAGGATTAGGTATCTCCACTGCATCTTTTTCTACAACTCTACACCCCAAAAGATACTTTTCAAAACAGATCTTCTTTACAAAAAGATGCCTCTGATTAATTTGCATATAGTGTTTCATTAGCCATAGCCTTCCAACTAATAAAATCTAGGCTAACCTACTAGAGCACTTTAGAAATTACCGGGAGTTTTGCCTTCCTTCTGCTTTTTGGCTTATACATAGTTGCCATTATGCTTGCTTGTTCCTTAAGACTTTGCGCATCAAATTGAATCTATTGCATGTTTGTCAAGTTGTTATTAAAGGTAGCAGTGCTTATTTGTTGTACTCAGGGCTCTGGCAAAGCATGAAAAGAAATCTTTAGAAAGCTGTAAGTAATTCACTGACGCCAAATTCTTCCTTAGCTCAAATGTGCTTATTTAGGCAGTCTATCCAGAACCTTGTGAAATCTCAGTAAGACTATTGCCCTGTTGAAAAACAGAACACTAAATTTAATCCTTGCAAAGATTAAACGTTTTTATGAAATTGTTTGAACACAGAGGTATAGACATAGTCACACACAAGATGTAAAAAGATGTCATCATGAATTATTCTGGACATGTACATTTTACCCCAGTGGAATTTACAGCTGTATAAATCTGAACATGAGCAAATGGTGGCACTCCCCTTTCCTTGCCTGAGGGTTGCCATTACATATTTTTAAGTGCACAGCTGCAGAAACTCTAACACAGCTTGCTTTTCTGCCTTCTGGATTTACAGTATGAAGAAGTAAAATTCAGATGAATAGTCCAGGAGATGCCAGAGAAGGTTGAAGCCAGCATGCAAGGTATTTAATGCAGCTGTATCACAAGCATGCCAGGCTTTTTAAAGTTGAAGCAAATGTGTGTTTTTTCTCCAACTATTTCATGAAAGTTTTGAAAAATTTGATTTTGTACAGAATTGTGAAAATTTGTAGGATCAGTGAAAGTGATTAAGATAAACTGCACATAAAAGAATAACATATCTTCCTTGTAAAAATGCCAGAAAAAAAACGAACAAAATAAAAAACAAAAAATACTGTCTGGAAGAAACAGAACAATAGTAACTTTAAGACTCATTCAGAAATCTGGGCTTAATGTTAATTTAATAAAGCTGCATTTGATAGACTTTCTCCTAACATTTTAGCCTATAAGTGTTATACCCATTAATAATGTTTATAATTGCAGAAATCTATTTGCTTTTTAAGACTGTAATTCCAAATGATATTTGCCATTTTTATGCTTCTATTTGTGCTGTTATATATGTCAAGCTTGACAATATATCTATATAATCACCAAATCCCCCTCTTAAGAACTAGCTTATCTACATTTCTCTCTGTAACCTTAACTGAAAAGTTCAATATCAGGTTATTGGAAGTTAGCTCTAATTTCAAACATATGTATCATTTTGTTTCTTTCCACTGGCTTTAAACTCTAATCATTCATCATTAGCAGCATCACTTTCCAAATGCATTTTTTCATGAGTTCCCCTGTTTCCCATAGATATATTTCTTTGTCCAGGACTTTTCACTGCATAGCTCTGATAATTTTTCCATTCAAACCAAAATCTTAAGGGAGGGAAGTCTAAATTTGTTTTTGTTTTTTTAAGATCACTAAAATTCAGGATTATATCTGGAAATTTTGGGAGGTTTGGATGGGGAGGAACAGGTAAGATGGAGTGGTTGGAATTTAGGGGCTGCAAGATCCTGGATATTTTCCATCCTTAATTGTGGAGAGGGATGTGCTGCTCTGATCAGAACTGATGTACAATTGGGGGGCCCTCCTGGAGTCATGGCTCCTGGTTGAGGAGCATATGGCAGCCATGTCTAAGAAGATTTTTGCACAAATTCATCTTGTCTACCAGTTATGCCCTATTAGGGGGCCCTATTCAAGGTTACCATGCCTTGGTGACTTCTTGTTTGAATTATTGTGTTGTGCTGTGGATAAGGCTGCCCTTGAAGACAACTCAGAAGTTATATATCATCCAGAATGCAGTAATATGACTAGTTAGGGAGAAACATTGGGATATGTCCATATAATTCCACTCTTACATAAGTTACACTAGTTCAGGGATAGGCAACCTTGGCTCTTTTATGACTCGTGGACTTCAACTCCCAGAATTCCTGAGCCAGCCATGCTGGCTCAGGAATTCTGGGAGTTGAAGTCCACGAGTCATAAAAGAGCCAAGGTTGCCTACCCCTGCACTAGTTATTGGTAGGCTTCTGGGTGCAATTCAAAGTGCTGGGTTGTCAAATACAAAGTCATTCATGGATTAGGCCAGGATATTTGAGAGACTTTCTATTAAACAATGCCATTGGTAGGACTCAGGAAACGTGCCTTCTCTCTTGCTCTGCAGAACAGCCTCTCCTCTGAGATCTAAATATTGACACTTCTGCTAGCGTTTACAAAGATCCTAAAGATCTTTTTCCTTCAGCATTGGGCCAGGATGCTGCGTGAACTATTCATATGAGGTAACATACCCCATGTTCCCCCCAAAATAAGACTGGGTCTTATATTAATTTTTGCTCCAAAAGAGGCATTAGGGCTTATTTTCAGGTGGTGTCTTATTTTTTCATGTACTGGTACAACAGACATAAACACAAGGGCCATAGCCAGGCATCCCCCTCAGCACACGCACAGGAGGTAGCAGCACAGGTGAGTCTGAGCACTGCGAGTGCTAGGATAGCCCTCCAAGCAGCAGGCGGAGGCAGAGCCATGAGAGAGAGGCATGCGATCCGGCCCGCTGGACGCGCTCCGTCCCACTATCTGCCTTTACTTGCCCATGGCTGTGATGGGGCAGGCGGCCACATGGCGCATCCAGCAAGCTGGTGCCGCCACGAGGTGAGGTGAGGCAGGTGGCGGGGCAGAGGTGGCCTGGTTGTGGGGTCCTGATGTGCGTGAATACAGGGCGGGTGGGGCAACTCTAGTGCTGGGCTCGGGTGGGGCGGAATAGAGAGGCGAGTCCCAACTGTCTCTTGGGGACCGGGGCTCCCTGCTCTTCCCACTCACTGGGGCCGACCCGGGTGGTGTGGCAGGCGGGAGGCTCATCCCGCATGTGAAGTGGAGCTGAAGGACAAGGTTGGATAGCGATGGCCGAGTGTGCAGGGGGCATGGGATGGTGCCACACCTGCCACACCTGCCCCACCACCTTCCTTCCTTGCCTCATGGTGGCAGCACCGGCCCCCTGGATGCATCACGCAGCCACCTGTCCTGTTGCGGCTGCAGACAAGCAAAGACAGATGGTGGGACGTAGTGGGCAGCCGGCCACCTAGCATGTCCGGTGGACAGGGTCGCATGCCTCCCCCTCCACACCTCTGCTCTGCCTGCTGCTTGGATGGCTGGCCCGGCAGTCGCAGTGCTTGGGCTCACCGGTGCTGCATGGGCTTTGCAGCCCCAGAGTGCGCTGGCCAAGAGGCCGACGGTTTCTCAAGTTCATTGGTTTGGTAGGCATTTACCTCTCGTCCAAAGGCGCCTGCTTGGGTTTGTACAAATACTTAATTATAATTTATATTATCATTTATTTTAAGTATTAATCTCAATAATACGATTTATTTATATTTATTTATATATTAATATTATTATTTTATAATTCAATACATCCATCGTGTGTTGCAATGGACATCTGACCAACAATCTTAACTGGGGCTTATTTTGGGGGTTGGGCTTATATTACGAGCATCCTGAAAAATCATGCTAGGGCTTATTTTCTGGTTGGGTCTTATTTTCAGGGAAACACGGTATAGGTATTTATGTTCTGTAGTGTCATTTTTCTTTTCTGGCTTTTATTATTTGTATTCCTTTGTCTGTCTTTAATGCTGTTAGTCACCAGAGCGATTTGCAAGTTAATGGCTGAGCAAATTTAGATAAACAAATAAACAAATCTATTGCTCTGTTTAAAGGCAGAAAAAGTTTTCAGTTGATTGGACAAAAAGCTCGAGTAGAAAATGACCCCATGGAATTTTTGAACATCAGTGTATCTCACAAGTACAAGTCTAATACAAATTGTAAAAATACAGTAATAACAAAGAAAACAATTAAGAACAAACATCTCTTTCGTGATATCCCAGTTGATACCTTATTCTGTCTACTCATTCACTAAAAACTTTTTTCCTGACACTCCTATAAATTCTAAGAGCTTACTCAATACTTATTTAAAGTCTTATCTCTACATTTTAATATAATGTTTTGTATGTAGTTTTTGGTTTGGACAATAGTAAAAAGGGACTTCCCTGAAACTGTTTGAAAAATTGTAATCCCAGCTATGGTATATACCTCATAACTGAATAGAAAAGCATTCAGACATAAAAGTGCTAACCTGAGCTTCATTTTCTCATCTTTGGAGATATGTTGCTTGGGTTCACAGGACATATTGAATCACAAATTAGCTAATTATATTTCAGCCTTGGTTTTTTTATGAACCTAATTTGTATGGTTAGGTGAATAGTTTAGTGTACATGGTGTTTTTATAACATGTGTATTAAACAAGGTGAATTGACCATGTGGGGAATGTTCTCACAATTAATATTTCAACAGATTCCTATCAGACTGTAGAAAAAGCCTTACTGCCATTTCAACAAAGTCAGCTTTCTCTCTCCTTTTCTGAGTCATCATCCCTAACAGGGTGACATTTTGCTACAAAAAAGGGAGTCACTCTTTCCCCTGTCTAGTGGGAGAAGAAAGGATGAGTAATTTCTGCCCATTAGCAATGTCTTACTGGAGCCTCTTAGCTCTCAGTGAATACATTACAAGGAGATTAATTGCAGTTAACTGCCCTTGTTAGTATTTAAGATGTATTGCCACAGAATAACATTCAGATTGAGAGACCTACTCACATGAAGTACAGAATCAGGAATTATTCAGTCGGAAGGGACTGATCATTTATCAGTCTATAACAAACCACTGCTGTGAGAACGCTCATTCATACAATGACTGCCAACATGGGTGCAACCAAGCACAGAAATAAACTAGTAAAGCTAAAAGAAAAGTAAACTCTGGAAGAGTCTGAGTTCCAAAATACAATCCAACTTCACAATTCTGTATCAGGCTCATGCTCCAAATTCTCTCTCTCATCCTTCAGACCCTCCACACACATCACACTCATTCCAATCATATCTCTCTCTCTCTCTCTCTCTCTCTCTCCCCCCCCCCCACATCTCTTTCTTCAACTTTCCTCCTTTTAGCCATTACCATGTTTTGTTGTTATCTGCTTTGCCTGCCAGGTTTTTTCATGTAGTGGCCATGTAATACTTTGCCTTCCCATATCTCTTTCTATTCTTTATTTGGTTTTTCTTGTAGGTCACTGTGATCTCTTTGGTATTCAGTAGGCTTTCATAGTGTACTAGTTCATTGCATATTCTTAACTGGCCTTCAGAAATTCTTCCAAAGTCTTTTTTATTTCTTTAAGTGTCTGGTGTTCTTGAAACATTCCACACCAACCTATGCCCCTTGGTAAGTATTATTATTTGCTCTTGAGTGGTTAGAAGCACTTCACAATAAAATGTAGTAAAACAATAGCGAGTAAGTCTCCTATCCAACCAACAAGTCTCCTATCCAACAAACAAAATCATTGCAAACAGCAGATTCTTTTGCATGTTTAGAGAGAGATATTTACATATCATCTATATCCAGGATTAAGCAAAGCCTACAATTCTTGTCTATAAACAACTCCCTATTACTATTGAATCTAGCACAAATAACAGAAAAAAAAGGACGAAACATTTTTGGCAACTTTAGCCAGCTATATATATTTCGCCTTTTTCCTGCAGTTCTGTTAGTTCAACCAAAGGCAGAAATCTCGTCCTCCAGATGTCGTTGGATGTCCAATTTCATTAATCCAAAAGAGCATGGATAATGGCCTGAGGTGATAAAATTGCCTCTGTGGAGCCACAAGTTCCCAATCTCTGTTTATACAGAATGTGCAAACCATATAATAAGGCTATTCCCTGAACAGTTTATTGTTCTCATCACCAGATTAGAAACACAACTGCTTCTTCTAAAGAAATATCTGAAAATGAAATCTGTGTTGATCCATTTATTTTATATTTTCCTGGAGGTTAGTTTGCCATGTTTGTAAAATAAATCAATTTTAAATTATATGTTAGTGTTTGAATTTATAACCCAAATTTTTTGGGATAGCTCCCCATCCTCCATCAACATTTGTGAATGAATAAGCCTTAGTCTTCCTTGAAAGAGAACAATTTATTTTAACAGTATCTGAGTACATGCTGAGATAATATATATTTGATGCCTAATCGCATTTTTTCAGGAAAATAAATCTGCAATGTTCGAAGAACAGTTTATTTTTCTTTAAATAGTTATTTCAGTTAAAATGAGCTTGTGTATAACTCATGGTGAAGTATGTAATTAATGTTATTAATCAGAAGGGTTGGCAGACATTCACTCTTTTATTCTTAAGGCAATTGGTGATACTTTTGGAAAATTTACTGGTCTGTATGCGAGTATATAAGCTAGGGTTAGGGTGCTAGAAATAGTGTTGGATATGATGGAATATTGCCCTGATTCTTTCAAGGGAGCCTCATACCACCCACTTTGTGGCTTTTCTGGCCTTGGCTAATACAGTTGTTACATAGCTAATATAACTTCATCTGTATTAATATAATTTAATGAAAGGATATTGGGGCTTGGAACTTGGGTTCAGCTATGGGAAGCCACTTAAAATGCTTTAGAATAGTAGTAGTATCAAAATCCCCCCCCCCACCACTATAAGTATATTCCCATTAGCTATATTCTCCCCAAACATATCCAAGGTTATTATAACATGACCTAATGTAGGCAGTTTTGCTGGGAGCTGAATCTTTGTTCTTGCAAACAGACTGTTAACTTGCTACCTAGCAGCAATAGAGGGCTGTGATTTGTGCTTGATCACCAAATTAAATATGCTGTAGGAGGAAAGCGAATTAATCTGCTTTGTTAGAATTTCCAAGGCAAAAAGGGTTTTGAAACAGAGAACTTCTATAACAGACTTGGAAGATCTACATCCTGAACTTCTATTTGATGATATAGTTATTAAACCTTACAGTACTGTATATCCAAAATAGTTATTCATTAGCCATTCCTTTTTTTAGGTACTCCCAAATTTACTGAGAACAATAAACTTCCCACATCTCTCAGAAGGAAGGGCAACATTTTTAATAGAGGTTGTGAAAAGATTCTAGAATATTCCAAATCTATACTAGAGAAAAATCTGAATTAAAGAGTATAGTCCATTTACACTACCTACGAGAGGCATAAATTTATGGTAGACTGATCAAAAGCCCTTCCTAAGCACATTTCCTGTATCATGCTGAGTAGGGCTAATGCTTTAAACATTTTTTTTGTATTAAGTCTTGTTTTCCTCTGTACCACTGGCATCCCACATACAGACTACTGTCTGAAGCAGGTCACATCCTCGTCCCAGGGAAAGAAGGAAAAGTGGAAAGTTGTGGAAGATTTGTGGGGAAGACAAATAAAATAAAATAAAAATGCTTCCAATGTGAAGAAAAAAATTGTGCTAGTTTTCCAGTGTTTATTTTATAACCTTAATATGGTTTTATTTCACAATTTTGTATTACATATAAATGTTTTTTGCTGAAAAAAACCGTAAACCTTGATAACTAGAAATTCTAAAAATCACTCTTAATAAAACTGATTAACTTTTTCAAATCTTACTAGTTTGTATTTAAGAAATATTCTTCTTTCTTATTCCTTTTTTCCCCTTTCTTTTTAAGTATTTCATTTCAGCAGATGGGTTCATCGTCCTGGATTTTTTAGTTAATGAAAAAGTATAGCTCTCAAATATAGCAAACTATATAGAGGAAGTTCTAACAATTTTTTGCTCAGTAATATTATCTGAAATCACCAAAACAGTTTTAGCATAAAATATGTATGTCATTTCATTATTTTCCAAAAGAGAATAGGGGGTATCAAATTTAGCTTGTATATTCTTCTTCTGTTGCACTGAAGTTGGGAATCATAGTTTAGCTTTTTGTTTCTACATTTTAATGAGCCAACAGAGAAAACATTATTTTTTTAAACTAGTTTTTGCTTTATTATAAATAACTTTAATAATAAAAGGTTACTGAACTATATTAAGTTTAATAATAGAAGGTGACTGAATTGTATTAAATTTATTGTTTTCATACTTTTAAATAAGTCAATTTATAGCTAATAGTTTAAGAACAAATAAAAATACCTCTTTCCTTTGTGAATGGATCTATATACATTAACATAATATATTGTCTTTTATCCTCTGAGATAGTGGATAACCAGATTATTTAAATATTTTAATGCCTTCTGTACTACCACCTTCTGAGAACTGAGTGAGTAAAATTTGAGATAAGCATCCTATGACTCATTAAAGCAGCTACATCTTTCATTCAAGTGTTTAGGTCTTTTTCTTTTCCAGGCACATACAGATACTTGGAAAATATGTGTCTGCTTTATAGAAATATTCCACTCCCACACATTCCCAAAAAAAATTCTGAATCATTTTTGAAATATGAATAGTCCCAGTAAGTATATCCACTATGTAAGTTTTGCAAATTTAAAATTTGAAAATTAATACAAATAAATACAGGAATGAACAAAAGATAAAAAAATGTGGAGACTCTGTAACTTTCATCCTTTCTTCTTCTCAACTATTCTGAAACGTACTCCAACTTCACGTCTCTGCTGTATTGAACTAAATAATAGCAAACTGGAATGGCCAAGTATCTACAAATTTCACAAAAACCCTGGTGCCTGCCTGCAAGTAAAGAAATGGTTTCACATACCTGGAAATGCTCGTTATGTTGAAGAATATAATTTGGTAAATCCAAAGATGGTAGAAGAAAAAACTCTACCAAAAGGACCTATGAACTTCCCATATTCATGGAATGCTGATTGAAACTGGGTCAACATAACAAAGAAGATACTATTTTAAAATGGGAAAACTGAAGGTCTTAGGGTGCTTTAAGATGGATAACTCAAATGAGTTATGAGCCTTGATATGGCAACCCAAAGTCAAAATATATTACAGTATGTATTTATTTATTAGCAACTACTCAGCCTTTCCTCTTTGAGATTTTTTTGTGTGGAAATAAAATATACGGTAATAGGAAGGTGACATTTTATTGGTTGGACCCCATCCCCCTCCAACTATGTATATAAGGAGGGCAGCTTAACAGTAAAAGGCTCATTTGGAAGCCTCCATAAACAGGAACTGTTAGGCAGTGCAAATTCAGTGCAAAGACTTATAAGATCACAGATTCAAAATACACAGTGAGCTGGTAACAAACAAATCATGCTGAGGCTCACACAATATCTGAATAAACTAATGAAGGCTTGACAGAAAAACCCAGCCCAGCCCAGCCTAGATGATGATAAATAAATAAAGTAAAAGTTTCCTTCAAATCCAGCATGAAGGAAGGTGGCTAGAAAACAGATGTGTGAGAGATTTTCATTTTTCTGGCCAAGAAAGAATAATGCTTGTGCTTCTATTCTGCTTGAAAGAAAAACCAAAGGACTTTATTTAATGCTTATGCTAAATTTCGGAAAGCCTTTCAGAAGAGCCAAACAAACAATCCCAATCTAGTGGTTGAGGATTAATGCACTTTTCTGTTAAATCTTGGTTGTTTAAATGAGATGTAGACTGAGGTATTTGTTAAATTATTTCAAGAGCTAGAGAATGTTTAAGTTCCCATTCAATTTTCACAGATGGAAGCATTTCTTGATGAGAATTTAGAGAATTCAGTTTTACCTTAGAAACTGAGAAGTCTTGTTTCCATATCCATGTAGATAAATTTATCATTATGATTAACCTTGGAAATAGATCTCATTGGAACTTGATAAACATTCATTTCCTCATAATAGCAATAGATCCATGCAAAGTATCAAAAGATTAACACAAGGAAAATGTGAACCTTATGGTTATATCAATTATATTCAAACAGAGAGAGGGGTTCATATCCAGGTAGTCCTCAACTTACAGCAGTTCATTTAGTGACCGTCCGAAGTTACAATGGGATTGAAACAAGTGACTTAGGACTATTTTTCATACTTATGACTCTTGTAACATCCCCATAGTCACACAATCAAAATTCAGATGCTTGGGAACTGATTCATATTTATGACCGTTGCAGTGTCCCGGGATCATCTGGTCACCTTCTGTGACCTTCTGACAAACAAAGTCAATGGGAAAGCCAGATTCACTTAACAACTGTGTTACTAACTTAACAACTTCAGTGATTCCCTTAACAACTGTGGCAAGAAAGGTTGTAAAATAGGGCAAAACTCATTTAATAAATGTTTCACTGAACAACAGAAATGTTGGGCCCAATTGTGGTCATAAGTCAAGGACTACTTGTAATTTCTCAAAGGACACTTCTACATTATGACTTTATCCTAATGTAGAATGTAGTTTTAGACAGATCACAAGTTGTCAGCTGCTTTTGAAAACTGGGTGAATTTATTTCTGGCTCATCATGCATTTGAAACCAAACTGTTTTTTTTACCCTTCTTTGAAGGCTTGGTTCTCAGACTTCTACCAGGTAGTCTATTTCCTTTGGCTGGAACTCTTGTCTCATTCTGCTTTCCATTTTTTGGATTCAGAACACTGTATACAAAAAGCCAATTTGAAGGTATATTTAGAATTTATCTTCTCCTTCCTTACTCCATCTACTGAGCAATATTTAATCAACCATGGCTACAATAATTAGGGAATTGTCAGGCTCCAAAACCCAAGAAAAAGACATTGAGATTCTTCACCCTCTTTCTCATACATGAATTATCTAAACTGCACTGTCTCTTACTCTTCTGAAATGCACTCTCTCTTTCCTGGAACCTGGACAACATGCCATCACAAAAATAACTGCTGACACACTGTAATTTCACCACCACAGATTTTTGAATGCAAGAAAACTAGAAAGCTCCATTTATAGGATTCAAGATTTTTTAATCTCCCAAAATGAGAAATATATGGGTAATAATTCCTACATGGAATAGGAATATGGCGTTCTTGTTGTTCCAATGAAATCTATGTGGGAAGAAAAATCAGGTATGGTTCCTGTTCTGTTCCCAACACAGACATGAAGACGAGGCAGTTGATGCAAAAAGATGTTCTTTATTTGGTACTTGCACTGAACAGAAGCAAGCGAGGGAATGGAACATGCCCTTTTATACTTCCCCTGCAAGGGGAGGCTCAACCAATGAATGCAGGCTATTCTCCCGCCTCGCGCATGCGCACGAGGCTGGAGACAGCCTGTCTGGGTCCCGGGCAACTTATGGGCTGCCCGGGTCTATACAACCGGTCCCGGGCAAACACGTGGTCTGCCCAGGTCTCTGCAGTTACCCTGCAGGTTGCCTGTGCCTTGCTGATTGACTCAGCAAGGCTCAGGACACAACACCCCTCCCCCCTAAGCTGGGACAATGCCGGCCCGAGCTATATCAGTACCATGTAACATTTAATCCAAATGCCACCCTGGCTGTTCCCCGTACCCCTTGGTAACCTGGTTCCCCGTGGATTCAAATTAACCCACGGTCTTTCAGTTTTTGATAACAATCGCCCTCTAGGGACCGCACATACTCTTGCAAGTATTTAGGCGGGGCCTTAATCCGCCCCGATCTTCGCAGATCCAAGTTAGGGCCGGGTGTGATGACATGTGGGGGAGTTAATTTGGGTGCCTGGAGTGCTGGCTCCCGGTCTGCGCACAACAAACCAGGACTTTGTCGCCCAGAAGACTCAGGGGTTCCCCCTAACTGCTGACTGGCTGGGTCCGCTAAACCCAAACCAGATTTCCTTGGTGGGGTGGAGTTCCCCGAAAACCCTTGGAACTCCCCTTGGGAGCAATGTCCTTCGGGCCCAAGGCCAGCAGCAGGGGTGCCCTGAGTAGCCGATTTACGGCCATTTGCCCTAAGCCAGGGACCTCTGCCAGAGTCAGGAGCCGCCTCCATGGCAGAACTCCCTGCTTCTATGCCAGAGTCAGGATCTGCCTGCATGGCCAGACCCTCATCTGGGACATTTGGAGACCCCTTTGCTTGGAGAGACTGTGATCCACAATCGTAATTGGGGTCCCCCTCCCCCCCGAGAGCGGAGTCAGGGGAGTGATGCCGGCCTGGCAGCCGCCAACGCAGCTGGTCAATGTGGCGCTGGAGGACACGCCCATCATCCAAGACCACTTCGTAGGACAATGGCCCCGAAACCTTAGAGATGACAGCAGGTACCCAGAGATGCCCCTGCCCATAGTTCCTGGTCCAGACCGGATCACCCACTTGAAGTCTCCTAGGTGCCCGCGGCTGCGACACCTGTGAAGCCACCTGGTCTGGGTGGAGCCTGTCCAGCTTTGTGATGAGTCTGCGACCCCAGCGGAGTTCAGCTGGGCTCTTTCCAGTGGCTGTGCATGGTGTGGTGCGGTGTGTGAGAAGAAAATCAGCTAACCTGTGATGCCAGGGTCCTTGAGTGATTCTCTTTAATGCGTCTTTAGTGGTGCGCACCATGCATTCAGCCTGGTGGCAGGATGGAAAGGAGCAGATGTGGCATGCCGGATCATGTTGGCTTGTAGAAATGCCTGAAACTCAGAAGAGGTAAATTGTGGACCATTGTCTGAAACTAAAACATCAGGAAGGCCATGGGAAGCGAAAATTCCTCTGAGCACCTGGATGGTCCTGGCAGTAGTAGTAGAGGACATAGGAACGACCTCTAGCCATTTGGAATGGCTATCCACGAGGAGGAGGAAGAATTGCCCCTGAAAGGGCCCAGCATAATCAATATGAACACGTGACCAAGGAGTGAGTGTCTCCTCCCACCTATGTACAGGGGCCTGGGGCATTTCTGGCCGTGATTGCTGGCACACTTGGCATCCCTGAACCTGGGCCTCGATGTTTTTATCGAGGCCAGGCCACCAAAGATGGCTGCACGCAAGCGCCTTCATCCTCACTATTCCTGGATGTCCCTCATGAAGAGAGAGCAATACTCTAGTCCTCAATGAGGCCGGGATGACTACTCTGTTGCCCCACAGGATACACCCCTTAAATGTGGACAATTCGTGCTTCCTGCGCCAGAAACTCTGGAATTCAGCACCAGGACACGTGTCAGGCCATCCTGACAACACACATGTCAGCACGCGTGCAAGCGTGTGATCAGTGGCAGTTTCTGCAGCCACATCCCTAGCATTGAGGAGAGATTCTGGTAAGTCCTGAATGGACAGAATATGTACAGCTGGGGCAGGGTCTGCCTCTATTTGCTTAAGAGGTAACCTGCTTAGGCCATCCGCATGACCCATCTCAGTACCTGGTTTGTGAACCAGTGTGTAATCATACGCTGCTAAGAATATGGACCATCTCAGCATCCTAGGAGATATTATCTGGGGAGTTTGTTTGTTGGTTGTGAACAACCCTAGCAAAGGCTTGTGGTCAGTATAGACTGTGAAATGGCGTCCATACAAGAAATCATGGAATTTCTTTATGCCTGAGATTATTGCCAAGGCCTCCCTGTCAATTTGTGCGTAATTTCGCTCTGCAGCTGAGAGGGTCCTAGAACAATAGGCCACAAGGACCTGTGTTCCATCTTCCTTGAGATGGCTTAGCACTGCTCCTATGCCATAAGGGGAAGCATCGCATGCGATGCACACTGGCAATTGCTCATTGAAGTGAGCCAGTACAGCATTTGAGGATAATAAGGCTTTGACCTTTGAGAAGGCTTCCTCATGGACTTTTGTCCATGCCCACGGAGCCTGTTTGTCTAAGAGCCTGTGAAGCGGCTCAGCCACAGCAGCTTTGTTTGGAAGAAAGGAATGGTAAAAGTTCAAGAGGCCCAAAAAAGCCTGAAGCTCAGTTTTTGACTGGGGACTAGGGGCCATTTGGATGGCCTTGAATTTGGATTCCACGGGGTGGATGCCGTCTGCATCGATGCGGAACCCCAAGAATTCGGTGGATGACACACCAATCTGACACTTGTCCTGCTGAAGCTTCAGCCCAGCTTGGCGGAACCTCAACAAGACAGCCCTCAGCCTTTCGGCTAAGTTTCCTGATGATTCTCCTGCAATGAGGATGTCATCAAAATAGGGGCAGACCCCGGGAATCCCTCGGAGCATTCGCTCCAGCACCCCTTGGAAAATGCCAGGGGCTACATTTACCCCAAACTGCAGCCTCTTTACTTTGAACGCACCTCTGTGCGTGACTATGGTCTGGGCTTCAGCAGTCGCCTCATCAACAGGCAACTGTTGATATGCTTGAGCCAAATCAAGCTTAGCAAAGTACTTCCCTCCCTTCAGTGAGGCCAGAATGTGGCTCACCACGGGCACAGGATAGGCATGCTGCTGCAAGGCCTTATTCAGCGTGCACTTATAGTCCGCGCAGATACGGACTTCCCCATTGGATTTTAAGGGAGTTACTATGGGGGTTTCCCATGGACTAGAGTCCACAGGTTCCAGAATGCCCTGTTGGAGCAGCTTGTACAACTCAGCATCAATCTCACTTTTTAATGCAAAAGGCACCCTCCTAGGCTTGACCCTTATGGGTGTGATGCCTGGATCCAATTTTAATGTAATGGGAGGCCCCTTGTACGATCCAAGTTCCGAGCTGAACACATCTGCAAACTCCTTGCATACGCCCGCAAGGCTAGCCGTTTGCAGCTGGTTCAGACTGGTCACCTGGATCCCAAGTGCCTCGAACCAGTCGAGTCCGATGAGACTCGTTCTGTCCCCCTCGACAACGACTACATCCAATGCACCATTGAAGCCCTTTTGCTGTACTCTGATCGTGGCTTCCCCTTTTACGCTTACTCTCATGTTTTGAAAATCCGTAAGGACAAGGTTGGAAGGCCTGAGCTTTACTCTTGAGCCACTCCGGAAACAAATCTTGTTGAACGTGTCCATTGAAATAATAGACAACGCGGAGCCTGTATCCAGCTCCATAGCCAGGGGAACTCCCTGCAACTTCACCTCAATATGGAGCTTTTTCTTGAGGGGCCTATGCGTTCCTGTCTTGAACACCCCCCTCCTAGATGCGCAAAAACCCACCCTGTTTTGGCTGGGGACCTTGGTACCTTTCAGAGGCAATTCTGGGGACCTGTTCTTTGGGCGGCCCATGCAGGCCGATGCAATGTGGCCTTGCCTTCCGCACGCTCGACAGACGGCAGATCGAAACCGGCAGTCGACCCTCCTGTGGCGACCCCCACAGCCGAAACATCGAAGGGATGCAGGCGGTGGCTCTCTCCGATCCGGTCGCCGTCTTACCGTCGATGGCTGGATCTTGTCCACCTCTTCCTCCTCGGAGTCTTCCCCCGAAACCTCCCGGGCGGCCTGCTGGTGGATCGGGACGGTCACTGAATGACCCTTCGAAGACCGCAAGGCCTTCACAGCGCCTCCGGCTGCTTCTTCTGCTGCGATCTCTCGGAGAGCGTCTTGGAAGGTGACGTCCGTCCTCGCAAACAGTTTCTGCTGTACTTCGCGGCTTTGCAACCCGCACACCAGTCTATCTTGGAGTCTTTCCTCCAAGTCTTGAAATGCACAAGGGCGTGCGGCCTGCCTCAAGGCCGCGACGAAATCTGCAGCTGATTCGCCTGGCCGTTGGTCCCTTTGCTCGAATTGATGCCTCCACGCAATGATCGAGAGCTTGGGCTCGAAGTGCTCTCGCAGCATCTTTTTCAAATCGGCATATGCGATTGATTCTAATGGTGCTGGTGCGACAAGATTCTCTGCTATTTAAAATGTCTCTTGCCCGCACAGACACAGTAGGGTAGCCGCTTTCAGGCCGTCTTCCTGGGTCTTGTTTACTCTAAAGTAATTTTCAACGCGAGCTGCATACGAGCTCCAGCGTTCAGGATGCGCGATGTCAAATTCGCCTAGACGGCCCAGCTTGGACATCTTCAACTAGATGGCCTCGTCCATGCCTCTCGCCATCAGGAATTGAGAACGGGTCCGATGAAGCCAAGCCCGCCTCCAGCGTATGTATGCTGGCCGGCGGCTGCTCCTCCTGGACGCCGCGCTTCTTTCCTGGCCTGGGTGAGTAGGCCTACTTCTGTTTATTCGGGATCCCCAACGGCGGATCCCACCTTCGTCGCCAATGTTCTGTTCGCAACACAGACATGAAGACGAGGCAGTTGATGCAAAAAGATGTTCTTTATTTGGTACTTGCACTGAACAGAAGCAAGCGAGGGAATGGAACATGCCCTTTTATACTTCCCCTGCAAGGGGAGGCTCAACCAATGAATGCAGGCTATTCTCCCGCCTCGCGCATGCGCACGAGGCTGGAGACAGCCTGTCTGGGTCCCGGGCAACTTATGGGCTGCCCGGGTCTATACAACCGGTCCCGGGCAAACACGTGGTCTGCCCGGGTCTCTGCAGTTACCCTGCAGGTTGCCTGTGCCTTGCTGATTGACCCAGCAAGGCTCAGGACACAACAGTTCCAATCCGGGACAAAGACTTTGAAAATAAAATGGAGGCTGCAGGAAAAAAGGTCTCTGTTTATTTGGTAGTTAGAAACTCGGGTGGCTAACAAAATGGAGTTGAGAGTAGGTGGGTTTTTATAGATTCTTTGGGGCTTTGTGATTGAGATGCTGTTCTTGTGTAAGAATATGTCCTTCAATATTTTAATGTTTGTTGCCAGATTCTTATGGGGTCATGTAGGGGTCATGGCTCGCTCTACAAGCAAGAGGGGAAATGCAAATCCTAGGTTTTTTGTTTGTCTGAGCTAATCTTGTCAGTTTGGCCTTGCCTATTGTGTTGCTTATTTAGGGTTTCTGGCTGTTCTTTGTTTATGAATAGTGTGGCCCAGTCTTTCTGAATGGATTACAAAATTTCCATTCCTAAAGACTAGTCTCTTCAGGTATTTGGTTGAGGCAGGAAGACTGGGGCTGCCTTTAAGAAGATGTCTCTCCTCTTCTCCTTCAGGAGAAATATTCTATTCTGTCTCTTTTTAATATTAAGAACAAAGAATATTTTATTCAGGGGGGGCTTCCTACAATTAGATTATGGCACTTATTGAATTACTTTCTCTGCCTCTCCTATGCTGGAGGAGTCTTGATTGGCTTTTAATGCTCTCTGTCTCTTCTCCGCATTTTGAGGCCTATGGAAATAAAGATGATGAGAGATTGGAGGTTGGCTTCAGACTGTGAACAGGGAGTAAAATTCCTGGTGTGATGGAAGTGTCCTAACATTTAGCCAAGCTTGTCTGACCTCCTTGACACAAGAGTAATAAGTGGGGCCATACATTATTTATTTTATTCAATTTATAAAGCAACTAATTACAAAGCAAGTCCATGCAACATTTTTTAAAAAATGTAGATAAACATAAAACTGAGCAAAGAGAGACAAATTATAATAAAGAAAGAACAATGTACCATGTCAAGAAATACAAACAAAATTAAAACATCATACATTTCGCATGGGTTTGCTAGAAAATTTAGGTGATTAGAACTTTCTGAAAAATTACTGGATTGGGGATGTGCAGACTTTGGGGGTAATACTAGGTTAGTCAGTGACAGAGAAGGTGCCTCTCTGAGGTGTCATGAAAAAGCATTTCTTTATTGACAGGATCTGGAACATACCAATCCTGCCAGATCTTATAGGAAAGGCAGAAACAGTTGGAGAGGTTCCATAGATATCTATGCCCTGATCCATTAAGGGCTTTGTAGACAATGATCAACACCTTCAACTGCAACCCAGTGCAGGTAACTAGGTTGTACCCAACAAAACCTGCATTATTGCATTTCTGATCAGCTGTATCTTCTGTAGCTCTTCAAAGACCACCTCATATACTGCTTGGCAGTAATTTACATAACAGAATAGCTTTCTGTTTTGTTCTTTGCATTACCTTTGCTCTCTAATGTGTCAGCTGGTTTTGCTACATATACTGTCTATCATACAGCTGGCTATGCAAAGAACTCAATTTACAGGTATTTCTGCAGTACATGTGGACATGGTAGGAGGGCTTTTTCATATTGAAAGGCTAGTTGCAGAGCTATGTGCAGAGCTATATATTTTATTACTATAATTTTTTTTCAATTGAAAAATGGCTATATTCCCCATTGAATCTAAAACTCAGAAATGTTAATAAAAATATGGTTTAGATGGTTATGAAAAGGAAAGCCAGAATTTGGAGATGATCTGTCATAGCCGCGTGTTAGCTTTTTTGCTACTCCAAACCCACTCCAACACTCCAAAATATTTATTTTTAAAAACCTATCTACTATAGTGGTTCTTTCTAAAGAAAGTGATGAATGAAGAAATAAATGTAGAAAACACATGTGGCTTTTTTAAGCTAAAGAGAAGAGGAATTTGTGGACATACATTTGTACAACTGGACAATATGTCATAAAAATTGGATTCAGAACTGAGAAATCTACTGGATATTCCTTTTAAGTATTTTGTCTATTTCCCCTCTTTAAGCAGGAAAAGAAATAAATCAGACTTCTCAAAATTCATGGAGAAAGAGAAGTGAATTTTTGGTTCAAGGTTATTGATTTTACTACTTCTGAAATACAGCAATAACATTTTGGCAGGCATTTTGGAAAAAAGAATATGTGTTTTGCCCATATCTGCATTCTTCAAGTATTTTTATGATAGACCATCTCCATTCTTACAATTAAAAAAAAAAACATTATATAAAACCATCTGTGTTTTCATATTTTAATCTGATTTATGCCAAGTTGACTTCATTTCTGCGGTTAAAACATGCATGCATGACAGCCAAACCATCTGTATTCTCATTCTATTTCAAATGTTCATGCCAAAGTCCAGATCATCTCCCTTTCTGTGGGTAAAACATGCATATGAGAGTATGACCACGGAGTGGCTATAAGCAAAAACAGATGGACATAAATTACAGAAGCCTTTAACTGAAACAGTTACTATACAGTAAGGAAGGTTCTCTAATGCAAAGGCAGCTGAAAATTGATTAGGTCAATGAACTTTTTTCAGAAATGCATTACTTAGACCCACAACATGGAAATAAGAGTCTTTCTTCCTGGATTTTAGGCATGGCATAACTGACTGACTGACTGACTAACTAACTAACTAAATAGGAAGAAAGAACAGTTTTCCTAGTCAGAGGCACTCCTCATATTAATGCAAGTTGGGAGATTCGGGAGAAACTGTCATGTTGCTGGAATAGGAACGAGGAATCAGTGGCTGGCAGATATTGCCATCCCTGTACCTCGATGTAGTTCAGGCTGGGGCTGTTGGGAGATACAGTTCAGTATCTCTAGACTTTAGTTCTTGCAGTGTAATAGGTGAGCTATTGTTATGTCATCTGAAGGAGAATCCATCTGTGCTAAATAATTCTACATCCCCGTAATTTGCTGCATCCACAAATTCGATAAGTGCATAGGAAGTGTATAATTTTCTGAAAAGAACAATCTGCAGGACAGCTACAGTATTTTGCAATGCCAATAGAAAAAACTTTGAATTGTGAGAAATATAGCAAGGAATACTTATGATCTCACTGTTTAAGAAAAAAAATTACCAAATGAAATGAACTGAGCATTTCCTTCACATCTCAAGTTATTCCAGATGCTTCATATTTTTTGTTCTTCATGGAATCCAAAATTGGACTGACTCTTAGACTCTACATGAATGCTAAACAGAACAGAACAAGCCATTTTTTAAGCAAACAATGTGTCTGT
Source organism: Azemiops feae (assembly GCA_023970755.1). Classification (NCBI taxonomy): domain Eukaryota; kingdom Metazoa; phylum Chordata; class Lepidosauria; order Squamata; family Viperidae; genus Azemiops; species Azemiops feae. The sequence continues at coordinate 440,808 of JALGBA010000099.1, forward strand.
ACATAATACTTCCCAACCAATAATACAATAGGGAAATATAGCTTCCCTTCTCAAGCATGCATTGCCAAACAGCATGGTATCTGGGGATTGTTATATAGGGGGAAATTATTGTATATAAACCTTCTAGAATAATTTGACAGCTAGTAGAACACCTTGATCTATTTCCATTCTCACAAAGATGGACCAGTAAGTATGATGTGTTGGATTACTTTTGTCTTCAGAGAAGAGGAGGAGATGAAGAAAGATAATAGAACAATGCTTTTCCAAACAGCATTATTCCTTGATTTATATTGATGTTGTTCTTTTTTTCTTTGGATTTTTTTGGTACTCTCTGAGTTTGGTTGTTTGGTTGTAGACATTTAATTATCCAATTACATAACATCAGCAGTGCTATAAATATGGAGTTTGCTTCCTGTTTATATACTGTATAGTAGTTTTCTCTGCCAGTGTTGGTGGGATGTTGCGTTGTCCTTGGTAGTTCCTTGATTGAGTATTGTTTTCTGATTAATTGTTCCTCTGGTATTAATCCTGTTTATTTTTGGGTTAGTTGCTGACAACGTGTTCTGGTCTTTGTGATTCCTAAGAATCATACTGTAGATTTAAAGGGCTTGGATTGAGATTGAATGCCGGAATCAGGAAATAAATAAGGTAAATCTAGCTGTTTGTCAATGGATAAGGTGGGAAAAGAAGCAGACAACTTACAATTTACAGAAACATTTGAATGACTACTGTTGTGAAGACATTCCAAGACAAAACCAAAAAAACATTTAAAAATCCAGACAATATTTGATTTTAAGGCTCTGCATTCCAGATAGAGAATTATGTACATTGCCTGAATGAAAGTGGGATATAAATCTAATAAACAAATAAACAAAGAAGTGAATGGAGCTGGATTTGGTTTAGTTCATTATGAGTACCTAAGAAAACACTATCTTGTGCATAGTACACAGTGTTTTCGCTTGTAAAATATTTTGATCTGTTTTCTTCATTGTTTCTGCAAATAGTATCATCTGAGCTGAGATGCTAAGCAGAATTGGATCTGGATTGTTTTGGATGCAAGATGAGTGGGAATTGAAAAAAATGGGAAGAAGGCAACAGCAAATAACTTTTCTTGGTCATTCTTGGGCTAAAAGCATAGGCATGTTTTACAGAGAAGGCAATTTTGTCCAAATGTTATTCTTTTGAGTTATCTCAGCTGCTTCTGCAATTTTAACACATTTTTGCTATTCCATTTAAGTATGCCTGGGTCAGCTCATTTAGAAATGAACTTTTTTTCTTTTTGTCATGATAAAATACATGGTAGGATATAAGTTCTAAAACTGGTGTCTGTTGTAATTATGATATATTATTCCCCCGAGGAAGAAAAGTTAAGCTCACTGATGGATTTAGTCAGATTTCTGTGGTATGAGGTAATTAAAACAGAAGGGATTCTGCCAATTGCAGTTTGAGTCTTTTATAAATAAAAATTCAATAGGCACTCTGTAGATTTTTTCCTTTTTGTTCAGCCTGTAAGAATTTTATTTTAGACCCAAATCATAGGAATATATTGAAACATTTCCCCTGATAATATTTTTGACAAATTGGTTGCATCTGCTAGTCACGTTAACTTAAAAACCAAAGCACAAATACTCTGGTGGTCTCTATATACATTGTTAGCTATATTATAATTCATAATTCATAACAAAGGTCTTTTCTGACAAACAGAGATATATTGACATCCTTATAATATATGTTTGGGGAGGGCAATGTAATTGTATGAATATTTATTTAGGAAGAAGAATAACATTCCTTTGAATAAAATTGTATTCAGAAGATTAGAAATCATGAATACACAATAATGAAAAATCAGTGAAGGAATAAACAGCACTAGGAAACTATTGATTCCTAATTTTTGAATACTCTGTATAAAACAAAAGCAGATGATATTACTGAAAACTACTGTGATTATTATTGACTCATTCATAACTGTTTACCTCTATATCTAACTTTTCTGGCTTTGTGTAAGTAAATATAAGACACATAAAGTAAACATGATAGAGACTTTTTGCTTTAACTTTTATAAACCTATATTGTTTTTAATTAATGTATCCTTCAGCTAAAAGCTTTAAACTTATACGAGGCAATCTACATTTATACTCTAGCCATTTTGTGAGAATATTCCAACCTTTTAGCTAACTGCCTTGATTACTTCAGATATGTTAAGGAAGATGTTTGCAGTTCTATCACCATTCATGGAACTGACTTCACACAATAATAACTTTTGCTAGAATAGACTTACAGGAAGAGTTTTTCTGCCTTTTCATCCATTCCTCCAAACCCCCAATGTAGTACTTTTCCAGAGCAATTGCCTTAAATGCCTGTAAATGTCAAGAGACTACAGAGTTGTATAATTCCTAGCCAGTGAAGTCAGCCTTGTAACCATAGTAGCTGTGACTGCAAAACTAAATTGTACAAAAGAGCCCAAGTGAACAAGGCAGTTTGGCATATATAGATACACAAAAATGAAATAGAGAAAGAATGGATAGCTGATTAAAATTCCCCTTTTCCTTAACATTCCATAGCTACCTGGAACATAATGCTGCCGTAGATTAAAAGTTTTATTAATCTGATGTCACCATTTGATTAAAATAATGTTTTTAAAGAGTACATGAATCAAAACTGTATTTATAACAGGATAATAGTGTTGGAAGGGACCTTGGAGGTTTTCTAATCCAACCCCCTGCTCAGGCAGGAAACCCTATGACATTTCAGACAAATGGTTGTCCAATCTCTTCTTAAAAACGTCCAGTGTTGGAGCACCCACAACTTCTGGAGGGAAGTTGTTCCACTGATTAATTGTTCCATCTGTCAGGAAACTTCTCTAGGTTGCTTCTCTCCTTGATTAGTTTCCATCCATTGCTTCTTGTCTTGTCTTCAGGTGCTTTGGAGAATAGATTGATTCCCTCTTCTTTGTGGCAACCCTTTAGATATTGGAACATTTAATAATATTGCACCAAACAGTGCAAAATAATTTTAAAAAGTCTACTGCAATCTGGATGCCATTGGACCAGCAATTCTGAGACAATTAAAAATATGTAGGAACTGCTACCTAGGCAAAAAAAAGAAGCCAAAATATTTTTAAAATCCAAAACAAGAAAAAATCAGAAACTACTTAGCCATACACCTCTAATTCATGGGAGGAAAAGGAAGAGGAAGAGGAAGGGAAAAGCACAGACTTGTAAGATGTTATTATAGCCAATCTTAATAGAAATAGTTATAGTCTTCCTATGAAATTGTTTTCCCAATGTGATCTATCTAGTAGGGCTGAGGATGAAGAAGTAAATTACTGAATTGTTCTATCACTCAAATATTAATTAGCTCCTTGCATGCAGTAATATAACTTTGATTACTATTACAGACAATAGGGATAATTTAAATTATATATATATAATATATATTCTTCTTACAATTAATCAAGGATTTTAGATAAACTTAGCTGGCAATCTCTCATGGTTAGCAGACCATGTTCTCTGCAATATATTTCATGCTACTGGAATGTATTATACTCTACAAAGGCCGTGCATTTGGGATTATGAAGCTGCTAAAATGTTTTCATGTTTGAGAATAGACTTCTGTAAACTAGATCCACTTTCCCTAGTAACTATTGAAATGAAACTCTCCTGAGTAAGAATGGAATAATTACATAAGAGCAAAAATGAAATGACACATAAATCAAAACTGGGCTTAGTGATGTGGAAAGCAGGTTGGCTTTCTTCTACATTAAAACTGTTCCCATTTGCTTCTCTCAGTTCATCCCCTTCCTTTATTCTCATGAAATCTCATTTGTTTGTTTTTTATCAAGATACTGCAAGAGATGATGGGTTGGAACACTCCAAACTATATGAGTTGGCACAGTTAAACTATAAATCTGGAATATAGAAGACCTGACCCATTACTGGATTTTTCAACTAGTCATAATTGTTTATCACCAATATATCCCTGGATAATGTGACTATTCTCAGTACACTGAATCTGCCTGTCCAGTTGGAGCAGAAAAACAAATGCCTTTTTAAAAACAACGGTTACAATTAACTGTAAATAACACCCTAAGTATATCCAAATTGCTCTGTAACATACATGCCTTCAATATGGTTCAAAAACTCATCAGCATTTAGATCATCCCAGGCCTCCTAATAGAAAAGAATGAATTATTCTGCTCATACATTTATATACCTAATTCCTTAAGCCTTTTTTCAGTTGAACAAAATACATCAACAATGTTTACCTTCTTATCTTCTATGTTTTGCAAATGGAGCTGGAAATCCATTAACTTCGAGGCTGGCAAGCAGTCTTCCTTAATAGACTTAGGTAACACATCATATCTGATAGGTAAAATCATCATATGACACCATATCTGGCATTACTCTGTGATAACTCTACCACATAGATTTTTGACTGTTTTTTTTTTTTATGGCATCATTAATGAAAACTACTGGCAAACTCCCATTATTATTATCCCACTATAACCACTCATAACAGATAAAGTGCCACAGAAAGACCACTTTTGCTAGCAGAAATTGGAAAAAAAATACTTTTGATGCAGAACCCCTAATGGGTGGTGGCCAGACTTGTGGGCCAGGATGGGTTGAAGATGATGTTATGCATTCACGTCATTGCCAAAAATGATGGAGCATTTTCATGTCAGGTCATGCAGGATGTGAGAATGAGTACTAACCAGGAAAAGTGTCTTCATGGTCAAAATAATAAATACAGCTACTGTTTAAACTTGGGTTTATTTTCCTTCCATTTTATCCTTTCCCTTCTAGGTCAACAGCAAGGAGTGTCACAGTTTCCATATTTCTTAACAACTCAAGAAGTTTTTTTTCCTATAAAACACATAAAGATATGCAGTAAATAAATAATGTAACTATGCTTATTTTCCAGGTGGGCAATTTGTAATTTTGCTGGCTTGTTATTCTTTAGTAGGATCTTCTGAACTCACTGATTTAATTTTACTCTGAGGCTTGGCATTCTCAGTTGTTGGCTATTAGAAATCTTCACTATTTTCTTAGGTGGTTCCAGAATTTGGGATGGGTGGGTAAGCATAATTTTAGCCTAATATTGAAAGCAAATACTTCCTGGGAAAAATAAACAGCAGAAAAAGTACCTCTTGTTTCAGGTTTGAAATGCTGTTTTGATTCTGCTTGGCTGTTATGAAATATGACTGCAATGAAGAATGTTGCATTAATTTTAGTTCAAATGGCTCTTAAGGCAGAGAACGTTTAAATGCTGACATTCTAAAATAAATGTTTGTGCCTGTTTTTCTTACCCAGGGACTTTGAAGATTTGAAATGGCCCTAAAAGCTTTAAATGTCTCAAGTAGATTGTTCATTTATTATTTAATTTTGAAAAAACACAGATTTGCACCTTGTCATAAGTGTAGCTTGCTTTTCCACTTTTGAGAGTGTGATGTGTGTTACCAGCCACTGTTGCTTATTCTTGTTAAAAATCACATGGTTTAGATGATATTCTAAAACCTAGTACAAACAAATATATCAAAGAAAGATAAAGAATTGAAAAGTAGTAGGTAATGTCTCTTGCACAAGGAAGATCTACATATGCAAGTTAGAGTTATGGCCAGTCGCCTTTCCCCCCCTCTTCCTTATATAAACTACCCCATCTTCAACATTTGCCAGTAACATATACAACTAACCAGTGCTTTTTTTGTAAAACAAAAAGGTGCCGGAACTCACACATGTCATACAACCCACCTTGCCTACTCTACAAGGTTCCATCCAAAAAAGGTGCCGGAACTCCATTCTGGGCGTTCTATGACAAAAAAAGCCCTGCAACTAACCTAAGAAAGTTTCTAAGCAAGCTAGCAAGGGAAGTGTGCCAATATTTCATACTATGTTACAAATTATGGCCAACTATTCATGGTCCTGCTAGTTGATCATATTAAAGATCAGCTAATGCAGTCTTCCCCTTTGTGGTACCCTCAAAATGTGTTGTAGTCTACCTCAATTTCCAGAATTTCTGACTAGCACAGCATCTACAAGGGACCAGATTGGAGGAAACTGAACTTGGGAATTGTAGTTCTGAATTCATTTATGATAACTCTCTCATATTGTTACCTGAATCCTTCAGAGCAAAAGGAAGCTTGTCATTTTACCAGCAAGGATTCTTCTAAAGAAAACATTTCCCATTTTATAACCCTGCCTATCATACAATTTTATGTGGAATTCGGGTGTCATAATTTTCCATTTGATATTGCTTGTGTTTTTCCATCACATTTAAATGCCATGTCTATGGAGATTCTCAGTCATCCAGGCCATGGTTGTCCCAAAGGTGCTTTTTCAAAAGGCAACTGGACTTTGTTTTTCCTTGAAAATGTTTCGCTTCTCATCCAAGAAGCTTCTTCAGTTCTGACTGAATGGAAGGATTTATATTCTTGCAGTCATCTGGTCATTAGCACTCATTCTGAGAGTCGTTGAGACCACTTGGAGGATATTTAATTACAATCTATTAATTATGAAAAATACAGACTAGTTGCATTTATGCATTTGAAAGGATAGCACTGACAGCCCAATAACTGGAAGCCCACTAAGATTTTATAAAGTTCTTGCAGAACTTTGCTATAAACTTTGATGGAACCCAACTCTTGTTGGGATGAAAGGAAGAACTGTAGCATAATAACAGCCTGACGATGCTCTGTGATTGTCTTTTGTTCTACCAACCTCATAGTTTTGAAAACAAGAAGCATGGAATCACTGCTCACTACTGTAAGTCCTGGAAAAATAAAATTGTCTTACCCCACTCTGTGGAAAAATAGTTTTTTACTGTGGTTTCCAAAAAAAAAAAAATCCTGCAGTTGAGCCAGGAATAAATTCACTCCACCCTTAAATAGTGCTAACGTTGCAGGTTCGTGGCAGTCCAGATATGGATTAAAACTGGCAGAGAAGCATGTAGAAGTGTTTTTAATACTTTAGTTGCACTGGCTTAGTTAATAATTCATATTTTGAGAATAAAGGGAGGAGGCTATTGGGTTTAAATGAAACCTGGTCAATCTGGGTAATCATATTTGTTGGTGCTTCTTCACAGCTTACACTCTTTGGTAGCTCAGTAGATAATATGTAAAGGAAGAGTCTTTTTAACATGGCATCATGTTCATATAATGTCCTCCCAACAGTGAAGTCATTTAGCATGATGCTTTTTGTGCTGGCATACTACTTGTCAGAGTATGCTAAAGGTTTTCTTTTTTATTGTACAGTTATAGCTTTTTCATTAATTTTTGCTTTTTGCTTTTTTATATACATTTGTTTATATTTTCTATTCAAAACATACATATATATACTGTATGTGTAATTCTAAGGCTGCAGTCATAAATACATACAATTAACACAGAGGAATTTCTGTGAATACTCGTATTGTGCTGTGCATCAAATCAGCTTCTCGGAAGGGTGAGACACACATGAAAGGAAAACACATGATTGGGAAGAAAACTGGAATATTTGTGTAAGCAGTATAAGCAGTCTTCCATTTCAAGGGTAAAAAAGATACCTGCTGATGATATATGAAGTATTTTACAAGAAGTTGCAATTATAATTGAATCAAAGGTGGTTTCTGTTCTTTCCAAAACCCAAGGTAACATTTGTGCCTGAGTAAAGATTATTACAAAAATAAGATTGCAATATACTTAGGGCTATGATAATTCTTTTAATTCTATCTAAAGTTCCCAAATCACTAAGATTTGCAGAAACTAAACACAAAGTTTTTAATGCTTTGAGATACCTCTTCTACACAAGTAAAGAAGGAATACAGGTTACAGATTCCACACTAAATGATAGTTTTTAACTAAAGAACATTATTGTGGATAGACAGAAAAGAAAAGTATAACTTGGAGTCTGAGACCAAAAAATAAAGTAGCTGAATAACAACAGCCATCCAACACTCCCACAGAAAGAAACTTAAAAATACAAATGCTGTAAGATCTATTTTCTTTTGAAGATAATTAGGAGAACATTGTTGTTTAGGGTGCAATTCATTTCTTCCCCATAACTAGAAACTGAAAATAAAAAGGCACCTTAGAGACTGCGGTAATTTTTCTTGCACGCTAGCTTAAATACTATGTACACCTGATACTTTCTTCTCCAGGCATTTGAAAAGTAGATCATGAAAATCTATAAATAATCTCAGCATTCCAGTAAAGTTTGCTTTTAACAACATAGAAGAAATAAGACACTGTCATAGAAAAAGGAGGGGACGGAAAGAGAAAAAATTAAATATAAGTAAATATGTTTATGAATGGCTTCAGTTTTGACAAAACAGGCAAAGTTGGTCTGATTTTAATGGCCTCATTTAGCAGACACAATTGGGACCAGCAGTTTGGTCATTAAGTAAAGCGGCCGCTAAATGAAACTGCAACTGTGCTTATGATGTTACTTCAGCTTTCCATTGTTTTACATTCCTGTGAAAAGATTGTATGAGAATTGGTCATAAAGTTACTTTTTCAACACTATTGTAACTGCGAACAATCACTAAATGAGGCAGTTGCTATTACCTGTACTACACAATTTCAAACCCTGGCAAGCAGTTTTCATTACATTTTCTACAATGCTGGGAGACAGCACCACAATAGCATCAGTCAAGGAGACTACAGACTGGATGGGAGAGGTAGGAGCTAGCATTAGTCCTTTAGAAGTGGACCATAATAGCCTCTCTGGCTTCATCTGCTATTGGCCACCTGACTTTATCTTGACATGCTGAAGCCCAAGGCACTTTTTTTATAATTAGCAACTATCTATGGATTCTATTTGCTTAAGGAGTTCAACATCAGTATGATCAAAAACAACATACGCTTTGCACATCCATAAGTGACATGGCTGGGACATGCCAAGGAATATTTGTATGGGAATAGTCTTTGCAGGTTTGCCCAAAAAATGGGTTTTTGTGGGATCCTTGGTGCTCTCTGAGCTCTCTGCTGGCTCTGCTATGGGTGCTACATGGTTGTGGTTCAGCAGTGGGTAGAGTCAGCTTATGGAGCACTTGTGTGTTATTCTGAATACACTGGTGTTATTGGAAATGCAGGTGAAGAAACTATGTCTATAAACTAAGTGCAACATGGAACTCTGAGAAGATAACAGCTGATATCTTTTCCCAGAATGCCTCCTTTATAGAGTTCATATGCTTTAAAAAAGATACCTTAATTATTAATTGTTTAGAAATCATATGTCAATGAATTTTTAAGGGATTTAAAATATTAATCGACACAAATAGAATAAGATTATATCATTTTTTACAAAAAAATTCATTCCAAGATGCATCTACTTGTTGGAATCATAGATTAATAATTTCAAGTATATTATATTGTAGCATGATGTATACCATTCCGTTAAATCCATTCTATTCCATTCAACCTAGTCCAGATCTTTTCTGTCTTCCCTTGGATAAGATGACAATGTCCTGTAGTAGCTACCAGATCTGAGCTGCAAAAATCTGGATTATTACAAAATGGCAGCCAACAGATAAAGTCTGCCAACTCAACGAGTTCTGGGATTTCTGCAGCTTAGATTAAGTAGCCCTCACTTGCCGACCAATAATCTTTAGTTGGCCTGAGAAAAGTTATATAGAGCAGCCATACTAAAGCAGTTATGGTACTAATGGCCCTGTACAGTCTGAATCATACAAGGCTCAACACACCAATGTGCCAAGATAAAATTAGAAACACTTGACTTCTCAAGTACCTTTCTGCGGGTATTTGGAAGTCTTAATCTAAACTGTATGTCTTCCCATATACACAATAGCTAAGGTTAAATTTGATTGTTCCATAAAACTTAAAGAAAATTCTATGGTTGGAAAGCAGTTTATAGAAATATGTTGCATAAACCATGAATTATATTTTTCACTGAATAAATGATAGTTTATTTTTCCAAATTGCTTCCATAGACATTTGTAGAGCTGGAATACTGTAACAAGAAGACTGAGAAACAAACTGTTCTGAATTGATGTTGCTGTAGAAATGGAACCTGCTGTAAGTAATGGAGTAGACATATTTTTATTTCTCAAAAAGGATAAAACAAACAAGTAGCAAATACATAGAAAAAGCAACTCATATCAATATCAACAGTAAGTTATTTTAACTGAAACTATATTGGAATTTATAGAGAAAAAGATAAGCAACACCTAATACATATGATTATAGAATTACACACAAAAATACGAATGGGGTGAAAGAGACATAGACATGGTTTTCAGTTTTTTCTGTTCTTTTGTGAATTCTCTTCAGTACAAACATGATTCGCAAATGGTTTCAGTTAGCTAGTTGGTTAGTTTACATACAAAAATCAATTAAAATATTGATAAAATGCATCAGGACCAATGTAAAAAGAGTAAACAATTGACAAAGGTGTAATGCATAAGCAGTTATATGTTATATATGTTATGAGTATAGAAATGAATAGATATTTTCCCAGTACAGGTAATCCTTGACTTACGAGTGGTCACTTAACAACAGTTCAAAGTTACAACAGACCTCCTCTGAGCTACTTAGGACCCGTTTTCGGGTCCTACAATGGTGGCACAAACCCCCACAGTCACGTGATCACATTTTTTGGCCCTTGGCAACTGGCTCTCCTTTACAGTCGTTTGTAACATCCTGTGGTCACATGACTGTGATATGCAATCTCTTTTACCTCTTTCTGGTAATTACTTCCAGTTTTCAGCAAAAAAAATGCCCATTTGGGGAAAATGGACTTAATTAACAACCACTGCATAATGACTGCAGCAGTTGTTTAATGACCACCATAAAAACAGTCATAACTTTGAATCTGATCACATGATGCCTCAAGTTATAACTGCAATGATTTACGACCATAATTCCAAGCTCAATTACTGTCATAAGTCAAAGATTACCTGTATGACGTTTATATAACAAATTTATGTACTGTTCTTTAGTTGTAGCTACTTCTAAGTGGAGAATAATTTTAAAAGTAATTCATATCACTAAATATAGACCCTATTTTAGAGCATCCACATAAACAAAAGGACTTACCTTACAAAATATGAGATGATTGTTTAATATAAACACCATTAGCATAACACAATTTTTAATAATCTTAAACTGAAGAAAGTTGAAAATGCTAGATCTGCTAAATACATTACAGAGTTGTTATGGAAATGGAGCTCAGATTTGCTGTATTCCAGAGAACTTGTTAATAAGAATGGGGGAGATAGTGAAATGAATAGATTGATCTAAGGTAGAAATAAGGAGAAGTAGAACATCCACAGAAATAGAACACACCTTGTTTCATAGTTAAAAGGAACATAAAGGATTTCACTACTAGTTTGGTCACAGAGTTTATTCCACTATGGAATTAAAGTATTATCTGCCTTCTCCTGGATCAGCAAAAAATAATATTGTCACAAAATTAACTGTTTTCATTGCAAATCCCTATCCTGCCTCTGTTGTGTCTGTTCTAAGTTACTGCTGAATAGGGCGTCCTGTGTGGGGGATAAATAACATTCTCCTTGCATACATGAGACTGAAGTGCTTATTAGGCAAAGCAGTCAAACTGAAGCTGCCTGATGACCCTGGAAGGGAAGGAGAGAGATAACAAAAACCAGGTTGTTATCTTTTCTGTGATGAGAAGGGAGCCAATACATGGGCATAATAAAAGACATTGTTTATGTTGTTAGACAATGTTAGTAAAAAAGATAGGTTTCGTGTCTTCTTAAAAAAGCAAAATAAGAGGTGCTAGATCAGCACCATGTTATTATCGGATCCTACATTCTTGCAGCAGAAGTCATGTCATAATTTACACTGCTTTTATAAGACCTATGTATCTTTTCAGTGGGTATATTACCTATAACCCTGTTGTGGATGCCAATGAAAGATCTTTCTCCATTTGCTTTGGTTCCTAATTTAAATGGGCATTTTCCCACAAATCATGATTTGTGATTTTTTGTATGTGTTTTCAAGTCAATCTTGGTTCCTGGCCATTGCCTGGAAACCAGTCCCTGCAGTTTTCTTGAAAATGATTTGCCATTGCCTGCTTCATAGGGCTAAGAGAGACTGACTGGCCCTAAATCATCTGACAGACTTAGTGCCTAAAGTAAGACTAGAACTCTTCCAGATTCTAGCCTGATGTCTTAACCACTACACCAACCTGGTCCCTTGTGAATTACAAGCAGAGTGATTCATTCTTTTCTTCTGCTTTGTTGTTTTTCTCCACCAGCAATGAAGCATGAATAGTAAGTTTTTAATTTGGAATTCTGTGTGGAGACAAATGGCTTGTGTGCCCATCAAATAAAGTGATACAAGAGAAACATATGAGAAGATACCACACTGAAATATTTCAGAAGGATAGGCAGCATAGCTTGCCATGAATATGCAACTAGCTAAGTTCTGCAGAGCAGGGACAAGTCATCTTGAGAAGCTGCTGGAAAATATCAGTAAGTAGTAGAGTGGAGAAAATGACCTACTGTACTTACTTATTTACTTTATTTATCAAATTCATGTAGTTACTTCATGTGTGACTCATATGTGACTCCGGGCAGAGTACACAATTCAAACAAAACCATTAAAACAGGGCCATTAAAAAGCATTAAAACTATAAATACATACAAAACCACAGGAGAGTGCATTCAAAATCCTACACACAGTATGACCATTTTGCGGGTTTCCTATTTCCATGTGATTATCCGGTTTGCTGACAAAACAAAATTAAGGGTTTTCCTGAATAATCTTAGAATAATGTAATGTTAATATGGAATTGTACAAGTACTTTCTTCTGCAAATAACAGAAATCTGCTTGTTTCTGAATAGTGCTTCTATAGAATTGTGCTCCCTTTTCTTCCCCAAATGAAATAGTGGAAAACTGCTCTCCTTTTCTCTGTCAGAGTGGAAGCCTGTAGAGAAATTGAGTTCAAAAGGAAAAAGAGGATGACTCTTAAAGAAACTCTGGAAACATAGTGCTAATAGAGAGAGCATCTATGGAGATTCTCTGTCATCCAGGTCATGGTTGTCCCAAAGGTGCTTGTTCACGAGGCAACTGGACTTTCTTTTTTCTCTTTGAAGATGTTTCATTTCTCATCCAAGAAGCTTCTTGGATGAGAAGCGAAACGTCTTCAAAGAGAAAAAAGAAAGTCCAGTTGCCTTGTGAAAAAGCACCTTTGGGATAATAGAGAGGGCATTTTAAGCTTTTTTATTCTTACCCAAATCTTCAAATTTCACCCACCTCTAATTTTCTGAAGATCTGATTAGAAAGTGAAAACATTAGAAGTGGGTGAAATTTCCTAGGAACAAGCAAAAAAAAAAAAGGAAAACAGCAGCTGAGCAAGTCTTCTTCTGGCAGTCAAAATAGAGACTGCAATGGAGGCACTATGGAAAGCCTAAAATCTTACAAGTGTTCCTATCTTCTACGTTTAAATTATTTAATTCTCTATGATATTTTGATAAATTGTGGATTTAAAACATTACTAAGTTACCAAGTGAGCTGAAGGCTTATAGAAGCGCTTGATGAAGTCAATCACTGCAATATAATTAAGGGAGGGAGACTACAACTCCTTTCTATATCCTACATAGTGGAATAAATTTATGATTTGAATTTAAAAAGCTCTGCCTGTTTCTGATTAACAAATAAATGCAATAATGGTGACATTCTAAGAAACAAGAAACCGAAAACCACCTCCCCTCCCATTCCTCACATTAAGCAACAGCACAAATATGTGTTTCTCCAATATTATAACTTTTTTTGGATCAGGGGAAAAAGGCCACCTGAAGCCATTTCTTGACAAGGGAAAAGATCAATAAGAGAAGAAATATAAATATATTGAGAAAGGAGAATTCAATTAATTTTGCAACAGAATATTAAGAACTTTTTTACTTCTGCACAGAAATTACTTCTCTTCTTCCAAACATACCTTTTACATTATTTTTTTTCCTTAAAAAGACAGCAAATGGTGGTATCAAAAATCAAATGTGTAAATGGATGATAATTCCTCTTTTTCCTGCCCTTCGGTGAGCTCTATGCTGGCAGGGGTGTAAGTGAAGAATCATGAGTAATTAAATACTTAATTTTTTTGAACATTTGCCTTCTGTTATACAAAGAGTTTATAAAGTCCTTGTGAAGTTTTAATTTTTAATAACTTCACCTCTATATGATATATAAACAACCCATAACATGGAACAGAGAAGAAATTTATTTAAGATTTAACCTACTTATTTGTAAGAAGGTTAACCTTCAGTATATTCATTATCATTTTGGTTACCAAGAACAGCATGATTTTGAAGTTCTCTGAACACATTCTGCAGTTTGGTCTGACTTATAGCATTGAAAATTTGTCAGTCTATTATTTTATTCAATATCCAGTTAATCAAATTCTTTCTGTTCCATTTTATATATTATTTCTTACACAGAACAGTAATTATTAAACATTAAAACTACACAAGGATTTTATAGACTCTGTGTATTTTATGTATATAGTCTGATATTGAATCATTGAAAGCCTGCTAGCAGTATCCCTATTTTTTGAATACTGATTGATTATGTGCCATCAAGTGGGTGTTGGCTCTTAGCAACCACATAGATAGTTTTTCTCTAACACAATCTGTCCTTAACTGGTCTTTTGGGTCTTCTAACGATGCATCCATTGCCACTGTAACTGAATCCATCTATCTTGCTGCTAAGCAGGTCATCCTCTTCTCTTTCTTCCATCTTGTCCATCTTTAGAGCCTTCTCTAGAGAGGTAGGTCTTCATAGAATATATCTGAAGTAGGATAATTTAAGCCTGGTTATTTGTATCTCAAATGAGAACTCTGGATTGATTGTTCAATAATTTGTTTGTTTTCTTAGCTGTGCACAGTATCCTTAGGAGTTTTCTCCAAAATCAAAGTTCAAAAGTTTCAATATTTTTTTTATCTTGCTTCTTTGGAGTACAACTTTCATTTGGATACTGAGTGATATTACATTAAAATAAAATGTTGGTGTTATATTAAAATAACAATGTACTGCATACTGAGGATGGGAGGTAGGGTAACACCACTGAATACACAGGGTCTCACTTCAAAATAAAGCTGTGTTTCACACTGCTTCAAATCCAAATATAAAATTATTTGTTATCTACATTCTATGTCAAACGCATTTTTTTCAAATGATGTTTTATAGCTTGATTTTACAAGCTTGGGGAAAGTATTATTTAGAGAAAATAAATTCAATACCATAAATACTGCTGATGAACTTCACAGTTCACCTAGTTCTTCTAAAAAAATAAGAGATACCGTGTAGGATTAAGATGCTACCGTTCTGCCTTCAATGTATCTTAACTTCTGCATTTGTTCATGCACAAAGAATGTGAGAACATGTTATCATCACAAACACTTCTACTGACCATTTCAGCAGAAACACAGGAACTTAACCTAAAGGAAGGTACACATAAATGAAATGCAGGAAGTGCAGATTATAATTGCCTACCCCTGGTGACAATTATTGGATGTTGTATTGCCATTCTTATATTGGTGGGCTAAGCTGATTATTATTCTGTCTTGATTCACACAACTTGGTAAATATAATGTTGCTTATTTGATTTTGGCATGAATCCAGTTTATTACCTAGGACTAGGTTTATGTAGGAAGCAGAGTTTTATAGCTTGCTCAACAAATAGTAATTAAAACTGAATGAGCCTGATGTGTGAATTCAGATTTTTTCCCCATTTAATGTAATAGAAATGAATTTCTTGATGAATCCTAATTCAACTGTTTCAATTATTTCATTGTTCTGAGTTCAACTGTGATATAAAACCCATATAATAATTCAAAGATTTAATCATATTGCTATACTTTCATTGTTTATTTTTATTGTTTCATTATTTTACTATTGTTATATTTACATTTTTTATAATTTTACATTTTTTACTGTTGTGAACTACCCAGAGTAGCTCCAGGGCAAGATGGGTGGCAAATTAATAATAATAATAATAACAATAACAACAACAACAATAATAGTAATAATAATAATATCAATATTATCAAGATCAAATACATATATTTAAAAAAAACTAGGTGGAAGCATGATGTAAACAAAATTGCACACAGGAAGCATAAATATAATGTAAGGCCAAAGTTTCCTGGCTTTAGTTCTGGAAGACAGAAGACTATCAGGAGAAATTGCAGTCTTCCTGACAAAAATTGCATTATATTGGATGTGACATTCTACCGACAAAAAGTCAATGTATGAGAAGAATCTGGAATATTGGATTAACTGTTGATAGTCCTTTAGAGAGAAAACTAAATATTAAATGTAGACAGTTGAACAAGTAAAATCACTGAAATGAAACATTTATAATATTTTACTTTGGTGAATTATACACTTAAGACTAGACCTGTACAGTTTGTGCTAAGTCACTGTTTAATTATGTTTTACTGAATAAATTGAGTCACACAACATACTATGCCATAAAACATCATTTAAAAATCTGAATAGTGAGTTTTCCCAGTATGTTACAGTTCGTCCTTGACTTATAACCACAATTAAGACCAGAATTTCTGTGGCTAAGCAAGGTGGTTGTTAAATGATTTGAATCTGATTTTATGACCTTTTTTGTCATAGTTGTTAAGAGATTCACTGCAGTTGTTAAGTGAATCATGTAGTTGTTAAGCAAATCTGGTTTACCACATTGACTTTGTCAGAAACTGGCTGGGAAGATTACAAATGGCAAACATGTGACCCCAGATGCTGCAATTGTTGTAAATGCTTGCTTGTTGCTGAGCACCCATGCTCTCATGATCATCCAACATCATCACTTTTTTCAGTGCCACTGTAAGTTCAAACAGTCGCTAAACAAATGTTATAAATCAAGGACTACCTGTGTTCCTTATAGATTAGTATATTGCAAATAACATTTTTTTCTAAATGATATCCTTCTTCTATAACTTATCCATCTCTATACTTCTAACAAATGATTAATCTCAGAGTCCAACTATCTGTCAAGACTCAAGACCATCGCAATCACAGCACTGCTATGACTGGTGGATGGCTTTTCCTGATGATATTGACAAAAGGAAAAGGAGAGAAAAGTAGTCAAGCCAAAGCTATCCACCAGAACTTCTGCTTTGCTCATCATGAGATGCTACCAGATGAGGCAATTGGGATTGGTAACAGGGATAGCAAAATCTTTGCTGTTTTGCTTTCTACTAACTCACATATGGATGAAAGAACATTGGGGAAATTCACAGATCAGCATCAGAACATGAAAAAGTCCCCTAGTTTGATTTTTCCCTGCTGATATAGATATTGCACCCTTTCCCCAAAGCAGCACATTGCACATAAAACTGATATTTGCTGTCAATATCAATAAAAGCAGTCAGAAGAAACATGAATACATCATCACAATATAATGTCCACAGTTAAGTCAACAGATAAGTGGTCTGTATTAGCATTACATTAATGCACTATAACTTCTAGACAGATCCACTCAAGAGAAAATTATAGAAAAAACCCTGTAGCTCAGCCTATGATCCTTCAGTGACAACAATTCTCCTAGTTCTTTTTGATGTAAGACTGCCTTTATTGAATTTCTTACCACTAACCTTTGGCTCAACTTAAAAAAAATTCCTCTGCCTCTTTTAGATTTAGAGTTCATTTCTTATTTATCTGTCAAGATGCCAAACTAAATATATTTAGTTCTTTTAATCAATTCTCATAAGTCAGTGCTCTAATCTAATTACTTGTTTTAACTGTTGACAAAAAAAGCCAAATCCTTGTTTTTAAACCACTCTGATTTCAGACATCTTTAAGTGTGCTCCAAAGTTTATGGCATAATTATCATTTAGCTCAGTTTCTGGTGCACTGTTACTCATGTGCACTGCCAAATGTTATGGTCACTATTATAAATACAGATTGTGAATGTCAAATGTTCATAGACTTAAAGATAAGAGGTAGGCCTATATGATTTCACAAGAATCTGCAAAGATCTCAGTATTCGTTTATAGGCTAAGATTGCAGAGACCAGGACTTTCTGTTTCCTGTTTTATCAGGAAGCTTCATATTTTTGCTTCTTTGTTTCATGCTGAAAGAAGTGGAAATGTTATCAGTCACTTGGAATTTCCTCTCCAAAGGGATTAAAGAAAGCTATCTCTGTCACGCAGAAGATTGCAATTCAATTTTTTGACCATGATAACTTTATCAGTCAGCATGAGCAGCAATGTGTATATTAAAAAAGTAAAAATCAGTGATTGTATATTTTCCCATAACCAAAAAAAAGATCAGAATCTATAGTTGGGTAATATCAAAATGACATGAAAGAACATGCCAGATTGCCAGAATATTTCACTGAACAAATATATGTTTTTTAAAAAGTGAGAGAAAGAATAGAAATTTAATTAACATTAAGCTTGTTGATGCAGCCTTGAAATCTGCTGCTTAAAGCCACAAGATGGAGGCTCAAGATGGAACACATTGAAGCCTTTTTTTCACATGCATCTAACCATAATATGAACATACTTATTTTGCTGTGTCCCCATGATGCTGCCTTAACCTTATCCTTACCCTACATGTGAGGATAACTTAAAACATGATCTGATCTGTTCTATTGTTAAAGTAGTGTTTTGGCCCATAAGTCACTAGATATTAGCCAACTATTCTGTGAGTGTAAGCCCTTTCTGCAGAGGAAGGGAAGTGCCTAGTCTCTATGGGCCAACTAGTGCGGGCATGCCCCACTTGCTCTTAGTTTTTCTCCAGGTAGAATTAGCCGCTGCACCTGGCAGGTCTCTGTCACCTATTGATCAACTGTTGAGTAGGATTGGGAATATACTGTAACTTTAGCATTCTTCAAAACTACAGTTTTCACAAATAAAAGGTATGTTTAATTTCCGTAAAATGGATGTAGAATAATTACACTCTGATATTGTGAATGAATGCAGTTGCTTGCTTACTGACACTGAGATGGTCATGGCTATTGGAGAAAAGACTGTGGCATTAATAAAACTATAGAATACCATTTGATCCAATAAATATGAAGAGTTACTTGCAGAGACAATTTTCAACAACAACCCCTATTATGGAAAATCCTCTGAAAGCTATAAAATCATGCTCTATGAGAATAAATACTTGGAAACGGCTTTTTGGATGATGAGAGGAATTGCCTATTATGACTCTATAAGTAATTCATACCCTCTACTTCTTGGAGATTATCTGATTTCTCTACCTGTCAGTTCACACTCCCTTTCACATTCAGACAAGTGTTTTTGGAAATAAACCAACAGACACCCTGCCAGACTTAATCTATTCACATTCTTTTAGTTTGTAGAGTACAAAAATGTGACAGAGAGGCCTTCCAGATTACTTTTTATCACACCAACAGAACTTCACATTTATATAGATTTTTTAAAATTGACTTAAGTAGTCCAACAAGGTACAATGTACAAAACCTCAGTATTTATGCATTCCTTCTTTTAAGTCTTTCCTGATTGAATTAGCCAATTTTCCACCCTTTGAAGCTCACTCTATTTCAGACATCTGGATATTCATAACATTTTTCCACTCGTTGCTGCTGCTTTTTCTATTACATTTTTTGAAAGTGTTTGAATGTTCAACTTTTTCAATGCCTTTACTAAGTTCTTGTCATACCATTTCTGTACTATACAGAGTTCACGTACCAATAAAAATGTCTTTGCAGAATTTCTTCTGGAGCAGGAATAGATAATTGCTTTGGCTATTCCTCATCCAAGAAACCTCATGATGCTATGTGAGTCATAAGGGAGGTACCAGTCTCAAATCAATGCAGTCCCTGGATATGAAAAAGACCATAGATAAACTTTGGAAGTTGTACCCATCAACCGTGATGTCTGACACAAGTTTAGATGGTTTAAAAAGAAGACTGGACAATTTATAGAGGACCAAGTAACTGTTAGCTTTCAATTAGCATACCATAAACAGCAGTTTAAATCCTGGTGACTTTTCTTGGCAAAAGTATGGAAGTAGCTTGCCACTGTCTTCTTTCAATACATTTTTTTCAGCTTCTAGCCTTGGGATTTCTTTCCTTCCAAGTATTAATCATATCCATCCCTGCTTAGCATTTTGATATCACTCAAAGCCAGATAGTGCTACCACTAACTGTAGACATTGCTAGGGGGTGATTTCAATTGAATCTATAACATAATTTGTTTTAATCTTAGCATGATTATTAAACCTTTTTATTGTGTTTAAACTACCCACAAATTAATAATCCTGAGTTAGCATATATTTGAATCAGAGCAAGGTCTATATTTTGTGACTAATATGCAACAGTTAGAGGTTTTTGCACTGCAGCCTTAAGCTAATGGATAC
This sequence comes from Azemiops feae, assembly GCA_023970755.1. NCBI lineage: Eukaryota > Metazoa > Chordata > Lepidosauria > Squamata > Viperidae > Azemiops > Azemiops feae. The sequence goes on from JALGBA010000099.1 coordinate 461,108, forward strand.
CTGTGTGTAAATAAAGCTAGCTTAAGAAATCTATTTTTGGGTTTTATCCCTTTCACTGCTTTGGCCAAAGGATGTCCTGAAGTTCTGTCTGGAGCATATTTACCATAGTTTTACTTCCTAGAGTGACAGAGGAAGAAGGCTAAATCAGCGTTTTACCATTTTTCCTGAGCTAGAAGGGAACGTGGCAGAAATCTCATCAGTTTCACCCAGTTTTTAAAAAAAAGAAAAAGGAAATAGGCCACCATTTCAGTGAAGCTATAAATAAACAAGCCAACAAAATTCCTAGCTTTTCACTATTCAGTTTATAAACTTGGGGAAAAAATCATCATCGAGGTCAGGGACATGGTATTCCTGCCCCAGTAATGCATAATAATCAATAGCAGTGGAGGTGTTATCTTACAATAAACTGAAGTGGGGCAGATGAAAAGACAGCACTACTTGAACTGCACATGTCAGAAAACACTATTTTTGATGTGTAGCAGAAAAAGATAGGCAAAGATTGGTTTCCTCTGCCTTCCATAAGGGAGAAAAAAGTGATAGAGGTCAATGCTGTGCATTGCTGCCCTTGAAAAATAGTCAGTGACTTGTATTTAAGAATAGGAATAATAACAGAGTTGGAAGAGACCTTGGAGGTCTTCTAGTCCAGCCCCCTGCTCAGGCAGGAAACCCTATACCATTTCAGACAAAAAGTTGTCCAATTTCTTTTTAAAAACCTCCATTGTTAGAGCACCCACAACTTCTGGAGGCAAGTTGTTCGACTGATTAATTGTTCTGTCAGGAAACTGTCTAACTTGTGCTGGAGCTTGCTGGTCAATATGTGGCTTGTCCACAAAGTCAGCATTAGTTAATTCAACTCAAAAGAAAAAGAACCTTAAGTATGTATACTACTGCACCCTCCTCTTTCTGCTAGAAACACATATGGTAAGAGTGTTCTGCTTACTTCATGAACTAGAAGAGAAAATCAAGGTTAACTTGGGCCAAGATATGTGTGCTAAATTTCACATTTTTAATACAGACTGCTTAATTTTGGGCTCTATTATATCTTTCATTGATCCCTTGCAGTAAGTAAGATGAATGAACAATGATACTATAAGCATTGAAAATGTACACTCCCAGAAGAACAGATCATAGAATAAGAATTAGATTAAATACAGTCTATGGAGGAAATAAATGGCAACCCATTTCAGTATACAGTGAGGAAACCAAATAAACCTTTGCAACCATACCAATGTCAATATGATACAGGGGTGAGCCCTCCAGATAAGAAAAGGTCTAACACTGGCATTCTGGAATGAATAGACTACTTCATTTCAGAAGAACGGCTACTAACATACAAAAAAATAATAGAAGAAACTGAGCAACCACAATTATGTTAATAGGGTGCCATAATCAGTGCTCACTACACCCTAAACATGACAAAACTTGAAAAAGATGATCTAATGATTTTGCTTTCTTTAACTTAAGTTGTGATTTTGCAAGAAGTAGCTAAGTTGCATGTCAATATTAAGTTTTTCTTTCTTTCTTTCTTTCTTTTTCTCTCTTTCTTTCTTTCTTTCTTTCTTTCTCTTTCCTCTTTCTCTCTCTCTCTCCTCTCTCTTTCTTACAGAATATATAATTTGATTTTTGTATTATTAGTTCAGTAATATCCATATGTAAATCATTTTCTAGATTGTTGGAAGAAGGTCTTTGATGTAAACATTTTTTTTTGGCCATATTCTATTTGTATTTTTTTTCATTCATTTCGGGCACTACAGATACATGTTCCATTTACTTAGTGTAACATATCAGTTTCCTAAAATTAGTAGGACATGTATTTCTGATGCTGTGTCAACAACTGTAGGTTTTATATAAAGGATTCCTATGCAATTACTGTTTGTTGTAGTATTTGTAAATCATAAGGAAATTTAATGTAGCATTATATAATAAGTGATAAATAAATGTATAATAGGTGGTAGTCCAATAAATGGAATGCTGGGAGGTTTCTAGCTTAGAAAGAAGTGAAAGTGGGTTGGAAGATAATAATTTTAAGGGAGTAGCAGATATTATAACATGATAGCATAGAATCTCCCTCTATGATTGTTTAAAAAAGAATAACAAATTGCAAACTGTTATTCTTAATATTAAGAAAGATGTTGCTTGTAAGGTAACTAGTGAGTGTCTAAGAATCTCCTTCAGTTTCTGTTGTGAAGTTGATTAAGTAACTTTGGGTCTAAACTACTTAACAGGCTGTTGTGGTATTAACATTGGGAGGACAGAAAACTTTTTAGTAGACTTTTAGTAATCAATGAGCTAGGATTTTAAGACTATTGTAAAATATTTATGAAATATTTTATTTATTAAACTATTTTATCCAATGTCAAATTTAAATTATTTATAACTTGCTTTTCGGCCTTTGGGCCATAAATTAAATTGTTTGATTGAACTAAATTAAGAATATGGACTGTCCAAACAGTGGCTAAAACGTCAGAAACATCTTGCTGTTAGTATATTGTTGCTTTGAAGAACATTATAACCAAATATAACACTTGCATTTTTATAAAAGAATTGGCAACAAAGCTGCTGTTAGAAATCAATGGAACAGTCCACTGTTACTCCTCAAATCAATAGGTTCAAATTTGGTTGTGAAGAGTTCGTATAGATGATTTCCATAGGCTGCACTAAGTCTCAGCAAGTCTGGTCCTCACTCGTCACCTCTACTCGATTCTTTAAAAACGGAGGACCGATTTGAAAACGTGGAAGGTTTAAGAAGGAGAAGGACTTTTGGAAAGAGGTCGCTGAAGGAGCCATTATAGTTGTCCTAAGTAATATAACAGGCCCATAACAAACTTCCTCGTTTCTCCATCAAAAGTGAAGGCAACCGGGAAAGAAGGTAATGAGTTTTCTATCAGTTCAACGGACTGACACTCTCTCTCTCTCTTTCTCTCTCTCTCCCCTAGTATTTCTGGGAGGAACTCCAAAAGGGGGAGGAGGGGAGAAAGGGAGGGAGGGAGGCAGACAGGCTTGGGAATGAAGATTAGGAAGGTAAAGTGAAGCGCGCTATTTTCTTCGCTTGGTGAGCGTTTAAACCCTTTTGCCTGGTAAATGTATTAGCCCTGCTGCTTCGGTTCTGGAGAGACAAAGGAGCCCCGCTGCAGGCCAGAGAGCGGAACTGATGTGGAGGCGGCCGTGAAAGTGTGGAAGAGAGAGAAACAGCCGAGCAGCAGCGAATTCTGTGAAAAGCGCCTCTCTGGGGCTGCTCCCGAAAGGAGGCAGAGCTGCGGCTAGATGGAGAGAGGAAAGCTCCGGGCGGCAGCGTCTGTTTGCCTGCATCCGCTTCCTTGAACACGAACAAGCCTTTCGGGGAAATCTGTTTTGCCCCCAGCAGAACTACATGGCAACCCCCGCGGTCTGAAAGAGAGGGTCTGAAAGAGTCTTGGAGAAGAGTAACTTGCTGCAAGAGTAAGTTTCATTGCTGTTCTGAGACTCTTGACATCCTGTATGTGTGTAGGTCTGGGAGACAGGCAGGCAGGCTGTATTAATAGTGTGTAGATTATACAAATCTTTTTGACTTTTCTGTATCAAGCACTCCCAGGTATTGATAACTGTCATTATTGTTGAAGAATGTCCCCCACCCATTCCCAGGGACAAGAGTGTTCCTCTACTTTCAATTCATCTTCAGAATCTCAACAGTCCCTTCTAACAGAATGTGGTTAGCTTTCTTCTTTACTGAAGGGGTTGTTACTGACACATATACTCTCACCTTTAAAGAGAAGAGTGACACAAAAAAACAGCAGAAATATGTAAAGCAATTTTTAAAAATGTGTTTCGGGAGGATCAGCAAGATTTCTGTTGCTGACGACTCACTCTAAGAATGTTGGATACCTTTGGTCTTTTCTGAGAGCCCACTAATAATGTGTTTCTCCTCCCATTTTCTTTTTTAGGGTCACAATGAACTGGACACCAGTTGTGAGCTTAACTGTGTTATGGGCAACATGGCTAGTGTGTGGCTCACATAAGCCAATGAGGCAAGCTGAGAGAGGGAGTCTTGGAGTCAGAAAAGAACCTGTGGCCTATAGGAGCAATTTCAGGAGATCTATTTCAACCCAGCCCAGGTTGGGCAAAGTGCCTCAGAGACGTGTAAATCTTTCTGGGAGGTACTGGCAACGTCCCCTTGTTAAAAGGGATTCTTTGGAACCTAAAAACCTAGCAGCCTCTTCCTCAAAAAATAAATCTCAGGTTCAGATAAGGACTGGTGAGATAAAAATACGGCAGGTGAAAAGACCTAAGTTGGAAATGATTAAAGATGAAGGAACATCCACTGCAGTCCAATCACGTGTTGTGCGTTTTCCATTAGGGTCCAGTTCTCCCAATATTCTGGCTAGCTTTGCAGGCAAGAATAGAGTCTGGGTCATCTCTGTTCCTCATGCCTCAGATGGCTATTACCGGCTCATGATGAGTCTGCTGAAGGACAATGTCTATTGTGAGCTAGCGGAAAGGCATGTCCAGCAGATTATACTGTTCCATGGGGAAGGTGAAGAAGGTAGTAAAGTTAGGAAGATATCCCCTGAAGGGAAAATCCTAGAGCAACCTCTAGATCCAAGCCTCATTCCCAAACTCATGAGCTTTTTGAAACTAGAAAATGGGAAATTTGGAATGGCGTTGTTAAAGAAGACGTTACAAGTTGAGGAACGGTACCCTTACCCAGTAAGGTTGGAAGCTATATATGAAGTCATTGACCAGAATCCCATCAGGAAGATTGAGAAGGCAAGGCAAAAAGGCTTCATTCAGAAATGTAAAGCAGCTGGAGGAGAGGGCCAGATCATCAAGGAAGGGATCAATGGGGGCAGCAGCACAAGAGCAGCTCCCAGTGGTGGTCATGTCCAGTCATTCCCGAGAAAGGAAGAAACAAGAAAAGGCAAAATGCAACCAACCAGAGTGAAAACTGTGAAGAAAGTGGCGGTGGCCACAGTGCCATCTCTTTCCCCCACTGTATCGAGAGCCACTACCTTCCCTCCAACAACCACAACTCTCAAGCCAATTGCCAGAATAACGACAATACCAAGCAGACCCACAACCACCATCACAACTACTCCAACTACACAGAGAATATGGACCACAAAGTCACTCACCCAACTTCCTACAGAGCCCGAGACAACTATCGCTCCTGAGACAGAGACCTCCCTTTCCATGTGGAAAGAAAACCGCAGAGGAAAGCATCCAGGTCAAAGACAACCAACAGCTACTAAAAGACCCAGGAAAGCCAGTCATTATGACACTTACACAGAAATCCCAAGGGCCACCTCAGAGCATTACACCAAGGCAAATGCTGGCAGATTCAGAGACAATCGGACAGACAAGAAGGAGAGTCAGGACCCTGGCATCACAGCTGGCCAGCAGAAGCCTCCTAAAAGCAAGCAGTCCAAACAGAAAGCCCAGGATAAGATACTGAGCAATGAATACGAAGATAAATATGACTTAGGGCAGCCTACCATTCCTCATTTAGAGGAAAGCATCCCCATAGGAAATATTCCACCCAAGAAAGCCAAAGAGTCAAAGAAACGCATCCCTTTAAAAACATCTGAAAAGAAGAAAGAAAGATATGACAAGAAAATTGAGAGGCAGGCCAAGAAGGACAGAGCTGAAAGGAAAAGCAAGCAAGAGAAAGAGCGCAACAAGAAAAACAGGAAAGGAAGCAAAATAGAGAATCAAGGAAGCCTGAAACCCCATGCTAAGTCTTTTACACAGACCTCCAAGAAATCTGTGACAAACCTCCTGAACTTCTTTGAAGGCAAAAGACGACTTTTGGTAAGTAGATTATCCCTGAACATACATCATTCACATCTATTCATAATTAAGTCTCTTAATGAGACCCTATAAATATAGACTTTTTTTTTCTAAACAGGCATCTATTGCATTTGTTTGGCTTCTGAAAGTTTTTGATGGCAGCCAATATTTTGACATTTTCATTTTGATACCATAATATTAACTTTTCTCTTAATCAAGCATGATGAACCTATAGTTTTCTAGATACTCTAGATATTCAAGTTTTATCATCCCTCATCTATGGCCATGTTGGCTGAGATTGTTGAAATTGAAGTCCAGCAACATCTGAAGGACTGCATTCCCCTACTTCAGGGGTAGGCAACCTTGGCTCTTTTATGACTCGTGGACTGGGGCTTCTTACCAATTTCTCTTCACTGTATTCTAGTGCCAAATTTACTGCTGAAGAGGGAGGACCTTTCAAAATAGACCTGAGATATGGGCAGCAAGAGAAAAATGTCATGTTACATAAGTGAAGGTTCACACATGAAATATTGCACATATCCCCCAATGTTTAGGTTTTTTTTTTAATATGATGAATTCACAGAAACAGCTGTTACTATCTTCTGCTTTTCTTCTAAGAGATGTCTTACATTGCCATATCTAAGAAAGCTTTCCATATTCAGTTTTACACCTGGGCTGCGTACCTGCTGGAATAATTGCCTAGGAACCTACACTTACCAATAATGGATGAGACTAGACTCAGAATGGTTGGGGACCCTTCTGTCTTCATCTGACATTTTATAAAAGAATTATGCCATTCCCCCTTTCACATTTTTTTTTTTCCTGACAACCTCTAGGGCAATATTTTCAGGTGTAAAATTTTCAGGTCAAGTGCACTGTCAGCTTACTTTGCCACTTTGCTCTCAGTCAGCAAAATAAGGGCCATTGCAAATTTGGAGCATGGCCTCCATACTGGGTTTATAGTACCTTGCTAGCCAAAGGCTTCATGCTCCGTAACTGGGAGGCGATATTTTCAAACTGCCTAGTCAGTGGCGTGGCTGATATATCTTGTAGCCAAGGAGCTGAGGATAAGATGTTAGCATATGAAACATTAGCATCCTCTGATTAAGAGGGAACACAGATTGCCAAGGAGTGCCAATGTAAACTGCAAGGACCGTAAGAACAGGATTTAGAGTGGTGAGCTACAGGCTGCATTTAAAAGTGGGTAGGTCCCAGAATTAATAAAGTACAATTAATATGATTACTTCTTATATTTTTAATAATCCCCTTCTGTCATAGAGATTTTTAAAATGTAAACATTAGTTTAAGCACAGTGGACTATTCACATTCTATAACTTCAGAAACAGATTATTTCATGTTCCTAAATGTCAGACAAATTAACTGTTTGTTCCTTTTTCAATCATGAGTCAGCTTGGCTATGAGATATGAAAATAGAAAAAGGACTTCTCCCTGTGCATGGGTGACTTAAGAAAAGAATCATAAGGCTCACTGAGACCCAAAATATTGTCTACCATGGCACCTTATGTTGGAGGAGGACAATATGTGGCCTTACACATTCTCATCATTCTTCAAAATTAATATATTTGATAAGAGTGATTGATAAAATTTTGAAAGATAAAGTTTTCTATCCCTACCTTAGTTTGTCATTAGCATGGCATGTTTCTAAAAATGTAATTATAAATCTTGTGGAGCAAATCATTAAATCTTTTCTCAGTAATTTGCATAAATTGTCAGAAAACAAGAAACAGAGATGGTAGAATCTGTGACCCAGTAATATGAGGAAATGAATTAACAACAGTTGAAAAAAGGATGTTGTATGTTTATTGTTTTACAGTTCATGCTGAGTATATTTATATATATTTCAACTTCCAACTTTTCTAGTTGATATTTTGCTCATCATATTGATGACAACTTCTAGATCTTACTTTTTTTCTGGGATTGGTCTAGGATATGAATGTACATATTTTGTTGCCATATTTTATTTTATTAGCACTATTTATTTTATTAGCACTAAACTTGCTGGATTCCTTATCTCTTTATTGTTAATTTCAAAAAATAAATAAAATTGGAATGTAGGTGCAGTATTATCCTACATGAACCCTGGAGGAATCCTTAGAAAATAAAAATGGTGATAGTTGCAGCCAACTCCCTTATTCTGAAGCCTGACTAGTTTCCTTGCCACCCAAAGAAAAGCATTAGCTGGGAGATACATGATGAAAATCTAAGGGAGTAATTTTATTAAAGTATATATGTGTACATGGGTTTTGTCTGCTTGTGTGTGTCTGTTAACTATTTAATGTGTTAAGAATATGCAGATGAATTTCTCCAGGGTGGAGCTAAGTTACTTGAGTGAAGAGTATTCTGATTTCTATGGATGGCTTGTGAAGACACTCATGTTGGCAGAGAAGTGGGGAAGTGCTTTTTGCAGAATGGGTCCAAGGCATGACCAACCAGTCCACGTTTGCTCTTCTATGAGGAGAACAGGAAAGAGGATCTTGGAATTACTCAGTTCCCAAACTACCAGCTTCTGGACATACTAATGATGCTTGTAGATAACATGTGGGGTCATTTGCAAATTCTGGCTTTGCTTTCCTCTCTCCTCTTTGTGTCTGTGGTTTTGCTTCAGGCTCATTTATTCTACCTTGGACAAGTTACATTTGTTTGCTACTCTGTGGTGTGGAAGTACAGTATGAAATCTTGAGTGCCTTTTTTTTATACATAAACATAAAAGAAATTCATAGCCAGGCAGCATTTTTACCAAATTTTAAATTTAACCCATTGACAATTTTAAATCAAAGTATGTTTTCTTTGTTTCAGAAATAATTATATTTGATTTTAAAATGTTGATTTTAAAGAAGAGCTCCATGATCAGATCTTTACTACCATCATTCTTTTTAAAAAATTTACTCTGTGGAAATGAACTGGAGTTAGGAAGACAACTCACTACAAGGGAAATAATTGATTATTCTTTGACTAGGTACAGACAGTACATTTCCATGATTTATGTAATTTAGAGTTGCTATCTCAGGGTTGCCCAGATTCCCTATGTAACAACTCTAACTTAACTATGGTTTATCAAATAATCCATATTTTTCTGCTGTTGTACAACAAAAGTCCTTGGTTTATAATCCCTCATGAGTGGCTTCACACAATATGTTCATCCCGAATTAGGTCTCCCAGATATGGGCTGAAAAATCTAGAATGGCAGTAAAGAATGAACACATTCTTTATTGCATTACTGCCATCCAGTGGCTATCTGGATTTTTGCAATTCAGATCTTGGTATGGATAAATCAAGTCATTCCACCCTAACTGGATTATAGTATAAAAAAGAATACATTTTATTTATTATATACTTTTTACAGAAGGGTGGGTCACACCTTCTATCAGTGTAAAATTCTAAACTACAGATATAGTTTGTATTTCAGTGATAGAAATTCTAGGTTTTTATCAAGTCATATTTTCTTGCTTCATCATGGGAATAATCAGGCAGGCAAACAATGCTAGCTTTCAAACAATCTTGTTTTTACAACTGGACTCTAGTTGAAAAAAATAATCAGGAATAATTGCTAGAGGACAAATGTACTTAGTTAACTATTAAAATGCAAATTATACAAATTCAAAAGGGCTCCTTTTCTGTATATTTCAAACTGTCCTTTTTTAACCATGTACATTTGTAATTTGCAATATGTAATAAATTCAAATGCATAAAAAACTCTATTTACAAGGACACTATCATCCACAATCAGGATGTTTTGCTTACTTGATGCCATAGTATTTTTCTCGCTATATGGTAATGTTGTGGAAATACTGGACATGTAGCTAACAATCTATCACAACATTTTATCGTGTTCTTAATTAGAATGTTGGTTTTGGAACGATAAGTTAATAAATTTTCATTCATTTTTTGGTAGCTGGCCTTAGACTCACTGTGTCTAGCTGTATTTTCTCCCCAAAACTGATTCTGGCAGAGCATTAAATCCAATATACTGTACATATCATGAGAGTTGACTTGTCACAAATTATATCTAAAATTCCAACTAGTAAATATTGTTTCTCATCACCATTAAAATACAGGGAAAGGAAAAGCCTTGGTGGGTTGGGTATGAGCTATTGGGCCTTGTGTTATTTGGTTTCCTGAAACTAATGCTCTGTCATTTTATTAGTTGATCACAACACCCAAAGCTGACAACAACATGTATGTGCAACAGAGGGATGAATATTTGGAGAGCTTTTGCAAAATGGCGACTAGAAAAATTTCAGTTATCACCATCTTTGGCACAATGAACAACAGTCATATGAAGATCGATCATTTCCAGCTAGGTTGGTTTAATTTTATTACATAGAATGCTCAAGGAATTTAGTAACCATGAAATATATAAATATATGTATGAATTTAAAAGAATGGTGGGGGTGTGTGGAAAGCCACCCAGAATCACAAATGTGAGATGGACAGCTGTATAGATAGATAGATGGACAGACAGAAAGACAGACAGACAGATTGTCATGATTCCGATAGATGAGACCAGTAAAAGCAGAACTCCAAGGCAAGAGGTTTCCTTAAAGAACATATTTATTGGCTACAAAGTATTGGCACAGTCAAAAGTGAAACCAAGTCTGGAATTCCCTCCCAAGCATTACAATGTTACAAAGTTGAACTTCCCACCCAACAGTATGTAATTAGCCACGTTCCCCAATAGAATATTTTGGCTGATGTTCTAACGGAAGGCTCAGCCCATTAAAAACCAGGCAGAAATGATCTTGATTCCCACGGGACAATTTATTGTTTAGTCTAACCTTAAAACCACTCATTCCCCCTACCAGTACTGTGGCACCGAAAACGAAGCAAAAATGGCTTCAGCCAAGATTGTTGCAGTGTTGACATAGACAGACAGACAGACAGACCTCTGGTTGGGAAGAATATGAAAACCCTTTCTCAGATAACATGTATTTGTATTCCCTTTTTGTATGTATACAGGTGGCTCTAGTATTTCCTTTGGATATTTCTTTTCCTAAGCATCATATTCAGATTTATTGAGTATCTTTCTAATAGCTTACAAACTAGTAAAACAATTGAAAGTTCAAAAGTGTAATTAGATCACAAAATAGATTCAAAATCCTTTAACTTATATGTGGTTAACCACATATTTTATATCTAATTCTTTTATGTAATTGAAGTTTACTTAATTTTTACCTGTATGAAAGGCCAGACAACAGTGAAAGGGAGTAGGGGGCAATCATCCCATTTGTCCTGTCCTCAAAATTAAACTAACTTCTACTGGCGGTGCCTTCATTGTCCATTCACCAGCATGAATATTTAGGGCAAGAAAGCCTTTCTTCAAAGACTTCTACTAGGGAGATTTCCCCAAATCCTGAAACTCCATGGGCTTGTGAGACTGTTCACACACAATACTAGGTGAAGGGGGAGTGTATGCTTATACTGCCAAGATTAGTATATCCTTATTTTATAGAGTCAAGTAAAACAGTTTCTGACAATTAATTGAAAAGGCAGGAGAAAGTCTGTCTCTAAACAAGCTCTGTGATTCTAAGAAAGGTTTGCCTTACTTTTTGTTAGTTTTCTTTTTTACTAAAGTAAAAGTAGATGAAATGTATTCTTCTGTACATCTTTCCTCTTGTCAACTAAAGTATTATGATCTCTGATATTACATACCTTAGGCCTACAAACATTTACATTTTAGAAAGTTCATGCTGTATATACATAATAAAAACAAAAACATTCCATTGCTTTCTTTGTAATGTTGCAAAATTGTTAGTTGCTTCTGATGGGTTGATCAATTTAAAAATATCAGGATGGATCCAAAGAAGCCATTTTGTGAATTTGAAGAGCTTACACTGATATTCGATCAGAGGAAAGGAGAAGATTTTTTTCTGTTTTCCCTCCTGTGGCTGTCCCTCCCAGTTATGTCCTGATTTGCTTTTGTGCTTCACTAGTTTTGTTATCTTTTAGTCCAATAAAAGAGAATAAAGAACTGGACATATCAGGGTGCTGGGCTTGTGTTGTAAAGATCAGCTGGCAATCCAGACAAGTTCAGACATTCATGGTCCATTGGCTAAATATAGTCAAGAACTTTACAGGAGAGTGATGTACCCTCCATCACATAGGACACAGAGAAGTATCCCAACCTCTCTCTGGGCTACAGATAGCTTTAAAAACAAAGGCAGAACTCCAAGGAGAACCAAAGAAAAAGGTCTGGATTTGGGCAGGAAAAATGAATGCTGTAGACGTGGCCTTCCTCAGCTTTTGATTAAAGTGAATTTTCCAGGAAAAAAAGTAATCAAAAGAACAACTGTTTCAAGGGTCTTTTATTTTTTATTAAACTTGATAGCTGTCTGGCTGGAAGGTACAGTAAGCTTGGATTCTTTTATTTCTTTTTTAATGTGTGACACTAAGTGTCCTTGGTTATTGAACGCTATTGAGCCATACTTCAGACTAGGTGTGAGGTCATTAACTTTACAGAGAGCTCTTTTTAATCTATATTATAAAATTAAAACATCTCTTGTTTCTCAAAGGAAATTAAACTATTTGTAGCAAGTCAGCATGATCCTAAAGTCTGCCTTGAACATTGACTGTATTTGTGTTCATTTCAGTAAAAAGGGGATTTCATATTGGATCTATTTTATACCTCCATCTTTTTATAAGGTTTGCTTAACTTTTGTGAAATTGGTCCATATCCCAAGGAAGCGTTGAAACCTCTAAGCTATGGTTAAGAGGATCCATTATAGACATTTTCCTTTGTACTTTTTCCATTGCCAATATAACAGATTGTTGTATACATACAAGATTGTAAGAGCTCTCATTGTCTCATCTTGGGGTTGTGGGAATATACTAGTTGAGGTATCCTATAGAAGATAGGCAATGGCATCAGTAACTGCCAAGGTATTATTTCAAAAGGCAACAGAGTGAAGCCAGCTTTTTTTCTGGCTAATTCAATAAACAATGATTAAAACCGTCTGTGGTTTAGCAAGATGAGACTATAAGGTGTGTGAAGGAAAGGCTGAGTCCATACATTACATAAACCATGTGACTTGGTTAAAGTGGATTAACATTTTGTATGAATCATGACTGAGTGCAGTATGTGAACGTGGCCAATTGTGGCACATAAACAAATTTTCATACACAAAAAGAAAAGATTAGTATATGAGAGCCTTTAATTTGTTTAGGTTAAAAAAACAACACAGCTTACAGCCACCGGTATTATGGCATGGAAATACATTCATTTTGTAGCATGTTTGTGCTTTTGCTTTGAGAGTTAAAGACAGGAGAATAATATACTTGAATTATTTTCTATTTAGGAAACTATTTAGGAATGAATGTAATTGAATAATGAGAACGTTTTATTAGAATAAACAGTTTCTTGAAATCCCTTTCATGAGAACAAATTTTACTGCTTTATAAGAATGAACAAAACCACATACCATGACATGATTAATTTAATATTTATAAAGGCATGAATAGGGAAAGTGGTTTAAACAGATCTTGGAATTTAGCACATTTCCCCATGGATGTGGTGATCTCTCCAGTCTTCTCAAACTCCATTTCTGGGTAGATTTTTGAACTGCTCATTCTTGTTTTTAAGTTGTGCTGCATATACCAAAATACTTAAAATGATTCACTGATATCTAAAGAGAATGAAAATTATGCCATTGGATGTACATCTCAGTTAATTTTAATGTTATATCACCAGAAAGCCAAACCTACTTTCTTGGGAGGGCATAACATGGCTAAAAGACATGCAGACCTTCTCATTTAGTGGTGAAGATCTGCCTAATTTGCACAACAGAGATAGTTCTAATATTTTTTTTAAAAAAATAAAAGCACATATCAGAGACAGTCTGGATTCCACCATATTTAATTTTTTCGTTCCCTAGATAAGCTCATAGATTCTTTATCCTATGACCCATAAGATTGCTTTGTCTATATCAGACCATCTGTCTTTTGCTTGATGCCATTATGATTTGCACTATTGTTTAGGCTCCTGGTTTGCCTATTAGTAGTATCTAAGGAATAATCTTCACATGTTTGACAAGAAGGTAGCAAGTGTTCACCATCATTGCTTGCATTAGTGGAAATTAATGTGATATCTGATAGATATCTTTGAAGAAGAGAACAGAGACATCTGCTCATCCCCATTTCGTTTCCTTTTAAGATAATGAGAATCCTATGAAGGTGATAGAGGATGAAGACCTGGTGGATCAGAATCTCATCAATGAGCTGAGAAGAGAATATGGAATGACCTATAATGACTTCTTTATGGTGTTGACAGATTCTGATATGAAGGCCAAGGTAGGAAGAAGTATATTAGCAAAATTAATGAATAGACCAGATGTCCTGTGGATGGTTTGTATTACAATTACTATGATATTTGACTAGTGTGACCAACTAAGAATAGAGATGAGAAGGGCAGAAAGGAGAGTTGATCATATGAGAGATATGATTCAGGGTACGAACATAAAAATGGGTTTTTTTTTCAAGAAGAAAGTGGAGTTGCAGAAATAATTTAAAAATTGGCTCATTTCATTTGAAAAGACTGTACTAGGCTGGATGTCTATGGAGATTCTCCGTCATCCAGGTCACAGTTATTCCAAAGGTGCTTTTTAAAAGGTCACTGGATGTTGTTTTTCCTTGAAGACATTTCCCTTCTCATCCAAGAAGCTTCTTCAGTTCAGTTCAATTCAGAACTGAGGAAACTTCTTGGATGAGAAGCAAAATATCTTCAAGGAAAAACAAAGTCTAGTGACCTTTTAAAAAGCACCTTTGGGTGTACCAGGCTGACCCAGGACATGCAATTCTTTTTAAAAAAATATATTTTATTGATTTTTTACAATAACAATCTTTAGTGCTTGGTAAACAACGTGTTGTCTGGGTTCATATATTTAACAACAATCAATAATAATTAATTTCTATGATTTCATAATCAACATACTAACTAGAAATACCTTTCCTTGATCTTCTCTTCTTCCAATAATATTCTCCTTTTACCAACATTGAGCAAATATAGTTCTTAGTACTTTCAATACATACAAAGTTGAATATAGACATTTTTCTAGTATTTATACAAATAACAATAACATCAGTATGTAGCGTCTTTTCTAATCAGCTTATTTTACAGTTGCATTTGCAAAAAATCATCTTATGTAAATCGCTATGGGTCCTTATTTAAGCTTAATTTCCCCTCAGTATTCAAAACATTTCTTGTCAGTTATAATTTTCTCAAAATTGATTACATTTAAATATCCAAAATATTTCGTACATTTAAATCATCCCAATATTTTTACATTTCCTATATCATAAAAAAATACTATACTACTTATAAATCACACCTCTCTTACTATAAAACCCATTCATATTCAAGATTTAACTATCCTTTTAACCATAGTCAAACAAATGTTTGATCATGTAGTACTCCATCTGGTAGGTCAAATCATCTCTCTTGAGTCTGGCTCTCACCTTCTTCTTTTGCCAAGCAGCTTTCCGAGTCAGTGTGTTCAGATTGTCAGGGGATTCTTTCTGTATTTTTATAAGTGTTAATTAAGAATGGGAAAGACAAATTGGGTGAGGCACTTCTGAGGGGGAGTTTCACCATTTATACTCGTTAAGAAGCTTCCACTTTCCTTCTCCCTCGATTTCTCTTTTCATTTTTTGTCTCCCAAACTCTAGTGGTTCTCCTGACAGCTCTATAATCCATTTTATCAAATCTTCTTTCTTATCTTCAGGTTTGTTTTGAAGTCCTGAAAAATAAAATGTCTTTTCTATTTCCAATATTATAGCAGAATCTTGAAGATTTTTCTTTGTCTGTGTTAAGCTGTGATTGTCTTCATTTGTAGCCTCCATCTTTGAGTCACTTTCCTCTGGTTTTTATTCTATTGTCTGATTTATTTGTTCATTCTTTGTCATCATTTTCTGAGAGTTTTTTAATTGTGAGCTTAAGTCAAGGATGTGCTCATTTATATCATCAAAATTATTTTTAATCTCATCATGATTTGAAACAATTGTCATTTGGATTAGTTGCAACATAGCATGCATTTCCTCCTGGAATATATTTGTCTTGTCTTGAAGTATTACAACTGCAGATCTCTGATATATCAGACTGGGGTTTTTAGAAAAGAATATTGAGTGTGGTTTCCTACCACTTTTAATTGTGTATGCAACCTCCATTTTCATCAAACCAACCAGTCTTAATTTCCAAACACCATAGTCTTATATAGTTCTTATCTTTATGAACAGTCTAAAATGTTCAACCACTTAAAAACAATCCAGTAATTTCCCCCCTGGAAGAATAACCAGAAAGTCAAAGTTTTTCTTTCCCTGAAAATGATTCTTGAACTTAAATATCACAGCTCAGTAAGTGTTTATAATCCAAGAAGGTCAGCAGTTTTTATAACAATTGTATTTCTCATTCTGCAATAGATAGCCCAGTTTATTTTCTTTCCTCTATTCCTAACTGTTCTCTATTTAGCTAAGAGTCACTGAGGATCAAAGGAACAAGTTATGCTCTGTTTTGGGGCATCTTACCAATTTCTGAGGCAGGGCAGCTGTAGTTCTATATCTGATCCACCACTAGATGTCAGTAGCTGTTTATTTTCCAACTTTTAAAACAAAAAAAATATTTTCTTATAATTTCATCAATATTCTTTCAAATGGAAAATCTTAACAATTTCCATAGTTTTCAATTTTATCCAGATTATAGCTTTACATTAATCCATTTCAATATATTTCTGTCCCCCATAAAAATTAAATCTCTGGAAGGGTGAAATTATAATCCCCTTCCTTCTCACTTTTGGAGGATTTTTTGCTTCTTGGGGATCTTTTCCAGGAAATCAGTTTCCAAATAGAGAAGAGAAGATTGATATTCTCACCTAGTTCCAAACACGCTGTTCACAGTTGTTCTTAGTTGGTGCTTTTGGACTTCAGATGCTGGTAGCTTGGGCTAGTGCAGCTAGCCTTTCTCCTGTCGGGTTGAAGGGCTTCCCCCAGATCAAACGGATTGACCTCTGTCTTTCCGTGATCAACAGGGGGCCCCTCCTTCGTCGCCTCTCCGGGCTGACTTTAAACCCATTTAGGGTCCCCAGGCAGGGCAAAACTTGCCGTGGGGTGCGGAGCCCCGCAATCCCTTGGCCGTGTTGCTATGACACAAGACCAGAAGTCCAAGACATACAATTCTAAAGACCTTACGATGTCATTGAAGTTTTCACTATGTCGCCTTTAGCAAAACAAATATGAGTATGTATGTATATATATCTTTCTTTCCTGATGGAATTCAAGATGGCATGCAGAAAGCTCCCAGTTAAACTACTGCTCAGGGATTGTCTACATTTGACCAGTTTAGGAACAGCTAAATTTATTACTATATCAGCTTTTGGATCATGATAATATTAAACTGCTTGTATCCATAAGTCATGTGAGTTGGGAGATGCCAAGAGATTTGTTTTCAATTAAAGCTCTTCTTAATTCTTTGTTTTATAGCAATACTATGAAGTGCCTATCGCCATGAAGTCTGTGTTTGATCTGATAGATACTTTCCAGTCACGTATCAAAGAAATGGAAAAGCAGAAACGGGAAGGTATTGTTTGCAAAGAAAATAAGAAACAATCTCTGGAAAACTTTTTGTCCAGGTATTTCCTAAAGCTACTTCACAGATCTTGTTTTCTTTTAATAATATAAAATGAGGAAGATGTTAGAATGCAATTGCCACCAGCTGATGAGTTTGAGTTTTTTTTTCTTTTAAAAAAGCCTATATATTCAGAAATAAATACCTAATGAGAACATTACTTAAGCTTACTTCCTTCCAGCCCCAGTGAGTCATTTTGTGAATGAAAGCAAATATAGGATAATGTTGCAGGATCCAATCTGAGTCAGTTACCTGGACCAAAGATTTATTCTTCCAAGGTTTTGGACTCATGCTGGAGCGCATCCTCAGGGATCTTCTCACTTTCCAGAATGAGTCAGATTTTTGGAAATAAAAGTCTTCACCCCAAATGTGTTGACATAAGGTATAGAACAAGACTGGACAGACTTCAAGCTTGTATGAGGTATTTTGTTTGTTAGAAGAATTCCGAAAGTCCTACAAAAGCTGAGCAATGCAGAATAGCACTTCAGGAGGATGAACCTAAGGAGCAAATTTTGGGGTGTTTCAAAGGGGATTTGTAGCAATGATCACTGATTTCCAATTGTTGGGTACAAACAGCTGATTAAAAACCTTGTTTTTTTAATATGTCTTATGTGCATTGCTTGTACATAAACAGCAGCAGGGCTTCAATTGTCCAATCTTGCCAGTCTTTTTGATGCCAGCCAGTGACTATGGCTATCAACCCAGGTATTTGAGAACAAGTACAACTGTATTCCCAGCAGAATTAATTAACTGAAGAAAGTGTTTTGGACTTTTGATAAATAAGACTTTGCTCATATTTCTGTGGGGAAGCTCTTTTATGGACAGTTATGGTTCTTTCCAAACCACCTTTTTATCCATAATCCTCCAGATCCTGCCAATTTTCATGTAGTCTTTTAATTTTTCCCAGGGGAGTGAAGAGTCTGGCTATAAATTAATAAAACAGAGCTGCAACAAACAGGAGAGTTTCTTAACAACGTATCAAGGCCAGCTGAACCAAAAGTGTAGATTATTTTCCCTTCCCTTAAATAGACTCTGCTTCATCCTCTACTACACAGGAGTGGATAAACTATAGTTTCCAGATGTCTGGTGAGATTCTCAGCCATCCAGGTCTCAAAGGTGCTTTTTTTCTTCAAAAGGTAACTGGACTTGTTTTTTCCTTGAGGACAAAGAAGAAAACATCTAGCTTCTCATCTAAGAAGCTTCATCAGTTCATCACCCCACATCATCAGAACTGATGAGGCTTCTTGGATGAGAAGAGAAACATCTTCTTCAAGGAAGAAACAGTCCAGTTGCCTTTTGAAGAAAAAAAAGGACTTTTGAGACTGTAGTTTCCAGTTGTTGCTGAATAACTCCCAGCCTCCCTCAACATTGACCATTGTGGCTAAGGCTACAGATGTTGAAAAAATATCTGGAGAGCTATTGATTGCTTTACAATGTCTGTCATAAATAGGCAGAAGCTACACAGAAAGTTGTAATGACTAACTGATGGATTCTACCCAGTAACGTGGGGATTTTTTTTAGTATGTCCTCTTTTTCATTCCAGATTCCGTTGGAGAAGGAGACTGTTGGTAATATCCACTCCCAATGAAGAAGACTGGGCCTATTCGCAGCAGCTTGCAGCCCTGAATGGGCAAGCATGCAATTTTGGTAAGTAATAATTTTGGTAAATAATAAGAACCAATTTGATCTAGTTGTTAAGGTACGAGGCTAGAAACCAGGAGACTGTGAGTTCTAGTCCTGCCTTAGACATGAAAGCCGGATGGGTGACTTTGGGCCAGTCATTATTTCTCAGCCCAACTCATCTTAAAGGGTTGTTACTGTGGGGAAAATATGAGTAGGAAGGACTATTAATAAAAATAAATAAAGGTGGGCTAATAATTGCCTCCTTTCTTTTTTTGTGGCTTTACATCTATGCCTGTTAAAAATAATTCCATTACAGTGAGGTTTCTTAAACTTCTGAATCATTTTAAGATTCTTCCAAATGGAGGGATCACAGTGCAATCAGTCAAAAGGCCATGTGGTCAATTTCATATTTTCTTCCTTTTTGAAATAAGCCAATTGATAAATTACAATCCTCCTTTTTCTTAGGTCTTAGTGAACAATCATGATCAAATGATGGTTTCTTAAACTGCATTCCTTTCCTGGAACATATAAGAATTGATTATTGAGTAGACATCTATAGGATTGAGCTGTAAATGTTTAATATTAGATTCTTACAAAACAAACATCTCCAAAATTAATCTTAGTTTCTGAATTATGAAGAGAAATAAATGACTGATCATGAATATAGATTTTCCTACTATCCTTTCTCACCAAGGTTTAGTCAAATTATGGTATTCTTGTAAACTACTAAAATAGTACAATGGACTAGCTTCCCTTGATATTTTTTGGTAGTGATTTGAGCAATTCTGATACAGAGTTTCAAAAAATAAAATAACATGAATTGTACTTACAGTATCTAGCTCTATTAGACTCCAGGATTGGGGACCTGAAGTAATTCTAGATATATTCAGTGGGCTATACACATTGGAAGTATAAAAAGTATGATTATATAACTGAAGTAAAAATATTTTGCAAAATGTTGCATTTAATTCTATAATTAAATAGAATATAAACTGACAGCAAACAGCACTCCTTATTAGCACTGATGATGTTACCTAGTTGGGGTAATGAAATGTCTGTAAGAAAACAAGCAAGGAGAGAGAGAGCACCAAGGACCCCCTCAATTCTATAATTGTTGTATATTTTGCATTATCAAAATTATTGCCATCAAGATATTATTCAGTAATTGATACCTTTCTTCTATAGGTCTGCGGCATATAATTATCCTCAAGTTATTAGGCCTGGGAGAGGAGATTGGTGGAG
This sequence comes from Azemiops feae, assembly GCA_023970755.1. Lineage (NCBI taxonomy): Eukaryota > Metazoa > Chordata > Lepidosauria > Squamata > Viperidae > Azemiops > Azemiops feae. Next base: position 481,365 of record JALGBA010000099.1, read on the forward strand.
TCCTAGAACTATATCCAATCAATGGTAAGAAATCCTTTTCAGATTTTGACAGTCCTAAATTGCCAAACACAAACATGATGTGTATTATTCTTTATACTGAACCATTATTTATTTTGTTTATATTTAGAAATAGTGAATTATTCTTGAGACTAGGCAGTACGATGTTATTAGTAACCTCATATAAGTGCATAGTAGTGTCATCCTTCTCTAGCCCTTTGAGATGTGATGTGCTGGAACCCCAATTGGAGGCCAGTGTTATTGCTGTTTGGACTGACATTTTTTTTTCTATTACTTTTTGTAGATATATGTATTATTGTTTTATATAGTTTTCATTAGATTTTGTTGGATTTTTGTTTGTTTCCAAATCAAAACAGCAGGTAGTACTTCACTAAATACATTTTGGAAAGCAGATTTAATTTCTTCCATACGCATCAAATCAACTTCTATCATGTCTTGTTACTATAGCTATTATTGTGAACTCTGGAACTTTTCATAGTCCTATACCACATGCTCTTTAAATACTGTCAGCATCACCACTTCTACATGACAACCATAGACAATCTTGCAGATCCATATGTTATGCTCCATTTCCCAAAGGGATATGGCTCCTGCCCACAAATGTCTGAGGACAACCCAGAGAGTATTATATTCTCTGAGTCCACAGGCCAGAAGATAGCAAGATGCTGTCCCAGTCATGACATCATGCTCTGCCCGTGAAAATAAAGAGTTAAATGAATCTGAGTAACACGCTGTGCAGGGTGGTTTGTAACAATCAGAATTCACTTTTCATCTTTCTCTACCACTGCTCTAGGCATCTTTTCTGACATTCAGCATTTTGGTAAATAGGCTTTAAATTTAAGTTTATTCAACAGAGAGATGCTACTCAAACAATCATGTCAACTGCTTAGGTCACTTCCTATTGCCAGAGCTGCACGGGGCATTTAACTGCCCACAAGATTGCTGGGAAAACCCTATTGAAATCATTTGAATCTATAGTTTGCTAATTTTGTTCTTCAGAGAGTATGTATTTGTGTATCCAGGAACAGGTTCTCAAACCTTTTAAATTACAAAGGATATTGGTAAGAAAAATATATGGTATTAGGAAAATTTGCATTTAAAAAACCTACGGCATTATTGTTTTATACTAAATTTACTTATCAATAGGGATTCTGTAGGAAATTAGACACACTAAAGAGAAATTTCTCCCATTACACTGGACTTGCTACTGGAAAAATGTCTTAATGCAGCTTCAAAACACAAAAAAGGAGGGATTTTTCTCTTAGATGATATGATAATCAAAGATTCCTTCTAGCATCAAAAAGCATTTCTACTACAACTAATCTAATTCCAGGTCAATTTCAGCAATAGTAAAAATATATTCAATTAAATATGCTATGCTTTCAAGACCAACTTATCTGCTGATCTGAAAATGTTAACATTTCCCCCTAATTCTGACCTTTTCTAGGGAGCTCCAGTGTGGACAGAGAAGATGTCCCCGTTCATTTGGTGAAAGACATTCGCAATTATTTCCAGATCAGTCCTGAATATTTTTCCATGCTTTTGGTTGGCAAAGATGGGAATGTCAAATCTTGGTATCCTTCCCCAATGTGGTCCATGGTGATTGTATATGATTTAATTGACTCTATGCAACTTCGACGACAGGAGATGGCCATTCAGCAGTCACTTGGCATGCGATGCCCAGAAGATGAATATGCAGAGTATGGCTACCATGGTTATCACCAAGGTTATCAGGAAGGTTACCAAGATGATTATCATCATCATGGAAGTTACCACCATGGATACCCCTACAGAAAGTAGCAATTTAGCCTTCAACTGCTTGCATCCTACTAGTCATTCAAGTCACGAAAGGCCACATGCGGAAATTGCTTCATGATTGCGTGAACATTTTCTATTGCCTTAGTGTTCAGTCAAGGGAGTGTATAAAATTTTGGCCTTCTCTGTAACACACATTTTCATGAACTGAAAGAGGTGAAATTAATTTCACTGATGCCTTATGAAATAAAGACTCCTTTATATTTTAGAGCCCTTCTAACTTGAGGTATTTCCTTGTGTTGTGTGTATATAGAATAAGAAACTCTTTCCTAATGGTGATTATTGTATGGTGGATAGGATATAACATATACAATGGACTTCAGTTTTTGTCGAACTGCATCCCCACTCCCCCAGGAAATATATATTTGAAAGCTGTGAAGCTTTATTGAAGAGGGAGAATAGTGAATTGTGTTGCAGAATACAATCTTCACGCTGCAGTTTTTTTAGGAGGGTTTATGACAGTTGTTACAGAAAATGATTTCTAGAGGAGTTTTAAAAATGCTTTGACTAAAATAACTGTTCATAATATGCGATCTCTATATGATTCTGTCAATTACCAATCTGAAGTTTCTAGAACTAACAATTTAAGAATAGTCTGATTCTGAGTGAAAATACAAGAGAACAAAGATTTCAGCTTTAGCAATATACCGCTTCATAGTGCTTTTCCAGCACTCTCTAAGTGCTTTACAAAGACAGCATATTGGCCCCCAAAATCTGGGTCCTCATTTTACCAACCTCAGAAGGATGGAAGGCTGAGTTCAACCCTGAGCCCATCAGGATCGAACTCCTGGCAGTGGACAGAGTTAGCCTGCAATACTGTATTCTAACAACTGTGCCATCATGGCTCAGTATATTGCTGGTTAAAAAGCTATTTCAGCTTTTTAGCCAGCAATATATTACGCAAAGCCACAGGGCAGAACCTTAATGCAATAACCGCTCTTTATTTCATCTAACATCTTTGGGCCAGTCACTCAGTCCAACCCATCTCATAGGGTTGTTCTTGTATGGAAAATAGGAGGAGGAAGTTGTGTTAGATGTTTGCCGCCTTGAGTTATTTGTAAAAATAATAAAGGCGTGATAGAAATATCTATACTTCGTATGTATCAATTCAAACTGCAGATGGAAACAAGTATAACATTCCTCTATACAGGTACAATATACTCTTCTTAATTAGATAAAAAACATGTCAGAAAAACCTTTTCTTAATATGTCATAGCAATTGCTGCAACTTACATGAGGCCTAAAGGCCAGCAATAAAACAACAGTACTGTCCCAATTCCTATGCAGAAAAGAAGAAAAGGAAATAATTTCTCTGGTTTTGGAATTCAAGAGATTCTCAATCTATAGTGTCCTATACTTGGATCCAATTAGTTTTTCCCATCCTCCAATACCAAAGGGAGGAAACCTCAAAAGTAGCTTCACACACATCACCATTACCAATCTGAATGGACCACCAGAGAACATTTGTGTAAATTGCCAAAGAAGGCATAGTGAGCTAAACCTAAATAGTGAGATGGGTTTTAATTGATGTTCATGTGCAATCTGTAAGACAGGATGTAGTCCATATGTGATCTCAAAATTTCACTAAACTTGATTAAAGTTAACTTGCAAAACATGCTAGGGAGATTTATCAAATGTTTTGTGAGAGGAATTTTTCCAGAAGTGTGTTTTGTATGTTTAAGTGCAATGTAATCTAAAATGAGTGATTTCACAACTTCCTGAAAACATCATGCTAGGAATAACTGTAATGTTAAAATAAGTAAGACCAAACCAATCAAAAGACACAACTGAAAACAATGTTGTTCAACATTAGCTTTAAATTTTGACGGTCTTGGTTTTTATTTATTTTTGTTTTGTTATTAGATATTTGAAAAAAAGCTACACACCACTAATGAAAAAACTTTCAGAATTTTCTTTCAAGAAATTTCTTGTTAAATTCCACATAAGCCAAACAAAGCATACTTCTTTCTCAAACACAGACAAAACACATATTTAGTGGACAAATATATGTTCCCTAAATGAGTCTGCCAGGCCACATGAATGGAAAAGGACAATCCTTTGAAAAGACTTGCTAACAGATGGATATTTAATCTTTTCCAGAATAGGAAAATTATTAAAGTACTCCATATCCAACCCAAAGCCATGTAGGCCCTTGCAAAAACAAAAACAAAATAAAAAAAAATGTTTGTATATATTAGGTCAGGAATGCTTAATAAGCTACTTCTAGGGTATCAAAGGTCTTGAACATACCTAGTTTGGGCAACAGTTTGATGTACCTTAAAAGACTCTATTAATTCGTTCATTACTGAAAGCATAATTATATGTGTGATATTACCAACTTTTAAAAATATGTATTTGAATATTGGTTTTCTAACTGTTCTGAAAAGTCCATATTGGTCACTAAAATATTAATTTTTGTCTCTAATTCTATTGGTATGCATACAGCCAACATCCATTTACCTAGTTTTTTCTGGTCTGGAAAACAATTGAAATTCAACCCCCCCCCCTCCCAAATTTTAATCTATTCCAGGCACTAGTTAGGCAAAGTCCATCTTGCAACTGTATTTAAACAACTGCTGTTAAAGAACATGCATTCTGTTATGTTAGAACTACTTCTTCAGAAACTAACAAGGCTTCCAAAAAATAAAAGCACAATGGATACTTGCGTCAACGAAGGTGGTAAAAGAAATCCTTACTTCAAACAGAATTTCTGAATAAATGCTACAAACATGAGATAAAGCAGGGTCAAAAGGATGCTTCATTATACCAGGTACCAGTGTGGTAGCAACATTACAGAAAAATATAAATTAACTGTTATGTAAGCAAATAAGAGAACCACCTTCTATCAACACAATAACCCTGATTGGAATATTTGCCTAGTATTTTCATACATTCCTCTTCCAATAATTTTGCAATATTAATTCTTGCCCCTGTAGGCATCTTTACAAATGAATCTTAAACTTGAAGTATAAAACTGAACTGAAACTTCACATCACAATTTAAGCATTATTTTACACAATATAATTTAGAAATTTCTATATGTCACAGTTGCTAAATGTCTTGAATCGTACTATTTTCTTTATACATTTCCATTCCAAAACTGAATCACCAATGCTAGAAAAACATATACTTCCTTATCATATCCACAGAAAATTTTGCATGCATTGTTACAGCTTTAAATATATGTCAGCACAAACTCTTATGTTGCACTGCATTTTATGCCTGTATTTCTTTTGTCTTTTATGGAATTTAACACAAACATTAATGTGTACAAAAGACTGAACAAAGACAACCCAAGGATTGGGAAGCACTCCAATTTGCTGGTTCCAAGCTGAAAGCTAAGGAAATATTTATAGGGTAGGTAACATTTCTTTAAGGGATTGACATTCCTTAAAGTACATAACCTAGTACATAACCTAGATATGAAAGATGGCTTCTATTTAAAATTTCTATTAAAGATTAGAAATACTAGATTACAAATTTTCCTGATATGAAAGATGGCCTATATTTAAAATTTCAAAGATTAGAAATACTGGATTACAAATTTTCCTGGCTGACATGCCATAAAAGATTCTTCTCCAAACTGTTGACTTCCAGATATTATTGGATTGCAATTCACCATCAAGGATAGTCGCTGGATAAATTAGAAAAGATGGAATATCTGTATAGCACCAACCTGGGATAGTTGCACATCAATTGTTCACCAGGGAAAGTAACAATTCACTTGAAATGCATAGCTTGTGAACATTATCATATGGCATGTAAAAGGTTAAGTGCAGTGTTATCCATTGTTACATGGTTTATACAAGGGGTAGAAACCTTTATCACCCAACCCCAGATGTTAAGAGTGCAATTCCCTTCATCCCTTTAGCTCACGGGTGTCAAACTCGCCACATCACGTGACATGTCACAAAGTATTGCCGGAGCTGGGGTGGGCGCGCCCTCCATATGATGCAACCAGCCCACGGGCCAGCAGTTTGACACCCCTGCTTTAGCTACACCAGCTAATAATGAACAAATATTTGGAACACCATAACTTTCTGGACCCCGTTTTGCATTATCCTGGAAGGATGATCCTGTTGGTATATTTTGAAAGAAGTAATCTTAAATTTTATGCTTAAATACATAATTCATCTATTTTCATGCAGCAAAACTAAAAATAGTACCCAAATTGTATGGAAATATGCAAAATGGCTAGAAAGTTATTAATGTTATTAATTTCCTATTCATTTAAGGGATCCATCAGCGGGATAACTCATCTGATTTGTGATGATGAAGGCATTCAGAAGAAATGCTCAAATATTGGTTTTCATATTCAAATGATATCCTAATTACTGTAATTATGAGGCTCAAACATATGCAGATTTTAACACTGGGTATCACAGGGGTAGTCATATAAAAATAAATGATTTATATGATACCCCAGGCATACAACACATGATGGCAATAATATTTTCCAAAGCTTAAAGGATAAAGCACATCTTACACATAAGAAAATGTTACCATGTAATCTCTGTATTTGTGGTATGCAATAATATTTTGAGGACTGTGCTTCTGGATTTCCATAAAGTGATAGCTTTCATAATTTCATCAATAAATTCTTCTCTCACATCATCTTTGAACTGAGATATCTTGGGTCAGCTTTAGCACTCCAGTCTCTTTATTTTAAGGTGAAAAAAAATCAACTGTCTCAAAATACATGCTTCCCTTCTGCATCCAAATCTTCTGAATTCCAATGACTCTTCCTGCAAAAATAAATCTTCATTTTAGAAGATCAAGTATACAGAAACATGAGCAGTTCTGCTGGATCACATAAAAACTCAGTTTACTCCAGTATCTTATTTTCAACAATGACCAACTAGTTGCTATGGGAAGTCTACTATCAGAAGAAAATTCCCAGCAATTAATATATTGATAGCATTCTAGTAAATGTGCTTTATGACTGATTATGTGAATAGTAATTTGTAAATAGGCAAACCCTCCTGCCATCATCCATTTGGCAAGAATATCTAGATCTCCTCAAAATTCTAATCGCATTTAATACTCAAAGGCGTATGGTTTTCAACACCATTAGTAGTGCATAGTCATGAGGACTAGGAGAAATTATAACCTTCACTGATTTTTCTAATCCCACCCTAATATCCTGTTTGGTTAGTAGTTAAAATATCATCTAGCAGAACTTGACTTTAAAAAAAAAAATCCCACCTCAGTGAAAACATTTAAGAGATTTCCACCACTTCCACTGTGAAAAAGGTTCCTCTCCTCACATGCTATGCTGGGAAAGAGCCTTCCAACTAGAGTTGGAACAGAAATATGCCTGATTATGTTACTCATCGGAGATATTTTGTGAATTTGCAAAGCCCTCCTCCCATTATCTACTTGGCATGAATGTCCAGGCGATCTCCCCCAAATTTTAGTTGTGACCACCATTTGCTATAAGGCCTCCTCATCTGAATCATGATCACTGCCTGGTTTGGTGAGTCTCTCAAGTTCTTCTCCATCCTACAGAAAATAAAGGGAAGATAGTGAAAAATTAATAAACAAATTCATAAAATGAATAGATTATGCCATTTGTCTAATGTTTACCATAATTTAAAGTATAGCTACTTTTGGTATTGGCTGTATAGTAATTGCAGTAGTAGAACTTCACTAGTCCTTGTCCTATAATAGTGTTTCTTTCATTGAAACTGGATTACAATTTAAGTTACCTTTGTTAATTATATCACAGAGGTAGAAGCTATAACTTTTGTTGACCAGAAGCTCTACCATGCTTTATACAACATGCTGAAGATAACAATCCCAAAGTGGACAGAGCCAGGATCCTAACTGGGAGAGTACTTAAGTGCGAAATGGATGCTTTCTCCCTCCAAATTACCCCTAGATAGTTTTGTCAATTCTAGTATAGGATCTGCGGCTTGCAAAAAAGTTGCAAGATCCATGGGCTGTAATTTTTACAGTATATCCTTGTCATACAACCATGCCATAACTAATAAATACAATTTAGTGGACACTGAGGCCAGATCCTACAATATATACCATCTGCACAATATTAAATCCTTTCTAATCAGTCACTTTGAGATGCGTTGTCAAGACTACCTATTCCTCTTTCATAACAATTGTTATGTATTTTATATGCCATGCAAAATATTTGACCATGTAGAAAGAGTAGGAATTTGACCTTGTCAAATGTTCGTCAAATACATTTATTAAATCTGTATTACATAATTTTTGCAATGGCACCTGGCAAAAATTTGGAAAAAAGGGAAACCAAATAAGTCCAATTCTGTATCTTTTAGTAGTAAATTCTGTATCTTTAGTTAGTAAAAAGTGTGTTACTTTTTTTTTTAGGCTTAATGTAGTTACAAATTCACATGAAAATTATATGTATTCACTTTCACAGATACATACACATTAATATATTACCTTTTGCATACAATCTACATATTTATTCAAATGATGCTTGAAGCATACCCAGGAACACATTGTAAGTGCACCTTGTTTGTCAATTGTGCCCTCTGGTGTTCAATCTTTAAAAAAAAATCACTTTAATTCAATAGAAAGCTAATCAAATAGCCACAAATGCATTTTTAAAAAAGAATTTTATACATTCAAAGCTATTCTAAAAATACACTTTAATCATACGGAATGTATCTGAAAAATACAAACTATTCTTTTAAAATGTCCAAAAAAACCCACACTATACTATTGTAAACTTCTTGGGACACTAGGATTCTAAGTTGAAAACCTGAAACAAAATGGAATGTCTCAAAATGCTGATTTATATCATGATGTCAAATATTTCTGGAATCTAGAGAGCTGCACATCCCAAATATAGTGTGATGTGATTAGGGAACACAAATATATTTCGGAAATGCAAAGGAAAGAAATGGCTCATAGTGGGATACCACAGTAAGACTAAGCAGCTTCCAGCAAGGGCACAACTACCATTCTAGTTTTCTGAATGAACCACATCCTTTATTACAAAGAGCAATAGCTCTTTGGGTCAGCACACAGAAGTACTTCTCTGCTGTCCCCCCTCCCCCAACAGCAGTGTCTTCTAGTACATTCTGAGAGCGCTGGAATGGCTTCACCAGGACTGCCCAGCAGCATGTTTCAACATACATGACTTTCCTCTATAGTTTGTCGTTAAGTGTGTCCAGTTATATGTATAGATTTCTCCAACATCTATACAGGGCCGTAACTAACTTAACTGGATGCATTCATAACAAATTGTAAATGTTAGTATATCATTTGGACACACTCCGTTAAGCAAACAATTATAAGGAAAGCAGAAGCACACATTTATAGGTAATCCTCACTTAATCACCCACAAATGGGTCCGGCTAGTCCATCGCTAAGTGACACAGTTATTAAGTGAAACATCACATGACCACAGCCAATTTACATCAGCTCCACTGCAGTCATTGAATGAATCACCTGCGGTCATTAAGTGTGATGTCATGTGAACTCAACTTGAGAGTTATTGCCAGCTTCTTCATTGGCTTTGCTTGTTGAAAGCCAGCTGTGAAGGTCGCAAATGGCAATTGTGTGACTACAGGACTCTGCAACCACTGTAAAAGTGCCCCAGCTGTCAAATGCTAGAATCATGTTTATACGACTGTTGGGACGCTGCGACCATCGTAAGTTCAAAAATAGTCAAACTATTTTTTTCCAGCATTGTTATACGTTTGAGCGGTCACTCGACAGGCAGTCATAACCAAGGACTCCCTTCTAGCAGCATAATGCTATTTTGACAATGATGGCAAACATTTATATTCACGTCACAATCAGAGGTGTGCACTGAAATCAATTGGCCCAAAGAATATCTAGAAAGGAAACCTTTCAAACCTTACCCCACTAGAGCGCTCCCATGCACCTCCATTATGTTTGCCCCTCTCCCACTGAACAGTGTATTCTGTACAACGAGGGCTGCTGGAGTGATAGATAAATATAGACAAAAGAACTACAGGTGCTTCCAAGAAGAACTCCATGGAAGGCTTAAAGTCAAATACAAAAACTGACACTGTGGTGATGATCACAGTTGTAACTTGTGCAGTCAAAACATGAAACATGTTGTCTCGGAACTTCAGAATGAAGGCCACGGAGAGCCCAAGGAAGGCAGTGACAAAAATAAGGGCCACTGAGAATATGTTGTGACCATAGAAAAAACCACAATACTCTATCTGGCGCCTGTTTTCAGGGCGCAGGCTTAGCATCAGTGCATTGAACATAGCTCCAAAGAGGTATAGCTTGGTATTCTGCACGAAGATGTTTTCACTGAATTGGCCTCCTTCTTTCAGTATTTTTTCATTGTAGATGTTGGCTAATGCTGAAATAAAACACTGTACTAGTATGAGCAGATGTCCCAGTCCAAGACCAACTGTTTTCATGGGTCCTGCAGTAGTTGTGATATTCCAGCTAAAGCCAGGGAACGACCATCTGACAGTGCAGTTCTCTTTTCCCCAACATTCCTCTTCTGACTTGGTATACTGCAGGCAACTGTTTGAATGGCTGAGGAAAATGTCATGATGAAATCCATGCACAGCCAAGCTATGCTTATTGCTTCCTGTCCCTGCAGTCAGAGCTACAATAGATAGGAACAGAATCAGCAAAGATGCCCATTGCACCCAGGACACCTGCCGCCTGCATGGAGAGGAAAAAATAAAGTAAGTTGATTCAAAGAAGCACAAATAATAGGTAAGGGGGGGGGGTAAAAAAGAGTTAACTACTTTAGTAAGGCAGCAGTGTGACTTCTGTTCTAGTATCATACCAGGAAAAATTCTTTGGACAATAATACTGAAATTCAAATGCTTTACAATGCCTCTCATACCTAACAGGATGATTCACTCTGCACACTGAATTATTTTGTATCTACTGAAGCTGTGCCAATGTTCCAGACAACTCTAGACAGCTATTGTTCTTCTAACAATATCCTACACTATGTAAGTAAATATTAGTAGATTATGTCTGACTTTGAAAACAACCATTGGGGGGAGCAAGTACAAGTATGACCCAGTTTGATAAGATTAACATATATTTAGGACTGCCTTCTGAGTCATTAACAAAAAAAACATAGAAAGTATACCAAACTCAATAGCTATGTATTCATTAACAAATAAATGACAATAGTAGTAATATTATAATCATTTTGGATGTGCTTTTAATTTTCATTACCTTTAGAGCCTTGTTTAAAATTGCTTCAGAAGAGAACTTTGAGGAAACAAAGAAATGACAAAAGATAACATGTTTCCATAATTACTCACTTCAGCACTATTCTGAACAGAAGAGCTGTTGTTATAATAACAAAATTTGAGAACAGAACAGCCATGGCCTAAAAGAAGAAGAAAAGATATTATGTTACAAATCAAATGCAGCCTAGAAATAGGATACCTATTAGAGTACAACCACCTTAAAATGTGTTGGTTGTGGAACCGAATTTTATTGAGCTAAATAGCACTTGTTAAAAAAATGAACTGGCTTTCTAGAAAAGTCCTAAAAGCAATTATTCCTACATTTCACGGAATCAAGCAGAAAAACAAAGCCTTAACGCTTATTCCCCAAATTATGGACCAGTGTTTTAATGCTTTCTTTCTGTCCATGGAAGATTCTTTGCCAATAGAATTGTCCATAAATGAAAAGAGATACTCTTTTCATATATTTCATCTTGAATGGTAGATTCCAATTAATTAAAGGACATTTGGTGAAAATCATAAGTGGTTCAGTTCATGACTTTCACTATATGGTATTCTATAGAGAAAATCTTGATTCCGATTTGAGTAGAAACAGAAAGTAAGAAGAATGTGAGAAATAGTTTCCCATCCTTTGAACCTACTGGTTAATTAAAATGAGCAGTGACTCCTCTCAAATCTGCTCTAGGGCAAATCTGAGGTTATGTACACGTGATGGGGGGAGTAGATGGAAAGAACCAGAGAAGATCAAAGGGTTGTTATATTTTGCAAATGGAAATCAGCCTGTGTCATACTGAAAGTAGCCAGCATTCATTCCATCTTAATACATCGTAAAACTACACCCAAGCCTATTTTTTTTCAACACTGTTCTTGTCTTTATAAGTAAAACTGTCTTCAGACTTTTGACACTATTATGAAAATATATACCTTCCTCCCTCCCTCCCAAATTCCTCCTAAGCATCAAAAATGCAAAATGCTTATAAGTAGTCCCTGGATCATTCAGTGAGTGTTCAAAGTTACAACAGCGCTGAATGAATGGTATTTACAACCCAGTCCTCAAGGTTCCAGCTGTTGCAATGCCCTTGTGGTCACATGATCAAAATTCAGATGCTTGGCAGCTTGCCCACATTTATGACTGCAGAGTACACTTCGACTCCCTCCACCCACTTATTTCTCCCCCATTTCTGCTCTTTTGGCCACTGTGCAATCTGCTGCCTAATCCTGCCCCCCCCCCCACAACCTGCCTTAGCTGGGCATGCCTTGTCAACAGTGGGAGGAGCAAGACAGCAAAGGTCAGCTGGAGCTGGCAGAAGCAAGTGTTGACAGAGCGCAGAGCAGCGAAAAGGACCGAGATGGGAAGGAGATATGTAGGTGGGTGTAGTTGAAGCAGAAAGGATCATCTAACAATCACTTCACTTAGCAATGGAAATTCCAGTCCTAATTATCATAACCCAAGGACTACCTGTTCTCACTCTAAACCAATGTTCAATGGATTCTGGTAAGCTAAGGTTTTTACACCCTGGCTCTAATTAAAAAGTTTACTTTAATTTCCTTGTCTTTACTTATAGTTATGCTTCTTACACAAACTTATGTGCAAACAATTGAAAACACCCTTTATAATACAGATTTCTTGTCTGAAAGATTTATGAAACATAAATGACAAAACATAAGAATTGAATACAGTCATTTGGCCAATTAAATTTGTGTTCTGCTTATATTATAGCACATACCACACATAACATCTCTAAAATATCAACTCAGCTACTGAAATACTATTCAGGGAGGAAGCAATCTTACCTATAATCTCCGAAAATGACTGAAATTTGATATAAGCACTTAAGATGATAAAAATATATTCTCTTTTCATTAGAACATATAGAGACCATTCTACATTTCTGAAGTGATACTTACTGGTTCAAGATAGGACAACACATAGAAGACAATCAAATTATCTAAAAAATAAAGAAAAGCTGGAATTGACCACTTTATGTAGCTATACAATTGCCTCCAAGAGCTGCAGCCAAATCCACTATGGGAATATCCTCCTAAAAAAGAAAAAGACGTAACAAGAAAAATTATTCAATGCACTTAATTATCAATACATATCTACACTGTCCTCAGCACATATGATTATTGACTTCAAAAAGAACAAATCACTAGAGACAGACTCCTTAAGAAATCCATAATTGGAAGCTTCCTTATTAAACACAGATATGAAACTTTACCAGGCTTTCTTAAAGATTCTGAATGATATTCAAATTGAAATTTTGATCTCTGATCTCTATAATTTTCTTTTTTCTCTGTAAATTAAACATATTTACATATAATTTGTTTGTTAAATCATCCTGTGTGGTAAAATGGAAGGCTGTTTTAAACACTATTCCAATTACCTTTTTAAAAAATTCTTTAAATTATTTTTCTTAATAATTTGAATTTAATTATCTTAATGTTTTATATAATACTTTAAAAATCAACAACTATGAATAAATATATTAAGCACCAAAATAAAGTTATATTCACATACCTATACCAGACATTTTTAAGCAACAAATTGAAATTCTATACAGGTTATCTCAACCATCTGCAGAATTTGGGATTTATATTACTTCTGTTAAGTAAATTCATTAATGTGATTCTGTTATAATAAAATACAATACAATATTCAAAATATTCTTTTTAATTTCTCCAACTTAATTATTGTTCCTAGTCTTCATTTCATTTTTCCAGGGATAATTCATGTTATATTTACCCCCCTCTTCTATTTTTTTTATTGATTTCCAGCCTCCCCAAAGAAAATATCCTTCCTAGAAATTACAGGTATTTTATCCTTCAACTGTTGATGGAGTTGTAATGCTGAGTTCTTTTTAATTTTTTATTTCATTACCTTGCCAACTTTATTGATCGATATCACTGAATTGCCCCAACACAATGAGCTCCTTAATATGTATATCTCTCTCTCTCTGTTATTATAAACCATTATTATAAATCATAATAAAGTTTATTTTTCATTAACATTATGAGAAATTACTATTGCAAATTTTCTTGGAGACTTATTATAATGCTAGACTTCTGGACCAATTCTGCCTGAAGTTCTGCCTAATTTAATGAGGATTGGTTTCTGCCAATAAAATAACATCTGTTATGATTAACAGCATTTTTTTCATATTTTTTCATCATAAACATGCAGATAAAGGAATGATAATTTTTTCAAATCCTCTTTTCTGCAATATTTTTCCATGTCAGTCAAGGAATTTATGCCTAGGAAGCCAATACCTGAAATTTCCTTGGATTCAAGAGCAAATTTCATGAATCTAGAATCCTGAAAATGTCCAGCCTATTAATATTTTCTAGCAAGCTTTCACTTCATAAAGCTTTTCACTTCATTTACATTCATGTGTTGTTTTGTAAAGCCACTATAAATTTATAAAGTGTTTATAAAGAATTGCACATAATCTGGACTATATTTTAAACAATTATTAATCATATTTGTTTATCCAAAACAGGAAGGTGGAAAATATTTTCCTAGAGATTTGGTTTGAGTAGCCCAATTAAATCTCAAAAGGATTTACAGAACTAAAAAGATATACCAAATTCTGTTGGCCGATCCTTTCCTACATAATGCATTTTACAACACTGATGCCCTATGAATAACTCGCAGGAATAACAAATAGAGAAGGATACTATAGCAATGTCATTTATAAAAGGTAATTACACAGATTAAAAGAAAAGAATTCTTCATCATTTCACTGTATAGAAGATAGTTACTACTTTTTATATAGCCAATTTGTGCAGTTTTACAAAATATAAATCATTTTTAAATCCCGCAAGAACCTTTTTCTACAGAAGAGGAGATAAAGACAAAATATTACAATAATTACAGTCAATTGCTAAGATATCTCAGACTTTACAGATATTTTTTTTGAAGTTTAAGAGAAGTATTTGCCTGATTTCAATTTTCAGTACAATAACACTAACAATGGTATGGGATCTCTGTTAATGTAAAGACACATAATATGACTGAAAAACACATAATGTGACTTAAAGGCACATGACTGAAAGACACATAATATGACTGAAATATGACTATATGACATATAGTCCTCGGTTAACTATGATATTTGGGACTGGACTTTCCATCATTAAATGATGGAGTCATAAGCGCAACATCATGTAACTGTGCCATTTAGCAACAGCACTTCCAGTTGCTGTCATTAAGCAAATCCCACACCATCATTAAATGCAATTTCATATGGTTGCCATTTGCAAATTCCTGCTAACTTCCTGCTTGTCGGAAGCTAGCAGTGAAGATTGCAAGTGGTGATCACATGACCATGGGAGATTGCAATATGGTAATTGTGAGCCAGTCGTCAACTGTCCAGATTGCGATCACATGACTGTGAGAACGTTGCAATGGCAGGAACCTTGTCGACTGGTTGTACATACTCATTCAATGAGGATCACCTGTACATTAACACATACTAAGCAACAAGAGGAGATATAACCATTCCTAAATATCATAACAATTTAGCTCTAACAGCTTACCTCTTCTGATTACCCAGAGAGCCATTATCAAACAAAGTACAAGCTTAACTAATTCTGAGCACACATTCACAGTTGCAGGAAGATAATCATACTTATTATCTGAAAAATATTTAGAGAAGTCACATGAATACTGCGCACATTGACTTTAAATAAAGTAAAAATACTACAACAGGCAGCCAATGCAGAAATGTACATTCAACAAGATGTATTTGAGAAAACCTCCACTTTTATTTCCAGATAATAATTTTTCATAAAAAAGAATTAAAATATATTTTCTTCTTTTGGAAAATAGTTGATATTTTTAATATTTAATATTAAAAATATTTTAATATTTCTGTTAGGAGAAACTTGCTAACAGTGAGGACACTTAACCAGTAGAACAGTTTGCCTTCAGAAGTTGTGGGTGCTTCATCACTGGAAGTTTTTAAGAAAAGACTGGACAGCCACCTGTCTTAAATGGTATAGGGTCTGCTGCTTGAGCAGGGGGTTGGACTAGAAGACTCCAAGGTCCCTTCCAGGTCTATTCTAATTGATTGGTAAATAAGGGGTTTCAGGGAGTGAGATTCAAGGTTGGGGCTTCTTTGTACTATAAGTTAAGTGTTCTGATCCTAACTGTGTAGTATGCTTTTCTCTTTTGACCAGATCGTTAACAGAAAGTACTTCAGTGCTGTATTTGATGTCACAAAAGAGTTTCTGACTATATGAAAGATGTATTCTTTTCTAAAATGGCTCTGGGAACCAAACTCATATTGAAAAGCAATTCTGAAAAGCAATCAAGACTCTACAAAACCTAATTATTTTAACTTCATGTCACAGACCAGCAAAGAGCATGCCAACAAATTCTGGTAGTATCTATACAGAAATAAATATTCCAACATACCTTCATTGGCAGAGTATTTCATCAAAAGAATACGACTTGAGCCCAATGTAACAAAGGTACCTCCTAGGAGCAGTGTATAAACAGCTGACTTGGACCATCGAGCAGACTGACTGCAACATTTGGAATCCATGCTGTTGCTGTGTTGTCAGTGCCCTTTGAACCACAAAGCAAAACACTGTATCAGGTATGTCCTTTAAAATAACATTTATTACTTTTAGACTACTCAGAAAGCTGTTTAGTGCTTGATTCTTCACAAACTGCATAAATGCAAGTTTTGTAATGCACGTTTTTCTGAGGCATTGAACATAAATTTAGTGACCTTTATGGTAAGCTTGAGTGCTATTTTAATAAATCCTTTAAATATAGTACTAGCAACATAAAATTAATAAAAATGTTCCCTGATCTTGGGAACTAATCAAAGAGAGAAGCAACCTAGGAGAAATTTCCTGACAGTTAGAACAATTAATCCAGTGATGGCGAACCTTTTAGAGACCCAGTGCCCAAACTGCAACCCAAAACCCACTTATTTATCACCGGGTGCCGGGTGGGCGTGGCTGCGATGGTCATGGCAGACTGGGTGGGCGGGGCCAGGGTGGTGGGGGCCAGTACCTCGCCATCTCCGGGGCACGGCATGGGTGCCCACAGAGAGGGCTCTGAGTGCCGCCTCTGGCACCCGTGCCATAGGTTCGCCACCACTGAATTAATCAGTGGAACAACCTGCCTCCAGAAGCTGTGAATGCTCCAACACTGGAAGTTTTTAAGAAGAGATTGGACAGCCATTTGTCTGAAATGGTATAGGGTTTCCTGCTTGAGCAGGGGGTTGGACTAGATGACCTCCAAGGTCCCTTCCAACATTATATTATTATTATCATCATCATCTTGATGCATCTTGTATTTAGCCTATACTGAATAAAGCATTTCAACTGAAGCAACTGACCACATCACAATACTCTCCTGAACTTTATTATTAATTGTAGGTATTACCTTCCACAATAGTGGAATAGAAATATTAGTAAAAAAAAAAAAAAAAAAAATAAGTATTAGTTTCATCATGCATCATATTTAAATATGCTACAATAATCTCGGGGAAAAATCCTTTTTCAGTTATATCTCTTTGCTTGTTTCATTCTAAAGTAAATGATACAACTCCTCAACTATTCGTTGTTTGGAGAAGCTAACTTTTCTACCAGGACTTCGAGACAGAGCTTGGAAATCTTATTTATACCTTAAAATAACTTGAATGACAATAACAGGTCTTGTTCTGCTTTTGGGGAGGAGTTTATCAATGCAATAGGCAGAAGGAATAATGACTTCAACCAAGACAAGAGTCAGGTAAAAGAAAGTTAAGTCCATGCCAGATCTGCAATCTAAGTAAGTGTTTTAGACAAGACCCTTTTTAGTTCTCACAAAGATAAAGGGACAGAGGGAGGGGAGACATGCATTCAGACTTGCAAAATTCTGTTATTACAACCTCATAAAAAAGTACAGATAGTCCTCGACTTATGACAATTGAGCCCAAAAGTTCTGATGCTAAGCTAGACATTTGTTAAATGAGTTTTGCCCCATTTTATTTTATGACCTGTCTTGCCACAGTTGTTAAGTGAATCACAGCACTTGTTAAGTTAGTAACATGGATGTTATGTAAATGTGGCTTCCCCGTTTACTTTGCTTGTCAGAAGGTTGCAAAAGGTGATCACATGACCCCAGGACACTGCAACTGTCATAAATATGAGTCAGTTGCCAAGCAGCTGAATTTTGATCACCTGACATGGAGATGCTGCAATGGTCATAAGTATGAAAAATGCTCATAAGTCACTTTTTTCAGTGCTGTTGTAACTTTGAACGGTCACTAAATGAACTGGTTGTAAGTCAAGAACTACCTATAGTATTAGCATGTTTGACTTTGGTGACAACATGCATGCCTTTTTTCATTCTATAAGTTATTTTAAATGTCAGTGCAAAAAAAAAGCATAAGCTTCCATTTTTGCTTCCATTTAAGCACAGGATCTCTAAGAAATTAGAATTGCAAGCCATACTGTTCAATTAATACACGTTTCACTTGTATGTGTTGCCAAGCATATAATGAAAGGAGGTTAAGCTCAAAAGGCAATTTCTCAACATCTTTATAACAACTGTTAAAAATCAACTGAAATACAGTATTAATCTCTTCTTTAACAGAAGGGTTTCAATATAATTACTTCTGCACTATTTTCAAATTTATGCTATACCACTGCATCAATTTTTAATCTGATTTTGGATTTCACTATTTAATAACCAAATAATCTAGCAGCTTTCAAAGGAGGAAATAAAGATCCCAGTTTAGTATACCTAGACCCTAAAACCTACCCAGATTTCAAAAGTATTACATGCTTGCTCTTCAAGTGAGTCCACACAGGAAAGTAACTGTAACAGAAAATAGTCCAATGATATAAGATGAACATCTTTTAGGTTAAACAACCATCATATTCAGTCCTAAAGTCGTATATCAGATTGGAAGCCAAAATAAAAATATAAAGATCAGCTGCGAATAATTTACAGAACATGAAAGAGCAAAAATCGAAGAATGTTAGGATCAAAACAAACCTAATTAAAAATATTGCCTTGGCTTGACGTCAAAAAAATTGAAGCAGCTTTGGAAATCTGTGCACAGCCCAGAGATGTTTGGTGTCAAAATTTGATAAATAAAATCAAACCCTCGTAAGGAAGTCACAATTTAGCCAGAGATGTTGTAAGGGCTTTAGCCTGCCATATAAATCTCTTTGTTAACTCATCTGTGTGAAATATCTAATATGAATTAACATTGGAATTTGTCTTTTCCTTCCTTCCTTCCTTCCTTCCTTCCTTCCTTCCTTCCTTCCTTCCTTCCCTCTTTCTGTGATTTTTATCCCACCTTTATCACTCTACAAGTCAATCAAGGCACTGAAAATACGCAACACTCCTTCTACCTCCTATTAAGGAGCGTTGTGGCTCACGTTCGAGACCTCAGTGCTGCTGTGTGACAGGGCAAACTCCCATCATTCTCTCCAGCTTCTGCCAACCTAGCAGTTCGAAAGCGAATAATTGCTAGTAGATAGGTACCACTTTGGTGGGCACATTGAGACATGAAAGAAACCCCCAACAGCGCATTGCCTGGGCACAGGTGATGTCAACAGCTAATCCTTTCAACCTGAAGCACCTCAGTGCTTCTAACATGAATGCATGCAAGCCTCTTATTTTCCTCAAAACAACAACTCTGAGAGGTGGATTGGGTTGAGAGTGACTGGCCCAGTGGCATGATAGATAGACAGACAGACAGACAGACAGAGTCAGACAAGCAGATATCCAAGGGAGAGGGACAGTTAAGAAATATGAAATATAAAATATTGATGTAATATTCCATTTAATAACATTAACCTTACCCCCAAGCATTAAATGGAAGATCTAGCCAATTTGGTTAAGGCTATGTGAAAATTCATCTTTACATTTGGAAATATTAAATTCAACATATTGTAATATACTTCAAGAAAGATGCAAACCGAAATATTTTAATATTGGTTTAATATGTGTGAACCAAGCCTTAGCCACTGTAAAACATCCTGCACCAACTCTTCGCCTTCCAGATGTACAGCTGTCTAACCCAACTGGAAGTAATAGAGGCTGAAATGGGACACCACTGGAAGCCACAACAAGGCCGGCATATGCAATGCTTTGCCAAAAAGCCCGTCTTTTTCTGACTTAATATTAAAATATTTCTGGAGCCCATACAACTGAGCGAGAATAAAACGATGTAGCTCCCATTTTCCTTCTTGATGGAGCGGCAATTCCTCCAAAAGAGCAGGCTTTTAAAAGTTATGCTATGTAGGAGCACCGCTCGATCCCATCTGTCTAAGCCCCCGGCCAAAGGCTCGGTTACCTGACAGTTGCGGGTTCTCTCCTGGCATCCCCCCAGCCTTAGTCTACCTGTCGCTCAGGCACGCACGCGCAGAGTTGAGAAGGGGAGCCGGCACTTCCCAGCCGCTTCTTTTGTCCCATGATGCACCTGGCGGAGAAGCATGCGCAATGACTCGAATGAAACGGCATCCATAGAGCTAAGAAATGTCTCACATAAATACTTTCGAAAAGTCACAAGGAGTGCCGTAGAGAGCTGTTCTGATATCCATTTAAGCATTAGCTTACAGTTTTACAAATGGAACACATGGAACAATCTAGAATTACGACTCTGGGGATGTAAGAAGCACAAGCCAAGTAAACAAAGTACAAATTTTGTAGATCTATGGATGACGCGATTCAGCCATGAACTCAACTCTCTTATTTCCACGGAGGCGTAGGTTCTGTGATTGCCGCCGGGCAGAAAGGAGGGGCGGGGCGGGACTCTAGAAGGTCATGTGTCAAGAGAATTCACGTGACTCCCTGCTTCCCCCCATTGAAAGTAGGGGGCGGGGAGTGGGGGGGGAGCGCTCGGTAGCTCTCAGCTCCCGGAAGGAAAGGCTAAAGAAGGGAAGAGCGACGGCGCAGTTGAATTTGCGGGTCGGCTGTTGGTGACAGGCACTTTTTCCTCTGTCCCCCTTACAGAGCAAGGCACCATGCAGAGCGTCATCAACACGGTGAAGGGAAAGGCGCTGGAGGTGGCCGAATACCTCACACCTGTATTAAAGGTGAGGCCCCGCCTACCGAGAACAAAATGGGGAGGGGAGGAGCTACAGGCAGTGACATTTTTTTATTACCTGGTAGCCCTCTTCGACTTGGACTAATGATCCCATAATCCCTGGGCCGATTGTGGGAATTGTAGTCCGATAGACTTGGACAGCAGTAGTTTTGAAGCGCGTAAGATTTGCAAGAGGGGAAAAGGAACGGTCGCTTGCTTCAGTGTTCCCCAAACTTTTTGTCTCTAACGTATCGTCCCTTTGCAGGCTGAAAAGGGGTCAGAAATATAATGCTTAGGTCTGAAGAATGCTAGGTTTTGGAAAGATGTTTCTTCAGTCAGTGGGGAGAGCTCTTAAACTTTTTAACTTAATCTGTAATCTTGATGGACGGCAGTTTTCAGAATTTAAGGCAATTAAAAATATGAAATTAAAAAAATCTGGGAATTCTAATTTAGCCACTTTGGAGGAACATGAGTTTCCCAACTAGACTTAAGAGTCCAGGAGCCGGTGGTCTTTGGCCCAAGAGAACTAATTCCTTCTCTCTTGAGTATTTCACTTTTTCTGTCTCACACACAGAAGGAAATGAAGTGGGAGACCATTTTGCTCAATTATCCTTTGTAATAATGGCAAGAGTCTTGCTACTTTTCCAAACTGAACGGGTGTCTAATGATCAGTGATAAGGCAGTAGTTATGTCTATGAAAAAGAAAAATATGTCTGTAAAAGTGAGTCTAATAGGCAAATGCATATGCTTGCAAAATTAAAATTGCCATTTTCTGCTGAAAAATAAAAGATCTGAAAATTTTTTGGTTCAGAATCCTCTAGAGGATTGCTGGCATTACAGGATTTTGTCACAACATACGATAGTGAAGAAAGATGCATATTTCTGGAGTGAGCATATGGCATGAATGTGTGATGAGTGCAATGTTATCTACTGGTTCTTGTATCAAACTCCTTATTAACATATTTATGCTTTCATCTTACGTTTGTTAAATATGGACTAAAATTTAAAAAATGTTTTGATTCTTGTACAGTGGGCAGATGTGGAGAGAAAAAAGGCTTATTAAGGTAGCAAGGTACAATATTTCAATATTTTAACAATAAAGATATAGAAAAAACAAAGTAAAGTGGAACTTAAAGGTGAAAACATTTCCAGCCAAATTCAATCTGCCTGGCATTTGTGTCTCGGGAGAACTCTTTAATGCCCCCACCCCCCATACACACTATTAGTGTGAAAAGCAGGCTGTCTTTATTTTGGTGGCTACACTCACACTGTGAAACAGTTTGTTGCTGGTATCAGGAATGACCCCCCACACTCCTGATATTCTGAAATAGTTAAAAATGGAACTGTTTCAGTGGAGAGGGCTAAAATGACTGAGAAAACATAATTGTATAGTGGACAGCTCTGTATTGTATTTTTTTTTAAGGATTGATCTTAACTTTTAGTGTAGGCGTTTTATTGTACTGCTGTATATTGTTGTTAACTCCTATTATTCTTTTGGTTGCCTCAGTTTGCCTTTAACTTTCTCACAAACTTTATTAGGTTTTTTCCCCCTGCAAACTTTGCAGCTCTCAATAGAATTCCTGAAATATTTCATTTTTATCAGTTGCTCTAAAATATGATTGGGAATTTGGTGCCCTCCAGAAGTTAATGAACTAAAATTCCTATGTTCCTGGCCTAGATGGCCAACAGTGAGAAATGTTGAAAGTTGTAGTTCAGCAACAAATGATTGTCTCCAGATTTTTCTTCTTTGCTCTATCAAATGTATCTCTAGAATCTTCTACCATACTATTATAACATTTGGAAAATAAAGAAGTCTTTTGTAATGTGAAATAGTTCTTTTGGGTAATAGAAAATAAAAAAATAAAATACTTTCCAACAGGGCTCTTTAAAAACCAGTATTTTCTAAATGTTAATTATGTTTTATTTTTGCTTATCTATGTACCCTATCATTAAAATCAAATGTCACTTTCTTGGCATGGTGCATTTTCAGAGATTCATTATGTAGTAATACAAGAGAGCAGATATTTTTGCCTTGAAAGTTCAAATATGGTGATTCTGACACTTTATGAAACGTCTAATCTCCTCTTGAACCAAAATTTCAAGAAATACAGATAGTTAGCACAAACAGTATTAAAGCCTGGAAAGTGTTTTATTTTTATTTTTTTTTATCTAAAAGTAGTTTCCTCTCATTGTGAAAAAAATTAAATTGTCATATCTATTTTTCATTAATATAAATGTTATATGAGCAGTAAAAGCAGTGATTACTTGATTCTACCTGGGTTCTTAGTCAAAAAAGCTAATCAGTTTCTATGGTGCAACTATGCTTGGATAACCTCTTGTTCTACGTATTCTATTGTAGACAAGGGTTATTGGGAAAATTTTCAATGTGAAGACTGCTGCAAAGTTAAACTAAGGAAATATTTGGCCAGATAGAATGAGTACAGGTTAAAAGCATTATCATTTTCTTTTCATTATCTTAAGGCGTTTGATTTTAAATGTTTACAGACATCTTTTTTTCTTTAGGAATCAAAGTTTAAAGAAACTGGAGTTATCACTCCTGAGGAGGTATGTATATAATGATTTACTTATTTGTTGAAGTAAATATTGAAAAACGATAAAATGAAATTCCTATGGCAGGTTTTTCTACTTCTTATTAAAGCTGTCTAGAATCATAGCATGTTACTAAGATCTAAGGTTTACAGTTAATGTTGTAGATGTAGGCCTGTTGCTGGAATAACATCCCATTGAATGTACGTGGAATTGTTTGTTTTACATTATTTAATGGTTTATGTGGGCCTACAATATAACCTGTATAGATTAAGTCCAGAAAGTTTTAAGACAGTAGGCCATGGGTCGGCCAGCCGAAACATCCAACGAGCCACACGGACCCGTTTCCCTAAAAAAAAAAACCCCTGGGAGCCGCACCCGCCCGCGCATGCCCGCCCGCGCCCGCCCGTTCGCGCATGCGCACCCGTTCGCGCATGCGCGTGCGCACCCGTTCGCGCATGCGCACGCGCGCCCGTTCGCGCATGTGCACGCGCACCCCGTTCGCGCATGCGCGCCCGCCCACGCATGTGCGCATGCGCTCCCCAAAATGGCGGCGGAGGCTCCGGAGCCGCAGGTGATGCCTCAAAGAGCCGCATGCGGCTCCGGAGCCGCGGGTTGCCGACCCGTGCAGTAGGCTAACACTATCTGTTCTGCGTTTCACTCCAGTCTAGGAGCATCTTTTGCAGGCAGATTTCACTACTGTGAACACTGTAAATTCAAAATTTTGTGGCTGACAAAGAGTTAAATGGGAGACTAGTATAGCTTGAAATAGCTATATTAGAATCCCATTTAACTCTGTCAGCCACAAAATTTTAAATATATATATATATATATATATATATATATATATATATATATATATGTATGTATGTATGTGTGTGTATGTATGTATATATATATATATATATGTAATGTATGTATGTATATGTATGTATGTATATGTGTATATATATATGTATGCATGTATGTTATGTATGTATATGTATATAAAATATAGCAACATTTGCTGTTTTGTTTTGGCAGTTCATAGCAGCTGGAGACCATTTAGTTCACCACTGTCCTACTTGGCAATGGTAGGTAAAATTCTACAGAATCTGCCTCTTAAGAGTATTTAGGTATGTTTATTGTATGAAGATGCATGTGTTTCTTACAGTAAGTTGTGAGTTAACAGAAAGGGAGAATCATCTGAATTCAAATATATTTCCTTCTTTGGTAGAATTAAATTTGACTTTTGGTTTCTTACCTGTGTAGTTACCATGTTTTTATAGGTTTATGTTATTTAGTATTATAAAAGTGATAAGACAAAAAGGCCACATAATTATAACTGTTCTGACTCCAAATTAATAATGCTTTAGTTTCTTTTCATGCATACTCCAGATTTAGTTGTCATTTAATAACATTTTGAAAATGTAGAAATTTGAACTGAGATTCATAACTATTAAACTACAATTATCTGTTAGTTAGACTCTAGGCTTATAGTCACTTTCCTCTCTCAAGGCAAATAGCAAACTATTTTTTAAAACCATTTCTATGTTTATATCAACTTCAGCAGAAACATAGTGGTTCTGAACAAGAAATAATTTGCTGTTTTGTTGCTATTATTGTTGTTTGTGTTTGCATTTTAAGGGCTATTGGAGAAGAATTAAAAGTCAAGGCTTACCTCCCAACAGATAAGCAGTTTTTGGTTACTAAAAATGGTATGTCTGGGTTTGTGCTTTTATATCCAGGTTTCTCATCAAATATTTCTTATAACTGCATAATTTTGGGTAGCACAGTATTAGTATATTTTGAACATGTATAGGCAATACCTATGGTTTAGGTGGATGGATTAGAAGAAATGGAGGTATAATATTGCTCTCAAGGCAGAATATTCAATTGAATAGCTTTTTTTTTGACTCCTCATAAACTCTTCTGACATTAATTAACTGACCACATCTGAAGAAGATCCATATAATCTATTTCATCTAGGATGCTATGAAGTTTGTCTGCCACCACTGTCTCACCAAATAGCCTAAGAAGGAAAGATTGGAAACTTGATGATACAGTTAGTCCTCAACTTACAACAGTTCATTTAGTGACTGTTCAAATTTACAGCGGCACTGAAAAAAGTGACTTATGTCTGTTTTTCACAGTTGCAACCTTTGAAGCAACCCTATGATCATGTGATCAAAATTCAGATGCTTGGTAACGGACTCATATTTATGACGGTTGCAGTGTCCCGGGGTCATGTGATCATCTTTTGCAACCTTCTGACAAGCAAAGTCAATGGGGAAGCCAGATTCATTTAACAGCCAGGTTGCTAACTTATCAACTGCAGTGATTCAATCAAGAAAGGTTGTAAAATGGGACAAAACTCACTTAACAATTGCCTTGCTCAACAACAGAAATTTTGGGCTCAATTGTGATTGTAAGTTGAAGACTGTCTGTACTTGCCTAGTATTCAGGGTCAGCCTTTTCAGAAGGCGGTCCACTGCTGCTGTTAAATGGCATAGTCACATGATGTTTGATGACCATTTCACCTAGTAACAGAAATTCCAGTCCAATTAAGATTGTAACCCAGGAACTGCCTGTATCAACCTACATGAAATACATTTATCAACAATAGATGCCGTTCTACTTAAAGCACAGTTCTAAAATGTTGTAGAATTTTATTTCCTATTATTCTGTGAATGAACACAGAATTAACACTTTTTATACAGTGCCATGCTACAAGCGATGTAAACAGATGGAATATTCAGATGAGCTGGAAGCTATTATAGAAGAGGATGATGGAGATGGAGGATGGGTGGATACATTTCACAATGCAGGTAATTTAGTTTTTTTAAAATACATTTCTCTTATATGTTGAGCTTATATTGACATTGTGACCACCACTCTCATGAAGTTTAAAGTGCTCCAAAGTGTATAGGTGTGCAATTACAGAAAGCATTTTCATTTTGGCATTCTTCACTGAATTCTTAAATATATTAACCTTGAAAATTCAGTCAAGTTTGCTATTAATATGATTGGTTTGTAAAGTGATAAGTTTTTATGGAATTACAAATTAGCATTGGGCTTATTCATACTCCTGACTCTACTAATATTTCCAACAGGTATTACAGGAGTAACAGAAGCCATTAAGGAGATCACAGTGGAAAATAAGGTATTATTTGATTTACTTAACAGATTCAGAGAAGCTTTCATACTTACTGAAATAACCCTTCTTCATAAAAAGGCAACCCTTCTTCATAACGCAAAAATTATTTAAATAAGTTACTGAATTCATGATTTTTGCAGATGACTAGTTATAAAATAAGAATCATACACAAAACATATTTTTATCCTTGTTCTTTGATACTAGAGTAAATTGATGCAGTTTATTTCAGGATTATATTTTCTCTTTTATACATACATATACAATATGACATATACAGTATGTGTATAATTAACACTTTTAAAGAAGATGAAAGAAATTAAAAAGTGAAAATATGAGAAGAAAAAGTTAAAGATAGAACAGAAAAAAAGTATAAAGCAGTAGCCTCCAATATTCTTCATAGCAATTATAAGTACAAATATATTTTGACCTCTCTCTGTGTAAGGTTTCATCATATTGCTCTTCTTTCTATAATCTAGCTAGCCTGTCCAATCATCAAAACCATAAGTCACAAGTTGACTTTTTTATTTTTATGCACAAAGTGCATAAGAGGCTTTAAGTCAGCAATAAATATAGAGAATGTCTTTTCTCTAATCAAAGAAGTCAATTTATCCATTTCAGCAAAATCTCTCAAATTTACCAACTATTCCTCCAAATTGGATAGTGTCAAATCTTTGAATCTCTGGATATTGTAATCTCACTATTATTATACTAAAATAATCTTCCATAGCTTTTTTCTATTTATCTATTAATCCTAAAAGGAAAATTCTGGTTTTAATTGAATATTGATATTTAAAGCCCTCTGTTTCAAAGTTTGTATTTGGATCCATTTTTTTACCTTTTTGTTTACCAAGCATGATAAAATGTCTCTTCATGTTGTTCACATTTCCAACATACATTTGAAATGCTTTTATACATTCTGAATCTAGACAATTTTTCTGGTATCATGTACCAACAATACATTGTTTTACAAAAAATATCTTTGAGATCATAATACAATGTAAATTTCAGCTCTTTTAACCACATATTTTCCCATTGATCCCTATGCATATTATAATCAAAATTCTTAGCCCAATTTATCATACATTCTTTATCTTCTGTTTCAAATTTCAACAAAAGTTTATACATTTTAGCAATTACATGTTCATCATCTGTACACAATTGTGTTTAAAATTCTAGCTACTTTGCTCCATTCTGTAAGACTTTTCATCCATTTTAAATCTGAGATAACTACATGGGAGAACCATTGACAACTATATCCTTCTGCTATGAATAATTCTCTTGATTTGATTTTAAATTCCCCTTGATAATTTTCTAATAGGAATTGATACGTCAACTATTTATCTGCCATTTCTCTTCTATAATATGCTTCTTAAGTGGATACCATGAACATGTTTTCGGATACAACCCCGGGATTGTATCTGTTTCATATGCTCAATATGGCACATCTAATAAAATGATTTTAAAAATCCACATTAAATTTAACTTTTATCAGGGTTGTATTTTCTCACTGATAGCATAACTTGAATTCACCAAATAGACATTCTGGCCTGGGAGTCTGTTGATCATTGAAAGTGCTGTGCTTTTTTTCTTCATGCCCTTTAAGGACAATACAAAGTTATCAGAGCGCTTAGTTTCTTGTGAAGATGATGATGATGATGAAGGAGAAGCAGCTGATATGGAAGGTACATTTAATATATCTGAAGGTGGACATATTGCATCATATTAAATAAATGAAAACCAAACTTTGTTTTGCTATTGTTGCTTTCTTTCAATATTGTATAATGGGGCATGTTTTAATCCATTTCGCTCATCACTTTGTTTTTAAGAACCATGTCTTCTTTTTAAATATCCAAGCCAGAAAATTGGGGAAGAGAGAGAACTTAAACAATCTGGAAGTAAACAAGTTGATGACATACTCATCAATGAGACAAATTAGGTGAGGAGAAGCCAGAACATTTCTAGACAAGAGAAAGGTATTGGCAAATAAGGATATTCCATTAAAGGATTGCAATCATTAAATGTTTGAAGATACATATATGGACTGCCATTAATGCAAGTCTGTCTGTATAATGTGGAACAATGTTTTTTCTTTTTTAAAAAAATGGGACTAATCAAAGAGATATGGCAAGAACAATCATTTACTTTTTTTTTTTGTTCTGAAACTCTCATGAGAAACAATGTAAAAGTTCTCAGTTCCCTACCTTTCTCACCTGTGGTCTCAGGCATTGTTGTGATTGTGTCTTTTCCTCTCTCGATCTTTTCCGATTTCTTCCTACTTTTTGACCAAGAATGTTCCAGTTTAGCAGCTGGGAGTAAATAAATTACAATGTTCTTGATATGCATTGTATCTCTCATACGTGTAAATATAAGGATATTTATTTAACTACAAGGGATTTGTTCTTAAACATAGCTCCCT
Source organism: Azemiops feae (assembly GCA_023970755.1). Classification (NCBI taxonomy): domain Eukaryota; kingdom Metazoa; phylum Chordata; class Lepidosauria; order Squamata; family Viperidae; genus Azemiops; species Azemiops feae. Next base: position 510,531 of record JALGBA010000099.1, read on the forward strand.
GTCCTGGGATAAGTTAACAAAAATACTGATGTGATATTTTTATGTTGTCCTTTCAGAATATGAGGAGAGTGGACTGTTGGAGACAGATGATGTAAGTGTGATCTGTTTATTTAGTAATGCTTCTTTGGAGTTCAACAGAGTATTCCTTAAAGTGATATTAGGGTTAAATAGAAAAAACTTAATATGATATTTCAGCAGCACCATTTAACAGCAGCAGACACTGAACTTGAATCATTGTTTTTTGAAATCTTCAACAGGCAACATTAGACACAAGAAAAATAGTGGAAGCTGCCAAGATTAAAGCTGATATTGGAGGCGGAGAAGAAGCAATTCTACAAACGAGGACTTATGATCTTTATATCACATATGACAAATACTACCAAACACCCAGGCTTTGGTTATTTGGCTATGATGAGGTAATTCCCCCCCCCTTATTTGGAAATGTAGGTATTCAGTAGTGAAACAAATTCACAATTGGTTATAGATAGTCCTCAACTTACAACCGACCTGAAAAAGGGAGCGTATGACCTGAATTTGAATTTCCAACAGTCAGGCCTCCTTTGTGGTTACATGACCAAATTTCGGGCATTCGGCAACACGGCTGCATTTACGGTCATTTGCAGTGTCCTGTGGTCACATGGCCATGTTTTACTATGGTTTTGCTGAAAACCAGCACTTCCGGCCTTTGGTAAAATCACACCCATGGTGAACCATTGATTTACTTAATGACCATAACATTTGCTTAACCATGGCGTTATCTTAATGACAGCCACAAAAAAAATTAAAACCCATTTGGCCATGTGACTGATTCATTTTACCATTTACAACATACGACTGTAATTGTAGGTTCCATTATGGTGGTATATGGAGGACTACCGGTATAATGGCCCTTGGGTAAAAAGACCAAGGATTATCAATATCCAAGTATGGAAAAAGTAGTATTTCTTTCTCCCTGATTCTTATTACCTGGGAAATAAAACTGTTTTTCTCCTTTTTTCAAATAGCCTCAATGACACAGCTTATGCATATGCTCCCCAGTATATTACTTCAATTACATTACTGGAATAACAGCTATGCTCAGTTATACATTCATATATATGGGAATGGAAGTTGCAGTTGCAATAAGCACTATATTCCTATTTAGCTCATTCATATGTTAGGGAGAGGTTGGGAAAGTCAGTATGCAAGGACTTGTGTATCTTCTGCTGCAATGGATGAAGCAGAGACTTGAATATGAGCTATGCCTCTTTTTCTTTTTAGCAACGGCAGCCTTTAAATGTAGACAGTATGTATGAAGATATTAGTCAAGATCATGTCAAAAAGACCGTAACAATTGAAAATCACCCCCATCTTCCTCCGCCTCCAATGTGTTCGGTTCATCCATGCAGGTATATTTTTTTTTATTCTTGCTTTTAAAGAAATAGCTAAAATAATCCAAAATACTCATTTTCTGGGCTGGTATCTTTTTTCTGTTTGATTATCTGTTAGCAACAGAAGCTGTTTCTCAACTTTACAGATAGCCCCCACTTAATTGCCAGTCGCTTAACAACTGTTCAAAGTTATAACCGCCCCCCCCCCCAAAAAAAAAGTTACTTAGGACCTGTCCTCAAAGTTATGACTGCTGCATATACACATTTTCTGTGGTCACATAATCACACTTCAGGTGCCTGTCAACCAGCCTATGATTTATGAACATTTGTAACATTCCGTAGCTTTGTGTTATTTTTTGCGGGTTTCTGCAAAAAAAAAGATGTCCATTCAGGGGAATGGATTTACTTAAAAAGATCATATGATTTGCTTACTCACTATGTGATTCACTTGCTTGCAGTGACCCGCTTTATGACTATTGTAAAAACAGTTGTAAAATTGAGTTAGGCTAAGTAGTGACCCGCTTAATGACCACAACAATTTATGATGGAAATTCTGGACTCTGTTGTGATGGAAAATAACTTTATGCAGACAGCATGTTTGAACCTGAGATCCTCCAGATTTTATATGACAGTTAACCATACTAAATAACTGTAAGTTCATTACCTGTTATATAGGATCAGTGCATAGAGATTGCATCAGTGCATTCTCGAGAGGGGAAAGAAATGAAAAAATGGCTTGTATCTGCATAAAAATACCTAAGTATTGCAACATTGGTCCAGTTTTGGAATTTATATTTTAAAAATAAGGAAGGAAGATAGTTTTCTTGCTTCTTCATTTTCTTTCATTTTAGAAACAAACCAAATAGCAAAGGTGCTGAGACAAATTCCAAATTATGAGAGCAATAATATCATTCTCCATATCCGAATCTATAGTAGAATTAATTAAAAACAAGTAATAGATTCGGATATGGAGAATGATATTATTGCTCTCATAATTTGGAATTTGTCTCAGCACCTTTGCTATTTAGAACTAAATGCTAGATAAATATGCTTTATTCTTATCTGCTGTGGCTTTTTTTAGCAGTCTAGGAGATCTGTATTGATTTTTTTTTTTTAAAGAATTGACCTATAGGCAACTACCGCCCAAGATAAATGTCTTAGAAATAGAAGCAAAGGCCATGTGAAAATATCATAGATATATTGCACTCAATATAGCAAAAAAGGAGCTGAGGTAAATTAGTAGTAACACCAGAGAGAAAGTATAAAAAACTTGCTCAGTATTGCCTTAGTCTATATTTTGTACAAGTCCTTTGCTCCTTTTGCTTCAGAGAGTATTAATCTAAAAAGTGTGGCAATTGTTTCCGTTGTATGCTTCCTGTCAATTCTTCGTGGATCATCAGTGAAGTGGTGCAATCTGCAGGATTTGAAATCAAAGCTTGTATTTTGAAATTCCAGCAGTTTGGATCCTTGCTATATAATTCCTTTAGATTTTTTTCATCAATTCAGGAAAATCCTGGGTTCATTGAAGTGCAGAGTAGAGTTGTGTAAATTTTCAGCTTTACTGTTATCATTAATATTATTGATTGCAGCATGTCAGTCTGGTTATATTAGTTTTGTTGTTTCTGTTTAGCTGATCATTTGCGTTTCCTGTTTCAAGAAATACATGACAGGGTTTTCTGAGAAGCAGCTTGAGGAAACAATTTTTAAAAAGGCAATTGCTTTGTTCAGTCTTACAGCCTGAAAAATATATACTAGGGGAAGAAAAAGCGCAGGAAGGGGAGCAAGGTCAGACACCAAATCTTGAAATTAAAAACTAATTCTTAAATAATAACTGCTCTCTCCATTATGCACACTGAAGTTGTTTGTTTATTCATGTCAGAAGCATCAAATTAAAATAAGGCATACTATATGGTTTGATCCCCCATGCATCTCCTTCTATGGCAATCTGATGAAGGCTTGCTGCAATTGGCAATGAAAAGAGCAACTTGATGGAATTGGTATAACTGAAATAATGCTTTTTAAAAATTACTGAATGGAACATGTTTTCACTTTCTCAGGCATGCAGAAGTGATGAAGAAAATAATCGAGACGGTGGCAGAAGGTGGGGGTGAACTTGGTGTTCATATGTATCCTTTTTACAATCAAACTTTTTTCCATCAAAGAGAATAAAGGACTCAGTAACAATGCCATTTATTTTTTATTTAGCCAGATAAAGCACAAGGCATGAATTTCTAAGTTTTCTTTTTCTATTTATCTACTGCTGTCTTTTATCTTTATTTATTTCTATCCCACCTTTATTATTACAAATAACTCAAGGTGGTGAACATATCCAACACACCTTCCTCCTCCTATTTTCCCCACAACAACCCTGTGAGGTGAGTTGGGCTGAGAGAGAGTGACTGGCCCAAAATCACCCAGCCGGCTTACATGGCTAAGGCGGGACTTGAACTCTTCTCAACAACTACTTTTTTCAAGTTTTAGATACATTGTTTCATTCAAAAGGTTGGAAATAAGTGAAAGTAGAGATAACATTAGAAAAAGTGGATTTGTTTTTTACATACTTTTAGTAATATGATGGGGAAAAAACCACTTGTATCTTTTGACAAGAACATTAATGCATGCTTTTTTTAAAAGCAGCATTAGCAAAAACAATGGAGGGTCTGGGATAGAAGACTCAAAAGAACATTTATGATGATCAGCAAATTCCTGCTGTCTTCAGTAGTAGCAATGACTGTAACAAAAACTAATTGTTAAGTAAAGTTATCTGCAGACTAAGAAGTGCTTCATAGGGAATTAGTCATTAAACCATTATATCAGAGTGAATTCTAGGAAAGATCCAGATAAGGAGAGATAAACTGGTGTTTGATTTTGGAAGAAGGAAAGTATCTTTTTAGCATTATTCTCTTGCATTTCAAAGGAGAGAATGTGAAACTAATATTATACTAGGTTTATTTTCCTTAATTAAATTTCAGGTACCTTCTGATTTTTTTGAAATTTGTACAAGCGGTCATTCCAACAATAGAATATGATTATACAAGACACTTTACAATGTAATTACTGGAAATAACATTTATGGTAAATACTGGCTCTAGTTTTTAAAAAGAATAACCCAATGTGACTGACTTGTTGATCCACCATTGTGTGCAATTTCTGTAATGTGTCACTCATCAAAATAAAATTCCTCTATCAGCCTTACTTTTTAATAAAGATCTTTATGTGTAAAAACAATAAATCACTTTTTTTCATTCCTGTGCTGACTATAGAATTTTGCTTTTCTTTTACATAATGCAAAGAATAATAAAAACATAATTGTATCAGTTCTAATATATTTCTATAAAATATTCATTAATTATACAAATTAAAATAACTATGTCAGTAACTAAAGCTGATAATTAAAAAAAACCCTTTATGCTTAATCTAAGTTTATAATCAAGTAGTTTTAATCTATGCATATTTTTATACAATTTATGTTGTTGTTGTTAGTTGCGAAGTCGTGTCCGACCCATCGCGACCCCATGGACAACGTTCCTCCAGGCCTTCCTGTCCTCTACCATCTTCTGGAGTCCATTTAAGCTCACGCCTACTGCTTCAGTGACTCCATCCAGCCACCTCATTCTCTGTCATCCCCTTCTTCTACTGCCCTCACTCTTTCCCAGCATTAGGCTCTTCTCCAGTGAGTCCTTCCTTCTCATTAGGTGGCCAAAGTACTTGAGTTTCAACTTCAGTATCTGGCCTTCTAAGGAACAGTCAGGGTTGATCTCCTCTAGGACTGACGGTTTGATCGCCTTGCAGTCCAAGGGACTCGCAGGAGTCTTCTCCAGCACCATAGTTCAAAGGCCTCAATTCTTTTGCGTTCAGCCTTTCTTATGGTCCAACTTTCACAGCCATACATTGCAACTGGGAAAACCATGGCCTTGACTATACGTACTTTTGTTGGCAGGGTGATGTCTCTGCTTTTTAGTATGCTGTCTAAATTTGCCATAGCTTTCCTCCCCAGGAGCAAGCGTCTTTAATTTCTTGGCTGCAGTCCCCATCTGTGGTGATCTTGAGCCCAGGAAGATAAAATCTGTCACTACCTCCATTTCTTCCCCATCTATTTGCCAGGAATTGAGAGGGCCGGATGCCATGATTTTGGTTTTCTTAATGTTGAGTTTCAAGCCAACTTTTGCACTCTCCTTCTTCACCCGCATCAAGAGGCTCTTTAGTTCCTCTTCACTTTCTGCCATTAGAGTGGTATCATCTGCATATCTTAGGTTGTTGATATTTCTCCCGGCAATCTTAATTCCAACTTTTGATTCATCTAGCCCTGCCTTTCTCATGATGTGCTCTGCATATAAGTTAAATAGGCAGGGCGACAGAATACAGCCTTGCCGGACTCCTTTCCCAATTTTGAACCAATCAGTGGTTCCGTGTCCAGTTCTCACTGTTGCTTCTTGACCCGCATATAGGTTTCTCAAGAGACAAATAAGATGGTCTGGTACTCCCATCTCTTTAAGAACTTGCCACAATTTGTTGTGATCCACACAATCAAAGGCTTTAGCATAGTCAATGAAGCAGAAGTAGATGTTTTTCTGGAACTCCCTAGCTTTCTCCATGATCCAGCGTATGTTGGCAATTTGATCTCTAGTTTCTCTGCCTCTTCGAAATCCTGCCTGTACTTCTGGAAGTTCTCGATCCACATACTGCTGGAGTCTAGCTTGTAGGATTTTAAGCATAACTTTACTTGCATGTGAAATGAGTGCAATGGTGCGATAGTTTGAACATTCTTTGGCATTGCCTTTCTTTGGAATTGGAATGTAAACTGACCTTTCCAATCCTGTGGCCACTGTTGAGTTTTCCAAATTTGCTGGCAAATTGAGTGTAGCACTTTTACTGCATCGTCTTTTAAGATTTTGAATAGCTCAGCTGGAATACTGTCACCTCCACTAGCTTTGTTGTTGCTCAGCTTTCCTAAGGCCCATTTCACTTCACATTCTAGGATGTCTGGCTCGAGGTCAGTGACCACCCCATCGTGGTTATCAGGGATGCTAAGCTCGTTCTTGTATAGTTCTTCTGTGTAATTTTGCCACCTTTCTTAATCTCTTCTGCCTCTGTTAGGTCCCTGCCATTTTGGTCCTTTATCATGCCCATCTTTGCATGAAACGTTCCCTTCATATCTCCAATTTTCTTGAAGAGATCTCTGGTTCTCCCTATTCTATTGTTCTCTTCTATTTCTTTGCACTGTTCATTTAAGAAGGCATTCTTATCTCTTCTAGCTATTCTCTGGAATTCTGCATTCATTGGGTGTATCTTTCTCTTTCTCCCTTGCCTTTCGCTTCCCTTCTTCCTCAGCTATTTGCAAAGCTTCCTCAGACAGCCATTTTGCTTTCTTGCATTTCTTTTTCTTTGGGATGGTTTTAGTTGCTACCTCTTGTACAATGTTGCGAACCTCCGTCCATAGTTCTTCAGGCACTCTGTCTATCAGATCTAATTCCTTAAATCTATTTGTCACCTCTACTGTATATTCATCAGGGATATGATTTAGTTCATACTTGAGTGGCCTAGTGTTTTTCCCTACTTTCTTCAATTTAAGCCTAAATTTTGCAACGAGAAGCTCATGATCTGAGCCACAGTCAGCTCCTGGTCTTGTTTTTACTGACTGTATAGAGCTTCTCCATCTTTGGCTGCAGAGCACATAGTCAATCTGATTTCTGTGTTGACCGTCTGGTGATGTCCATGTGTAGAGCGTCTCTTGGGTTTGTTGGAAAAGAGTGTTTGCTATGACCATCGTATTCTCTTGACAAAATTCTATCAGCCTGTGCCCTGCTTCATTTTGTACTCCAAGGCCAAACTTGCCTGTTATTCCGTTTATCTTTTGCTTCCTACTTTAGCATTCCAATCCCCATGATGATAAGGACATCATTTTTGGTGTTGATTCTATAAGGTGCTGTAGGGCTTCATAGAACCGTCAATTTCATCCTCTTCAGCACCAGTGGTTGGGCATAGACTTGGATTACTGTGATATTGAATGGCTTGCCTTGGATTCGCACTGAGATCATTCTGTCATTTTGGGGATTGTATCCCAGTATTGCTTTTCCTACTTTTTATTGACTATGAAGGCTACTCCATTTCTTCTGAGGGATTCTTGCCCGCAGTAGTATACCTGATGGTCCTCTGAATTAAATTCACCCATTCCTGTCCATTTTAGTTCGCTGATTCCTAAGATGTCGATGTTCAGTCTTGTCATCTCTTGTTTGACCACGTCCAGTTTGCCTTGATTCATGGATCTTACATTCCAGGTTCCTATGGAGAAAAAATCTTTACAGCATCGGACTTTCCTTTCACCCACCAGATGCATCCACAGCTGAGCGTCCTTTCGGCTTTGGCCCAGTCGCTTCACTCTTTCTGGCGCTACTAGTACTAGCCCTCTGCTCTTCCCCAGTAGCATATTGGGACACCTTCCGAACCTGAGGGGCTCATCTTCCAGCGTCATATCTTTTTGCCTTTTAGTACTGTCCATGGGGTTTTCATGGCAAAGATACTGGAGTGGGTTGCCATTTCCTTCTCCAGTGGATCACATTTTGTCAGAACTCTCTGCTATGACCTGTCCGTCTTGGGTGGCCCTGCACGGCATGGCTCATAACTTCATTGAGTTACGCAAGCCCCTTCGCCACGACAAGGCAGTAATCCATGAAGGAGATACAATTTATACAGAGTCCCAATGTTCTCTGAAGGAGATAGGTGGTTCAAAAGTGTGAAAAATAAATAAAAAATAATAAATATTTTAATTTCTTTTTTCTAGTTTATGCAGTTAAACTAGAAGCATTTTGAAAATATTAATTTAATATCAGTATATGTTTTTTGTTGTAAAAATGGGGAAGGTAGGAATTAGATCTCTATATGATCTCTAATTGTTTTAATGAGAGTAGCAGCTAATGACTCCTTTTCCCATTCCCATTCTCTATTTCCTAGGAAATGCATCAATTAAGAATATATAGGGACTTTATTAGTCCTTACATCAAAAGTTCTAATTTCAGGGTTGCATTTAACTCCTTTTAGTGAATCTTTATGTTCTAGTATATTTAGGAGCAAAAATATCATTTGGAAATTTGAAGTCTATTAGGCAACTACATTTTAATCCAATGAAATGTAATTAATTGGATTAATTTAGTAAACAAAATTTTAATGAGCTTTGAACTTTATGCAAGCATGGCCAAACAGGGTACACTAGGATCTAACATTCTTATAGTTCTTATTAGCCTGAATGGATGGAACAATGGAAGTCTAAATACATAGGATCCAGGATATACTGTAGTAGATGATTGAAAGTATTTTTAAAGAACAGTACAAACTTAGAAACCAATCATTTCACTATAAAAACATTAACCTCTATCGTGACAGGGCCAACAGGCTAAAACTGCAGTTCCATGTTCTGGAGTTTTGCTTTGTTTCTTTTTTGCCTTATAGACTGTTAAGATTAATAAAAAATAAAAATGATATAGATATTAGTATTGTGAGCAGAATAATGCAATGGCCCAAACCAGTTGCACATCTGAATCTTCTGTTCCAATGGTAATCAAGAAATGTTGAACTACAACTCTCATCCTCTTAGATAGCAATGCCATACTGGCAAAGGAATGAGGGAAGTTGTAGGCTAAGACATCTAAAAAGTATTAAATGAAGGACAGCTAACCTTTTCTCATATGTTGGGATTTAGTTCTTGAATTCCAGTGGTGTGAAAGATAATGGAAAATGTGGGAAAATGAGATTGTGCCCCAGATGAAAACAACCTTCGTGATTTCCATTATTTTTTCTTTGTTCAGTAAATATGTTATTGTAACAGTACAAATTAACATGTCTTCTATTTTCAAAAACTACCAAAAACCTTGCCAATTACAATTACCTCCAATTTCTAGGAGGTCCAGTCTTTTGATAATATTCGTGTACGGAAATTATAGAAGTTATTGGTTTTTGTACACATTATTTGAGCCAAGTTATTGTGTTGGCTTTCTCTATTTGTATACTTCCCAAAGATCTGGATTATTTGCTACTGGTAAACATTAACTTTTCTGTTTGTTAAAATGGGGGTGGGGGAAAGAAAATAAAAGTTCAAATTTTCTTTGCATAGAACGTGCCCAAGGACATGGCTTGAACTGGTTTCTGAACACCTTAGAAAGCATCACATAATTGTCCTTTTCTATGAGGAGGTTCACTATTCAATCAAGTAAATTTGATGATTACATTGATAGAATATATATTCATATATCCAGAAACACATACCATATGTAACCAAAGTTAGAGAAGCCATAATTTTCAACTGGTAATAAATGAATGGTTATAACATTGAAATACCTTGCAGTTAATAAATAAGTCACCGATTAGTTATTAATTTATTTATCAAATTTAGAGACTACTCATCTCACAGAGCAACTCTGGGCAGTGTACAATAAAAACAAAAACCATATAAAAACTATTTCAGTAAAAGCAGGCAGTTATAACATGGTAGGAATAATTAAATTTAGGATTAAGTTTAAAAAGTGGGGTGAGGGCCTTCAAAGCACCTAATCCCAAGGTTGCTTGCTCCTCTGCAAGTCCTGTGCATCAGCATAACCAGGTCTTCAAATTCATCTGAAAGGCCAGGAGAGTGGAAGCCCATCTCACTTCTCGGGGGGGGGGGAGGAGGATATTCTAAAGGGCAGGGGTGTTAGCAGAGAAGGGTCTTTTTGAGGATTCCGCCAGTTGAAATTCTTTTAACTGATAGAGTCTGCAACATACGTTCTCTGCCTGATCAGGTGGGACAGGTTGATGTAATCGGAGAGAAAATGGTTCCATAGGTAACCTGCCTCCATGGCATGTACGTTTTAAAGGTCAAAACCAACAAATTATATGAAGATATGTTGTCTGAATTTAGCAGGTTAATTGAAAGATGGCTCTTAAGTTCTTCCTTAAATCAATTTTACAAAATTATAGTATTTTTAGCAGTTGCTCAGGACATTTTGCAAATAGGAGATAAAGCATCAGGTATGCTACCTTTACAAAATAAAGGCAGGATATTATTAAGGAGAGGAGGAGGAGGGTAAGATAAAAATATAATTGCTGCAATGAAATATATTTTAAGCTTCTAGTGTCATCACCTCCCATCTCCAAATTAGCAGAAACAGCCAGCTCTTTCCTTTATTGAGTCCTCATGTTTTTGAATAGTATGCTGTTCTGGCCTTTTAGGTTCTCAGATATTCATCCTCACGAGCTTTAGCCTTTGCCTTTGTCCCTGCTCCTAATCCCTTTCTATCTACATGTGAACAGTACAAACAGCTCGCCTGCTTTGCCCTAACATTGTTCAGCCTGTCTCAGCAGAGGAGTCAAGAAACCAAACAAATTCAGAAGTTGCTTATCTCGGTTGTGGGAGGAGGAAAAAACAGCGTCACTGAAGCCACTGTCCCTTGCAACACCAGCCACACAATACATTTCTGTGGGGAAGTGGCAAGTTGCTGCAGGCAGAGCTGACTTTTGTGTGTCTTTCAGCACATTAGCATCAATGAGAAGATACAGTGTGAGCCCTGTCCCCAAATGTCTTCTACTGATGTTCCTGGGCTGGATGGGGCCGAAGTATTACCAAGTGAATGCAGCTCAGCTTAGAGAGTACCGTATAGCTGCTCAGCTGGAAGACTGGGATTACAACCTTCAACCTGAGGGGTTATCCAGGTAACAACAAATTGGGGGCAGGCTAGGGGAAGTAATGGGGAACATATTCAGAAGATTTGTTTAATGAGCAGTATAGTGTGGGGCATAGGGAATGCAACCTGTGTGGTTGGAAAGCCACGTTTATTCTACTATAGTGCTTATTTAGTAATCCATGGTTAAGGAAATAAAGTATGTTGTGAATACAGCCAGTAAATAAAGAAGAGGTAATGGAATAGACGGCCTTGGATTAATTTCAAGATGAGATATGCTATGACTTTCACATTGCTTTAACTAAGAGGCATTACTTAGCATTTTCCTTTATAATTCATATTTTCCTGTTCAATACAATGGGTATATTATATTAAGCAGAGCATTCAAGCTCGGGTTCCTAATGCTCACCTTCATCTGGACTTGTCAAAATTTAGCTAGGCTTGGCTAGTCCTTGTTTTTATAGTGACAGTTTGGTTCTATGATTTTCAATGTATGTTTTTATTATCTTTGTGTACCACTTTGTACATATAATTCAACAGCTATAGAAGGGAAACATTTTAAATGAACAATGATAAGCACAGTTCAGGAAAAGCTTTACCATTTGATTTAGGAGATACATTTTGGTTTGCTTTATCCTTCTTTCTATAACCATTGCCAAATGTTTTCATTTGCTTAACAGCCTCTCTACTCTTTGCCCTTTAATCTCTGCATGCTTTGCAATAACTACTTATCCGATACTCCCACCACTTATTTAGTCACTATAGTTTTCTCACTGGCCTTCTATCCTCTCAGCTTTGTTAATGTTATGCTGCATGTTAAATTTCAATAGTCCAGGCCTTATGTTAAAGTTCTGAGTACCTTTTTCTCATTCCTACTATCTTCACAGACAGCTCCATTCCATTTTTGCTCAGCAACTGTTCTGTCCTATCTAGCCCTTTCTCTTCTCCTATATAGCTATATGTCTTATGGACTGATCCAAAAAATTCTTGTATACCTTGAAAGAGTTTCCAGGTGTGATAAAGTCTCTACAATATTTCTGGTCTCAAACAGCTGTAATTAATGAGTTTGCATCAATCAGTGGGTTGACTTCTATATATAGTTGATTAATAGGACATTCCATCAGCTAGTTTCATTAAAGTATAAAGTGTTGCCACAATGCAGACTAGTGTTTAGAAGTAATGTGTAAGTGGATGGCTTGCTGTAGATTAATTTCAAGGTATTGTTGAAGATCCAGATATTTACATGGCCTGATACATACAGGATTTCCTTTTTCCCCAAATATTTCCTCTTGTCAGTGAAAAACTCCATTATTTCTTGTTCCTTCATTTCATTGGATCAAGGGCATTATAAAGACATTGTTAATGTATGGGAATGTGCTTAACTTGCATAGTGAATTTTCAGCCAGAGTTGGAATATATTATTTTACTAAATTATTTTGTATGGTTTCAGATTATCAGAGTCAGATCTTGCATTTAAAAAAATTGTCTATAGAGAATATGAAGTAGATTTCAAACAAGAAAAGCCAAGAGATGAGCTCTCAGGTAAAGGCAATATTTTCAGACTATATTCAATGTATAATGTTCCTATGATTACGAACCCAAATGAACTGCAATTGTAAGCCATCCCAAGTTTATTTAATTATCCAACGCTCAGAGATCTTGATTTAGGATAGGGTAACATCTCAATATATGCGGGAGATCTCAATATATAGATTCTCGAAGACCACCATCCCCAAACAAGTCTTGTTTTTCTCATTCCACCTGTCAGTCAGCAGGAAATAATAGCCACTAGCAGTTGAGATAAATGCAAAAGATAATCGATAGATAAGAACACAAGAAAGAAAGTTAAAAAGTGACCCTGTTCCACCTCTTCCTCACAAATATACTTAATTACATTTCAGATATGAATTTTCATGAACTCAAGTTCTAAAGACAAATAATAAAGGCATTCACTTATTGTATTTTATAATATGGGTAATCTACAGTTAGAGTCACAGTCAGAGAATGATGGAAACTTAATAATCGACATCCCAACCAAGGACTTATCAATTATTAAGGTAGCATCTAAGAATATGGGCAGTTCCAAGCAGGGTTTTTTATGTTTGTAAAATTAGAGTGTTCAAATCTGATAAATTCACATTTATCAGATGTCAAGGAAGCCTTTTAGGTATTGATCCAAGGGCTCCAATCACAACTGACATAATAATGGATTTCTTTTTCCATAAGAATTCAATTTCGATCTGCAAGTCCTGATATTTTGTAATTTTTTTCCAGTTATTTTCTCTCAATTCTAGCATTACCTGGAATAGCAACATTAAAATATTTTCTTCTTTTCAATAACTGCTATTTCAGGCACACTATGAATAAGATGCCTATCTGTTTGGATTTCAAAGTCCCAAAAGATCTTAACCTACCCTTTTTCCAAACCCTTCTCAACTTGATTGTCCCAGTAGTTTTTACTACATTTAGATCCAAGCCTCTGGTAACATTTCCAATGGATAATTCTGGCAATGTTTGTATTCAGTTTGTGAAATTTTGCTGCAGCCACTGATCAAATGGTCAATTGTTTCATCCTTTGTACAACAAAGTTGACATTTGCAATTGTTTGTTACTTATTGATTTTTCACCTTCATACAATTAGTAGTCAAAGCTGTTCTTGAGCCAGTAAAGTAAAGCCTTCAGTTTCTTTACACTCCTGATATGAACCATCATACCTCTCAGCAATACAGCTGACAAAGCTGAAATAGAAGGACCGACAGAGTTTGAAGTATCATTCTATGTCCATAATTCTATAATGTTGGATGGGAACCCTACCCTGCTTGTGAGTAATGCAGTGGCTGCAACATTGATTTAGCTGGGATTTCAAAAGCTTACTATGATCTAGTAGCTAATGTCTTCTGGACAAATCTCTTGTGCCTTCAGTTTTGATATCTGTATTGTCTGAGCAAGTATGTTTAATTTATTTATGAAATTGGTCATACATTCCTTAATACAGGTAGTTCTCGACTTACAATCACAATTGAGCCCAAAATTTATGTTGTTAAGTGAGACATTTGTTATGTGAGGTTTGCCCTACTTAATGACCTTTCTAGCCACACTTGTTAAGTGAATTATTGCAGTTGTTAAGTTAGTAACACGGTTGTTAAGTGAACCTGGCTTCCCCATTGACTTTGCTTGTCAGATGGTCGCAAAAGTTGTGCACCTGACCTTGGGACACTGCAACCGTCATAAACATGAATCAGTTGCCAAGCATCCAAATTTTGATCACATGACCATGGGGATGCTGCAATGGTTGTAAGTGTGAAAAATGGTCACAAGTCACTTTTTCCAGTGCCGTTGTAACTTTGAACAGTCACTAAACAAACTGTTGTAAGTCGAAGACTATCTGTGTAGCTAAAGCAGAGGACAAATATAGCAAGTTAAAGTCTTGTGCCTACTCATCCAGCCACGTTCTCTGTGATATGGCTGCTCCATTTCCCCATTCATGCATATAGGCCAATGTGCATCTTTCAGATGAAATGATAAGCCACTATCTCTTTGCCTGAATATAATTTGTCAGGTGGATTATTTTGGAATTTAAATGTCATAATGAGCTGCTTGGAGGGAGATAAGGATGGATAGAGAATAAAATAAACAAATCCCTGCTGAGAAGAAAATATTAAGGTATTTATTAACTATTAAAAGATAAGCTAATTCATTTTATAGGGAGGCTTCTCTGTCTTCATCTTCTGTACCTTTGCTGCAGTTTACATTCATCCAGAAGAAAAAGAAAACAAATATTTTTTTTCAAATACCATTTTTATATTTAATTATCCTCTTTAAAATCATTTATTAATGTGCTTTGAGCAGGGCTCCTAGGGCCAACACTACGTGGCGAAGTGGGAGACATCCTCATCATTTATTTCAAGAATTTTGCTACTCAGCCTGTGAACATTCACCCGCAGAGTGCTGTGTACAACAAATGGTCAGAAGGTAAACACTGCCATAATATTGTCTGAATATCCTGATCATTTTTATCTTTGGTAGATTTAAAATAATGGAGCTAAATTCTAAACGTGGGTAGGAATGTGCCTGTGGGCAACAGCTGGCAAGGACAGAAGCAGAGACCTAAATGGTTCTGAGGCCATTATTAAATAAGAACAAGAGAAAGAGGCATAGAATTTGACTACTTTATAGATGGTTTGAAGTCTGGATTCAGGCCTAGTCCTTGACTTACAACCCCAATTTCTGTTGCTAAGTGAGACGGTTGTTAAGTGAATTTTGCCCCATTTTACAATCTTTCTTGCCACAGTTGTTAAATGAATCACTGCAATTGTTAAGTTAGTGATATGGTTGTTAAATGAATTTGGCTTCTCCAGTGACTTTGTTTGTCAGAAGGTTGCAAAAAGTGATCACATGATCCTGGGACATGCAACCATCATGAATATGAACCAGTTGCCAAGCATCCAAATTTTGATTATGTGACCATGGGGATGCTGCAGCGGTTGTAAGTGTGAAAAATGTTCATATTTTTTTCAAGTGATACTGTCACTGCAGCTGTGGACTACGCTGTCTCTTTTCTGACCATTCCCTAGACAGCATCTCTTTGCCCAGTCTACAAGGTCACTTCCATTTTCAGTCAGTTTTGCCTCATTTATAAAACTTTAGGTTTGTTCCCCCATCACAGACACAAAATCAAACAAAAATGTTCAACACGCACTGTAAACATGGAAGGGGATGCCAATTTATTTCATTTTTATATAAAGTGATTCAGGACACTGAGGAATTATATTTTTGCACAGTCTCATTGATCAGCTGAAAAAGGGTCACTAAATCAGCCCAGAATATTTTATGTCTCTTTTGAGTTTGCAGGAGTGAGGATAATCCTAAGGCTCGACTATTAAATATTAATGTTAAATATTTTTAAATATTTAATATTTATATTAATTATAAATATAATTAAATATTTTAATTAATTAAATATTTTAAATATTTAAATAAAATTAAATAAAATTATTTAAAATAAAGGGTTGGAGAGTAGAAGTGGAGTCAAATGGAAGACCTGTTGACTGAAATATGTGATAAAAGGAGATCTTAATCCATATTTGCAATGCCATTGTAAAATAAAGGACCCAATTTGCAACCAGATCTGTAATATAATTAGCAAGCGTGTGTGCATGCCCACTCACATGCATATGCACATATATTTATTTTACAATGGCATTGTTGGTAATTAATCATGATAACCTCTTTCCTTTGTCATTGAAGGGTCTTCATACTCTGATGGGACATCAGATATGGAAAGACTGGATGATGCTGTGCCTCCAGGCCAGTCGTTCAAATATGTATGGAATATCAGTGCAGAAATTGGGCCAAAAGAAGCTGATCCTCCCTGTCTCACTTATGCCTACTACTCACATGTAAACATGGTGCGAGACTTTAATTCTGGTCTCATTGGTGCTTTGCTGATATGTAAAGAAGGTAATAAAATGTGTTAAGGAAGCTGCAGCCTGTTCAAGTGTTAATCATTGCTGGAATTAATCTGTAATATGCTATCTTTCTATTCATTTTTGTATTTCTATTTGTTTAATATTTATGCTTCATAGGGGTTTTTTTTGACAAAGTTCAAGGCAGAATTATAAAGGCTATTACATAATTGGAAATTCTGCTACTTAGCTTTCAAAAGCTTATCCAAGAAGGTCTCTGTAATTAGGCAGGAAGAACCATATAAATGCATGGAAACAATGCTGACATGGAGCCTAGTACCACCTTCAGAATTAAATGTGCAGCTCACTTCACACAGATAATAAGAACGTACGCCCTAATAAAGCTATTTAATCTTGAAGATGCTACCAGACTCTGTATCTGCTATCAAAGGTGGATAGAAACTATTTCTGTGCTGCTGCAGAGGAGATATTGGTTCTGACAATACTGTATACAGGCCCCAAAATATGTATTTTATATTAAATTGTATAGGCTTCTTCTCTATTGGTAAACCTATGTTACTACTGCAAAATCCGTGCTTGAATGAAGTCTCCAGGGCCCATCTAAGATGGGGTCCCCAACCCCCGGGCCGTGGACCGGGCCATGGCATGCCAGAAACCGGGCCACACAAACAAGCGAAACCCCATCTGCAGGATGCAGGCAGCACAAGAAACCATGCCCCCTTTGGTCTGTGTAAAACCTCTCTCCATGGAACTGGTTCCTGGTGCCCAAAATGTTGGGGGCCACTGATCTAAGACATTGTGTTCCTTGGAGCAGAAGTGAGATTCACATATGCAATAGTCACAAAGGTTCGACACCTTAAAGGGTTTTACTTTATCAGGCAGACACTGGTTCCTGCCTTTACATTTTTCTATCTTGGTGGCCATGAAGCAGATAAACAATTCATATTCATGCTATTATGGCTAGCTTTTCCGTATTTGAGACTTGAAGTTATGGCATCTGCAACAGACAATACAGTTTGCCCCCTAGTTCAGTTGTGATTTTACTTTTGTGATTTTACAATAAGGAAATGATCAGCTGATAATATGAATTTTTGAAATGAAATAATTAACCAAGTCAATAGAAGTAGTACATTCAATGTTCATCTTTCAGGTGTGATGATTTATTTGTTTAAAGCATAAGACAGTTTGCTGAATTTTGATAGTATAGTCTTGGAGGTTCTGTGACCAGAAATAAGAGGTGAGGGGCTCCATGGTCTGCCAGCCAAGGTTGCCCACCTCTATAATAGGTAATCTTGTCATAGGTAATCTCTGTAACCTTCCACTTATCCTTAATCTGTGTTGATCCTCAATTCCCTTAAGAGTTAGGTGGCATAGTGAAAGGTTTTAGAATAGAATAGAGCTGGAAGGGACCGTGGAGGTCTTCAATTTAAAATAGATTTGCTATTCAAGAAGTTATTGTAGTGTTTGATAATTTATTCCATCTTGCCAATGTCCTATTCTTTTCTTTTTAGGAAGCCTGAATGCAGATGGTACACAGAAACTATTCAACAGAGAATATGTGCTGATGTTTGCTGTGTTTGATGAAAGTAAGAACTGGTACAAAAAGTCCTCCCTCCAATACACAATTAATGGGTATGCTAATGGAACCTTGCCTGGTATGTCTTCTTCCATCTTATTGATTAGAATGAAATTACAATCATTTCTATGAAAATTACAACAGCTGTTCTTTTCTTCCAGATGTTCAGGCTTGTGCTTACGATTATATTAGCTGGCATTTGATAGGAATGAGTTCCACTCCTGAGATCTTCTCTGTCCACTTCAATGGACAAACCTTGGAACAAGACCATTACAAAGTGTCAACCATCAACCTTGTTGGAGGTGCCTCAGTAACAGCCAACATGTCAGTGAGCAGGACAGGAAAATGGCTAATATCTTCTCTGGTTGCAAAGCATCAACAAGGCAAGGTTATCTTTATTAGCAGGCAAGCTGTACAGTTACAATTAAAAGTTCATTCTCTTGTATATAACTCATACAAAATTATCATTTCCCAGAGACAGTACCAGGAATGTGAGATGCAATTTGCAAAATGATTCCAGAACAACAGGAACAATAACATGTTCTATATGACAGCTGCCATACATAAGTCCTACATGTCCAGAATCTGTAACTCCAGCATTTCAAAGCTATGGTTGTGGACTATATTGGTTTATTTTTGCTCTAGGATTATGCTAGGAGAAAAATGAATAAATATAGAAAGACTAATTACATTCATTATATTTGATTTTTTTTTTTCATCTTAGGCTTACCTATCTCTTTTTCCTGGCTCCACCCAGTTTTCTGAAACCAGTTTCCAACTCTAAATTGTTAGACCACCTGCTCTCTTTTAAATCTTCAGATAGGTTATTAGGTATACTGATTATATATATATATGATCTAGAAATGCCTGTTTATTATGATCATTTTGGTTGTACAAAAGAACATGTTAAGACACTGAATGATGTCTTTCTTTTTCTTTCTTTCTTTCTTTCTTTCTTTCTTTCTTTCTTTCTTTCTTTCTTTCTTTCTCTTTCTTTCTTTCTTTCTTTCTTTCTCTTTCTTTCTTTCTCTTTCTTTCTTTCTTTTTCTTTCTTTCTTTCTTTCTTTCTTTCTTTCTTTCTTTCTTTCTTTCTTTCTTTCTTTCTTTCTCTCTCTCTCTCTCTCTCTCTTTCTTTCTTTCTTTCTTTCTTTCTTTCTTTCTTTCTTTCTTTCTTTCTTTCTTTCTTTCTTTCTTTCTTTCTTTCTTTCTTTCTTTCTTTCTTTCTTTCTTTCTTCTGTTTAAGGCTACCCACTGTCCAAAAGACTTAGGGTGGCTAATAGAACATGACAGCACAAAATAAAATATCAATAAAACACCATGGGAAGCAAATAATTCCCTGAGTACATAATTAAAACAGATTTGCAAAACATACTAGCCCAGATTCTGCCCTTCAGGCATTCCTAGTCATTCAGATCTTGGGGGAGAGATGTTCCATAGGGAGATGTGGCACCAGAGAAGACATGCTTGACCTATTCACTATTAACTTATGACCTCTAGTTGTAGATGAGTTGAGATGAAGGGAGTTGGAGTGCAACACATTAGAATGAACAGATTAAGAATGTCTGCTTTATCTTCTACTTTTTTTCCATATCTCAATAATAAATTATACCTATACCTATTATATCACAAGGCCTGATTTATATGCAGTTGCTTTTTGCTAGAGGATACTTTTTTTGTGAGCATACATCAGGTCACTGAAAGGGTCTCTAACACAAAATTAAACTGTCAAAAGTAGTTTGGAACATAATTCTGTAATTCCACATATACTAACTTGTTTAAATGTATAATTATTATGTATCATTCATAGATTTCTTTTTGTGGGTTTAATGGAAACAAACATTTTTAATATAAAATGGGCAATATTTATTTTTAATCTGAACAGTCTGAAAGGCAACATAAAGAGCAAGTAGATATGCATGTACCATAACCATTAATATGTTTATTATCCTTGTCCCATCTACTTATTAATTTAGCTGGAATGCATGGCTATCTAAATATCAAAGACTGTGGAAATCCAGATACTTTAACAAGAAAGTTATCCTTTAAAGAACTGAGGATGATTAAAAACTGGGACTATTTCATTGCTGCAGAAGAAATCACCTGGGATTATGCTCCAGAAATTCCTAGCAGTGTTGACAGGTAACTTGACTGAATGTGGTTAAGAGGATGAAATGATGCCATAAAAATTCATAGGATTTATCACAAACCAAGGACTTGTAGGCCATTTCAGTTAAGTGAAACACATTCTCATCGTGTTAAATTGTAAAGCATGAACCTCTCTCTTGCTTCTTAATTCCGTAAAATAAACAAATGTTTATTGTTATATTGTATGTAGAAGTCATTTCATATTACATTTTTAGTTAATCTCTTTATTTTCATACAATTATTCAGGGAAAACAAAGTGGCAGAGTGAAAGAATGAAAAATTCATAATACAAGTTCATTCACAGTACTGTCATAGTTCCATTCTCTTTCCAATAAGTCATCATCTCATTCACTTCTTAAGATTAGGAATTAAAATTTCTTTGTCACAAAAATCTTCCAAAAGATCCTTGAGATTTTCAAGATATTGTATTGTCACAGAAAGAATCTCTTGCTACGATTTCAGTTTTTAAATACAGTTTTTAAAACTTTGTGCAATGGGAAGGGAGCAATTCTGAAAAGAAAAAAGATATTTGAGGAAGATTAAAGCGTTCTATTTTGTAACACTTTTTCATTTTTGTTCTGAAACTAATTGCCTTGTCCTGGATTAACTATCCAGTGTGTCAAATGTCTATGGAGATTCTCAGTCATCCAGGTATGGTTGTCCCAAAGGTGCTTTTTCAGGAGGCAACTGGACTTTCTTGTTTTTCTTTGAAGATGTTTTGCTTCTCATCCAAGAAGCTTCTTCAGCTCTGACTGGATGGTGGGGGGTGGAAGGATTTATATTGCTTGCAGCTGTCTGTCACTATAAATAAGAGAAGTGTCTGACCACAGTCAGGAATGAAACTGCTATCATCCAACAGCATTTAGAGGGTCTAAGATCCATCATCTGATTCTGCATTTATTTGGACATCCATGTATACAACTTTTCTCTGGTTTTTTACTACATTGTACATATGCTAGTTATTTATCATGTAGATTTGTAAAAACTGACTTATCAACTCATGCAAGTTTCTGGTGGTTTTTTTTTTTTTGATGTTTCTATATAAGAAATCTTACTAAGGTCTATTCTTTTTCTTTTCTCAATTCTAAAGGAGATATAAAGCTCAGTATCTGGATAATTTTTCAAATTTTATTGGCAAGAAATACAAAAAGGCTGTTTTCAGGCAATATAAAGACAGCAGCTTCAGTAAACCGACTTATACCACTTGGCCCAAAGAACGTGGAATTCTGGGCCCTGTTATCAGAGCTGAAGTCAGAGACACAATAAGTGTAAGTACTGATGAACAAGTAGAAGGTAAATAGATTACAATCCCATTTTATTTCATTTGCACCAAGTAATAGGATTAGCTTTAAATATATTTTGCTTATCCAAAATACATATATAATCTTAACTGATATCAAGACTAAGCTAGTCACATTCAACTGCCAATGAAAAGTAAAGAGACTTGGTAATGAATAAATGTTCATATTGATTTCTATGAAAGTTAACTTTAATTTCTGTAATTTAAACCATGTGTCTCTTGTGGAGTTTACATTGACAGAATACTTTCTCTGTAAAAGGCTTTAGTTTATCTGCGTTCATCAGTAGCCACATATGTATTTATCTTGCATATGTTATTCATGTCTTATTCTTGGTAATAGTAAATTCAAGTGAATGAGTTTCAGTATCTTCACCTAAAATGAAGTAAAAGTGATCCTCGCTTAGTGACCACTTATTAGAAATTGTTTGAAGTTACGATACTGCTGAATGAGTGGGACTGATGACCATCCTTCTAGTGCAGTATCCCCACAGTTCACAATATCACACTTAATGACTGTGTGGGATTCCTTATCAATGGCAACCGGAATTACTTTGTAAGTCATCATTGGTCGTGTGACATTGTTCTTTACAACTTTTTTGCTTAGCAACAGAATTGCCAGTCTTAATGACCATCATTAAGTGAGGACCAGCTGTAAGAGCAGTTTGGTCACTCTGAGAGCCAGTTTGGCCTAATGGTGAATGCACCAGGCTAGAAAGTGGGAGACTGAGTTCTAGACCTGCCATAGCCATAAAAGCCAGCTGGGTGACCTTGGGTCAGTCACTCTCTCTCAGCCCAACTTACCTCACAGGGTTGTTGTTGTGGGGAAAATAGGAGGAGGAAGGTGTGTAATATATGTTTGCCGCCTTGAGTTATTTGCAAAAATAGCAAAGGCAGGAAATAATCAATCAATCAATAAACAAATAAATAAATAATAAATATTCAATAGACATTTTGCACATATTTTACACTAGTGATATTTGGAATCGTCTGTGACAAAGTAAAGCCTGGATACTTATAATGTCACAGGGATGGTTGGATAGTGCTATAAACTGTATAAAATAAATAACAACTGTCTAAATTAAAAGAAAACAATGATATATTTCAACATAATGTTATAAAATCTACAAAGCTTCAGGACTAATGAGATATTAATGGCTATGGGTAGAGGAAAGGGTCCAAAAATTAAAAGTTGGGCAGGTCATTTAGGTTATCAGTTACACCTATGATTTATAATAGTTGCATTACAAAGATATTATTTACAAAGATATTATTATTATATAGTAAGTGACTCTTCATAAGTCAAGGATGTGCACCCTATTTTGAGCCAAGGCCCAAGATGTTATGGGCTTCACTCTAAGAAACGGGCAGATAACTGGACTCAAAATTTAAGTTAATTGAATAAAATGAATATGAATAATTCCATTTTTTGAAAAAAAATATTTTCTTTTTATCATGAATTACAAATTCCTGCCAACTTAAGGAAAGGCTGTAAGAACAGCATAAAAGCTTTAGCAGGCATTGGGGAGCTTTGGCTTATACACATACCTGTTTTAGGCACTGGTAATACACTGTAATTGTTCTTTTTATATAAAAGATAAAGTCAATTCTCTTGTTTAAAGAACTTCCAGTATCATTTTAATTCTGCATCACTTTTCCCTAAGCTGAAGCTCTTCAGAAGAAGCATATTCTGTATTCACATGTAATATTGTCTATGCAATCATAATTATTCAGACAAAATACTGATTGTGGAAGAAAATGTCATAAATAAAATCTACAATTGTTGATGCTTTAACTGAGTTTGAATTATATATTGACATATATTTTTGCAATGTAATTGACCATTACAAGCATCTTTGTATTTATAGTGAAAACAGGAAGTGCTTTACACTTCATTTTGTGGCAATTTTACTTTATTTTTCTGCAAGTAAGCATACAGAAACCCTAAGATCAGAGTTTTCTACTAGCATTCTTTTGAAATGGAAGTGGTTGTATGTACGTATATACATATGTATATGTATGGGTGTGTATATATATGACACGTATCTGTGTATCTGTATCTGTATCTGTATGCTTTTTATTTTAAAAACTCATAAATAGAACAAAGTATTATCCTAATAGAATTTTTTTCTTGGTTACACTCCAGCCACTGGCTTTGCTATTTGATACCAACCACGAATATAGGAGCTCCTCTCTCTGGATATAAAATAAATAGCTTGGAAAAAGAACTGTGACATCATCAGGGATTTTCTTTGAAACCATAAGTTTCATTCATGTTTAACATGGCGCAACTTGATTCATGTTGGGTTATATACTTTTAATTATTCAAAGAGATTTTTTGTGGTATTTAATAGGTCTGTACTCATGTCCGAAACAATTTAGAAGAACTTGTGTAAGTGCAGTACCTGTCTATTATTCATTAAAGCAGCACACTCTTAGGAGCTTTAAGAGTCATATTAACTTTTTTTTAAGCTTGTGTGAAAGTCTGAAAGAAAATCACTTTGTTTAATAGATACCAGGTAGATATTCCACTCACAAGAGAGCCAAAGTGTTTTGCCAAATAATGTTTGAAACTCTGTCAGTGTGTTCTATTGTTATGCTGCATGCTTTTACTAGATTTTATTTATTGTTTTATTGGAAAATGGGAATGTATATAAAAATGATGGTGATGCTAGCTAAATTCTTGTGTAAAAACCAGCAGTATTGTGATTCTAAACATATATTGGATTTCCGTTTTAAACAGATTGTATTCAAAAATTTGGCCACTCGACCTTACAGTATTTATGTGCATGGAGTTTCCGTTTCAAAAGATGCAGAAGGAGCTATTTATCCCTCAGATTCCAAAGGTTGGTTAGGAATTATTTCTACCTTCCTTCTCTGCTGTCTTCTGATTACTTGTGTGTCTTCCCAATAGGCTCAGCGTAAGTCTGGTGTTTTTGTTGGCTCCATTTTAAATAATAAAAAGAAAATGGAAATCTATTTTAAGAGCTTTTCAATTAATTATAAGCTCTATATCAAGAATCAGAAAGAGAGGTAGGCTCATTCTGATGAGTAGCCCAATACCTGCTCAAAGCAGGAATCATTGTTCAACTAACTGGCAGACAGCTGCCTACACTCCACATGAATACATCCAATGAAGTATATTTTGTAGCTGGTTCTAATTTTGAACTGCTTTTACTGGCATAGTGTTGGAATGGAATGAGTACTAAGCCTCCAACTAGAGATTTGCAGGTTCCTTACCCATGTTTTACATTATCTTTTTTGCCTTTATGTTTTAGAGAATATAACTCAGGGCAAAGCCGTTCAACCAGGAGAAATCTACACATATAAATGGACTGTGCTTGATACAGATGAACCCACAGCAAAGGATTCTCAGTGCATTACTAAATTATATCATAGTGCTGTGGATATGACAAGAGATATTGCCTCAGGACTGATTGGGCCACTTCTGGTTTGTAAACGCAAGGCGCTCGACAGCAAGGGGGTACAGGTATTATCAACTACTTCAAGTTGAGGGAGCAGAATGACATAACTTAGATTCAGAGGCAGCATGGCTCTACAGTTACCATTTACAGGCGTTGGGATTGCTTCTGTCTTCCTTTTCTTTCTTTTTTTATAACAGGTTTTATTAATTTTTCCAATTTTTTTTGAACAAAGTATTTAGGAAACAACGTGGGGATAGGGTAATCAATCATCTTAAATCAAAAACATACATTCACAAATCAGCAATTGTCTAAAATCAAAAACATACATTTACTAGTCAGGTTAACTCCTTGGAGGTTCTCTCTCTCTTTCCCTCCATTAATATAACATATTCAGGTTAATACATTTCTAGGTAAATTTCAATCCATCCATAAAAAATTTTCAATCACATTTTTACCTATAAAAATTCCAAGTCCTATTTTTAAGTTTAACTACATTCCAATTACCACATTCCAATTTAACATTAATTAAACATACTATTTATATTTCAGGCATCCCTAATTTCCCTAATTACATAACATAACCATTATCATGTCTACAATAATATTCCAACAATTACCTTCTCATTCTATTGTTTCCATTCCATTAGAAAATAAATATCATATCTAACATAAACCTCTTATCTTCCAAAAAAGGATTAAAAAATAAAAATAAGGTAAAAAAGAAAATGTATATCTTTACACTATTTCAACCATGTATAATCTTAATAGGTACACATTTAAAACATTTTTCATTTCACAATTCCAAACTATATTCTCAATTATAAATCTGAATCCTAAATATTAGATCAATCCCAACATCCATTCCGTTATTTTCATTCCATTACAAAATAGATATACCTATAGTAAACATATTATCTCCGTAAAAAAGAAAGGATAAAAAATAGAAATAAAATAAAAGAGAAAATATATACCTTCTTACTCTATTTCAACCATATATAATCAAGATAGGAATACATTTAAAACATTTTTCATTTCAAAATTCCAAATTATAATCTAACCAATAATTCCCTCACAGTTATAAATCTAAGTCCTAAGCTAGATCAGTCCCAGTTTTATTTTTCATCTCAGTTACTATTAATTCAGACCATATCTCTAAAAAAACCATTTTTAGCCGTCAAGTATGGATTTAAGTCCCATTTTTAAATCTGACTCTAGCTTTCTTTTTGTGCCAGGCCGGTTTCCATAAAAGGGCCACTATGTCAATAGATCTTGTTCTTCTTCCATTGTCATCTGGGTGACGTAGTCAATTTTATCTAGTGTTATAGTTATTAGTTGGTTGTCCAGGATGTCATAGTTCTGATATTCGATGGATTGTAGATAGAATTGTCTGGAATTCTCTTTGATAGTGATAAGTTCTTGTTCTGTTGATTTTTGGTTTATGAAGAAATCAGCTGAAGTCTGGGTGTCAATTTGTGATTTTGAGGCAAAGCCTTGTTCGTAGTTAAGTTTTAAATAAAATTCCTCGGTCTCATGTTGTACATAGGGTTGAACACAGACCTCTATGGTATTGATCTGTTCCTCAGTTTGTAGTTCTGGGGAGTCATCTTTAGTTTCCCTCCTGAAGTATATATTCTCAGTAAATTCCAAGATTTTTTCCAATATAAGGTTGTAGTCAAGCTGTGGGGAAAAATCCTCCATTTCCATGATCAAGTAGTCTTTTAGTATTTTAGTGGAGGCTATGTTTAATAACAGTCAGCAGTCCACCTCCACACAGCTGCTTTTTTGTGATAATTTGAAGGCCAGGTTATAGTCATAATCAAAAAATAGTACAGTTGTAATGTCAATTTTCACCACACGATGTCCCCAGTAGGATGTAAAGTATTTTTCCCAGATAGTATTTTTCCCAATTAAGAGAACAAGAGCAATAATAAAAAAAAAAGAATATTGTTCAGTTTAATAAGTAGATAAAAAAAAAAGTTCAATAAAAGAAATTTTTCGGGAAGCAGAGTACCCAAAAGTAAATAATCAAAATAGATTAGTTATAGTTTCAAGGCTTATAGTCCCACATGCACAAACGCTGTTTCATAAAATTGGGGAAATAGTTCAGAGGCTTTCACAGGAGAATAATTAGGGTAGAGAGAGGAAAGGAAAGGAAAGGTCTCACCCGGATCTTCCACGGTGGTTCTTTGACGCTTAGATGTTGTTTGACTTGCGGTTGGTGCAGCTAGATGATCGGCCATGTTAATGGCCGATCTTTTCCCCGTCGGCCCAGAAGAGCTGTCTCGGACCGCGGAAGGTGCTGCAGTGCCTGCCGCAGTCAACGAGAGTCCTCTCCAGTAGTAGTCGCCCCTCCAGGGTGACTTTTGACCCTGTCCAGGGTCTACCGGCGGAGGGAAACCGGCTGGCCAAGAGAGAAGACTCTTCGCACGACCGCCAGCGCCGCGACCCGGAACCGGAAGTCGCTTCTGTCTTCCTTTTCAATGTGGGTTTTCAGTATGAGTTGTCAGGCTTCCCAGACCATGACTTTGTAATAAATTTTTAAATTTAAAAGATAAAAGATGGCAAGTGTAAATGGGATATCTCTCTCCCTCACCAAAAGCCTGGGTGAAGAGCTAGGACTTTATGGCCCTTCTAAATAACAGCAGAATAAGGGGCCACCTGGTTCTTAGGGGGAACCTCATTCAAGGGGGCAGGTACTACTATAGAGAAGGTATGGTTTCAAGGTCTTCATAAAATACATTACTTAATTGTAATCAAAGGAACCTTATCACCAAGAGATAATTGCTAATACAGGCTTTTACATTATTGGTCACGCTTTGAATTTTCCTCCAACAGCACTATAGGGGTCTCTTCTAGTGCTTCATCTCCTATAGCTGCTTGTTAAACCAAGGTGCACTCCAGGATCAGCATACCAGAGGAAGCCATATAAGAGTGATATGATCCAAGGCTCCAGCCACCTGCCCATTCCATGCAGCCATGTAGGCCTCAGCTGTACCATCCACCAGATACTCAGAAAAAGCCCCAAGCTTTCTCTAAAACCCCACTGGATCTATAAATCCCCATGGGTGGGCTGATTGACTGGGCCATGACTCCCTGCAACTAGGGATCAATCTGTCATGACAATGGACTGACGTTGATGTCCTCCATTGCCAGATCACATTTCAACTGCTCTGAGAGAAAAAAACAAATCTAACATGTGGCCTCTAATATGGTTGGGCTATTGATAATTTGAGACAAGTCCATAGTTGACATAGAGGCCATGAATTCCTGAGCTGCCCTGGATTCAGTGTCACTGATGGCATATTGGAGTTGCCATGCACCAATTGTCTTGGGGACCCTATTGCCATCTCAGCGATGGAATCCAATAGCTGATGCAGCAATGCTATGGGCAAGAGGGAAAGCAATACACCAGCAGCACTCCCAACTGTTCACTTAAACCCAAATCAGATTTCATATAATCTGTTACTTCAAATGCAATCTGAACAATCTACCTTGGACAAAGAAAGCCTTGCATATAATATGATCCAGCATTACAAAGACACGGATAATAATACCCAGGCTATCTCTGTATACAAATAATTATTTTATTTCTCTGTTTTTAAACAATCTTTTGTTGGTCATTCCAGCTTTATTTCATTTGAATGTTATAAATTATATTGTTATACTGCTACTTTTTAAAACAAGGAAATGCATGTCAAATGGCGTATCATTCTGTCAGTTGAACTAGATCTATTTTCTACCTATCGCTGTGCAGAAAAAAGCTGATGTGGAACAGCATGCCGTCTTTGCAGTGTTTGATGAAAACAAGAGCTGGTACTTGGAAGACAATATCAAGGAATACTGCAGCAATTCCTCCACTGTTAAGAGAGATGACCCCAAATTTTACAAGTCCAATGTTATGTACAGTGAGTAGTAACCTAAGTCATTATTTTGTTCTGTGCTAACTCAACATCATTAAAATTAAATGAATAATAAAAGTAAAAATAAATATGGAAAATATACTATTTTTACAATTCTAATTTTATGTCTTTAATTCTAAGGACATTTATCTTGGAACAGGTTCTCTTTAACTATTGAAATTCATTTTTTGAGTAGCTGTTCTTAAGATTGCACTCCTAATTGCATTTTTAATTTTATTTTAGCACTCAATGGCTATGCATCGGATAGAACAGATCCTTTGGGGTTTCGTCAGTCTGAAATTGTTGAATGGCACCTCATCAGTGTAGGTACAATGGATGAGATTGTTCCAGTACATCTTTCTGGTCACACCTTCTTATTCAAGGAAAAGCATCAAGATATTTTGAATCTTTTCCCCATGAGTGGTGAATCAGCTACTGTAACCATGGACAATCTAGGTATATAACAATAGCTTTGTGTTTGATTCTTTATTTGTTTTTAGACTGTATAGCTAGTCTATAATTGAGCTATCAGAATAGCTTGCAATATTATTAAAACATTATAAAATTCATAGTATAGAAAAGCACAAATTCCATTAAATAGCATAAAAACACTGAAGAGAATTAAAATAAAACTAGCATGGATTAAAACAAATAAGCATTGTCAAATTATAGGTGAAATCTAAATCAGCCCCAGGGGTCTTTCTGATTATGAGTGTGCAAAAATCCAATTTATGTGACAGACTATTAATTTGTTATTATATTCACTCAATTCCCTCTGATTTTACTTTCTAGAATTTCTTATCTTTTTAACTTTGTCTATGTATTTATACCATGTAAATTCTTCTCAGTTCCATTTTATGGGAGCTTACAAATATCTATTGACAATAACATTTAGTCTAATAATTTGAAGAAAAAACATTTTAAAAACCATGACCACAACATTTCCAAAGTGCTGAAAGACTTGAGTTTATGATATGTTTTAAGCCTTCTCCTAAACTCTTACAAGGGGAGTGGAGGCAAAGGGGCGACCTCCGAGTATATGATCTACTATGGAGAAGGTAGAATTAGTTATTTATATGAAATATATTTGCGGCACACAAGATGATCAATTGAGCATGCAGTAGACAATATGGTAATTTGGGCCTGAGCCTTGTATATGCTACTATAGTAGCACTTTGAATTAAACCTGAGAAACGGTCAGTAGCCAGTGCAAGTGTTTCAAAATGGTGCTTTGTGTCATTTATCTCCTGTATTGCTGAATTCCAGGCCAGTGGAGTTTCCAGACCCCCTCCAAAGAATTTATTTCATAATCCAACCTTGTGGTTATCAGTGTATGTATCAATGATGCCAGATCATTCTCCATGAATGATGTGCCTGGTTTATCAACTGAAACATACAACTTACTATGTGTACTCTGGTTTTACATTATCACGATTCAGGAGTAATGTCCAAGTTGTGAATATGAACCTTAAGATTCAGAATCTGAATCTGTCCAGATCACATATGACAGCAAAGTTCCAAGTCTAGCTCCTGGAATCAACAACAGCTTCATGTTCAATTTATTCTCAGTCTGTTCTTAGTAAGTCCTTTATAGCCAAGAGATGCACAGAGTTCTGAAGACATCCAACTTTGAGCTTGAAGAAAAGGAGAAGGGCAGCTAGGTTATTCTGCAAAATAATAATTAGTTCCATACTGATATAATATCTAACTATAGAGTTTATATATTTCCTCAAAATAAAACAATAGTAAAGCTTAAAAGGAAAAGGAAAATCAGGGCTATATGTAATTCTGAAGCCTCAGCTTGCCCATTCCTGTCTTTAAGGGAGTAATAGGTATCATATGTTTGTGATTATTGTTGTGTTTATAGCTCTCTTTTTTTTTTGTATCTGTTATATTGCCATTAGAAAGCCCTTCCTAGCCTAGTATCCTCCAGTTATTCTGGATGTCTCTCACAATTCCTAGTGCAGCGGCTCCCAACCTTTTCTATACCCCGCACCCCTAGAATGCTTCTGATATATTCTCGCACTCCTTACAAAAGTTTGAAATAACAGCAACGAATTATGCATATACACTATAATTTTGAAAACCCAAGTTTTTGCACCCCATGGAATATTGTCTTGCACCCCCAGGCGGTGCGAGCACCCCCGGTTGGGAACCCTTGTCCTAGTCAATTTGGATTTACCATACCATAATTTAGTCTATATACTAACATTGTTAATGGACTGCAGAACTAACATCAGTAATTAGGTATAAGCAAACTATGAAGCACAAGAAATCTATTATGAATTATTTTGCATTTGTAGGAACCTGGCTTCTGTCATCATGGGGTTCCCGTGAGATGAGCAATGGCATGAGACTGAGATTTCTGGATGCCAATTATGATGATGGAGATGAAAAAGAGGAAGAAGATAATGATGATATTCTTGCCAACGTTGTCAGTTTTGGCTCTTCAGAAGTACCGGTAATAGAAAAGAAAGAAAAGGACCACAGAAGTGTAGTATCAGATACAGAAACAGATGACATAGCAAAAGAATTTGGATTTTTTGATGGAGAGGATAATCAAGAAGAATCAAGCCAGGAACAGGAGGAGGACGATGAAGAACAACTAATGATAGCTTCCATGCTTGGGCTTCGATCATTTAATGGGTCAGTTGCTGAAGAAGAATTGAATCTCACAGCTCTAGCTATACAAGAAGATGCCTATACTTCTGGTGATGTATCTTTAAACTCTCATCTAGTGTCAACAAAGAGCAGTGATACTCTGCATGATAATGAAGAATTGAGAACTCAAAATAATTCTTATGTAACTGCATCTGAGACAATCTATGCTAATTATACATCTTCGGCAGGAGAAATTTTAATTTCAAATATCACTGCAGTGATTGGCATCTTGCTATCTAAGAAAAGCCAAAACGAAGAGAATATTACTCAGATTTCAGATAGCTACAAACAAATGCTTGCTGCTGAATATTTAAAAACAGGTAGAGGACTCCAGAGCAAAGATATAGAAGATTTAATGTCCCTTGAAATAATCTCTTCCATGAAGGAGCAAGAAGAAAATACATTTGAAACAGATATTTGGGATAAAAAGAGAGAAAGACAAGTTTTGACAGAGGCAACTTTGCATGCTCTTAAAGAGATGTATGCTCTACTCTTTCATGTACAACAAAAGAGAAATCTTTCTGCTTTCAACATTACAAGTGAGGACACAAAATTTCTTTCTAGTACAGAAAATGACTCTACCTTAGATAACTCAAAAGCCAATTACTTTTCATATGATTATGATTATAAAGAAGAAGAAATAGTAGCAGCAAATGTTGAGTTTTCCAAAGTTACAACAAATATAACTTCAGCTGATAAAGAAACAGTGGAAAACAATGGATCTAAGCCAAATCTTGTTTCAGTACCTTCTATAATGCCACAGTCTGAAAATTTGACTTCGGATGCCACATTAGATAATTTTGTTTCTACAACAATTTCAAAGACTACAAAAATTCAGAAAAGTTCATCTCACCAGAGAAAGAAATGCCTCCCTAAAAACACAGACATGGAATGGAATGTTGTCCACAAGAAAGAAAGTGACAATATCACTAATGATGCTGACAATAAATTCCAGAACAGCAGCAGAAATGCCTCATTTTATCAAGAAAATGCTATGCTCCCTAGAAAAAGAAAAGAGAAAACATATAACTATAATGGTCAAGTTGAATTGGGCCAACCAATTAATAACAAACATGAAGCCCAGAAAGATGAGAACTGCACTATCAATATATTTCGACCTTTTTTAAAAGTCCAAAGAAAGAAAAAAAAGCCAAATGTTTTAACTCCAAGGACTTCCAAGCCTCTAGTCCTACCTGGAAATCTCAACAACTCCCAACTTTCCAATAAACCCAACCACACAAAGTTGCTAAATGAGACCAAATTGACACGAAAACACGATAAGCCAATTGTTACAATAGGTCTTCCAGTGGAAGATGGTGACTATCAGGAATATGATATAGATAATATAAACAATGATGAGAGTAGCAGTGGTTCATTTGAATATGAGTTAATGTATTATGATAATCCATATACCACAGATTCTCGATTTGACAGTAATAGTGCACGTAATCCTGATGACATAGCTGGACGCTACCTACGTACTATCAACCGAGGAAATATAAGGAAGTACTACATTGCAGCAGAAGAAGTGTTGTGGGACTATTCACCCTTCAGAAAAAGGTTTGACTGAATTATTTATTTTTAATTATTGTTCAATTTCATATTGCTGGTTTAACAATGACATACTAAGATGTTAAAGAATCTCTAAGCTGTTCGGATGTTACCACAGAAAGATAACAAATATAGAACTATGGACTCTAACCTGGAATAATGATTTCCAAGATTCTTTTCAATCTCATTCACACCAAAGCCTTTCCAAAATCTTATGTTTTTGATGTCATCTAAATCCAGCACAACTCATTTTAATTTATAAAACAAAATGTAATTGAGGTTTGTTGTAGATTAAAAATTCTATTTTCTATAAACTCAAAACAGTTTTACCGAACTATTTGTTTAAAAATTGTTGAGTATTATGATCGTAGGGTGTATGTTTTAACTGAAGTTTTTGGATAGCGTGTCATGAAAATATACCCTGTTTTAGTATTTGTGTTTTGGTATTGTTTTTTTGGAATTTGGAATTGAGTTAGAAATTAACTGCTCAGCAGCCAAACACAAATGGCATGGGAACACACTAGAGCTAATTCTGAAGAAGCCCCAAACCCCAATATGTAAGAACCACAACAGTGTTTTATGAATCCAGGCACTATAATTTATAAACTATTGTTGTATGATCCCAGCCAAAAGGAAAACAGAAGAATCTGAACTGGAAAGCAGGAAAGGAATTGAAAAAGATAAATATGTTTAAAGGAAAGAAAACGTTAAGAAAAAGATATATTTTCATATACAAGTTTTGTTAAAGATTTGTTAAAGAAAACAAGAAATTGCAAAGAGGTAGCCATAAACTTTATTATATCCAATTTCTCCAGTGGTTTTGTGCTCAGACCGAAGTACAGATACAAGCTACATTAAGGAGAAAACAAAAAGGCAGTATAGCAGCAGCATGGCAGTGGCTGTCCTTGGCAAAGTCAGGAATGGAATGGAAATAACAAATGACCAGACTCAAATTATCCTATTTCAAACACATTACACAAAGACTTAGTTCTTGGGAGAAGACTTTAATGCTGGGAAAGGTGAAAAAAAAAGTAAAAATGATTACAAGGTAGATGGACTGTTATATTGCTGATTGGTGCACTTCTCATGGAGAAAATCTATGTGGTCATGAGAGTCAACCACCAACTCAATGACATAATTGATCAATAATCAGTCAGTTAGGGGAGCTCCAAAGAGGAGTGCAGATCTGATAAGAGACTATGACACCACCTATCAGAGAGGTAATATCATAGTCTAGAGCAGTGATGGCGAACCTTTTAGAGACCGAGTGCCCAAACTGCAATGCAAAACCCACTTATTTATCGCAAACTGCCAGGGCTGCATCAGCATTGTGGTGCCCTCAGGGGGGGCGGGGGGCGTGGCCCACTGGGTGGGCATGGCTGCAGTGGTCATGGCAGACTGGGTGAGCGTAGCCGGGGCCAGTCCCTTGCCATCTCCGGGGCATCCCCGGGGGGCCAACGCCGCTCGCTCGCTCACTTCCTGCCTGTCGCTTCCAAACACCACCTGCTCGCTACTCTGGCGAACTCTGCTGGGGCAACGGCGTGTGTGCCCACAGAGAGGGCTCTGAGTGCCGCCTCTGGCACGCGTGCCATAGGTTCCCCACCACTGGTCTAGAGCTTCTGGAAGCAGAAAAATAAGATTTTCTCCATGAGTGTGGAATATTACATTACACTTGATGCCATTACCCAGAACTTGGTTCCATTTCCTTGTGTCTGAAGGAAAACTGTGTGCTGATTGTAGGAGAGTCATGGCTTACTCATTTATCAGCTCCTCTTCTTTTGCCAGAGTAATGATTGGTTGGACTGAAAAATCAGGTGGGAATAATAATGAAGCAAATTTCAGATAAAGATTAGGGGAACCTTTCAATTAGTTGTTTAATAACAAATAGATTACTTCAAGAGATAAGATTTTTGTTTTGCTTTGGAATTATTTAAGCTAGTTAAATAACTTTAAGAGTTCTATTAAGAGTTAAATTAGACTGGACAACTTTTTGACATGATGTCATACTGACAAGATCCTTGTAAATTGGCAGGATGTTAATTTCTATTACCTTCAAAATCACCTTGGGCTCTAATATGTTTTCAGATAGCACTAGGTAGGAAGATAATGCACCTATCAAACACAGTGGGACAAAGTTTTCATGTAAGCATGGTACAACTGTACTCTAAATAAAAGTCAGTCAATTGTGTAAATCTGTTTTTAGTTCATAGAGGAGTTAGATATTAATCATTTTGTGTAAGTTTAATAAAAGTGTTTATTAACTTCTAGTATTAAGAAAAAGAAAACAACTAAATTATCAATTTAATATTTTCTTGATATTAAACATTCACAAATAAGAGGAACAGGCTATTGTCTCTAGCTGGGATTCATGTTTATGTTTATCAAAGAGGAGCCCCCTTTGTCAGTCAAAGAACTACATTTGAAACTGAAGAATCACTATTCAAACAGAAATAGAGAACAACACACACAGGCATGCCCAAACCACGGATCCTACTACTAAACCTAATACAAGCTCTGTACATGTGACAGTAACCCCTAAATTCCTTACCCATTACTGAATAATTTAATGATTTATTTATCAAATTTGTATAGCTCATACAAAGTGACTCTGAGTGGCATATAACAATCAAATAAAAGAACGGATAAAAACAACATATACAAAATAAAAATCCACATTAAATGATAAATATTATAAAAATAAACATACAAACCCTAGGCAAAGAGAAGATAGGAATAGTCACTTCAACAATGAAGCTATCTGAGCATGTCACTGGGGATAATGAACCTGATAATAATGGTTTGCAATTGGCTGGGTTCGTACAACTCATAATAATTCATAATCTGTGATTTATAAATTATAATGGCTGGCTTCAGATAATACATTTAAGACAAAATATAATAATACTAATAAAATGCCAAATCCAGTCTAAACATCCCACTGATAGTGTGATAAACCATAATATTAATAAGAAACGGACACCAATGCAAAATTTAATCTAAACATCTGGCTGACTGTACGACCAACAACAACAACAACAACAATAAACATCTGCCCATTCCACACCCTAGGGAAGTACTTGATAGGTGGACAAAAATGCCAAATCCAATCTAAACCTCTAGCTGACCAACTATAGCTTGTTAAATTTAGATTTTTCCAAACCATATTATGACAATACAGTGAATGTCATAATTCAAATAATAGCTTTGATATGTTTTTTTCCATTATTATTCTGCCATTTTTCTTTCTACAGCTACAAGTACTTAATATATAGTATATGCAAATTTTTAAAAATTCAGTTTTTCCCCTCCCCAAATCTTCCATATCCTTAGTACAGTGAGAAATCGCGCAACCAGGACCACATTCAAAAAAGCTATTTTCCGAAGTTATCTTGATGATACTTTCCAGACACCTAGAACTGGAGGAGAATACGAAGAACAACTTGGTCTACTGGGTCCTCTCATTAGGGCTGAGATGGATGATGTAATTCAAGTAAGTCTGTGTTCACAATATTTTAATAAAAGAATACTTTGGATTTTTAACAACATTAAACATGTTTGAACTACAATAAACGGAATCTGGGATGAGCATCAACAGAAATAGGGCCAACTAGCGTACTGGAAACAAATTTTGAAATGTAAGAAGCTGTGGATCTGAGCTTCTTTTCTCCTTTTCACAGATCTATTCTGTTCCAGGAATTCTGAGCTTTCCTCAGAGACTGCTTTTTCTTTGAAGTGCTTTGAACTTTGAATGAACCTGTTCTCAAACTCAGTCCTATAGTGTCAATTCAGGAAGCCCTGGGGAAGGAAGAGGGAAGCACTTGCTAGAGTGCAACGGACATGTTAGATGTAAAAAGGAAGAACTGCCATAACAGGCCTTTAACTCTAAGAGGCCTGCAAAGGTGTATCAGCATATTTTTATACAATCTGGATGTATCTATCTAGCAAAATAGAAAATAATAAATTAAACGTACTCTAATTTATTTTATGCGTATGACATTTACAACAATATTTAAATATTGTTTATTTAAATGTTTAAATATTTAAGATATTGTATTCTCTTTCTCTCTCCTTCCTCCCAAGTTATGTCACAAATTTTCAATTTTTTTTGTACTTTTGCAAACCCTGCATTCCCTGAGCCTACAGAAGTTCAACACTCAGGAAATTCAATTCACTTCTATTGTGTATGGTGATACAATATAATATTAGATATTTTCAGTACCGTCTGAATAATATTCTGAAGTCAATCTTGTACAGTCCTTGGTTAACACCAGTAATTGAGACTGGAATTTCCGATGCTCAGAGATTTGGTCATAAAATGTGATATCATATGACTCTACCTCTTAGTGAATGCAGTTTTGACAATTCTGGCAGTCCATGGTTGTTTCATTGGGCAAATCCTATACTGTCATTAAGAGCATGTGGTCACCACTTGCAACCTTGTTTCAGTTTCCTCACTGACTTTGCTTGTCAGAAGCTGGCAGTAAAGATTGCAAATGGCAATTACATGAACATCCCTGGGATGTTGTAATTGCGAGCCAATTGCCAAATACCTGAATTATAATCATGTTATTGTGGGGATGCTGCAATGTTTGCTATTACAAGGATTACCATTTCAGTTTGAATGCTGGCTGAATAAGTGGTCCTTAAATGAGAACTACCTGTATAGAATAGTTTTGTATATAGAGATCCAGTGAAACTAATAACATGTTGTATATGCAGTATATGAGACACATAAACTGTTTTGGGGCAAGGGTCACACATGGATTTATGTGGCAGGATCCAAAGAAAAAAATAAATTGGATTTAATATATTGATGTAGGCTTTCCCAGTCGGTATCTATTGGATAGTGTTGCGCTTCAGAGTTTAGTGACTATAAAGTAGACAACAGATTTCCTGATATTTTGCCAACAAATGTAGTTGGCATCTTCAAAGGCAAGGTGGTCTACTATGTAGATCATAGACAATTGAGCAGGAACTTATTGGGCTCCTGACTTTATAGCCAGGTGTCCAGATTTCTGATTGCTGTTCAGCTGAGATAGTTTTCAACTGTGCAAGTTGGTAAGGGTTAGACTTTGATTGATTGTTTATGCCTGATACTAATTGGTTGCTTTGGTGTTGTTGGTTGCTGATTGACCTTTGTTTATCCTGATTGGTCATTTTGAGCATATACAGAATAAGCAAAAAATAATAAAAATAAAATTAAATAAAAAAGAAATGTAAGTATACTGTATAATCACATTTGATTGCAGCTTGTTTGCAACTTGTTTGCAGCTTCAGTGTATGCCATGGTCCTTTGAAATACCCTACAATCTCTGAAAGAGGCTACAAAACTGCAAATGTTTGAAACTTTCTGGACATAGTTTTTTTTTAACCTCCCTATTAATCATTGACTGTTCAACTCTCTAGATTCAGTTCAGAAATAAGGCCTCTAGACCATACTCACTTCATGCTCATGGCCTTTTTTATGAGAAATCTTCTGAAGGCAGAAGCTATGATGACCAGTCTCCTGAGTTTTTCAAAAAGGATGATGCAATCATGCCAAACGGCACATACACATATGTCTGGCATGTCACCAAACGGTCAGGACCAACAGACAAAAAGCAAATATGTAAATCATGGGCCTATTACTCTGGTGTAAATCCGGTAAGATAAATGTCATAGAATATTTTTAAAAAGAAAACCTAATAATCATATAATGCCTTTATTTAACCTTAAAGAAGTATATATGCTTATCTATCTTCTAGCATATGCATTTTGCTTATTAGTTTTACCTTAGATTTGCAATTCCTTTCATGAAAAAGAACAATTTCTGTTTATTTTTTCAGCATTGATTATAGGGCCACGTATTGAGGTTTTGTATACTTTCCCCTAGATTTTGACCATTTTTTGTAGCCAAATAGTTTTGAAACCTCTAATGAAGGAGAAATGGAATCAAATTTCATCACCATTTAGTAGCTATATTAATAACATTTTCCCAAGCAGGTAATCTCTTAGTACATATATTGTTTTGTATAGAAATATTGATTGAATATTGATGTTTATTTTTCTTTAAGATTAAATATACATATGTTTGTTTGTATTGCCAAATAATTATTTTTCATATTGGGTTTGGGTTAATTATTTTTACCTTTAATTATATGCTATTACTAAATGTTCATTTGAGTAATATTACTAAATATTACTAGTGTTCATATTGTGTTTCTTTTTTAACTTGAAAAATAAATCACATTAAAATATACTTTGCAGGAAAAAGATATTCACTCTGGTTTGATTGGACCTATTTTGATCTGCCAGAAAGGCACAATTGACAAGTACAACAGGCCAATAGACATAAGGGAATTTGTCCTGCTTTTTATGGTCTTTGATGAGGAGAGAAGCTGGTACTTTGAAAAATCTGACAAAAGGACTCGTGCAGAGAAACTTGTAGGAATCCAATCTCGCCACACATTTCCTGGTAGAAATATTTTCATTTCTCTTGTATAAGATTTCCAGTTGCAATAAATCATTTTCATGCTAACGACAACATAATAGGATTGTCTACTCAATGTTATCTTTATGTATATAGTAATAGAACTAGCACTTAGACTTATATACCGCTTCATAGTGCTTTACAGCACTCTATAAGCAGTTTATAGGGTCACCATATTGCCCCCAAGAATCTGGGTCCTCATTTTATCGACCTCAGAAGGATGAAAGGGTGAGTCAACCTTGAGCTGATCAGGATCGAACTCCTGGCAGTGTAATGCAGAATTAGCCTGCAATACTGTATTCTAACCACTGTGCCATCACGGCTCTTAAGAATATAAGAATTACATTTATATTTTTTTCTATTTTCCTTATCCTAATAATAGCACAGACCTGTATTTATCCATTGTTAAAACAACCAACTCAATTGTTAACTGATTGCTTGTGTTAATATCAAATCTATTAGATTTTGCTTTCTCTTCTAGTCTTTGCATCCTAAATAAAACAACTTTAAAACTACATTAAGTATACAGATCAGATTCTTTTCTACTTCTTAGATTCTATCATTACCCTTGTTCTCTTTTTAAATAACAGAGATGCTATTTGAAGAGAAGCACAAAAAAAATACATCTTTGATTCCTAAAGATGACTTTGGCACACTCCCTCTCTCTTAGCTCACCCTATCCTGCTGGGTAGATATGGAGGGTAGGAACAGAAGGAGGGATTGCTATGAATGGTGCCTTGAACTCCTATAGCATAGCATTTGTGTCAGAAGTACCGAAGCACTTACGGGTTGAAAGGATTAGCCGGTGACATCACTGTTGCCTGCGGTATGCCTGCTTGGGGGCTCCCTTCCTGTCCCCAGCAGGAGCTAAAGTGAAAGACAGGAGCTCAACTATGCCCCACAACAACATTTGGGTCTTGAAGCTGGGCTTGCTAACCTCCTATCCAGCGTCCTAACCATGTGAGCCACCGTGCTCCATTAATTCCAATACAAAAGGTGGAATCCAACTAATAATGATAAAGCTCCCAAATATTAAGAGTTCTGTGACTGCGATTTTCAGTAAAAGTTTTTTATTAACACGACTATATTAGCATAGCATTTTTATTTTATAGATAGTTATATCAAAGCACAGCATAAGATCTATTTTACTCTGATAACAATCTGTTGAGGTATGTTGGGCTGCCAGAATGACTGGCTCAAAGCTTGCATAGTGGTGTGAGTGAATGTACTAGAATCTGGGTCTTCCTCCTTTTAATCCAGAATCTAATTGATTGTAGCACAAACATCTGTGAAGCTATTCAAGTTTAAATTGTTTTCTCAGTTATTTCTCTTCCTTTCTATGGCTGTATCACAATTCTCAAATAACAGAATAACAGTTGGAAGGGACCTTCTAGGTCTTCTAGTCAGTCAAAATCAAGATTTTCACAACTGTTTGTTCAAGAAGAAGCTTTGTATAATTTGCTTTAATAAAATACATATTTAAACTATATATCTACTTCAACTGGAATTTCCAAATTTGGCTATATCATAATCTTTAGAAGCTTAGAAGATGGCTCCATGTAACTGCAAAAATGCAAGATGAATTTGTCATTTATCTTTCTGGTATTACAGTGCCTAACTTTATTTATTTTGTTTTAGTCTGGCTTATTTTGAATGGTCTTTTTTATATTTTATTAAGACCAATCTTTGCTGGATATTTGTGAACGAAGCAGTTAAAAAATAAATATCTTTTTCCATCTCTCCTTGCACTACTTATATTTAAAAGCAGTTGTAATCTTAATGAGAACTAGGAGAAAAAAGAGAAGTTTTCCCCCAAATCCTCACAATGCTATTGGATTTCCATATTACACATTTTTAATCTGATGCCTGCTATATTAAACTGAACTGCAATGCTTTTTGTTTAATCTGGTCATATTTTTATTTTTAGCAATCAATGGAATCTCCTACCAGTTGCAAGGCTTGAAGATGTACAAAGATGAAAATGTCCACTGGCATTTGCTGAACATGGGTGGACCCAAAGACATCCATGTTGTTCATTTTCATGGTCAGACATTCACTGAAGAGGGAAGGGAAGATAATCAACTTGGGGTCCTTCCTCTTCTTCCTGGTAAATAAATTCAGATCCACAAATCTGTTTCTTGCTGAAATGACTTGAAACATTTCTAACTACTTGCATTGAATATAGATGTAAAACATTCATTAAAATATATTAGCCATACAGGAGGTAAGAATATTATGTATAACTTCTTGAGTTGAACAAAATAAATATGGGAAATAAATGTAACAACAGTGTGGAATTCACAATGCATTTCAAGTTGTAACCGATCTTAAGGGAAATAGGATATTATTTAAATATAATAGCATCAGTTATATAACACTGTTACTCTTCATTTAAGTATTCTCTTAAAGAAGCATTATACAGCCTGCAGTGCATTGGAATGTTAATAGCATTAACACAAATGTTTAAACTTCTGAAATAGTGAAATGTGCAAAATAACAGCACCTTACCTTTTGTAAGATACATTTTCTTTATGATGTACATAGTGGCCATTATGCTATGTATGCATTATTAAAATTGTATGCAATGAAATTTGTTCATTTTAATTTTACAATGAATTTTGATTCCAGTAGCTTCAGAGATATGCTAAGACACTCAATTTTCCATCTAGATAATGTGAGAGA
This sequence comes from Azemiops feae, assembly GCA_023970755.1. Taxonomy (NCBI): domain Eukaryota; kingdom Metazoa; phylum Chordata; class Lepidosauria; order Squamata; family Viperidae; genus Azemiops; species Azemiops feae. Next base: position 552,682 of record JALGBA010000099.1, read on the forward strand.
ATTATGGCTAGCAATATAAAACTTCTCACATACAAGGGCAATTTGGAAATAAACCTCCGTTTGAGGTGCGAGAAGCAGGCGGGGATAGCGACGTCCGTCCTATGGCGCCATGCATGGTAGTTCAGTAGGCAGTAAGGAGTGGAAGGAGAAGATTGTGTTGCAGTTGACTCGTCCACTAGATCAATTGAAAATGAACTCTGCCATAAAAAATCCCACCAAATGTGAAGATGCCAAAGGAATACTACTAGTGAAGTTCATGGAGCATGGTTTGACCATCAATTTAGAAGTCTACTGTGAAACATTACAAAAACTCAGACGAGCCATCCATAACAAGCGTTGGGGCATGCTGACTTCCGGTGTGGTGTTGGTTCATGATAATGCTCGCCCACACACTGCTAAATGCACCCAAGAACTTTTGAAGCAGTTCCATTGGGATGTTTTTGATTACTCGCCCCTATAGCCCAGATTTGACACCAAGCGACTACTACTAAGGAATTTCAAACCTTGTAAGACGTTATGATAAGTGCCTCAATATGAATGGTGATTATGTCGAAAAGTAATGTTGTAGTTTTCTAATGTGTATAATAAAAGTTCTGTATCTGCGAGTGTCTGTCATTGATAACCAAAAGGAAGGTTTATTTCCGAATTGCCCTCGTATATGGGAAATAATGATCATAAAAACATTCACAGAATACTTGAGCTCTGATCAGGTTTGATGGTTGCCTATGGGACAATATATTCATGTGAATAAGAGGAGAGAGGCTTGTTTGCTTGCTTATGCTGTAAAATAAACCTTTATAAATAGAGAAACTAATAAATTAGGATTTAGGACTGTATAGAGCTCCAGTTCTCATTCTTACAAGAACTCTAGTCCAATGTTGAAAGACTGAAAATATTTAAGGGACAAGTGCTGTAAAACTCTTACTGTAATACAGATGTTTCCCAAATTCAGTGACTTTCTTCTTCTATCAACCAATAGTTTGTTCCATAACCTTTGTTCCATTAACTTTAAGTATAAATCTGTTTGCCATCTAATTTCTGGTCAAGTTTAACATGCTATTCTACTCACCATATTACCACATGACTCAAATTCTAGGAATTTAAACCTATTTTAAAAATTAACATGTTTCCTCTCTGCTTTCAAGGTTCATTCACCACGATCAAAATGAAACCATCCAAAATTGGCACATGGCTTTTAGAAACCGAAGTTGGTGAATATCAGGAAAGAGGAATGCAGGCTCTCTTTACTGTCATTGATAAAGGTAACCGAGTTTAACCATACTAATTCTACAAGGCACATATCTTCACTACAAGTTTGTGACACACAAAAAGTGGTGAGGATCAATTCTGAGATCCCAGGATTTTTTGTTTGCATGGATAGCATGTAGATTACATCAGTGGCACATTCCCTATTTAACAGGCATTGAAAATATGTTCAGGATTTGAGAGAAGGCATGTGTCCTATTTTAATATCATTACTATATAATCTGCTTGTCTTTGCCTCTTCCTAGCTGGGCATACCTAAGATAAGTACAACAGCATAGCAACCATACCTTTCTCTCCTGTTGGGTTTAATAAATAGTACTCTGCTTAATGCCAGAATTTAGGAAAAGCTAATAAAACACCTCCATGCTGTCTCTTTCTCCCTCTGCAGATTGTAAATTACCAATGGGTCTGGCAAGTGGGATAATACAAGATTCACAAATCAGTGCTTCAGGTCATGTTGGTAGGTTGAATTTTAAAGCTGTCATGTCAAAAATCCTTTTATTTGGAAATCCTATATCTAGAAGTTCATCTACTGTGTTGTGTGGCTCTAATGAACATCCAGTTCATTAAATTATACGTGGGGCATGTTTTCATTTTATTTTTATGGTGCTAAAAATAATTGTCTCATTATTAATAACAAGAGGCCAGGGAAAAGAACATTAATTATTAGTATGTACTGGGCCCTCAATTACCTAGCATACAGTATTCAATATATTTTTTGAAACATTTTCAGATTTTTTTCTTTCTGCTTCTTGGTTCCAGTTCTTTTATAATAGACACTTGATAATCAATAATTTCCAATATTTGTTCTGCATTTTTGATCATGGGCCAGTCATCCTCTTTCAGCCCAACCCATCTCACAGGTTTGTTGTTGTGGGGAAAATAGGAGGAGGAAGGAATGTTAGGTATGTTGGCTGCCTCAAGTTATTTGTAAAAATAATAAAAGTGGGATACAAATAAATCTAAATAAAAATTTTAAAAAAATATTTCCTGTTGTGAAAATAATATTGGGTTTTTTTGCAATTGTTTTAGTAAAAAAATGAAAGTCACCATGGAAAACAACCATATCTGGTTGACATAATTCTGCAAAAATGTCTTTTCCATATTTCTGTACAGGATATTGGGAGCCTAAGCTAGCAAGACTGAATAATGCTGGAAAATATAATGCTTGGAGCATCATAAAGAAGGAAAATGAGCACCCATGGATCCAAGTATGAATTAAGATACATAAGGGGGAAAACCCTAACTAAAATGACTTAAGCTTAATCCATGCATGGGCTGAGGAATCTCAGGCTTCTCTCAGCATTAGAAATAGAAGCTCAAGAGAGCAGGCATCCAAGAATACTAAACTCAGACAAGAAGATTAGTAAAAAGGAATGAGGCTGATTACAGAATTCTGGACATGGCTAGATATCAAATACAAGCCCAGATTATAGTGAAATCAATATTTGTATTCTTGCCGTTTTACTTCCACTTATGTAATGGGCCTGAATTTTCTCTCTTCTGGGCAGGAGGAATGGTTTTCACCTGTTCCTAATGTTAACAGTTGTGGTAACTAATTTTTGACATCTGCTCTTAACTGTATCAGAACTAACTTTCATAGGAACACAGGTAAAAAATATTGTGGTTTAGAAATAAGGGACATGGCCTCTATCTTCCTTACTGGCTAATATCAAGTCAAAAATAGTTCTGTCTTTTGTGGTTCCTCTTCTCTGAAAGAAACAACTATCTGGAAGGTAAGAATTGTCTTCCAACAAATACCAGGATAATTAAATTCCTTTCATTGTTTCTATTTAAATATCTGCAATTTGTTTTTTGAAAAAGATCATTCATAACTTCTTCATTGAGTTCATAATATTAAGCACCAACCACAGCCTTAATTTTTTGTTCCTTCACTCATTTTGATCCAGAGGCTCTCAACAATATTGCGAAGATCACTCACTTGGATTTTTAAACCGATAATGGATATAGATAAAAAGATGGGTGCAAAAAGGCAGAAAAACTAATTTCCATCCATCGCATTCATAAGGTTAGAAAAGACACAAGCATCTAAAAGACACCTTGCATTAGAGTTGAAAATTAAGTTCTTGCTTAATGATTGCCCTACCTAGTGACTTTCTGAGTTACAATGGCAATGAAAAAGTAATTTTACAACTAGTCCTTGCGCTGATGACAATGCAGTGTCCCCAACGTCACGATTGACCTTCAGGTGTTTCTTAAGTGGTGGAGGTTTCTGAGTATCACAGTGTCCTGGAATTATGTGAATGCTTTTTGTGCACTTCACAACTGGCTTCTGACAAATAGAGTCAATAGAGAAGCCGGCAATAAAATTTCAAGTTGTGGTCACACGATGTCTTGCTTAATGGCCAAATTAAATTGATGTCATATGGCCATTGTGATTATGTGATTTTTGCTTAGCAACCATGATGCTTAGCAATGGAGTTTTAGGCCTAATTGTGGTTGCTAAGCGAGGACTATGAGCAGGTGCCACGACATGGTGAATGTAGATAATTTAGGAATATAAAGAACAGAGACTGATATCACTGCTCAAAAGACCAGCTCCTATTTTTTAGTTTTAAATGATTGCAGAAAGAGAAAGACAAAACACCCAGTACGTATATTAACTGATTCAGGTTTAGGCTGTAAGGTATATCATCTCAGTGTTTAAAGAACTGATTTGAACTGATTTGGACTCTTTTCTTACTGTAAAAGTGACACATTCCTCTAATTTTAACCTGATTTTTAGTATTTAGTATTTAAATGCAATTTTAATATGATTTTAGAGATACTAAATTTAGGCTTGGACTTTATGGAATTTAATTCTAGGGAAATTAATTTTTATCCTATTCACTCAGGCATGGAATTAATAAGCCAAGCTAAAAGCAAGTAAATGCTTTTCTGTGTATAGAAACAAGATGCAGTTTTTGAAATGGCTAATCTCTGTTTTGTTCTGTACATGATCCTTTTTTTACAATGAACCTATTGTCACTGATACAATAGTTTATTGCAATACCACAATGTGATTTGGTTGTGGAAATTATCTTGGAATGCACTGATATTCTTGAGATATTAAGAATATTAACATTTTAATATTAAAATGATGCTTAGATTAGGGGAGATTGTGAATTAAATATACAGGATAAGGAATATTTGAAAATTGCTTTCCCACTTGGGAAAGCGGATGAGTTTGAAAGCAAAGTCTTTGATATATACTTAATTTCATTACACTCATCTCTACAGCCCTGACCATAATCAGTTAGTCATTTATTTATTTAGTCTATTGGTCTAGTCTATTTCCTTGTTAGCTGTGCAAATACTTATCAGAGCTATAAAATAATATAAGAGTGTTATATTTTAAATAATACATATATTATTTTGATTTTCTTTGTGAAAGGAAACATGACTGCTACAAAGATATTCAGGTTCTGCATATTATTTCATATACACAATCAGTTTTATATGTGGTTCCTACATTGTGCTAAACTATAATTTGCTAGGTTCATACATGCTCAGTGGTGGGATTCAGCCGGTTCGCACCAGTTTGGCAGAACCGGTAGCTAATTTTTTGTTGCCCAGGCCCAGAATGGACTTCCGGAAGCAGCATCAACATAGAGAACCGGTTGTTCACATATTTGAATCCCACCACTGCACATGCTATATTAAAAATGAGATTACAATGATTTAGCATTTAAAAGAATACAAAATTTGACACACTATGGCTTAGCGTCATACATGAATCAGTTTTCACGTCACTATATGTCAAATCAAGAGCATTCTGGTTGGTCTGCTTTTAGATTGAGAATGATAGTAGTCGTAGACAACAGATGGCAAAGACTACAGGACAGATTAGTATAGAGTCTATAGACCATACTATTTGCCTTATATGCTGTACATTGGCTTAAATTAGAGAGGATGTTCTTCTACCATCAAAGATGAAGTTTGTTTAGTGTTGTAAACTGATAGAGAAGTGATAAACTTCCATGTATGTGAGACAGATTTCTTGAATCAATCCTATATTTCCATCTAGTATAGTACAGAATACCTTTTAACTGAAGAAATGAAACTGGGGTAATATAGATTCATAATTTTTGTTGTTATTGTATAGGTAGACCTACAAAGACAAGTTGTCATCACAGGTGTTCAGACCCAAGGAGCCATGCAACTACTGAAAAGTTTATATACCGTGGAATATTTTGTTACCTACAGCAAAGATGGGCGAAAGTGGATTACTTTTAAAGGAAAACATCTCAAAACACCAATGGTTTGCATGTTTCTTCTATTTGAAATCCTCATTCTTCTTTTCTGCTTGAAAATATGTAGAAGTAATGCTAAGAGTTTTTACCCTTTCAAATTTTAATATATGAAAAAGAATAGTATTAAAATTATATATTCTCTATACATCTCTTAAACTAATACAAACATGTTTTATTTACTATCTTGTCCTTTTTCACTTGTTTTCTTTTTAAGGAAGTAGGTTTCTAAATCCAGATTAATTTTGAATGAGAAACAGAGATGCAAAAACTGGAAAATATTTAATTGGTGGGTGGGAAAGAATGTAAATTGTGGGAAGCTAATTTCTTCTCTTCCTTCTTTTAACTTGTAAATAATAAAAGAAATTATTGAAAGGGAATTGTAGCTGGGAACAACAGATATGATTTAAGGTAGTTTAATATTTTTATGGGCAAATATATAAAGAATGATTGTGGTGACATTAGAGGTGTGTTTAGTGTGGATAAGAAAACCTGGATAAGTATCATTGCTGTTTTAAACACCAAATTATTTGTGGTGAACACTAGGCAGATTACATGCTACAATGAGGAATATGAATCTGAAAATATTATATATATGCATATGAAAGACTGAAATACATTGTGTTTGACAGGGAAAATGGAGAGAACAGTTGTAAGCTATAAACAAACACCAAGAAAATAAAGCAAGTAAATATAGCAGAATTCTTGCAATATGAAACTTTCTGATCCTCAATTCTCACTGAAATAATTCAGTGCTTGTTTTGATGTGCAACCTCACTGAAAACCAATAATTGATTAAAACTGAGTAAGCTCAAATGCATTTTAACTTTCCAGATGCAAATATTTTAAAATATTTTATATTTTTTAAAAATGAGACATAATTTATAGAATTTGGACTTCTTTTTCCTCAGCTTTTTGAGGGTAATTCAGATGGTACCAAAGTAAAAGACAACCACATTGATCCTCCTGTTATTGCCAGATATATTAGGCTGCATCCCACCAAGTTCTACAATAGACCTACTTTCCGCATTGAACTGTTGGGTTGTGAAGTTGAAGGTAAGACATGAAGAGACGTTTGACGCATAGTATCAAATGAGGAGAAACATTGAAAGTGCAAGAGAAATGAGATTTTATACAAGGAATGAATATTGGGGGGGGGGGGAGAGAGATTAAATTACTTGATCAAACTATCTGTAGAAATATAATTCCGAGCCTGCTGGTATTTTTTCCTGAATATGATAGCAATAGAAAAATCTAACAAGGATATGTATTTACAACAGGGTGCTCTATGCCATTGGGAATGGAAAGTGAGGCTATCAAGAATTCAGAGATTACAGCCTCTTCTTATAAGAAGACATGGTGGAGTTCATGGGAACCATCCCTTGCACGACTCAATCTGAAAGGGCGAACAAATGCTTGGCAACCAAAGGTAAAAACAAAAGCTACAAAGTTATCTGATTTTTTTTTCTTGGTTGAATTTTTTTTATTTTACTTTTCCATTAAATTAAATGCTTAAGGTGGTTTCCATCTAATAATTGGTGGTATCAATCAAAGAGAAGAGAGAGCAGAGAGCACAGCTGATATGATTGGTATATTTTGAATGATGCTGAATTGTTATTTACGTAGTAGTTAATATTTCTTTCCACACTTTTATTTCTCCTTAGTGAAGTCACTTCACAAATTATACGGCAGCAGTTTCAGAGTTGTATGTCAATTAATACTGTCTCTCTGATTGATATTCTTGTATAATATAGGAGTCTGCAAATGATTGCTTATTGTATTCATGAAATCATGGAATCATATAATCATAAGGTTGGAAGGGACCTTGGAGATCTTCTAGATCGACCCTCTGCTCAGGGCAGGAGTTCTTATTCTATCCCAGACAAATAGTTGTCCAATCTTTTCTTGAAAACCTCCAGCGATGGGAGGTTTTCTCCGGGAGACTATTTGTTCCATTGACAATTGTTGATTGGGAAAAAAATATATTGCAACAATTAATACATGAAGCATCCTTGAAGAAATTTATGTTCTGAGCATTAAATGTGTTCTATTTTTATAAGAAAGAAAAGTAAAACACATTAATTCTATAGTAGTTAAAGTCCTATATAATTGGAGATCATCTTTGGATTTGTGTTGTTTAAATTTAGGGTAGGTAGGCTTCATGTGTTCTCTTGGATTTTTAATAGTATTTAATTTACATGTTAATGAGTTCAGATTTCCTGTGCATTTCCATATGACTCAATTAGTGCAGGTTGTAGATAATTAGAGTTCAACTGCTAAGAGTGGCATGATAAGGTGAACCTTATTAATCCTTTAGGTAAACAACAAAGATCAGTGGCTACAAATTGATTTGCAACAGCTTACAAAAATAACAAGCATAATAACTCAAGGAGCTACATCAATGTCTACAGAAATGTATGTGAAAACATTTTCCATCCATTATACTGATGGCAATTCAACATGGAAGCCTTATTTGGATGTTTGCACTTCCATGGAAAAGGTACCAATTACTTATCTTACTGATGGATTTGATTACCTAAATTATACCTTCCAACCGTATTATTTTATTACCATATGTATGATACTATGTTGGGAATATATAAGGCTGAAAAATCTTCATTTCTCTTTTCATAGATTTTAATCTAATCTTTGGGAATTAGTGACTCTGTACTATCTCATTTGGTTTTGTTACAGTTCATACAGTTTGCCATAGTACATTGTTAAATTGCTGAACAATGATTGGTAATTAGGTGGGCATCAGAGGTCGCTTTATTAATTCAGAGGAAACCAAAGGGTACAGATGGAGCAGCAGTTGATAATAATGGGCCAGATTAGCAGATCATTTTGCCGATTAGTTCCCTGAAAAGATCACTGCTCAAAAACCAGAATAATAATTGAGTCTTATTACAAGTGAATTATAGTTCATGTCTCCTGTGGGACATAGCCCTAGTATTCTTACCGTAAAAACTACAAGCCAATGCTGGAATGCTTCATAAAGGGTAGTTCCTAAACATTCTCAGAATCAGTTTGGTTTCTCTTGCTTTTCAGGCATGGCTAAATACTACCATGAGTTTTTTTTAACCTCATATTTTTCCAGTAAAGGAGAAAATTATGGCAATGTACATCAACCCAGAAATCTAACAAAACCTTTCCCTTCCCTAAAGGGCCTGGAAAGACTGTAATCACCATGTCCCCTATTTTTCCCTATGGCTGAAATTTTCCTGGAATTCCAGCAAATTAAAAGCACTTGGAGTGTGCCATCAGTCAGGACAATACATGCATCCCAATTTGAATGAGTTTGACAAAGCACATTGGTAGTCAATAATAGCATTGATTTCAAATAATGAAACAATAGTTGAAATCATAAGGCAACTTGATAGGTTTATCTAAATTTTGCAAGCCCACAAATTGAGATGAATTGAGACAGAAAATCATTTTCCTGGTGATATTCTGTGGGAATTTTGAGGATTTATATTTGAAATGTTCATTCATTTGCATATGATGCTAATTCATTCTTTTGTTTTATATTAAGGTGTTCACAGGAAATATTAACAGTAATGGACAAATCAAACACTTTTTCAAACCACCTATATTGTCCAGGTTCATTCGTATCATCCCAAAAACATGGAATCAATATATTGCACTCCGGATAGAACTGTTTGGTTGTGATGTCTTTTAAGGCTTGGGCAGAAGATTATCAAATCAAGCAACTTCAATGTTTCAGGTTTTCTTATTACTAACTCTATTTTTAAAAGGAAACAAAACAAAAGCATAATAAAACAGTATTAGCATAATAAAGCTATCCTTTTGAAAAGATTTTCAGCCACAGCTTTCAAATAGCTTTGAAAATATGAATCAAAATAACACAACTGAAGTGACTTTACAATGAATAATTCTACTGCCACTTTAATCCTGAATGTACATCCTAACACAATAAAATCTTATTTTTTTGCCAGTTTCATGTTCCTTGTGTCTTCCTGTTCTCAAATAGAAAACATTTCATTTCAACTTTTTTGTTGCACTTTCTTCTGAGGGCATATAATGAAAATATTACATTAATTAAATTTCAGCGATTAAGAGCCTCTAGCTCAACTTGGCTGTTCTAGAAAGTTAAACCAGGTTGGCCTTGGTTAGTATATAGATGATCATCTGAAACATCTATGCCAATGAGATGGATTGGGAAATTGAAGGCAATGGTATTTAATAGTCCACTTAATGTTGCTAGGAAAAATATGTGTGTCATCAGAAGTTGAAACTGAAAAATATGGATGTAGCTATGTAAATCATCAGGAGCTGAAAGGCAACTTTTAATGAAGACAGACAACAGTAACTGTTAGATCAGAGGTATAAATGCTGATATCAATGGTGCTTTTCAACAGTCTCTATGAATAATCTTAAGTCTGGAGAATGAGTCAAAGTGACTAATATAATCAATTAAAATGATTTATTTCAATTATCTAATATCTACCAAAAAACCCCCAATTCCAATGAATCAAGGATAAACATATCCAAACCCAATATATATAATATATACCCAATAATTCCTCAACAAACATATCTGGTTATTTTTGCAAATTTCCATATTTTAACATTTCTCCAGTTTCTGCAAAGTTTATGACTTTTTAACATTCTCACAATATTTATTACCTTTTCATCATTTTTTCTTGAGCACTAATTCCAAACTTTCACCTCTATTTCAATAGAGATATATTTAGTACTCCTTTCAGCATTCCTTTAGTTTCTTTACAAATAATTTCATTATATTTATTGTCATCTCCATTCACATTCTATCATATATTTTAGCCCTTTCATTCATGCACAACTGGAAGCTTCTGCTGCTTTCATGAAAGTAGTAGTTGGAGCCAGTTTAGTGTAATGGTTAAGGTGCTGGCCTAGAAACCAGGAGACTGAGTTCCAGTCCCACCTCAGGGATGAAAGCCAGCTGGGTGACTTTGAGTCTCTCTCAATCCAACCAACATCACAGAGTTGTTGTCATGGAGAAAATATAAGAATTATGTATGTTTGCCTCCTTGAGTTACTTATAAAGTAATAAAGGCAGCATAAAAATCTAATAAATAAAGTGATGTTATAATGAATATAAAAGGGAGTGAGGCCTGTGTTGTGATGAGGCAGTATTTCATTACTGACTCATTTGACCACACCTGTTATGCTGTTGCTTTCTTTATAATCCTACACCTTAACTTCCATACATATATTCACCAACTATATCCTGAAATCAGACCACCTCCATTCAGATCTATTACAACTTTTCCTTTTCCTTTAGTTTCACAGACACATACCATATCTATCTACTGTATGTTTAAAAAGTTCATTGATTGATTCATCATTCATTCATTCACTCATGATCTGTAAAATTTATTCCTCTTACATTCCAAGTTAAGGTCCTCCATACATTATCTCACCAGACTGCCTTGCTTTTCCCCTGGGAAAGTCAGATTTAGACTTAAGCGTTTGATCTCACACACTTCCTATCACCTATGGAGTACAGACTGACATATCTGAACTGATCCCACCGTGGCTTCCTTCCTTTCAATCGTTGATTCCATCTATCTGCCCAATACCAGACTTGTACTTGTGAGAACAGGAGAAGAAAGCATGGCAGAGAACTAAAGACTGCAGAAAGCTAGAAGTAATCGCAATAAACGCTCCTAAAACAGCGGTTGAGCACGTTTTTAGATACTGGTTTGGTTGTCCAACTGGTAATAACCCCCACTCCCCCGTGATATATTCCCTGCCCAGGAAACATTCTTCTCTACTAGTTCCACTGATGCCAGAACCCTAAATGCAATCCTCCTAAAGCAACGGGCCATACAGCTTCGCCTGCGAAAGTACTCCAGTTTTTCCGCAAAACGTGCCAGTTAAAATGAAAAAAGGCACAAAGAGAGAAGCCGACAACCTATCAAAATAAAGCCAATGGCGGTGTGGCCTGAATCTAGCAATCCAATTGGTCGCTCTACAATCAATTAGTAACCTCTCCGCCCCATTGACTTGTACTTACTTCTTTCCCTTCCACCCAATCGCGGATGCAAACGAAAGCGAGGAGGCGAGACTGTTTACTGCGCAGGACCAAGGTGCCTTTGGCCGGGTGGGTTGCCGGTCGGATTTTTGGCTGTTCAGCGACGAGGCGATTGCCGTTCGGAAGTTGCCGCTGAAAGCGGGACTTTGAGTCGCCCTGTTGTGGGGCTCGTCAGATGGAAACGCCGGGTATCTTGGACGGACTCCAGTCCCGGTGGTTCCCTGGCCGCGCGAGGCGGGCCCCGCAGCGTTTTGGTTGGGTATTTCCTACGACTGTGCTGTGTGGCTACGGTTTCTTTGCCAACTTGCGACCGTCGGAACCTTTTCTCACACCTTATTTGTTGGGACCGGACAAGAATCTCACCGAGACCCAGGTGAGATCTCTTCTCTAATTCTAATTTTAAAGTGCTTTTTCAAAAGGCAACTGGACTTTGTTTTTCCTTGAGGACATCTCTTTTTTCATCCAAGAAGCTTCTTCCGCTCTGATTGAATGGCGGAGGATGGAAGAATGGAGGGCACAGATAAACCTTCACATGGCCTCATCGACTCTCAGAAAGAATGCTAATGAGCGTGTTGAAGGAAAAGGGTTCGACACAGGGTTCAATCCAAGCCGGAATAAACAACATGGCAACTGCTTTAGAAAGAAGGTTGCAGTTTATTGAAGAAGAGAGCCAGACAGAAAGATGGCTCTGGAAGAAAAGAGAGACCAGCACATGTAGTGAGTGGGTTTTTATACCCTCTGGGGCTCTTGAGGTTGTTTCCTGTTCCTGTTTGAGGCGTTGTATTTCCTGTGTCATGTACTTTGACCTGAGTCTGAGTGTGCTCCTTTGGCATCTGTGGGTTAATCCTATTATGTCCTGCCTTAGAGTTAGGTGTCTTCCTAAGCTTCTAGCTGGAGGGCTACAACCTTCCTGAATGGATTATTACATCTGCATTTCTACAGAGCCGGTTTCTGCTTGGGGGAGAGAGACTTGGGGCTATTAAGAAAACTGGGCATGCTTTTCTGCCTCTTTAAGATCCTTTGAGGAAATATAATATTCTGCCCTTTTAATATTTCCTCCTTTGGGGGGACTGACTTCCCACAAGTGGGTGACTGTAATATAAATCCTTCCATCTTCCACCATTCAATCAGAACTGAAGAAGCTTATTGGATGAAAAGCACAACATTCTCAAGGAAAAAGATAGTCTAGTTGTCTTTTGAAAAAGCACTTTTTGGGACAATCACAACCTGGATGACTGAGAATCTCCATAGACACTTCTGTAATTGGGTTTTCCGGATTTCTTATTCTGTAGGAATAGATTTGTTACTTGTGGTTTTGACATTCCTTTATAGGAAAAGTGGTCTACAACATATAGAGGGAACCTTTATCGAATGTTTATTTTAAGTTTGGCAGTTGTGTAGCCAACAATTTATGGTTTAAAGATTCATGCTCATCTTTTGGGGTTGAGTGAAGTGCTTCAACTTGTAAAATCAGAATTGCCTGCTATGTGAAATCGTGGGAAAGAGGAAAATAGCATAATGGGCTGGAGAGGAATGTGGCACAGGATAAATAGCAACAATTATATCTGGGATCTTTGTCTATAGAGCTCTGTCCTCTGACTGGAAGAGGCAGAGTTATCCTTTTCCAATCAGCTTCAATTTTAATGATCAAGTAGTACCATAACCTCTCAACTGTAATTTAAATTAATTTAGATTGAATGTAAGTTTTATTCAGTTCTGATGTCTTGGCCCTGGCTCCACCTATTTTTTTGGAAAACACTTCCATCATGGCCTACTTGGCTTTAGCCACAAAGAAATTACTTCTGATTTTCTTTTCACCAATTATAAAGATAAGTTTAAATTGACCTCTTACTCTGAGGTTCCAACATTACTGACATTTTTTCTAATCATCCAACCACCATATATCATAATTTCATTTTTTTCTGTCACACACAAAAAGTCAAAAAGGGGTTTCCAATCAGCATTAAAATTAATCAGTGTCTTTTCTCTAATCAGAGCTGGCAATTTTGCCATCTGAGCACATTTTATCATCTTCACAATCCATTCTTCCATTGTGGATATTGTCAAATATTTCCACTACAGTGCATATAAACGTCTGGCTGCTGTTATTTATATATAAAAATAAAGTTTAGTGAGGTTTTTCCCCCCATGCTTTTGTCTATCAGAACATACTTTTGTCAAAAGAAACACCTCTGGCTTCAGTTATATATTAATGTTTAAAATGTTTACGAATTACTAATATATATTTTAGTTTTCCATGTGTCCATCAAATATGATTAAAAAGTCTTATTCACATTTCCATCATAAATTTGAAATTTCTTCATACATTTTGGACAACTATTCTAGTCACAAATACCAATGATATATCATTTTATAAAAGTTGTATTTAAGATGTGTGAATTTCAGTCCTTTCATTCACCTACTCTCCCATTGTACCATTTGTATATTGTATATTATAACCAACATTTCTACTCTGTTTTGTCATACATTCTTTCACTTATTTTTTTCATTTCAAATTTTAATAAAAGTTTATATATGTTACCAATTATATGTTCATCATTTATATGTAATTCTGTTTTAAATTTATTCTTAATTCAAAACCAATATATATATAATGAGAATTTTCCATTTTATAAAAATAATATCCTTTTTTTGTAGGTCTTCAATGAAATTTATCCAGTATGGACATACTCTTATTTAGTGCTGCTGTTCCCAGTCTTCTTGGCCACAGATTATCTCAGATACAAGCCTGTCATCCTTCTGCAAGGACTAAGCCTTATAGTAACATGGTTTATGCTTCTGTACTCCCAAGGAATTCTAGCTGTTCAGTTCCTGGAATTCTTTTATGGATTAGTGACTGCAACAGAAATTGCTTATTACTCTTACATTTATAGTGTTGTGGACTTGAACTTGTACCAGAAAGTCACAAGCTATTGTCGAAGTGCTGCCCTTGTGGGCTATACTGTGGGCTCTGTCTGTGGACAAGTACTAGTATCTGTTGTAGGCTGGTCCTTGTTCAGTTTGAATGTGGTGTCACTTACTTCTGTATCTGTTGCCTTTGCAATAGCTTGGTCTCTGCCTATGCCACAGAAAAGCTTTTTTTTCCACCATCACTCAAGCCTCCAGGTCAGTAAAATGAAGGTTCTAAATTATAAAAATGGAACAATTATCCAACATGATCCTGCCTTAAAGAAAGTTCCTGGGTTGGAAGATGTGGAATTGAAGATTCCATTAAATATAGAAGAGTGTCCTGCAGAGGAGCAGGTAAGTACTACTGCTTTAGCATTGAGGGGTATGTAGAAAATACAGTCTGCTATTGAGCACTTGTTTTCAATTTGATTAATTGGATCAATAGCCTGTTCTCCTTTGATGCTTCTGTTTGATCATTTCAAATTCTGATGATATTTTAATCATAGTTGTGTTGGTGAGATCCTATTGCTTGCCAAAATAAGGACATTTCAGAATATAGACAAACCAAATATGCCAATATGCACAAATTATCTATTTGGGGGGGAAAGGCAATTTTTGAACAAAAAAAAGTGATCCATTTACCTTGGAAGACAGGTTCCTAGCAATATAATAATAGATTCTTCCAAGAATGAGTTAAGAAAGCTATGGCTAGTCTTAACCCAGTGCAATCTAGACATCATTTAATGAAAATCTAAACATAATGTTAAGGATTAATTGGGTTGGAAAAAGGGTCATATTGCCACTTACATAAGCTTAGCTGGCATGGTTAGAACAGAGGTAGAAAGGCTTTTCATTTTCCTACTCTACTCTAACCACATTACACATAGTCCTTGGGTTAGAATAGCTGTTGGGACCAGAATTTTTGTCACTAAACAATGCAGCCATAAAGCATAAAGCATGGTGTCCTGTGACCATGCCACTTAGCAATGGCAGTTTGAGGATCTCACAGATCATTAAGCAAGGACCTCATGTGATTGTGGCTTCCAACTTCTTTCTGGCTTCCCCACTGACTGCTTGTGGGAAGCTAGCAGGGAAGATCACAAATTGCAGTCACATGAGCAGGTTGCCAAGTGTCTGGATTATGATCATATGACACCATAGGGCTGCTGCAATAGCCAGAACTTCAAGGACTGGTCATAAGTACCACTTATTCAGCATCACAAGTCCAAATGGTCACTGACTGAATGGTTGTTCAATGAAGACCACTGTACTGAAAGACTTTGTGAAAAATGCTCTACAAAAATGCTCGCTTTGCTCTACACAATACCGAGTGTGAAAAGAACATTTGAATTTTTTATGTTGATTGTAATCATGGCGATCCTTTGAGAGAGCCTGTGGTTGTTTTTCATTTATGGAAAGTAATTAAGATACTGAAAAGTACCATTCACATAGCAACAAGGTCATTAATGTGGGAGAGATCAGTGATATGAATACCAAACTTTGTTGTTCAAAACTATCATATTTAGAGTGCCACTAACTTTCTTATCCAACTATATTGTAAATGTTTGCCCACACCGAGCTGAAACAAAGGTATTATTTGCACATGTTAAGTAGTCAAAGCTAAAATTGATGGCCTATTACTTCTGCATCAGTTGGTGATAGTTTTCTTGTTCACCATTTCCATTATTATCAAGCATAGCTTAGCTGTCACATGTTATTCAGACTTTTTATGGAATTATTCAACAGATTATTAAACCTGTCCATTTGTTTGATTTATTTTTTAAGGTGGTAAAAAGAAAGATAGCTTTTGTAGAACCACACAAAATAATGTTTGAACTTGTTTGGATTTTTACGAAATGAAGGTAGTGAGTTGTACTGTATGCTTCTGAATTGGGAGCCTGTCTGATGCTGAAAGAAAAAAAATATCTTTATGCATGGAGTGAATACCAACTTCAGAACATATCCTCCAGTGTAACATCAAATGATTGCATAAATGTTACTGTACTCATAGTTTAATTTAGTAAAAAGGTCCCAGACAATGGAAAGACATATAGGAAGAGGGAAGCAACGTATCAGTCCCTTTTACAATTTAAAACCTGTGCAGGATTATTGTTGGCAGAATTGGTAATACTAGATCTTCCCACATTCACTGGAATACAAAGCTATATTAAGTGTTACTTCCTATTATTTCATTCAGTAATAGAAATAAGCAAAAAAGAGGAGTTAATAGCATACTTCAGTAAGCAGAACTATGGCCAGAGGGTGATTTGCTCTGTGGACAAGCATTCACAAATGAAAAGTATTCATGTTTGCCACATAGGAATGATCATTGTCCTCAAGTAGAAATAGGGAACTATACAAAGCCCCAGCACTTTCTCTGTACTTAAGGAGAAATGAGAACACTCTGTGCCATTTGTTATGATTTCTCCTGAAATATATGAATAATATTCTTAGAGTTTATCTGGATCTGTACTATTCCAGTTGTACCATGATAGAGATAAAAGACAATTCTGGTATATTTTATTTTGAATTTTTTAATTTAATTATACAGGAGCAAAAGGCGAACATCGTGAAGGTAATCAAAGAACTCTGGCAGGACTTCTTACAGTGTTACTCTTCCTGGCCTCTGCTGTGCTGGTCTGTATGGTGGGCCCTGTCAACATGTGGCTATTTCCAAGTCATCAATTATGCTCAAGGCATGTGGGAAATTGTGCTGCCTTCTCAGACCTCTGAGATCTATAATGGTGCTGTGGAAGCAGTTTCCACATTGTTGGGTAAGCTGTTTCTTAACTTGGCTTTCTTCTGATCAATGAAGCATATTAATTGCATTTTGGAATTGTCAGAACTAATATTTACTAATTTGTATAAAGAGCATTTTGTCTAAGAGCACTCTACTACATTGCTGTTAACTGAATTCACGTGATATTGTTTTATTAGCAATTTAGTCATAATAGTTTTGAACTATTATATGGAGATGATAGTATTTATAGAGCCTTCTGGAGAAGATATCCACCTATATATACTTAAAGCAGTTTGGTCATATTCATGTATATACATTTTCAATGTAATGGCTACTGAAACAGTATAGTTATGGCTAAACAATATTATGCAATATTTTGAGTAACAATTTCACCAGCTAGATTAGGAACTATCTTACATAAACCAAATCCACCTGCATTATTCTCACTTCTGATGCCCATCATCATAAACTGTTTTGGATTCTGACTTGTTATAAATAGTAAATTGCTTTAGAAAACAAGTATAAAGCAGAAGTTGCATTTCAACTCCACACTGAAATTACATACAGGTAGTCCTTGATGTTCAGAGTAAAGACAGCCCCCCCAAATTTACTTACAACCTGATTTTGAAGTTCTGATGTCGCCCTCCCCCATCCTGTGACAATATTTTGGGGACTCAGCAAACAGCCATTTGCAGCACCTCATGGTCATATAATCATGATTTACAATGGTTTTGCAGCATTTACTTCCTGTAGTGAACAATAGGCTTGCTTAACAGCTGATGTATTTACTTAATGACCACCACAAAAATCATAAAATTGGGTTCAAGCACAATGTATGACTATAATTGCAAGTTCAATTGGCCATAACCCAAGGACTACCTGTAATTGACTCACCCCCAAATTGCAACAAATCCTAGTTTCCTTCTTTCTGCTAATGTAAACTTAAGTAGCAAATGCTTAGCAAAGCTATTACTGACTTTATTTTCTGATTTTGATCTCTAGAAGATTCCCTTGAAAAGTATTCAAAATATATAGTATACTGGACATAATTATTCTTGCATTCTAACTTGTTTGAATTTTACATTTATAGGTGCTGTGGCTGTATTTGCTGTGGGACACATAAAAATATCTTTTCATACTTGGGGTGAAATAATCTTAGCTATGTTCTCCTTCTTCATTGCTGCAGCTGTGTATATCATGGACACTATTCATAACATTTGGGTGTGCTATGTCTCCTACATGGCATTTCGAATTGTCTATATGCTACTCATTACAATTGCAACGTAAGTACTCGCTTCCATATTTTACCAGTTTATAAATTTCAGATCTTGCCATTGCTCATTCATCATACACATATGATGAGGCTACAAATCCCAGAAATTCTAAATAATCTAATGAGAGTGCTGTCTCAGTACATATGGAATGTACCATGTTGAGGGATGTTATCATATAGATTTCTGAATAGATTCACTGTGTTTTTCTGAAAACTTCAGTTCTGCCACAATAAAGCTATAAAATAGCCAAATAGCTAGAATAGGTTTGAATTGTGTTTTCAACCTGGTGAATTATAACATAACAATCAGTGAATTTGTTTAGTTAAAGTGGGGCTGTAAGTTGGGAATGTAAGGAAATGTATATCTTATAAATTTGTTGTAAATGTGCTGCCTGTGAGAACCACATTTCTGGAACCTAAGCAGATGTTGGACTGGTACACTAAACTTACATGGGAGCAGATGAGGAACTTTTTTAAATGTCAAGATAAATATGGGGAGTGCTGCATATCTGAAGGCTGAAACTGAATATCACTTTGTGAAAAAGAAATGATTTGTGGTTATATATAGTACTTTTTTATAATCTAAAAGTTATTGGTTGATTTGTGATAGACCCAACTGACCTTCTGATCCTCAGACTTCCAGAGAAGACCTTTCTTCATTCCAGAAAGGCATTTAATACTATAATGATTGCTGCATTGCTTGACTTTATTCTCATCCACAGCTATTTGGTTCTTTTGAGCTCTGTTCAGGTTTAACTGAACCTTCCTCCTACTCCATTACACATCCTAACTCTTTTCTTCCAGTATGTATAACTTTTATATAATTTTAAAAGCCATTGTTTCCTTTAAGTTTGTGGCTTTTAATATTCCTGTACCTCATCAGTTCTCCCCAGATTGAATTTCTGCTGTGGTTATTATTCTCTTTATAGCTTCTATCTAGAGGACACTAAATTACTGAAAGAAGTTCAGTTGCTTTGAATTTCCCTTTGATAGTAGGAAGAGAAATGTTATTTTAGTTTGTGGATTAATGAATTAAGTTCATATATAACAGAACAGGGACAGTCAATGCCGCTTGTGGCAACCTATCTTACTCCCCAAACTTGATCTACTTGTCTTAAAAATGCTCTATGTACAGTAGGAAGAAATAGGAGTGTTTTCTTTTTTTGTATAAAGCAGAAAAATGTGCTCCTTAAATCCTCTTTCACTTCCCCTGTGTCTACAGCCCGGGGAAATAGGGTACAGCTTCAGTACAAGGAATGGTGCTTTGAGGAAGGGGCTATCCGTTTTCTAAACCCCAATACCTTATATCAGCTGAGCCTTCTGGGAATAGAATAGTGATAGGGAGTTTCCCACTCCTGGCCTTTGAAAAGGACAACTTAAATATAGTTTTGTATAGTTGATCCTCAATATTCACAGGTTCTGTATTTGTAAATTTGCCTACTTTAAAATAAAATGAAAACATGTGAGTTTGAAAACTCTTTTTCCTGTGGATTACTTTGCCATAGTCCGTCTTATCTTTTTCCTTTTTCTCAATTTGGGATTTGATATCCTTCAAAACCCTTGGATAGAAAGTTATTTTTTTTACAGAGATAAGGCATAAGAGGAAATAAAACAGCAGTCTCCTACCTCATATGTTCTCTTTGAGGTTCAGAAAGATCTGTGTGTGAAATGAACGGAACTCACAATAAAAAATTTATGTAACCAATATAGTTACATTTTGATGATCACCAGCAGGTGATAAATGAAATGTGCTGTTTCTTTAAATTCATCTTTCTTTTCTTTTTGTGAAGGTTCCAGATTGCTACAAATCTAAGTGTTGAACGCTATGCCCTTGTATTTGGGGTTAATACTTTTATTGCACTGGCATTGCAGACAGTACTCACATTGATAGTTGTTGATGCAAAAGGTCTTGGCCTTGACATAGTTACACAGGTAAGATTCATTAATTTTGATTGGGTGGGAAGAGAATAGACAGCTTTCCATAACCTGTTACCTTGCAGAGGAGTTAGATTTCAACTCTCATAAGCTCCAGGCAGCAAATATTCTCCAGTATCCACATAAAAGCATTTAAAAAGGCTATCTTCAAGTATATTGAAGATGTGAGAGGCCTGATAAGTTGCTTTTGGAGGGTAAAAAGCACATTGCCCCCTATATATTGGGAAATATTTTTTTTACATTCTTAATACAGATCAGACTTTCTATTTTTAAACATATTGAACTGCCAGGATGTTCAACAGATGCAATAATGCCAATTATAATTTATGTTTAGTTTAAAATTGAATTGCCACTTGGCTTTGACTTCCTTTTTAACATTCCTGGAAATACACTAATAAAATATAGAGGAGGTAAACAGAATACAATCTAATTTGCTTTCTATCATCACAAATTGTGACCCATGTAGCTCATGTCTATACATGGGAAGGAACAGATTTCAGCTCAGCCCTGACAAGACTGAGTGGCTATGGCTGTTTGGGCATCCAAGGTTAGCGACATTTTCTGCACTTTCCCATTTGAGACTGGTGCACAACTTGGGAGTCTTCTTTGAGTTACAGCTACTGTTTAAGTGGCAGCTAAGACCAGGAGGTCCTTTGCATATTGTGCAGCAGTTTGCCCATTACTTGACCAGGAGTCCTTTCAGACAGGTATGCCCTAATCACCTCATGATTGGACTATTGCAATGCCTCTATATGGACTGCCCTTGAAGATCATCAGAAGCTATAGCTGGTCTAAAATGTATTGGTATCAGCAATAACAGGTGTTAATATATGCCCAGTTGTCATTGCTGCTACATGAGCTGCATTGGCTGCCATTTAGCTTCTAGGTGCAACTCAAAGTACTGTCATCACCTATACAGTCCTTCATAACATAGGGTCTGGTTATCTGCTGGATTAACTATCTCCAATAATTTCTGTCCACTTGGAATGGGTACATTCCAGAGTAAATGTTACGATCTTGTGGGAGTGAGGAGGCGTGTCTTTTGCTGTCACATCCCCTATCCTCTGGAATAGCATTCCTTCAGACATATGTAAGGCACCCCTTCTCTTAGAATTCTGGAAGCATTTATGACCTGGCTGTATTCCCAGATTTGAGGTTAGCAAAG
The DNA here is from genome assembly GCA_023970755.1 of Azemiops feae. NCBI lineage: Eukaryota > Metazoa > Chordata > Lepidosauria > Squamata > Viperidae > Azemiops > Azemiops feae. The sequence goes on from JALGBA010000099.1 coordinate 574,258, forward strand.
CCCCTAACAGTACTAATATTTTTTCCTCTGGGCTGCTATGCAATTTTTAATTGTTTTGGGATGTTGTAAGCTGCCCAGAGTCTTCTGGAATGGAATGGCTATAATAAATCTAATAATTGATAATCCTTGAGACAGAAGATCTAAAAGGTGCTTTCCCAGGTGTGTTTAAAATATCCACAGCAAATTAAGTTATTTTGAATCTGTCTCATGATTGTACCTCCTATGAGAGAAATCAGTGAACATTAACTTCTGCTTTTACTAAACCTTCTTTTGTTTTTTGTAGTTCATGATCTATGCTGGTTATTTTGCTGCCACAGCAGTATTGTTCCTGATAAGTGGCACATACAGTATTATCAAGAATTTCTGGACAAAGGAAAGGAGAAGAAATGATGCTGTTGCAGATGACACTTAAAATACAAAGTATGAGCTAATTTGATATCTGGTGGGCAAACCTATTTTTAAATATAATGGTTCATATTTATGCAACTATTGTTACTTTAAAACCACTATCTGTATTGTATTTGACTCTATTTGTACTATATTAGTAGCATATGTTCAGAGTAGAATACATTTATCTTATATAAGTAAGAATGCTGGATTTAACAACATAGCGTCAACGTGCCTTTTGTGGACCAAGTCTATATGGGGAGAATTTTTTTCTGTTTTTTTCTTTAGCCAGACCATAAAATTGTAAATGGAAAGTGATGATTTTGTTAAAACATAGCCTAGCTATGCTTTCAGTGTTCTTTATATGTTGACTTCTAGAAGCCTAGAACTATGAAGCACTGTGATAGAACTGCAATCAGCAGCATCCTTTCAAACAAATTGGCCATGGCAGGATGCTGCTCAGGTTTAGTAGTTGCACATTCTGCTAGACCTTTCTATATATGCAATCAAAATATTTTTCACTCTAGAATGATTTTGGTAAATTTAAAGATTTTAGTTTTCTTTTGCTGCCTTCCCTGATTTGCTGACTTCATGAAGTGTCAACTGTATATCTTAATTCATTGATACTATACGGCAATGATAAAACAGAAGCAGAAAACCTCCTGGGATTGAAAAATAGGTTGTCATTTGGATAATTTTATTGGTCATATTAGGCTTTTCAGCTTCTCCAAAGAAACTCTTAAATTTATGTATTTACGCTGTTGTTAGTAGACTTTCACAATGTCTAAGTAAAAGAAATGGCAGCTATATCATTCTGCATTATCTGTTCAAGTAATATAAATTATCTTGATTGCTGTTTCTGCCAGTAATAATTGTATTTTTTTTAAGTGTGGAACAAATGGATACAACAATACCAGATAGGACATCATTACTTTGATTGTTTTTGGTGTTTTCTAATAAATCCATAATTTGGATTTATTAAAATCCTCTGGGGTGATTTCTGGAGCCTTCTGGAGTTACCCAAGTAGACTAGATATTTTATAATCAGTAAGAAACTGCAGAAGAACACCGGCAGTTCTATTTATCCTTTAAATTTAGAAAGATTTCATATATATTTTTTGGTTTTTTATGTTGAGTTACCTGTTTTTTTATTCCCTTCTTGCCCAGTTACATTGTTTAATTTCATGTGAACGGATAGCAAATCATAAAATTGAATAAATCCATAAACAGCAGTATTTACTTTAGGAGTAATTGGAGCAAATGCTAAAAATACTAACCCTGGCCACATGATGAAAAAGCTGCATGTGAAAAGTTACACCTTTTTCATCAGTGATCGGTGTATACTTACCTAGGAAATTATTCAGAAACTGTTTGGAGTTACGATAGCACTGAGCAAATGGTGTTTATTACAAGTTCTCAAAGTTCTGGCCACCCCAGCACCTCATAATTGTGTTTGCACTTAGTATAGTTGCAGCATCCCACATTCATGTGATCACTATTTGTAGCTTTCCTTGATGCCTTCCCACAACAAAGTTAATGAGCAGGGAAGGTTGCAAGATGCTTTTATAAATTGCTCACCCTCCTACAGCTTTTTTTCTGCATACCCTCCTTTATCTGACAGCAGCCACTCAATCCTACCACTCTTACACACTGCTCAGCAGCCACCCCTGGTCCCTCTATGCTCATGTAGCATCGACTTACCTGGCTTGCTTGAGAGCTGCCTGGCACTTGCAATTTCCTGCTGGCTTCCCTGTGGACTTTGCTTATTGGAAGCTGATAGGAAATCATGAGGAAATCTTTGCTTAACAATCCACAATCCTCATTTAATTACAGCAACACGTCAGGGTTGCTGTTGTTAAGTGATGTGGTCATATAATGTTGCACTTTATAACTGGCTTGCTTAGCAAGGGAAATTCTGGTCCCAATTACCATCATTAAGCAAGGACTACCTGTATTTATAATTGTATCTCGTGAATGATTTTCAGTAAGGAAGTGTTTTCCTACCAAATAATTTTAATATGTGTGAAGAGGTCCATATTTATAAACCTGTTTAAAGTGGGACTGTTCAGGTGGCAGCAACTAATTGACCTAGACTGATCTTAAAAAGCTGGTCCAGTATTGGATAGGAGATAGTGAAAAATCCTCAACTGTAGCCTAGGCTGGGAATCTGAAAATATCCCAAAAGGCAGCAACAAGGTACTGTATTTCTACATTATTGCTAAAAAATTCAAGGACTTGTCTATGGAATCAGAAGTTGAGCTCAGTTCAATGGAGTCTTTTATCTTTTTTTTCTGCCAAACTTGTAATATTTTCTCATCCAATGCTATTTTTGCCTTATTGGATTTTATTGTAATACTTGGGAGTATTACAGTTCCCAAAGTATGAGTATAAAAACTGGCAAACTGAAAAATTCAGAAGAACGCTAATTACCCATTCTTGGTTAAAGCCACAATGTCACACAACACTCATTGTTATGATACTGCATTGTAATATTTTTTTTGTGACAATTTCTACTTTGGAAGTTAATCTTATGAAAACGTCCAAGAAACTTTAAGTGATATTTTAGTGTAGCAAGTTTTGTTGGCATCTAGAGAGCATCTTGACTCACAAAGAGAACATCTTCCCTTCAACTATTCATATAACCAACATACATAATTTTAATTATAATTTAAAATATAATTAAAATTATATGTACTTCAGCCCTTCATGTTTCTCTTGACAAGTGAAGGTTGATATAGTAACTGTGAAACCTCATTTACAGTGGGGCAAAAAAGTATTTAGTCAGCCACCAATTGTGCAAGTTCTCCCACTTAAAAAGATGAGAGAGGCCTGTAATTGTCATCATAGGTAGACCTCAACTATGAGACACAAAATGAGAAAACAAATCCAGACAATCACATTGTCTGATTTGGAAAGAATTTATTTGCAAATTATGATGGAAAATAAGTATTTGGTCAATATCAAACGTTCATCTCAATACTTTGTTATATATCCTTTGTTGGCAATGACAGAGGTCAAACGTTTTCTGTAAGTCTTCACAAGGTTGGCACACACTGTTGCTGGTATGTTGGCCCATTCCTCCATGCACATCTCCTCTAGAGCAGTGATGTTTTGGGGCTGTCGCTGGGCAACACGGACTTTCAACTCCCTCCAAAGGTTTTCTATGGGGTTGAGATCTGGAGACTGGCTAGGCCACTCCAGGACCTTGAAATGCTTCTTACGAAGCCACTCCTTCGTTGCCCGGGCGGTGTGTTTGGGATCATTGTCATACTGAAAGACCCAGCCACGTTTCATCTTCAATGCCCTTGCTGATGGAAGGAGGTTTGCACTCAAAATCTCACGATACATGGCCCCATTCATTCTTTCCTGTACACGGATCAGTTGTCCTGGTCCCTTTGCAGAGAAACAACCCCAAAGCATGATGTTGCCACCCCCATGCTTCACAGTAGGTATGGTGTTCTTTGGATGCAACTCAGCATTCTCTCGCCTCCAAACACGACGAGTTGTGTTTCTACCAAACAGTTCTACTTTGGTTTCATCTGACCATATGACATTCTCCCAATCCTCTAGTGGATCATCCAAATGCTCTCTAGCAAACTTCAGACGGGCCCGGACATGTACTGGCTTAAGTAGGGGGACACATCTGGCACTGCAGGATCTGAGTCCCTGGCGGCGTAGTGTGTTACTGATGGTAGCCTTTGTTACGTTGGTCCCAGCTCTCTGCAGGTCATTCACTAGGTCCCCCCGTGTGGTTCTGGGATTTTTGCTCACCGTTCTTGTGATCATTTTGACCCCACGGGGTGAGATCTTGCGTGGAGCCCCAGATCGAGGGAGAGTATCAGTGGTCTTGTGTGTCTTCCATTTTCTAATTATTGCTCCCACAGTTGATTTCTTCACACCAAGCTGCTTGCCTATTGCAGATTCAGTCTTCCCAGTCTGGTGCAGGTCTACAATTTTGTTTTTGGTGTCCTTGGACAGCTCTTTGGTCTTCACCATAGTGGAGTTTGGAGTGTGACTGTTTGAGGTTGTGGACAGGTGTCTTTTATACTGATAACAAGTTCAAACAGGTGCCATTAATACAGGTAATGAGTGGAGGACAGAGGAGCCTCTTAAAGAAGAAGTTACAGGTCTGTGAGAGCCAGAAATCTTGCTTGTTTGTAGGTGACCAAATACTTATTTTCCACCATACTTTGCAAATAAATTCTTTCCAAATCAGACAATGTGATTGTCTGGATTTGTTTTCTCATTTTGTCTCTCATAGTTGAGGTCTACCTATGATGACAATTACAGGCCTCTCTCATCTTTTTAAGTGGGAGAACTTGCACAATTGGTGGCTGACTAAATACTTTTTTGCCCCACTGTATGTAAAGGATATCGGTAGTGGATGAATTACGACACTTTCCTTGTTCGAGAATAGCTCTGTGAACGCACAAACACACACATGGGGAGAATTATGCCATACTAATAACTAATACTAATACAGTCTGCTCTTTTTGAGGATATACGGTTTTTGCATTAATATAATCACAGGGTACAGTGTTTTAAAGAGAAGTTTCCTTCTCAAAGTAAAAATAGCAGGAAAGCTAAATAAAAATATCTTGATAGGAAAAAATCAAACTGTAAAACTATTTTAAACAAATAAAGATATTTGATAATTTTAAAGTTTGTTTTTCATCATTTTTGCAACAATAATTCTAATATATATCATTTAAAACAGGGGTCCCTAACCCCTGGTCCGTGGGCCAGTACTGGGCCGCGGCATGCCAGAAACTGGGCCACGCAAACAATTGAAGCCCTATCCACAGGATGCAGGAAATACGCAAAACCACACCCCGTCTGGTCCACGGAAAAACCTCTCCACAGAACTGGTCCCTGGTGCCCAAAAGGTTGGGGGCCACTGATTTAAAAACCGACATCCTCTTATACTCCTATAGAATTGTGCAGTGTTTTCCAAAATTTGTATCTTGATTCTTTATCATCATGCATTACTGTAGTACCGGCCTATGAATTCTAGCTTTTGTATGCAACTGTAACCTTGATTACATATAATATATAATATATACTTTCTGATACGTACTTTATCATTTTACTTCCTAGCATATATAAATCAGTTCCACTCCAAAAGATCAGAACAATTTTATTTAGATCTCTTTTCTTCTCTTAAGATTTAAACGATCAGCCTGCACCAATACAAGTACAGGCCACTGACTATTTCTAAAGGCAGGAATGCACAACAGCATTGCATTCTCTACCTTTCCCAGTCCACCAAAAAGGCAATTTCTGCTATGCATTCACAGGTGTTTTGTTTTTTTTGCCTTATGTTGCTTATGTGCAGCATGTGCTTCATTTCATTATACAAGTAGACAGATATCACCATTCCAATAGGCTACTATGTATGCTGGCAGAAATGCCCCCCTCCAGTCATTAATAAAGAAGGGAATCTACCAATTGGAAGCTGTGGCAAATGGAGTTCAGACAACATGAGGCCTTGATTGACCACAGTGAGGAAGGGGTTAAAAATCTGGAAAGGGATTTATTAAGTTGGTTTTATTTCCAAAACAGGAGATCAGCAGTTTAAGCATCTGTGAAATTTAGAGCAGAAAAGCTCTAAATTTCACATATGCTTAAACTGCTGATCTCCTGTTCTTAAACTGATTGGAAATAAAACCAACTTAATAAATCCCTTTCCAGTTTTTTAACCCCTTCCTCCTTTAGAGCTTTAGAAAAGCTCTAAATTTCACATGTGGACTGATTACCTACCTTCCCTCATTTACCCACATAGTCCAAATTGAAAATTTCCTGATACTATGGTTGTCATCAGGCAGCTGTCTGTATGGTCAACTGAGGCTTTGACACAATATGTTTTAGTAAGACAAGAGGTTGGACCAGGTTACCTGTCTTAGCTACAAATGTACCAAATGCAGCCATCCCCACTAGATGTCAAGATAATAACAATCAGTTCTGGAACATTTTGGCCAGTATGGCACAAGTAGAACCAAACATCTTCATGCTATTATATGCCAACCAGGATCTCTAATCTAGCAAGACCTTGCAAGCCGATATACAGTACCATTCCCTGTAACCCACTAACTAAAAGATGTATGTAGTAGTATATTAACACAGCCCGACGCGCGCACTCGAGAGGAACGTGCACTCAGGACTCCTCAGACAAAATGTTATTTTCTCAAGTTACAACCCAATCTGTACCACTTTCCCCCTTCCATTAGTTTGTTAGCTGTTACTCCGCACAAGTGCAAATTTAAACTATGTACGCCCAATAACACATTTCACAGATATTCTCCACCATTGCAAGCACTTTTCCCGCCTACGCGCCACTTCAACTCTTTCCGTAGCGGCACAAGGGTTCCGTGGAGTCTGTTATTTGTTCTAGCGGGAGATCGCCCTGCCCCCGGTTTCCATGGAGACGGAAAGCGTGGTGCTCGGCAAAAGTGCTCCGTTTGATCCTTTACAGCCGCCGTCCTCTGCTTGGTGAGTGGTGGGGGAAACCTCGGAGACATGGCAGGACGCCGGTGGGTGCAGCAGTTACCATGACGACGCCATGGCGGGCGGGTCACTGCTCAGCGCCGTCCACAGGTGGAGATGAGAGGGAAGGTGTTACAGGGTTTGGAGAGCCGGCGCTTAGAGAGTGAAAGGGCCCGAGGTTATGACGGGCAGGCTCTTCCATGGCAAGAAAAGCCCGACGAAGCTTGCTTTGTTGGGAAGCGAAGGCTGAAAAGTTACTGACTCGATTGAAATCGGCGCAGTGTTCCCTGACCAGAAAAGAGAGTGGGACTTAACTTGTCTGAATATAAGTTTTTGTTCGGAGGGTGGCAATTCTGCGATTAGTGCTAAAGGGTGGGCAGGCGTCCGAGATAGGCGCGCAGTGTGTGTCGCTGTTTCGGTAGTTCTGACAGCTTGAACGTTGTCTTGGCGGTCCGAGCCTGCCCTTATTTCGGCGAGGATCAAAACGGAGGTGGCGATTGCCATGGCGACAGGTTTAAAGACTTGGCTTACTTTTTAGTCTCCTCCCACTCAGACGCTTAACGAGCCTAGGCAGCATCAAGCCTTAATCTGCAAATTATTCCCGGCCGCGCCCCCCCCCCCATCGCTCTGTTCGGGGCTATATGACTGGATTCCAGAATTGGTTCGGTTTGAAAGGAAAGGTTTATCGTTTGCCTCAACGTACTTGGCAAGCATACAGTGGGAAAAGGTCAACCTCTTCTCCAAAGCACCTGAGGGCAGGACAAGAAATAAGGATGGAAACCTATCATGGAGAGATCCAACCTAGAACTAAGGAAAAATTACCTGACAGTGAGAACAATTAACCAGTCGCACCGCTTGCCTTAATAAAAGACAGGTTGCAGTTCTATCAGATTAACACATGAGTCAGTTTTATATGCTGCTACTGCATGCAAGAACATCTTTTAATTGTTAATTAAGTTATCTATATTAGTAACTAGTTATGTCTCTCACCTTTCCTTAACAAGTGCTGTATGTATGTGTTATATATGTGTGTGTGTAAGATACGCATTTCTAAAGACTATACTCAATGCATTTGACTAAGTGGACTACACATGGAAATTAATGTGATAAAATATTAGTATTTAAGGAACAGAAGACTCTTTGATCAAAATAATTGTGTATAAAGTGAGGATAGTAGAAGAAAAAGTGGTAGTGAGGATCAAAGAAGAAATTACTAGAATGTTCTAAGAAGAGCTGTAAAGTATAACTAAAGGAGAATTGAGTATTTGTCCATATAGTCAACAAGACGCAGTATGTATGTAGTAGTATATTAACACAGCCCTGACTTGATGCCTTTTTGTGTACAGGTGGTCCTTTTTTAGTGATTGCTTAGTTTAGCGACTGCCTTGTTAGCAACTGTTTGCAGCTATGAAGCTGATGAAAGAGTAACTTTATGAGCAATCCTTAGATTTATGACCTTTAGCAAAGCAAAGCTGAAGTAAGATCATAAGCATGGTTGTGGTGTCACTTGTCCTAGTTGCTGGTCCTAATTGTGGTTGCTAAATGAGAACTACTCTAAAATAGCCCATGTGAACTTAATGCCTTTTCTAAAATTTTATTTAGAGAAAGAATTATAATATACTGGATCTATCAGTTCTGCCTTCCCATGTTATTATTTCAATTGATCAGAATAATGGATATCTCATTTCATTATACTATCTTAAAGAGTTCTGTAAAATCTAAGTACAATAGAAATAAACCTGTACTTTTTAACAAGATTACAATCCTGCTTATACAGGTAGTCCTCTACCTATACCAGGGGTTCCCAACCAGGGGTGCTCGCACCCCCTGGAGGTGCGAGATGATATTCCAGGGATGCGGAAACTTGGGTTTTCAAAATTATAGTGTATATGCATAATTCATTGCCGTTATTTTGAACTTTTGTAAGGGATGCAAGAATAGATCAGAAGCGTTCTAGGGGTGCGGGGTATAGAAAAGGTTGGGAGCCACTGACCTATACGGACAGTTTGAAATTAATAACAGTCCTGAGAAAGTGACTTATGAATGTTTTCACACTTATGACCATTGTAGTATCCCTATGCTCACATGATCAAAATTCAGATGCTTGACCACTGAGTCATATTTATGATGAGTGTCCTGGGGTCATGTGATCACCTTTTGCTACATTCTGACAAGCAAAATCAATGGGAAAGCCAGATTCATTTAACAACCGTGTTACTAACTTAACAACTGCAGTGATTCACTTAACAACTATGGCAAGAAAAGTCGTAAAATAGGGCAAAACTCATTTAATTAACTGTCTCGCTTAGCAACAGAAAATTTGGGCTCAATAACAGTCATAAGTCAAGGACTACCTGTACTTACTTTGGAATTGCTGTTGAACTTATCCCTATCCTTTAATTTTCTATTACCTTAACTTAAACTTGTAGAATAACATGTTAGTGTTTTGAAATAATTAGGAGCAAGTACTTTGCTGAGTAACATTTTATTGCCATTATTTGAGTAACATTATAAATTGATATATGCTATTTGTAATTTTATGTTTTCCAATCTTATAGTTTTATTTTAAGAAACATCCATAATGAGTGACAAAAAAGAAACCAGTGAATCTACAGATACGGGAGATACCACAGAAGGTGGTGACTATGAGGATGATTTTGAGAAAGACCTTGAGTGGCTAATTAATGAAGAAGAAAAAGAAATTTCTGATGATATACAGGTATTAAGAAAATATAATTGTATACCAGTATACATAGAACAAAGATATGTAATACAGATTGATTAGAAGAGTTGCTGAACGCAGGATGAAATTTAAATGGTTTATGATTAAATGCCAAATGGCAGTCAGCTATTCTGTGGCTTGATTCACCATCATGTTAATAACGTGTTTGCTTACTTTTGGGTCACTATGTTTTATGAGTCTAGCCATTGTAATTTGTAAACTATTACAATTTAGTTCAGTGGAACCAATCTGAAGCCCCTCCAAAGCTTTTGTGAGTCTACCAAAAATTGTTACTAAATTATGTAACAAGTATTGTGATAAAAGGGAAATTATTAAATGCATAACTGAAAAAGATTGTTAACTATGTTTGATTTCCATTAAATATAAATGAAATAAATTTAGGAATTTGATGTGCAGACTTCTATGCAAAACTTTAGAGCAGTCCTCAGATCAGAAAATTATATATTCCCAGGTTAGCATAGTGTAAGAATAAATTGTCATCCAATAAATCATGCTCAAACAAATTGTGCTTTAAATAGTACATGAACCATGACACTGTATATTGCCTCCTACATTTTGTAAAAATAGTTATTACATTTTTTTTCATAGAATCATGATGACAATGAAGAGGATTTTGAAACTAACACTGACAAAGACTTAGAGGATAGAAAAAATCCTTCACAAGATTCTCTTGAGCCTGAAGAAATACTGAAGGATGAGGAACGAAATTCTTCACAAGAACCTCCTGAGCCTGAGGAAGCCCTAAATGATGCATCACAAAATGAAATACATTCTATATTTGAACTTGATCCTAAGGCATTGGAACCAGCATCTGATACAGATAGCGAAAGCTCCGGTCAGGAATCAAGGCTAGAAGACAACGAGGAAGATGATGAAGATATAAAGCGTTATATCTTAGAAAAAATTGAAGAAGCTAACAAACTTCTGTTGAGTCAGGAGCCTTTAGATGAAACAAAAGAAAGAAAACTAAAATTCAATGATAATATAGTAGAACTAGAAGTACCATCTCTGATAAATACAGAAGCAGATAAAAATGATCCTTACAGAGAACAAAACATTGCAGGTAGGCTGTCTCAGTTGCGCATTTCTAATGAAACAGGACAGGAAGATATATCTCTGTCCATCAATGGTAGTATGGATGATGAGCACAAGGATGGCAAGATCCTAGTAGAAAGAGATGGGAAATTTGAACTCTTGAGTATCCGTGACATTGAAAGTCAAGGCTTATTTCCTCCTCTGAGTATTTCTTTCAGTGACATTGAAACTCAGCATGTTTCTCCTAAAAGTTCGTATGCTAGTGCTTTTGGTGCAAAAGACGAGTCCTTCTTGCAAATACCTGTAACATCTTGTTCTCCTTCCAAAGAACGATATTTTTTTTTCCCTCAACCACCACCTATTAGACCAAGCTCTGCCATCAATATTACGAGGAATATAGAAAGGGGAAGGAGCCCACGCAGGGTCCAGTCAGCAAAAGTGAGCCTTGATATAAGAAGTTCTACATTCTGTTTATCACCCAGGCAAAAAGAGCTACAAAAACAAATGGAGCAAAGAAGAGACAAAATAAGAAGAGAGGTGAGAATATTAATGATGTGGTTACTTTTACAAATCTACGATTAGGATATGGAAGCAAACAATACCCTTGATATTTGTTCCTCTTGCAAATAATATTCAGAGTACAGGTCTTATATATGGGGACAGTTTAGCTGTCATCATCTTTTATGCAGTCATTTGTGTTTGAAAACTTCTAACAGGAGTGACTTGAAAATGAACTTTAAAATAAATCTTGTTGGTTCATTTCTTAAACTTAGCACGCTCTGTTTCATCTTTTAAAACATTGCTAATACTATTCTATTTGTAAGGCTGTGTCCAGAGGTCAGTTTCCCTTGCTGGCTTTGTTCTTGTTATGCAATGGTAGTTTATTTAGTGTACCTCAATTTCTTAGGTTTTCACAATATACCGAACCATAAATTAACAACATGAACTCGATTAAAAAAACCACATACATTAACGTTTGATTTGTGATTCAGGGTATTGTATGAACACATATTGTATGAACTGTTTGCAGTTCTAAAAGCAGAAATGGTTTGATGGAGGAGGGAAGCCATAATCATCAAGTAACATGAGGCTTCACTGCAGTTGAGAATCTTACTAATTTTGAAAACCTATTGTGTTTAGCATTATGATAGTATCTTTGGCTAAAAACAAAAACAAAAATTTGGATTACCTTGGCTCTAATCAACATTTCTTCGTCTTCTGATCCTGTAGAAAATCTCAGAATGAGAAATCATGTGATTTTGGGTAGTTCCTGCTCCTGCTTACAATCTTTGGGCCAGTTTTCCTTTATTTTCAGTGTCTCCCAAGCTTTCAGAAGACCTTGAGATAGGGGATATATTGTGGAAGAACAGCTGAAAATCATGTTCTTTTTTTTCTAGTCTGTATCTAGTCTGTGATGGAAAATTACTTAACTAACTTCTTTTACAATTTCCATTCTGGAAATTCATCATTCTTTATGTTCTGAATTTTTTTCTAAAATTGTCATTATGTGTTAATGTTTTAATGCAAGGAAGAAAACCAAAAAAAGATGTTGGAAGATGAAAAAAAGAGAGAAAATGATAGAGTCTTCCAGGCTTGGCTGCAAAAGAAAAAAGACCAAATGCTGCAGGAGAAAAGAGTTCAGCGTGCCAAAGAAATAGAGAACTTAAACAGCAGGGTAGGATGAAGTTTCCATTATTCTTCTGTGGTTGGTTCAGTTTTAAAAGTTTAAACCAAGTTTTCTTGATGAGGATGGATAGAATTCAGCCTTTTATTTCCAGATGCAACTATTTGTATGTCAAGGACAAATCTCACTTACTTACAGATAATATAATGATCAGCTGTTTAGAAGCCAAATTAGCGTGGTATTAAACATTACTGAAATTCTTTTTGTTGCAACGTGTTGTTTGTGTGGATATTTCCCCAACGTCAAATATATCCTAACAATAATTGCAAAATTTCAATTTTTAGATGCATAGTCCTTGTTTATGTCAGAAAATGTCTAGAGTTTGCCACTTTGTTATAAAAAGTATGGAATGTTAATTTTGTAAATTAATAAAATGGTTTATGCTAATATTTTGAAAATACAATTGGGTAATATAAATTGAATTATATTTAAAAGTTTGTGAACCATTCTGAATTTTCAATATTTCTGCATAAATATGTGATGGAATATGCACAAGGACAATCAGTGGATAGGAGTTATTGCAACACAGAGCTATCCTAGGAAGGAGGCAGTAAATCTCATCAGAGAGAGGCCCAGATTAAGAGACTGTGTAGTCCCCAGCTGGATCGAGGAAGGAAGGTTCAGGATAGTTTCACCCTAGAACCCCTTGGGATGTATCTAGTAAGTTAGAAGGTTATAGTTTTAGTTAGGCAAGATTCTGTTTGTTAAGTATAAGCAGATAAGGGATTGGACTCATTTGGATTTTGCTGTGTCTCTTTGGGTTTGGGCCTAACAAAGTATGTCTTAAAATGAGATCTGTTCACACAAGTCCTGAAACTAGATGAAGAGAACCCAATAAATGAATATGTCAAAAACATACTTGTTCATTGATTTCTTGGAAGAAAATAATCAAAAGCTATATGTGTGTGTGGCTGCATTGTACAAACCTTTAGGATTATTAGTTCACTTGAAGGGAAAATTGGGAGCCAGGTGTTTCAATCAATGGGTTGCTAATCAGGTATAAATGTGGGAAGTACTGTCTTATTAAAGAACAGAATGGTGGATATTCAATATCAAAGCCTGATCTTCACAATATAGATATGTGGAAATATGTCATGGCTTGAACAAAGGTGATTTCTTAGGACTTCCCAAAAACGGTTGTTGATGCTCCCAAGCTGGAAAAGGTTACAAAACTATTTCCAAAAAGTGTGGACTCCAATAGTCCACTGCCAGGCAGATTGTGTACAAATGGAAGCAATTCAACACTATTGTTACTAGCCCCAGGAATAGTTGACCAATCATGATCACACTAGGAATAAGGAGTGTAATAGTCCAGGAGGTCTCAAAGAACCTGAGGTAATATCTAAGAAAGTAAAGGCCTCACTTGCATTGACAAATGTCAGTGTTCCTGAGACCATCATCATGAGAATACTGAATAACGATTTACATGGCAGAGTTGCAAGGAGAAAGCCATTACTTTCAGTTAGTGAAAGACCATGTTAAGTCTTATCCAATCTGTGAAACGTGGTGGCAACAGTATCATGATTGGGCCTACTTTGCTGCCTTTGGGCCAGGACAATTGATAGAACTATGAATTCTGAATTGTACCAGTAAACTCTTTAGGAAATTGTTAGGATATCTATGAACTGAAGCTCAAGAGAAATGGGTCATGCAGCAAGGCAGTGAACCAAAACACCAGTTGTACAACCCAAAAATTAAAATCAAAGAGCCAGGTTGGTCTAGTGGTTAAGGCACCAGGCTAGAAAGTGAAAGACGGTGAATTTGAGTCCCACCTTTTAGGCATGAAAACCAGCTGGGTGATCCTGGGCCAGTCACACTCTCTCAGCAAAACCCACTTCACGTTGTTGTGGGGAAAATAGAAGGAGAGAATGTTATGTATGTACTTCACCTTCAGTTATTTATTTGTATCCCACCTTTATTATTTTTAGAAATAATAAATTCTAAATTTATTAGAATTCAAGTCACAAACATATGCAACATATCTTCCTCCTCCTATGTTCCCCTCAACAACCCTGTGAGGTGAGTTGGGTTTAGAAAGTGAATGGTCCAAGGTCACCCAGCCAGCGTTCATAGCTAAGGTGGGATTAGAACTGTTTCCCTCTTTCTAACTTGGTCTCTTAACCACTAGACCAAACTGACTCCTATTATTCATACAAATAATAAAGTAAAAATAAAATACTAATACTAATTACAAGAATTAAGATGCTTCTGAACACATGCAGATGACTGGTTTTGTATCCAGTGTTATCACTGTTACTAAATATGGAATAATAAAGATGGAATTGTTAGTATGAATTATTTTCAGGTTGTGTTTATGATGTAATCTCTTCCCTTTTCCACTTTTCTGATATTATTCTGGAAGGCAGGTATACATCTACAAATCATAACCAGTTCATGAATACTTTTTCTTTTGATTTTAATAGATTAGAATATCTCATGCCTTCAACTTAGGACATAAAGCTGTCATATTAGTTTCATGACTCTACGAATCAGTATACATTTTATGAATTTTAAAAAATATATATTTTAAATTATTAAATAGGAGAATAGAAATCCAGAAGAAGCTTTCAAGTCGTGGCTTAAAAGAAAACAGCAGGATCAGATTAAAGAAAAACAGATACAAACCCTGAAAGAGCAAGAAGAGGGTATGTTCTTCCTTCCAAGAACAGTTGAAAATGACAAAGCTTATAAACAGTAAGTATTTTTGTTTTTCATTTTAGGAACCAATATAATATTGTTATTTTAATAAGATCTGGATGTTTTTTCTCCAGGAAGCAGATGAATTTTGGTCCGTTGTCTTCTCTCGTTTTCTCCTGTAAATGTGTATTTTTCTCACTACATTTTGGATCAAGCTAGAGAATATATTCGCACATGAAATAATACTGCAGTTTGAAAACTTGGATCAATTTAGAAACCATGTTTTTAACACAGTATTATATGTTATGAAGATGTTATGTAACTATAGATTAGTCATCTTTTCTTTTTGCCTTACAATACTAAATGTTCAAATACGTTGTTTATCAAGTTGATCTGCTTTAAACTGAACGTAGTGATTTAAGTGAGGGGTTTGATTCAACACCAAATAACTTTAGATCATGGCCAGTAACAATAGAAATGAAATTTGGTTATTGCTTGATGAGAATAGTTTCAGATTCAACGTTTAATCTTTTACCAAAACGCTTGGGCTTATATTTCTCTGTAAGCTACAGCATGATAATATGCTATGTTAATAGTAATAAGTTCACTGTCATCAAAAGATTCAAATACTTACTAGTCTCAATATTATGAACTATAGTCCAAATCACAGGTAATTGTCTAATAAGACCTTTAGATGCATTCTGTCCCAGACTGTATCTTTTTAGGGATAGGTTATCTGCTTGTACTACACAAACAGCAAAAATGAAGTGTCGGTTAATATTCAGTTTTAAACATGATTTCATTTCTATGTAGATGGCTAAGGAGGAAGAGACGTGAGAAGCGAGAAGAGCAAGTAATTGTTAGAGAACGATCAAAACAGTTTAGGCAAGAAGCCAGAAGAGCAAAGCAAATAGAAAATATTCTCCATTCAATTTCTGAACCAAAGTCCCTTCGCTTTACAGATCAATACTGCTGAGATTTAGAGGCCCTGGATGCCTCGTGTGTTCCAGAATATCTTGCATAGCTTGAGATTGCCTGTTGGAAGTGGTTTCTCTTCTGGAATATTTTGAAGTCCTTCAATAATGGCTTAATTTTCTCTTAGTAATTTTTCCCCATCTGAAACTTGGAATAATTATCTATTTGTGAATAGATCGGGATTGCTTTCTCAGTTCTATAAAACTTACATATAATAAATACTCTTCCTGCAAGTATGGTGTATTTTTTTCACATCTGGCATTTGGTTAGAAACCCTACACCATCAATCACAGCTGATGCCAAAATAATAGAACGCATTATTTATGTATGTATCAAAGTTTACTGTTCATTCAGGCAACTGAGCTATTTTAAAGTTCCACTTAATAAAATTTCTATTTTTCTGTTTTATGGGCTTATTACACATTCAGCAATAGTTATTAAGGACATGCAAATATCTCCCATTTTTCAGAAACACTACTTATTTTGAAGTAGAAATTACTAAACGTGCACTGCTTTGAAATGAGCAGCATATACAACTTATAAAAGTGTTAGAATATAAATCTGTTTTGTTTCCAAAATGTGGGGAAATAGTTGAAATAGGACTTTGCTATCATATAGCACTTATTTTTATGCTGTTTCCTTTTGCTCACTCTCTCCCATTCACAGATATAGATATTGTATATAATGCCGAACCTATTTTGTGTACTGTCATTCATATGTGTTTGTATGGAGTTTATATGACAGGGCTGGGTTAGAGTCAAACAGGTGTTGCAGGACTGTTTTTCAGGAGTAGAAAACTTAATATACAACATTCTTCTAGATACTGTATCAAACAAAAAAATGGCTGAAGGTTTTACTATGTCACACCATTATCTGGAAGTCCCATTGTAAAAAATCCAGCGTATTTGGTGTGTTATTGAGAAATTGCAAATTATACCACCAACCCACCCCCATTATTAAGAAATAGAGATTTAGAAAGGAAGTGTTTTTTTTAAAGTGATGACAGCATATTTTTGCCTATTTACAAATTTAAAAAAAAGATAAAGTAGTCCAACCACATTTAATAGCACCGTTAAAATCTTTTCACAAAATCCCTCAGGGAGACTCATTCTAAGTTTGTTTTTAAAAAAACCTTCTGTACAAAAGGTGAACTCAGAGGCACATCTCCAGTAGTTTGCATATAAATGCTGTTGCTACTCTTTGACATAAATGTTGTGCATTAAAATTCATTTACTGTCACCAAATCTACTCCATCACTTAAGACTTTTAAAGTACAGTTTATACCTAAAGAAGCATTTTGAGTTTTCATTAAAATATGCATTTTAACCTGCCCATGTAACAGCTAACACTGGAAATCAACTGTAGAAAATACTTAAAACACCCACCCTAATTCTAAAATAAAATAGTTCACATATAGAAATAAGCTGGGTCTTTTCAAGGAAGCAAATATTTGAGGTTCATGGGATATTTCTAATACTCTCAAGTGTTTTCTTAAAGAGGAAAAGTTGGTAATGCAAATTCTATAGATCTTTGTACAGTATGGAACATTTTTCTAATACATTCTTGGTTGGTATTGAACAATTTACATTGCATTACAAATTCAATCTGCCACAAAGGAATTTGAGAACAGAACATTAAAGCCCTGAAAGCTTTATGAAAGATATATTTCTAGCACAAAATCCAGTACTCATTAGTTAAAAGTACAGAAAATAAAAGTGCCCAAAGATCGTATGTTTTATCAGAACCAGAAGCCATAGCTACTAAATAGATTTTTTTAAAGAACAAGTAATTCTCCTTTGCAGCGATCACAACAGTTGAAAGTTATGTTCTCATATCTAGTATAGGGATGAAATCGTCCAATATTTTTCTTCGGGGAAAGAAAAGATGCTGTTGAAGGTTCCGAAAAAGAAAGTTCTGATACTTCTGTACGTTTGCCAGAATCCAGCATTCTTAATACCTGGAAAATAATAACAATGCATAGCAATGAATTACAATGGTTCCTTTTGTTAAAAATATTTATAACATATTTAAAACAATCTGAAATATCCAGATAAAGGAGTATCTCACTTTTTAAAGTTAGAAAGTTCAATTCCCACGCAAGAGAAAGGTTTATCTTGTATTGCCAATTTACTTTTTAGAGATAGTGTGGTATCTCTCTAAGATTATTTTATCCTGTACAGAATAAAGAGTTTACTTCTTAAAGTTGTTTATTATCTTAAATATTAAAACCAGCAACTTGAATTGTGACCAGAAAACAGTGTATTATCATAGTTTTAGATATCAGTATCAACTAGCGGCCACAATTTATATCAATTTAACTTTGCACAAGCTCTTCAAAGGTGGTCTGTATTAACTGAACAATAATGCAGGAGATGCAATTATTATAATTTAAATGCAATTAGTTTGGAAATGATTGCATCTGACATAAAAAGCATACATTCCTTTCACTACTGGTATCTGGACAACAAGCAGAAATGTAAACTTGTTTGCCCAGCATAAGCCAAACAATTCTCAGTTCAGATTTTCTATTAGCCTCAGCTATTGCAATTTAAACTACAACCATAAGTTTAGATTATGTTCAAGGAAAAACTTCCTCAGGTCTTTCTTTCAGCAATCTACTTTAGAAGTGGGCCATGACAGAGGTATAGCTCTAGGAATCGACTGTCACCCTGCTCTAACCATACAAGGCTTATTAAGTCATAGCACTTGTTATCATGCAATAAAAAGGTACTGCTTTATGTTTCTAGAAAGTAAACTTGAAAATTTTAATGCACAACAGAATAGCATGCTATTGTGTAAAATAGTTTTTACCATTTCAGCCATTTTCTCAGCAGGGGTATTGCAGAGTTCTGTGGATGAAGAGCCATTTTTTGGATTGTTAGCAATACTAGAGTTTCCAAGTAGATGTAGAGTTACTGCTCTAGCAAGCTTATGATTTACAGCAGCTAATTCCACCGTACTATGAGGATGTGCACTAGGGTAGTATGTCTGCTGCCTTCCCCACTGTAGAGAAACCAGAAGCTCCTCTAATAATCTGCATTGGAAAGAAATCAGTTTCAGTTACAAATGTTATAGACATAAGAAAATTTGGTGGGCTAAAGAAACAACAGGATAAACAGTCAAGGAGAAGAAGGGATAAAAAGAAAAGAGTGTTAAATTATTCAAGAGCAAAAATGGCTATTTATAGTTTTGCTAGTGATGCAAAGGAACAGATTATGTAGCTTCTGGTTAAGATTTTGGATGGGAAAATTAGTGTAAAGTTGAATTATGGCCCTTGTACAACAGGGGAGACCGCAACAGGCAGGGCAGAAAACTACAGACCAACTGTGGATTATTTTCAAACGAGGTAAAAATAATTGGAGGGAAAAAGATTTCCCCTTGCATAGGTAGTCCTGCAGCTCACATCAGCCACGGGGGACATAAATTTCATCCAACGAATATGGACTGACCTATTATCCATTTTCAAATTTTGTCCTCCACATAGAATAAAGTTTCTTACTTGTGGATGATTCTGAGAATAAAATGTAAGATAGACTGTAGAAGAAAAATTTAAGCTATGCAAGCACCTAATAAGTAGGGAAGGTAGATCTCTATTGTCACAGAGAATGGTAGTTGCTCTAATACTGTATAGTCTGTGCTACTACATACATTTTAAAGCAATGACACTGTTTTCAATTCTTTATACATCTGTCATTCTCTCTATATAATGCACATATACATAAAATATGCATGCATCTGTATACACTACTAAATATTTTGTGTTTGTTTTTCTATTTGTAACCTTCAATTAGGCAAAATGATGCATCATACCACAACAGTTTTCGAATCAAAAGTTACTCAAATGGCCTAACTTACAAAATCTGGAATCCATCATTCTAGTGGGATTGAAATTTGCAAACGTTTGTGACTGTTTCAATGCTGCTCCTGTTGTATCAATCACAGTCACATGACTGTCATTTCCAACGGTCCCTGTCAGCTTCCCACAAGCAAAATCAGTGAGGAAGCTGGCAGAAAGATGCAAGTCCAAGGCCAGCAGGCAGGCAATTGACTGCTGAAGGAGCGAGGGCATGTGTAAGGTGTGGCAATGGTTGGGGAAGGTGCATAAGAGGCACAGCAGGTCGGGTGTGCGAGGGGGCACGGGTGTGTAGGTTGTTGCCATGGTGTGAGCACAAAGGGACTTTGGGAGGATGCACAGGTGGGGGAGACTTGTCTGAGCATTTTGCAACCTTCCCTGTTGGCTTCCCCACTGACTTTCTCTGCAAGCTTCCCAAAAACAAAGTTAGTGGGAAAGACAGCAAGAAGTTGAAAAGTATTCTTGCTCCCAGAAATAATGAACAACTGAAACAATGACATAACTGAAAATGACAACACATCTGAAACAATGACTTGACTGAAACAATGACCTAATGGGTTATGGATTGTCTAGTGTGTATATATAAGGCTTGTTAACTGAGAACAGCTCTACATACATATGATCATTCTGATACAATTATTTCCCAACTGCATATTATTGTTTTCACTGTATTCAAAATGTTTTAGACACTTATAATATTTGCCTATATTTTACTCATAGAACTTTGATTGTATAGAATTCTAATTCAATCTATGGAATTAGAAGTAAATCTTTAAATAAAGGAGATTATAACTAAGACGTATGCAATAATAAATATATAGCTTTAACACTGTATTGTTTCTAAATATCAATAATCCAGAGTTGCTAAGTAAAAATGGCTAAACTGGGATCTGAAAAATGTCTTTCACAAAAAATACACATATTCATACTTTTGTGCAGCAATCATTTCTTGGCGAAACTGATCACGTTCATTTAAAAGGTCCTGAATTGCACTGTGTGCATCTCTGGCCTGACGCTGGAGAACTGCTCTGGAGTTAGTCAACTCATCAGACATGACTCTGTAGAAGAAATTTCAGATATGTCCTAGTTAAAATTGATTCAACTAATTAATACTGTGTTCCTATTGTACATTAGCAGTTAATTCAATGGTTGCATTTTCATGCTGCAACCTAAACAGATTATGTATATAATTTGGAATAATACATCTTGAACAAATAAATGTGATATGAAGTACAAATTTCTTATGATGTCATCCCACTTTTTCTCAGGAGTACTATTATGAAATAACCCTGTAAAATATATTACGGTGAAGGATGGCATTCTAGGACCATGCAGTGAGCTTGTTCGCTAAATTGAGATTTAAATCATTACTTTAGACCAGTTCAGACATGGTACCAGTTACATCATAGCAGCTTTCCCAATTCACAATTGTATTAAAATCAACTGCCCTTTCTTTTGCTATAATTTAGGAATGTATAAGACATCAATTAAGTGAATAGATAATAATTGTCAGACAAACTTCTAAAAGCATAAGTAGATTTATAAATATTTTTTTAAAAGGCATATACTATGAAATTTTCATTTGGTATGTTCTAGTTGGCATACAAATATTCATAATTATCAGAATTAACACTTTATTAAAAATCTCTAAAAATGATTGCAAACTATAAGAGGTTTAGGAAATGAAATATTTTAAGCCCCAGGCAAAGTGTTTCAGTTTACACTCACCATAAATTAGCTGCTCTAAAACTTATTAGTGAGTAAGCTGCAGAGATGCCCCATTAAAAATATTAGAACATGGATATTTAAAAGTAATTTGGCTCCAAGACCTACCCAGTTTTCATTTATAATATTTTATTAATTTTCCAATTTTCCATTTAAGTATTTAAAAAGCAACGTGGTGGCTGGGTTAATAGTTCGATAACAAAATCTTTAGTACAAATCTCAAGTTACAACATCAAATATTTCCTCTCTTTTTCCCTTAACATTTACTGTCTCGTATTTAAGCTAATACAGTTCTTATTATATCAACTCAGTAAAAACATCATTATTACATTTATCAATAAATTTTTAGCTTATACGTATCTTAATTATTTTTTACATTCAATCTTCATAAACAATCCATATCCTGTTATTAATTTTTTCTCAATTTTTAGTTTCCCATCAATATTCCAATTTAACCTTTGATATTTATAATTTTCAGGCTTTAGGTAACCAAGATTTCCCTTATCTCAATTCATAACAGAATCTAATATCCAAAATACACATTTTATCTATTTGAATATAATCTTGTTCTATTTCCTAAAAGTTATCTATTTCCCACCATATTAAATCATCTACTTAATAATACAATATCCCCTTTAATAAATCAAAACCATTGCATATATTACCTGGGTTAATCAATAAATCAAACATATTCATAATAATTTTTTTTCTTTTAGGTCTAATTTTTAAATATTAAACAGATAAAATCCTTATTTTAAAATAATTTCCAAATATTTTAAATCTAATGACCAGAATTCCCCTTATCTCAATTTCTCCCTTTAACCCTCTAATTAATAATATGAAATCCCCTCTAATAAATCAAAACCCCAATTTTCTTCAGCCTTATTCTGGCTTTCTTCCTTTGCCAACTAGGCTTCCATATAAATACTTTTAGATCGTCAAATAGATCTCCCTCTATTATTATATATGTTATTTGAAATAAAGGAGACCATTTAATTGCCATTTTTTTGGAAGGACTAGCCCATTTGTATTCATTAAGTTGTCTCCCTATTATTCCAATTCCCCATGATTGCCCTGATATGTTTATCTTCTATTCAATCTGTTCTTTTTTCTCAAATTTCTTCTGATTTATATAGAAAGTCTTTTCCATTTTCAGTGTTGTCAC
Organism: Azemiops feae; assembly: GCA_023970755.1. Classification (NCBI taxonomy): domain Eukaryota; kingdom Metazoa; phylum Chordata; class Lepidosauria; order Squamata; family Viperidae; genus Azemiops; species Azemiops feae. The sequence continues at coordinate 596,945 of JALGBA010000099.1, forward strand.
TCCCTTTTCTGGATTTTCCATTAACTGTATTTGTTGATCAATTGAGTCCTCTGTCTTAATATTTGATTGTTCCACTTCTTCTGTTATCTTCTGCATAGTTAGTTCTTTGATTGTGGTCAAAGTTTGGGTTTGTGTATCTAAGCTGGCGTCTTGATCTTTTATGTTAGGTCTTATTTTATCACAAGCTGAAAGAATGGTTTCATGTATTGCTTTCAACATGGAAAGGATCTTTTCCTGGTCTTCATCCATCTCTTTCACGTGTTTATAAATAGTCTTTATAGTAGAACTCATTTGTCAAGAAAGATTTTATAGTTCAAGGTATTTCATCATCTCATATAGTAACCAATATTCCTCAAATAGAGAGATAGGAAGGCAATTCCCCACATATAACTCTGAAAGTCAGTAAAGGTTTACATTCACAGTTCAAGTAGGCCAGTTATGCCGCCCAGCTGTTCTCTTACAGCTGAGTTTCTCACAGGTGGTGCCAAGGTCAAAAGAGTCTTATCTAAGGTCTGGACTTCGAGCCAAGTCCCTGTTAGGAAATAACAAGTTGTAATATCAAACTTCGCCACAAGATGTCACTGATGCCGTTTAAGGTTTTTTAAGTCCAAAATTTTTATAATCCTTTTTCCAATTTTATTTCTTTTTTGTAGATAAGAGCAAAAGTCTCCAATAAAAATAGGAAAATGTTTGGCCCCCAAGTTTCAGGAACATATAAATCCAATTAGATTAAAGTTGTTCTTTTAATGCTTTAATTCCCCTGGGTAGTCAGTCGCCACTATTCTTAGAGGGTGGGATAGAAATTCCTTTCCCTCTCTCCTCACAGGGGGAAAGATACTTCAGGCAGCTTTTACAGGAAAAGAAAGTACTTAGGGTAAAGAGAAGATCGGATCTCACCCAGTTTTATCTGCATTGCTTTCGAAGTGCTTGGTGGTAAGTTTGACTTCGGCTGTCTGCAGCCTAGTGATGAGCCATATTACTATGGCCGGTCTTTTCTCCTCCGGTTTGGAGGGCTGCCCCAGATTGAGCGGAAGGGCTGCTGCCCTCCTGCGATCAAGTGGGGGTCCCCTTCTTGCTTGTCGTCCCTACAGGGAGACTTTCGACCCTTTCCAGGGTCCCCAGCAGAGCGAAACCGAACACGGAAGACAGAGCTCGCCTTCCAGCATCCGCGGCGGCCACGATGGCAAACCGGAAGTCCTAAGACCTACCCAGTTTTGTACACCAGAGTGAGTACTTTGAATTGGGATCAGAAAATTACTCAAGTTTGCACAATTGCTTTATGAAAGGTGTGTTGTGGCACCTCCTAGAAGCACCAATCATGTTGCATCATTCTTGGCCAATTGTCATTGTTTTCAAGAGGCACTCCACAAACAGCAATATGTAGTAGTAATCCAGTCTCAGAGTTACCAAACCATACATTACCAATGTCAGTTCTCTCTTCTCCTGGAATATTCAGCTGGTTTATCCGCCAAGGCTGATAAACATTTAGCCTGCTACTGTTGTGTATCTTTGGTTAAAAGCAGTCCCAAGCTGTAAACCTGATCTTTAAGGGAAGCATGACCCCATCCAGAGCAATCATGTCTGTTAAACCTTAAAGCTTGGTATCCTGAATCAACAACTCTGACAGAGAAAAAGTATTTATGTGTCTATGCTTGTACATTTATTTATCAAGATATCCTTTAAAAGGCAGCATTATTAACAGTACCTGCTTGCTAGGAATTTGCTTCGCCAAACATCACATTGTATAGACATCCGTTCTAACTGCTCAGACAACTGAGACACATTCCGTCCAAGGGCTTCATTTTCAAGAATCAGTTGATTTTTTTCACGTGCCATACGCTCAAAATGATATTGCAAGTCATCTCCAATAGAAGCAACAAGTAACTTTTTCAACTCCCGATTGACCTAAGATAGAGAAATGATTTCAACACACATTGAGTTGATTAACCTATTGCAGTTGAAGAACTGGGTATAAAGAAAGATGCATGCTGACTTGTTCTGTGTTACTAGATAGGTGTAGTAGTTAATTAGAGCATACATTAAAAGTTGACTGCTGTGGATTTCAAAATATGATGGACACCAAACAAAGCTTGTTACTGTTTGTATTACTGTAGAGTGGCCGCATAAACACCACATATGTCTTAATAAGGAAAAAGAAAAAGACAGGATTTTATACAATGCAGCTTTAACAAGCTGAACATAAGTTTACATGTTTACAGCTTTCATAACCTAAGACCAGTAGCTTTCTATCCCATAGTAGCTTTCAAGAAGCTCCTCCAAAATCCAGTGATATATAATATCTCTTAATTTGGGTGAGCCTACCCTCAAATCCAAGGAGGAGCTAGAATCAGAAGGTCATGTTTACCATTGGTTTACATATATGCAATTGAAAGAAAGATTTAAGTGAGATAAAAGGAATCATGGGTTTAATTTTGTTAAAAATCAATTGGAAACCCTACTGTGCGGTAGTGATGAACATATTATAGCTAAAGTTTATAAAATGTTATTGAATTTAAATCTGGAAAATGAACAAGCAAAACATTGTATATTCAGAGGGCAAGGAATCTGGGGTACAATATAATGCTTGAACAATGGGGAAATATGTGGAATAAAGGATTAAAATTTACATTAAATTATAATTTAAAAGAAAATGTTTACAAGATGATGTACCGTTGGTACTTAACACCAGACAAGTTATCAAAAATCTATAAAGGTATTTCAAATGAATGTTGGAAATGTAAAGGTGAAGAAGGGACTTTTTACCATTTATGGTGGACGTGTGATAAAGCAAGAAAATACTGGAGGAGGATTCAAATGTTTACAGAAAAATTTTAAAGGGAATATAAAAAGAAAACCAGAAATTTTTCTCTTGGGGATAATGGACAAAGACCTGGGGAAAAAATATGGAACTTTGATGTTATATATGTTGACAGCAGCAAGATTACTTTACACTCAGAAATGGAGGACTACATTGATTCCCACAATGGAGGAATGGTTACAAAAGCTGATGGAGCTAACAGACATGGCTAAACTAACTGTACTGATTAAAGAAAAGAATATGAACACTTTTACTGCCCCTTGGAAACCGCTTCTAGACTTTGTGCTTGAGGTAAAAAAAATATGAAATTTTGATTTTGGGTTTTACTAATTAGATAGACTTGATGTTATCGAAATGGCTAGCTTATATTATTTTGTAAAAGTAAAAAGTTGAGGTTTGAAGTAGATAGTCTACTTTGTTGCAGCAAAGGAAGTTGGAAGTCAATGCCTTTTTTTCTTTTTTCTCTTCCCTACCTCACTTCTCTATTCCCTTTTCCCTTCTCTTATCTTTTCCACTATTTACTTTTGTATTTTCATTGTATCGTATACTATAAACTAATAAAACTTTTTTTTTTTTTTAAAAGAAGCTCCTCCAAAATCCAAGTTGTAATTTTGCTTAGATGAAAGTTGGCTTTTCCCAAGAGATATGGAACTTACAGTCTCATGGAATGATGGCATATTCAAACATAGCAGCTACCCACTTTTATCAATTTTCAAGTAGAGGGCATAGTTCTCTGTTTATTTATACAATTATGGTTTATACACATATTTAGAGACTGCCCTTCTCCTTTATAGAGGGACTCAATGAGCCACTTTATACTGAATACTTTTATAGTCATTGTTCAGAATAATTGAATGATGCAGACTACAATCCTTAAAGGCCTTACTATGAAATAATGTCATTAAGGGCAATTTAATTTAATTCTGAGTCGAAATGAACAGAAATAATCAAAACTAGGGAAAAAACTGAGTATAAACTATTAAATGGAGTTGAAGCTGCATTGTTATCCCTGAATAATTATTTGTATACACTGCAGTTATTTCTTCCAAACGAATGGTATAAAAGAGTCTTTAAAAGTAATTCAGTCAAGTCTATTTCCTTACCTCTGTTTGCACATGGAGTTGATTGGAAATGCCTTCCTTATCCTGTAACAATCTCTTTTCTGAATTCTTAAGCTTTCCTATTTCACTTCTTAGCTCCAGCAGTTCTTTCTTATTATCTGATGAAATTCCATCGGACAGACTGAGGGGCTCTTTTTGTGGACCTGAGGATTTAGATCCTTTAGTATTTTTAACAGGTACCACATGGTTTATAGAAGATTTAGGAACTATTATTCGTACAGCTTCAATTTCCACAGCCTTGTCACCATATACTTTCCCCAGCTGAAGAACTCCAGGACTCAGTGATGGAAGAAGTTTCTTGTGTGGGCTTCGATGGGCATGGCTAGTTGTGTTGGGGATTACTTCAACAGATTTTGAAGGCTGCTCTGTTTCCATGCCATCACCAGATCCACGAATGGGCGAGGTAGTGTATTCACCTTCAGGTTGAGACAGAAAATAGCATACAATATGTTTAAATCAGAAAAACATGATTAGTATACCCTAATATTATTAGGAAAGCCAGTAATTCAGGTGTAGTGCAGGGGTCCCCAATCCCCCAATCCGTGGATCGGCACCAGTCCATGGCATGCCAGAAACTGGTCCTCGCAAACAAGCAAAGCCCCATCTGCAGAAAGCACATGAAACCACGCCCCCTCTGGTCCACAGAAAAACCTCTCTCTATGGAATTGGTCCCTGGTGCCCAAAAGATTGGGAGCCATTGGTATAGTGCAGGAGTAGGCAACCTTGGCTCTTTTATGACTCGTGGACTTCAACTCCCAGAATTCCTGAACCAGCATAGCTGGCTCAGGAATTCTGGGAGTTGAAGTCCACGAGTCATAAAAGAGCCAAGGTTGCTAACCCTGGTATAGTGGGTTAAGACACTAGGCTAGAAATTGGGAGACCATGAATTCTAGGCCCACATTAGGTAAAAATCAGTTCGGTGATCTTGGACTAGTCACTTTTTGTCAACCGTAGGAAGGTGGCAATGACACTTCTGAAAAATCATGCCAAAAATACAGCATGTATTAAAAGCCTTGCCTTTGTAAATATCTGCAAATATATCTCCAAAATCAATATTTAATTCTGAAAGAGGAATACTTACTATTTTCTGCATTATTTAGAGTTGCCATTTTATTGACAAGATTGCATATAAGAAAAAACCCTTAAAGCCTAAAAGAAACAAACAAACAAACAACAAAAGGGTTATGACTGTCAGTTCCATTAAACAGAATATAGAATCATTAGTACAGAACATATTGCAACATACTAATTCAACTTCATAATGCAGCTTCTCACAAAAATAGAAAATGTTCAAGCCCCCAAACCTCATTTGGAAGTGACTGGATGGATATGCATCCTATTTGGGATGGTTGATCATTATTTTAAGTATTGTAAATATATTTTCATGGAGCTTTACTTTTTTTATTAAAAAGCTGCATATTTTAGTGTAATAAAAACAGTTAATACAATAAAACTCTGAAAGACAAAAAGGGGAACTATTTCATTTCAGCAAATGCTGAAAAAATGCCCATGATTTTGAAATAGGAAGTTGACTTAGAACACTCTTCTTTTCTCATTTAGGCAGTATTCCAATGGAATTTGGGTGCCTGAATAACCTAGGTATGTTTAAGATGGAATTCTCCCCCACCCTCAGAATATAATCAATCATGCATACAATTTAAGACCTATCTCAAGCATAAGGCAAAATGAAGTGATTACTGCAGGTAACAGTTTTCAGAATTCATGACTAGATAGAAAATCAATAGTTATTTACTTTACAAACTGGAAAGAGAAAGATGCTAGTGAGATTTGGATGTTGGCACATCAGGCAGCAAATCTCTTTGCTCAGCTCAGGTTTAAAGAGAGCTTCACCCTTAAAAAACTGAAGCTTGAAAATGATTCTTCGGTCTGTATTTTAAAACATCATTAATATTCAACAAATTCTATGGCATCAGGACCAAGTTCGTGCACCAAGATGGCAGAAATAAAGATACAGTATACACCACACAAATCAAGAGGCAAAAATATTATCTTTTTGACTTATTGAAAGAGCTTATCCCACACATTGATTTGTCATAGGACATGTGAACTTTGGTTCAGCATATGTGAATCCCAGTATTTTGGATTGTAAACTAGTTTGCAAAATTCCAAATTAGGTTACTAGGTCTGGGCTACACAAATCCTGACAACTCTTGAAGGGTAAGAAAGAGTTAAAATTTTCCATAGCTCCTTGTAGCTATGGAACTCCCAGGAACTGCCTAGGAGTTGTCATTTTGGCATAGGCCTGAGGTGGGGTGGGGGAAGCCAGAGGAGGGAGGCGGTGCTGCAGACAGGTGCATGTGATGGAGTGCAAGCAGGCAGGGGTGGTGTTTCTAGTGACTTACTGGGACAATTTGCAACCTTCCCTACTGGCTTCATTAACTTTGCTTACGTGAAGGTGCCAGAGAAAGTCACATATGGCAATCATGCAGCATAGCTTGTGCAATGTTGTAATCGTGAGCCAGGCACCTGAGCATCTGGATTGCAACCATATGATCATAGGGACATTACAACAGCTGGAACTTCGAAGACTGGTTGTAAGTCCATTTTTTCAGCGTCTCAGTAACTGTGAATGATTGCTGAACGAATGGACATGAGCCACGTCTACCCATAACTTGCCTTGCCAGTTGCCTAAATCTACCACATATAAACAGACAGCAAAACTCACATTCACTATGCATTGATGATGTTACCTAGTTGCGTACTGAAACATCTGCCAGCAAACCAAGCTCAGACAGTATCAAGAACCCCACATTTCAACCCTGAGCTACAGATACTCTCTTCTATTGGAAAATCATATTTTCATTCTCCAATATTTTGGAGGGAAAGGGGACCGAATCCAGGAATTGGTGCTTCTGGGTTAGCACCGAGGCTTCCCCTAAAAGCTAGTCTGGCCCCTCCAGAGATGCTGGCTGAAACGGAGTTCTTACATTGGTTTTGGGGGGGTAGTTTGATAGATAGTTATTTTTCCCTTCCTTCTGCAGTTTCTATGGTGGAGTAATTGTTCCATTTTCTTATGTCATACTGTGGGCAAATAAAAAAACTCACACAACTTTATGGTTTCTGTTGTAAACTGCCGTGAGTTGGGGAGGAGAACACAACACTCATAAACCATAGAAATAAGTAAACAGAGATACTCCTCGGCTCACAACAGTTCATCTAGTGACCGTTCAATGTTACAACGGCAATGAAAAAAGTTGACCTATTACCATTTTCACAGTTATGACCATTGCAGCATCCCCATGGTCATGTGATTTACAATCAGATTCTTGACAACTGGTTCATATTTATGACGGTTGCAGTGTCCCGGGGTCATGCGATCCCCATTTGTGACCTTCTGACAAGCAAAGTCAATGGGAAAGCCAGATTCACTTAACAACGATGTTACTAATTTAACAACTGGAGTGATTCACTTAGCAACTAGGGCAAGAAAAGTCGTAAAAAGGGGCAAAACTCACTAAATACATTTCTCAGTTATCAACATAAATTTTGGGCTCAATTGTGGTCGTAAGTCGAGGACTACCTGTTAACCCAGTCATGGCGGACACTTTTCCTCCTAAGGCTGCTCTCCTATTTAATTTAACGAGCCCTTCAACTTTTACATCAATTTAATGCTGACGGGTCTCCGGCACGGCAGGTTACATTGTGTCCGGGTATGATGTCAACACATCCCACTTCTTCGTAACAATGATTTACAGAAATACAGCTGAATAACTCGCTTCAGGCAATCCCCAGACGGCTTCATTCCCACAACACGCCAACCCAGAAATAAGCCAATCGTTATTTGGACGACTAGGTGAGGCCCAGGCGATCAGTCAATTGCTGCGGAAATTCGTTTAAAGTGTAAAAAACTAACCAGCTGCGGGATTTCCTCCTTCGCTCCTCCCGGCTGCTTCTCATCGCTCGTTTCTTTCTCCTTTTGGGAAGGAGTAACTTCCGATCTACTCCCTTCCGTCTATAGAGGTATAATTACTATTCACCCAAATGGCGTAACTTCTGACTTCAATTTCAACTTTTTGTTTGCCTTAATTGGGAGACTAACCAAACAAATCACTGGCAACCTTTTAGACTAGAAAATCACATGACCCCTTAATTTTCTATTTGTAGAGCAGTGTTTCCTCATCCTTAGTATTGTAACTCTCCTAAGATGTGTAGACTTCAACTGTCAGAGAACCCCATCTAGAATGCTGGCTGAGGATTTCTGAGAGTTGAAGTCCAAAACATTTTAAAGTTGTAAAAAGTTGAGAAACATTGTTGTACAGCATATATGCCGCTTGGCTAGCAGTACGACCCTCAGTCTTCGGAGTTGCCTTTGGTGGATGGGCGGCTACATAGATCTGATAAATAAATAGCCATGGAAAATTCCTACGTTTTCTGCAAGGCTTTCGTTCAAATGGGGGAAAAAAGAGATTCCAATTTCTAAAAGTTGTATGAAGAACTGCATGAAGTTTGGCTGATTTGAACACGGAAGATGGAATTGAAGTAGATCGGTCTTGGCTTAGTAATTTTTTTGTGGGGCTTTTTTTGAACGGGAGTGCAACCAGTTTCTTTTTTCATCTCCATTTTGGAAAAAATATTGCAGGATTAATGTATGTTAGCCATAGGTCTCTTACAATCTACCGTATAATGAAGTCTATTCGCAGCTAGAGTCTGTGGCGGAACTAAAAAAAAAAAGCACTTTTCACTCGAAAGTTAATGAACCCTGTAACTTCTACTTTCCTATCTCTACGTTCTTGTACAGACAAGTAATAATGACATGCCCTTACCCACATTCATCCTTTTGCGTACATTCATCGCCGCGGGAATTTCATGATTTCCGGTCTCTTTTTCCAGTGACAACGCCAGGCTTTTTACTTTGCCGGACTAACCATCGCGAGAGTGAGCGATACTCCTCCCCAACCAATAGGAACTCAAGACGGCTTGGTCTTTTTACCGGAGGTTTAAGCCGCAGAGCAAGAGAAGGTGTGGCCTCGGTTGCTAAGAAGCGGCTTGGGGATAGCTCGTGTCGCTAGTCGAGTTTTCTTTCTCCTGTTTTGCTCTAACGGTGAGGTGGCAATCGCGGCCGGGAAGGCGGAGGTGGCTGGACCATGGTGAGTGGAGATGGCCTGTGCATGCTGAGGAAGGAGATCAGCATAAAAAGTCGATTAGGGGAGGCGACGACCCCTAACGAAATATCCCCATGAAAAGAAATGTTGTCGCTTGAGCTAATAGCAGTCCTATAGCTCAATGACATGATGTTTATTAGGGTTTTGTTAATAGTACAGTGACCATATTTTCTTGGAAAAACTAAAGGACAAATCTAAAATGGGGCAAATCTGAGATTCACAAAGATAAAAGGTTATAACTTTGCTTTACAAAGGAAAATTCAAAAGCAAAAGGAATAAACCTACAGAACAACTTTCTGAAATACTGTAAAGAATGGTCCTTTGCAATAAAGGACGTATTGGGAAAAATGAGGAAAAATGGACAATGATTTATGTAATGAGACCACAGTTATATTCCATCTTTCTTCAAGGAAGCTGTATGTAGCATCTATAGTTTTACATATTTTATTTTCTCTGTAACGCTTAGAAAGCAGTAGGCTACAACCATTCAGTGTTATTTATGGTTAAAAGGTGTTTCAAGTTAACTCATTCTGCTCTTAAATTGATCTTTCCCATCATTTTTACTATATCATCTGCCACCTTGCCCAATGAACAAGGAGAACCAGAGTTTCTTTGATAAATGTGTAAAAAAACCTCATGTTGGGATGACTGTTATAGTTACTAAACTGTTAGATTATCTTCATGGTATCCTAATAAGCTGAGGTTTTCTTTAGATTTAGGAAAATGATGTCTATTGGCATTAGCTTGGGGAAATATGAAGTCCCCTCCATGCAAGAAGGGGAAGGCAAGATGGAAAAAAACAATCAAGAATCAAGAATTCCGGCTGGCATTGGCTGGAACTTATCCTCTGATTTACATAGCATGTTACGCCATTATGCGGTTTGTATGGTTTGGGCGTAATGTGTTGGACAAACAGCCAATTTTGGAGTGATTTATCTCAGTGAGTGAACTCAGGTTGCATGGATTGTTACTTTGTTGATTTGTTATACATTGTAGTATTTTATATGCAAACATAGAAGCAAAGGCCTATAAAAGATTACAATTATGAAGCAGAAATTATAGGTGTAAAACCATATCACTGTAAAACCACTGATTTATTTTTGAATACAGTAAAGAGAATTTGAATCTGGCTCATTAAGATTGTTTGCCTGCAATTTTATGCATATTACTACATTTAGAAGAATTTTGTTGAATACAATGGGATTTATGTTTGCTATGCATAACTGGGGCAACATTCATTTTTCCCAACTTAATTTCTCTCAGCTGCTTTGTATGTAGTTATTTAAGCGTCTAAAGTTCTACTTAAGTCAGTTCTATAATCTTTTGTGACAAGCTCCTTTTCCCCCTGGAATCCTTTCTTGGCTCAACAGTGATAACAATGTATTTTCATCTCATTTCACCTGTTTTACCTAAAACCTTTAAAACATTTTTCTTACCGCAATAATAACTTTGGCTAAAATCCCCAACATTGCAACATTTGTAGAAAAAACAGTAGGAAAAAGTAGCCTTTCACTTAGTTTAAAAAGAAAAGATTTCAAAGAAGATATGTGTAGGCAATAATGGCAGTTAAGTATTATAATGATATGACCTGCTGGAAAGGTCTGTTTCTGTGAAGAAATGCATTTGAATCTGAATTATAATCATATAATGGATAATGGATAAAATAAGCGGAAAAAACAATATGGGAAACATAAACATTCTATCTCATGCTATATATGTCTTTAAAGTTTTATAGAAATGTTGAATTCTTGAACTTTTGTGCTTTCTCCTTTGAACTGGGGCATCTCCAACCAAGTTGCCTTTCCTTCCTTCCTTCCTTCCTTCCTTCCTTCCTTCCTTCCTTCCTTCCTTCCTTCCTTCCTTCCTTCCTTCCTTCCTTCCTTCCTTCCTTCCTTCCTTCCTTCCTTCCTTCCTTCCTGCCAGAGGCTCCGAGCAAAGGTAGCAACAGGCAGGCAGCGGTGGGCAAAGGCTTCCCCTCCCCCCTGCCATTGCCTCTGCATGGCTCAGCTCACCTCTCCCAGACCCGCACACTTATTTGTGTGTGTATGTGTGAGCACGCGGACGCGTGGTGTGTGTGTGTGTGTGGGTGTGTCACCCCTTGCAGCCCCGCGCCCTCAACGGAGACCTTCTGCGATGGCAGGCTGCAAACTAATGAAAGCTGGTTTTTTGGAGTACTTGTTTCTTTTTCTCAATGTGCCGCCGATCGCATCGCGCCCTGCCCCCCTCAGCTCCTGCCCCCAGCCCTGTGGAAGGCTGCAAGAAGCTCCCATCGCAGCTTCTCTTACCTCTCCCGTTCTTTTCCTCCCCAATATCACAGTGTGGGGTTGCAAGAGGTGAGACCCCCCCTCACACGGTCGTGCATACACACTCACACAAACATGTGCACGGTTCCCATTCTGTCTCCTCTGCATTCAGGAAGGGGTGAGGGGAGGGGGAGAGATTGACAGCGTTGCCGGTGGCCGTGCCGCCGCCGGCTGTGGTTTTCCCACTCGGGGGCGGGGCAGTCCCAATGAAAGGGAAGCCTGGTAGGCTGCGAGGCCAGGCCGTCAAGCGGGGCATGGAGGCGCTAGTACTGATCTACAACTTGGTGTGGAATGCGGTCAGCCTTAGATCCGCGGTGCTGCCCTGGAGCCAGCGAGGGCTGGCATCCTGGGTGGAAGGGAAGCGCTCAGAACGCAGTCCCCAGGGATGCCAGGCCCCACACATTCTCCGTGTCCTGCGCACGTGTCCAGAGGGCATGGCAGGAGCGGTCCCTCGCTGGTTCCAGGGCAGCGCTGTGGATTAAGCTGACCGCGTTGTAGATCAGTGCCCGGTCGGCCAGGGCCAGGCTGAGGCACCGTGGGCTGGTCCTTTGCCGTTTCCAGGGCGGCTCCGGGGCCCAAATCTAACCACACGGCGGGCTGGATTTGGCCCACGGGCCTTGTGTTTGACATGTCTGGTCTATACCATGTAGGCTTCATAGGTCATAACCAGCACTTTGAATTGCACTCAGCAGCATATTGCTAACGAGTGCAGTTTATCAGTATGCCCATTATTTCCCATGCTGCTGCATTTTGGATCATTTGAAGCTTTCAGGTGGTCTTCAAAGTCAACTCTAGATAGAGCACGTTACAACAGTCATGGTATGAGATGAATAGGGCATGAATGATTGAAAGGCCTCCCAGACTAGGAAAGGGCACAACTAGTGCACCAGATGGAGTTGCTAGGCCTTCCTTTCTATAGCTGCCACCTGTTCAATGATCAGGAATTTGGAGTCCAGGAAGATTAGTTTAAAATTAGGTAAGAAAGCTTGCACTTTTCTTTTTCTGGCAGTGTTTGAAAATAGGGATGTGGAGAATAATATGAGAACCCAACACAAGTATATAATTTATTTATTTATATCCTACCTTTATTATTTTAAAAAAATAACTCAAGGCAATGAACATACCCAGCATACCTCCCTCCTATTTTCACCATAACAACACCATAACAACAACCCTGTGAGGTAAATTGGACTGAGAGAGAGTGATTGGCCCAAGATCACCCAGCTGGCTTTCATAGCCGAGGCAGGACTAGAGCTCACGGTCTCCTGGTTTCTAGGCTGGTGCTTTAACCACTAGACCAAGCTGGCTCTAAAAGTACTAAAATATCATTTATATACAACAGACAGACAAATGATGCTTTGCTTTTATTTGCCCCAAGTCAGTCACAGCTGAAGAAATTGGAGTCCAACAACATTTGGGGTTAAGAGGGTTGCACTTATCCTGATTCTGCCTGAATGTGGGTAGGCCTCATTGAGTTACTGATTCTACACTGGTCTATATATGGAATCTATGAAAAGGAGCTCTCCCTTTAACAGCTTCTGTGCACATGCAATGACTCTTGCACCAACTCTAATCTATTTTTGAGTTCCACAGAGACTTTCCAGGGCCCCCTACATTGAGAAATGTGACTGCTGCTACTGTGAAAATGAAGCTTCCAACCTTATCTATACCATGTTGCATTGCGCTGGAGGCCTATTTGGAGCAGCTATTTGGTTATCTAAGCTTTAACTGCCAAGTCTTCTTTGCAAGATTAATGGAATGGTAGAGCTGTGGAAATGGGAATGGCCATGCCTTGAGGCAGGAGAAATTGGACTCCTAGGAATTCTCAGCATTTATGGGAATGAGTATCTAGGTCTTCTGGATTGGAAGCGCTGTGCATTAGAGCAGGGCTTTTCAACCTGTGGTACGCGTACCACTTGTGGTACATTAATGAGTGGCAGGTGGTACACAGCCCTGCCTAGCCAAGTGTAGTGGGGAAGGGAAAGAGCCAGCACAGGCAAAGATTTACAGTGAGAGAATCCTCTGGAGCTGCAGATTTTACTTATGAATGGAGCCATTTGGGGAGGCTGCCTTAGCCGGCAGCCAGTACTTACATTTTTTCTTCTTCCTTAAATGCCAGCTGGGCTCCTTACTTTCCTTTCTAGCCAGTAGCTAATTCTTAAAGGGGAAGTGCCTTTTTAAGCTAGTTCACTCAGCAGCTTGTCTTTTCTGTCTCTGGAGGCCTTTCCTTGTTTGATCAATATATGGAAGAGGGGAAAATATGGGGGGGGGTTCAAATTCTTCCTTCAGAAGGAGATGGGAATGAGAAAAAGGGAGACAGGGAAGGAAGGGAGGGAAGGAAGTCCTGCCTTAGCAGTTGGCCATCAGCAGCTCTGCCATTGACTTTGCTTGTCAAAAGGTTGCAGAAGGGGATCACATGACCCTGGGACACTGTGACCATCATAAATATGAATCAGTTGCCAAGTATCCAAATATAAATCACAAGACCCTGTTGCTGCAATGGTCATAAGTGTGAAAAATGGTCATAAGTCATTTCAGTGCAATTGCAACTTTGAACAGGTTTTTTGTTTGTCACCAAGTTTTTGACACCTTGCTAGGTGGTACTCGAATATTGCCATATCCTAAAAGTGGTACAATCGGTAAAAAGGTTGAAAAGCCCTGCATTAGAGGAATGTCACTAGGTGGGAAGGTTGCTCCTTTTGTGGAAAAATCAGGGACCCCGCTCTTGAACAGCCATACCTCCATAAATTCCTTGAAAAGCTGCTGGTCAGACAACAACCAGTGCTTTTCTCTAGCTAGCAATCTTATAACTCCACTGCTTAGTCGGGGGACATCTTCCCTTGCATAATCCCTTATTGTTAAGAGAGAGAGAGAGACTTGTTCTTTGCCAGTTCAGTCAAACTCGCCTTTTGATATCCTTTTGCTCAAATGGCTTCTGAAGACCTTTTGCTTAAATGGCTCTGCATCCCCAAGTTTGCTTGCATCACTTGAGCATGCCTCCCTCTCTGTTCTTTTAAGTGGTAGGCTCCTGAGCCAGCCTTCTACAGATCACTACAGACAGTGCTCATTTTCTGCCTGGATGAGCAAAGATAATGGCAGCCCTGCCAGAGTGCAGTGTGCAGTCCATCATTTTTATTCACGCAGATTCATTATATTAATGGATCACAGCCCTTCAGTGTTTGAAATCACCTGTTATAAAGTATTGCTAGTTGACTAACTCAATGCTATTCTCTTATTTCATTTTGGTTTTTGTGAGCTTTGTCTGAACTCAAACCATGCATAAAATAAATAATTATATGAAAGTGGTAATGGACATTCTTCCAATTTTCTTTTTGTTTTGAAAAGTATTTTTAATTACAGTTTTTTTATTGTAAACGTCTTTACATCTCTAGTTAAAATTCCATGATGTAAACAGCCTTGGCAGTGGTCCATAATACCCCAAGAACAGAATTATGTTTAACCGCAAAGGAATAATTCATCTATAAATAGAAGAGTAACCATCAATAAAAGGGTATCATCAATGAAGAAAGCAATTGATAATGCTGGTATTCTCTTCAGATAAAAATAGATTGGATTCCCCTTCAGCATTTTCAGAGCAAGTTTGTAGAAAAACTTTGAAACATTTAACTAAATAATACTTTTCCTTTATCACTCAATACTTTAAATAAGCTGGTATATCTGAAAATATATGGCCATAAGGTTAGCATGTCTAAAAATTGTGGGCTCAAATTTTAGGCTGAAACGCTATTAACAGCATACCAGCTAGTCCACTGAATGAAGTGGGATTTGTTTCCAAGTAAAGAGGTAAGCAGATTGTAAGTAATCACATTCTCTAATTGCATTAGGATTAAGTATTGAAATCAGTTCTTCTTGAAACACTAGGTGGAGCTATTTACTTGCCAAAGATATTTCTCTACTGGTTTCTGTACTCTTTTTAAAGTGCATAATTTACCAGCATTTAATTAGGGTTTCTTTAGACAAGAATATTAACTTGAATCATTTGTAAATACCTCTTCCTCTAGAGATTTTAAAACTGTTGTAAAAATAATTATGTTGAAACATAGGGCAGCCGACATGTTATGAAAATGTCATTTCAGTGACTTAACAGGTTTCCCCCTAGGTTTGCTATAATATTATTGTTATAAATATAACGTGTATAATAATACAATTATTATTATTATTATTGTACTTTCACCTGTATTTAATCAGTATTTTAAGCCAGGTTGGATGCACTACCCTCTGTAGCCCTTGGGCCGTACTTTATAAGGACTTTATTTTACTGTATTAATGTATTTATGCCTATTTTTTCTATTAATAAGTATAGGTTTATGGATTTTTGCTATAGTGTTCTCTGTCCAAAAGGCCATAAAGAATTTTTACTTGCTTTGATAACATGTATTTTGCCTATACAGGTAATCCTCGAATTAGGACTACAATTGAGCTCAAAATTTCTGTTGCTCAGCAAGACAGTGGTTAACTAAATTTTGCCCCATTTATGACCTTTCTTGTCATAAAGTGAATCACTGCAGTTGTTAAGATAGTCACACAGTTTTTAAGTGAATCTGGCTTCTCCATTGACTTTGCTTGTAGAAGGTTGCAAAAGGTGATAATTTGAGCCCAAGACTCTGCAACCCTCATAAATATGAGTCAGTTGCCAAGCATCTGAATTTTGATCACATGACCCTGGGGATGCCGCGATGGTTGTAACTCTGAAAAACGGTCATAAGTCATG
The DNA here is from genome assembly GCA_023970755.1 of Azemiops feae. Taxonomy (NCBI): domain Eukaryota; kingdom Metazoa; phylum Chordata; class Lepidosauria; order Squamata; family Viperidae; genus Azemiops; species Azemiops feae. The sequence continues at coordinate 613,042 of JALGBA010000099.1, forward strand.
TTTTTCAGTGCCATTGTAATTTCGAACAGTCACTAAATGCTGTTGTAAGTCGAGGACTACCTATAGATGTTCTTAGGTTCAATCTCAGACATCTACAGTTAAAAGAGTTAGGTAAGCTAAAGATGAGTAAGACTGCTGTGACTCACAAACTTGCAAACCATAGTAGGCTATAATTGAAAACTAGACTATGTGGTGCCCGTGGACATCAATATGATCAACATCATTCCTCTTGGTGTCTGCTAGGCTTCCTATAGAACCTGATTTTAATTTTATGTATTTTTAAAAATCAGTAAATGAAAAGTGCCTTTTTATAGTTCATACATCTAAGAACTCCTGTTCGAGAAAAAGGGGAAAGATAAACTGTGATGGGAGAGACCTAGCAAAAAGACAAGTTAGGAACTAGAGGAGATGGCAGAATATAATCTCATCAGTTTGCTTTCTAGGAAGTATTTTTTTTGAAAGTCCAAGTCTGCAATGTGTAGCCATTTTGTTAAATCATTTTCAAGTGAGACCACTACATGCTCATAAAATTTCAGTTGTATCCTTTGACCCAAAAAGATTGCCAACACCTGCAATTCAAGATTGTTTGCTACAGTTTCACTGTGTCTCTGCCACTGGATTTTAAAAATAATAAATGGGAGAATTGGACCTTCTGTTTACACTAATTCCCTGTTTAGGCAGCCACCTTACACTGGCAGTTCTAAAGATGTGTTTTAAGTATTCTATAATCCTATGGTTGCAATAGTTAAAATGTTCATAGGTAGCATTATACAGTATGTGATATTGAAAAGAAATAGAAAAGATTCTTCGTCCTTTGGCCACCTGAATTGGATTGTGATGCAGTTTAAGTTTTAGTAGAAAGGTAATAACATTATGCAATGGGATTATTTGCATCGCTAATTTGATTAGTCGATCTGAATTAAAAAGATTTACAATGCTAGTCTTTACAAGTATATTCAATGTAAATCCCATTTAGTTGATTGGAATTTGCTCCAGTCAAGGAATATACAACTAGAACCTTAACTACACTTTTGTAAATGCACACTGTACTTAGTTCCAGAACTATGAATTCCAGTTGAAATCCTCTTTGTTCTTGTCTGCCCTCCCATTTTTCCTTTTCTTTTTTGTTACACAATTCTTTACTAAAGATATTAGATAAGTTAGAAAAACCAACACACCCCTGTTCCAATATTAACTTGATATGTGTCTTTATGATAATAGTTTTATGGGCATGCCATCAAACATTGTGGTAACTGAAATCTGTGTTCAGCTGAATTGCCCAAGAGTTAATATTTTACGCAATCCAAGGTAAAAAGAAGCATTTAATTTTAATGACAGACTGATCAGGAGCCTGTTTGGTTAAACTGTAGTACACAATGAATGCTGGCTCAGAATGTTCCCAGTAGTGAATAAGAAGGGGATTGGTTGAACTCTTTTCCGTCTTCGTAGCAAGGCAATAAATTTTTAATAGGCCACGATATTCTCAGAATGTTCAAGGTAAGTGCAAAATGTGTGCTCTTTGGAACCGCCTTTCAAATTCTTTGGCACTAACACACGCTGGTATCAGCTGGCTGAAGGTCACTTTTCACCCTTATTGCAGTTCCAGGAGAACCCAGCTGTAGTACTTTTCTTATGTTTAGGAAAGTGTTAGACGTAGAAAATGATTGTGGCATAGTTGGCTCAGGGCCAATTGGGAACTCGGACACTGAGTTCAAGGCTCATTTGTGCATTTTATATATGCTACATTGACTTCATTCAGATCTAAATGTTTCTAACCAGACCTTGCAGGCCTTTTTGTTCATAATGGCTTTTAATTAATTACACTGGGCTTGATTTTTATCCATCATTAGTTATTTGTTTCCCATTTTTGTAGTGTTTCTGTTTCTCCAACTTCATTTTTGTTTAACCGTTCCTTAAAATATGGGAACTATGGACAATATGGTACTTGGAACGGAATGGAATACAAATAGAAAAATCAGTGCTGTAGTCCTCAACTTAAGTGGGACCAGAATTTCCATTGCTAAGCAAAGTTGTTAAGTGAGTCAAACCTGATTTTACAATCTTTCTTGCCATGGTTGTTTGTTTGCTTGTTTATTTATTTAAATTTATTTGCTGCCCATTTCATTTCAAAGCAAGCCTGGGCGACTCACAGGATAAAAATATTAAAATCATCAGAGATAATATTCCTAACACAATAAATGAAAGTACTATCAAATAAAATCATAGTTACAAGATGGGGAAGGAGGGAGCAGGATGGGAGGGAGGTGGATTGATTCTTAATTAATCAACCATCTCCAGTGTGATACTTACTCTCCTGTTGGGACCCCAAGCCATCTGGCAGAGCTAAGGTCTTAAGACTATGGGGGAAGGTCAGAAGAATGGGAGCCGATCTCACCTCAGGGGGTAAGATATTCCAAAAGGCAGCCACAGCAGAGAAAGCTCCTCTCCTAGACCCCACAGCCGAAATTCCTTGACTGATGGATCTGCAATATGCCTTCTTTGCCAGCACAGGTGGGTTAGGCCAGTACCATCAGGTTGAGATGTTCCTCAACTAATCTGGACCTTTGCCTTGCAGGGCTTTCAACACCTTGAATTGCACCTGTAAGCAAACCAGCCAGGTGGCAGCCCTAAGAACTGCCTGCACTGCCACACATTATACCAGCTGTAGCTTCTGAATGCTCTTCAAGGGTGGTCCCATGTAGAGCGCATTGCAGTAGGGCTTGAATGATTGAGCAGAGGTTGTTAAGTGAATAACTGAGTTGTTAAATGAATCATTTGGTCATTAAGCAAATATGGTTTCCTCCATTAACTTTGCTTGCCAGAAGCTGTCTGGAAAGATTGCAAATGGTGATCACGTGACAATGGGACACTGGAACCATAGGAAATACATACTAATTGCCAAGTACCCAAATTTTGATTAAGCGACTGTGGAGATGCTGCAACAGTTATAAGTGCAAGAACTGGTTGTAATTCATTTTTTCAGTTCCTTTGTAAATTTGACTGGTCACTAAATGAATGGTTTTAAGTTAAGGACTACTTGTAATTAAAGTGAGTGTAGCGCAGAGTGTTCAACAGTAACAGCTTCCAGTTTGTTTTTAATCTTTCAAGAATATGCAGCATAGTTGCCTTGATCTGAAAATTAAAAAAATATTCTGATTGTAAATTGCTTTGAATGCAATTGTATTGTAAAAAAAAATGATGTAAATGAAGTAATATATTGTTAAGTACACTAGGATCTTACAAATGAATGATTTGATTTCAAAGAAGTTCATGCTTTCAAATTGAATAAAGTTTCTTCAGATTGCTTCAAACTCAATTATATTTGATAGACTTACTGGCTTTGCAAAGTCTTGAACATTTTTCTTTCAAATAGTGTGCTTGCTATTCAACTATGAAGAATATATTACAAATTATTTTTCATAGCATTTTCTATCACAATTGTGATAGCATACCAATTTTTTAAAAAATTGTTGCTGAAATAGCATGTGACACATTATTTCCTGAAGAGGCTAAGTGAGTCATGCCAACAACTTAGAAATGCCACTGCTCAGAGTATGGTGGATGTATTGGTTTTTTTAAAGAAAAAGCTTACTTTTAAATAAGATTTACATTGGATTTTATGAAGTCATTTGGCACAATTTAAGCTCTTTACTGGATAATTTAGAGGCAGCAGTGTTGTCTGCCTTCTCTGCTATCTCTGCCCTACAAGCGTTTTAGGGGAACATTCCCAAAAATATATTTTATTTGATTCTCTCTCTCTCTCTCTCTGTGTAATAATAATAATAAAGTTGGAAGGGACCTTGGAGGTCATCGAGTCCAACCCCCTGCTCAGGCAGGAAACCCTATACCATTTCAGACAAATGGCTGTCCAGTCTCTTCTTAAAAACTTCCAGTGTTGGAGCATTCACCGCTTCTGGAGGCAGGTTGTTCTGTGTACTGTATCTCCTAGTCCAGGGGTCTCCAACTTGTGGGCCATGGCCCACTAGTGGATCATGAGGGGTTTGCAACTAGGCTGCGGAAATGGCCAGCAAGTGCACACACACACATCCTCCCTTGCGAGAGCAATGGACAAGGGTGCATACAGTAGTGGCCAAAATTGTGGAAACCTTTTGGGAAAAGTGTATTTTTGAGGTTTGATGGCTAATAACACTACTTTCTTTTGGGAGTAGTACCATAAAATTATATATCAATGGAAAGATAATTTAATCAAGAATGTAATGCAACAAAGTTTGTTCAATTATCTGTACTGTATTCTATGAAATGTTATAGCCAAATAACCAGAAAAAGGAAGCATAACTTGCTTAGGTTGATATCAGGTAGCTTTCCTTCATCTGATTGTAGCCAATGAGCATGAGTGTTTAGAGAGCTAATCAGGTGTCATCTTGTTTTGGCAATGAGCCAATCAGATCACAGTAGGATTCAGTTATTGATGTCATGTATTGAAGCTGAGAGGAGGACATTTGTCAGTGTGTTATGTGATCGCTATCAAGTTGGTTTGGGTTTTTTTTTTTGTGTTCTTTCATTTAGTGAGCTTGTAAAACGTAATAAAATTAAAGTAATGGTGCACAGAGTTGACTGGTTGCCCAGAAAGCGATGTAAAATAGTATTAAGTGAACAAGGCTACAGTTATAAAGAAATTAGAAGAAAAATTGGTGGAAACGTAACCAAAGGTGGCATTTCTACTGTACACTTTTCCCAAAAGGTTTCCACAATTTTGGCCACTACTGTACATGCTCCATTTAAATGAGAAGCAGGCTCGCGTGCACGCTGCTCACACAAATGGAGCTGTATGCACGCTTGTCGGCCACTCATGCAGAACCATCCCCCCCTCCCCACCAGTCCACAAAGTCGGAAACGTTGGGGAACTCTGTCCTAGTGACTATCTGGCTGAACATTTGCAGGTTTAATATTCTCTAAGGATCTACTATCCCTCCAGTTCCAGATGTTTCGATGATTTCCCATTGCAGGCTCTGGTTGAATCTTTTATGGAAGTTCCAATTACTTCAATTTTTCCTGCCTTTGAATTACAAATTCAAATTAAATAATTGAAAATATTTTTTCTTATTGGAATGTGATTGATTGATGTACCCTATATTACATCCTCTTAATTGTGAATTGAAATATACAGAAGGAATGAATTAAAATATTGTCATTCTAGATGAAAGAAAAATTCAAGCACAAGCAAGTACTGCATTGCAAAAACCTCTGCTTAGCTCCATCAACCTCTGACCTCCCCCAGTTCTCACTATTATGAACTTTAGATTTCCTAAAGCTATTTATATATTCCACAAAAGTTTCTCTTTAGTAACTGCAGTTGATTAAGGTTAAGCACTGTCAATTGTTTACATAGTGTTTGTGTTCTATAAATGGGGTTTTTATTAGTGTATTAAATATTGTGTTCTAGGACTTTATAACTAATTCATTGTGTACATCTTAATCTAAATAATGTTATTTTGATAATCACTACACATTTAGTATTTAAAGATATAATTTAGGGATGCAGTTTTAAACATAACTCAGTGATTCCCATTTAATAATATGGGACTGTCATTATGCATAGAATTTCATGTCTGCTATTCAAACGTCATAGTAATTTTTTTTAAAAAAAATCTTAATTAGTTTTATTTTTAAAAATTCTCGTTTGGCACAAAAATTTATGATAGTTTCTAAATAATTGACTGAATGTCAAGGAATGGGCAACTTTGAGGGGTCTGAGAGGGAAAAGGTAAAAATTATATTGTTCTAATTGTGCTTCTGTGTGTATTTTACAATTATCTGATTTAAGGATATTTATCTTATTGTTCACAGTTCAAAGCTACTGTATGTAAATAGCCTTTCTGTAGAACAACTTGAGAGTATCAAAGCAATGGAAACAGACAAAATGTCAACAATATAACATGAGCTTTCTAAAAAGGGCATAACAGCAGGAAATAACACCAACTAATATTTTAAAAAGCTATTTTAAAAAAGTAGGAAAACTAAGCTTGACTGATGTCCCTTGATAGGACATTCTAGAAGCTTAGTGCAGTAACTGAAAAAAACTTTTGTCACATCATTTGGTGAACCTGTAGTTCATTTTGCAGGTTAAAAATTGAACAGAAAGTATGACAAGGAGTAGTCTATAATGTACAGTAGATTCTATTTAGTTCTTTTTAGGCTTGTGCAACTTAAACTGTATTTGTCTACCAGCAATAAAAATTTCCTGGTGTTTATCAAAGGAAGATAACCATCATATACCACCATCATCATTTAATAGAACAGCCTGTAGGCAACTAGGTGATAGATGGTGCTGGTTAAATGGTTGTTTGTAGGGAGAAAAAATAGATGGGTTTAATTATGTTCATAAGCTTTCATGTGAATTAGAACTATACTTTTAAATGAGCTTATTTTATTCTCTTCACAATCTGTTTTTTCTTTCCTAACTCATAGCAACGGAAGTTCCTAATCTTTAATGACTAGAGGGCACATTTGTAATATTGTTAATGTGGGCTCTTCTGCAAAATAATTATTTGAATGAGCTTCTCCATTTATGAATTGGAGCCAGTGAGGGTCACAACCAGTTACAAATTTTGGACCAGAATGCACTCGTCCTTTTGTTCCTCACTTTGCCCTTATCCACAGGACATTCACATCCACTTACCATAGCCTTTTTTTCTGGGAAGGTACAGTAGTGGCCAAAATTGTGGAAACCTTTTGGGAAAAGTGTATTTTTGAGGTTTGATGGCTAATAACACCACTTTGTTTTTGGAGTAGTACCATAAAATTATATATCAATGGAAAGATAATTTAATCAAGAATGTAATGCAACAACGTTTATTCTATTATCTGTACTGTATTCTATGAAATGTTATAGCCAAATAACCAGAAAAAGGAAGCACAACTTGCTTAGGTTGATATCAAGTAGCTTTCCTTCATCTGATTGTAGCCAATGAGCATGAGTGTTTAGAGAGCCAATCAGGTGTCATCTTGTTTTGGCAATGAGCCAATCAGATCACAGTAGGATTCAGTTATTGATGTCATGTATTGAAGCTGAGAGGAGGACATTTGTCAGTGTGTTATGTGATCACTATCAAGTTGGTTTGGGTTTTTTTTGTGTTCTTTCATTTAGTGAGCTTGTAAAACGTAATAAAATTAAAGTAATAGTGCAAAGAGTTGACTGGTTGCCCAGAAAGCGATGTAAAATAGTATTATTAAGTGAACAAGGCTACAGTTATAAAGAAATTAGAAGAAAAAATGGTGGAAACGTAACCAAAGGTGGCATTTCTACTGTACACTTTTCCCAAACGGTTTCCACAATTTTGGCCACTACTGTACTCAGACTTTCAAAGAAATCAGTGGTCTGCTGCCGCTGGTTATTTTTCTTTGGAAATCTTGTAATGATGTTGGAGTTTAATACCTTGCCTTGCAGCAATTTATTTTTTAAAAAACTGTAAATTATCAAATGAGATATAGAGCCTAACAGCATTGTGTAAGATATCTACACTGACACTTCTGAGTAATAGTGACAATAAGTAATAATAGCGACAATAATAATATCAACAGTAACCATAATAGCTGTTGTAATAACAATTTCAGTTTATACCTTGCCTTTACCTTAAAATATTCAAGTGTGCCTTGGTCTTTGTCACAGGCTGCTTTGCTCTTCACAAAGAGTATGATAGTGCTGAGAACACAGTGTTCTGCTCCCCCTCATGGATTTTCCTAATTTGTTTTCCCAACAACTTGAAAAGATGCTTCTGTGTACCATTTTAGTATCATATTTTTTTAGCTTATTTGAAATTAATTCTATCACTATCATCATCACATAGAACAAGTAGATTGTAATCTTACCTTTGAATGTCCCTCACTTTTTAAATCAGTTTCATTGCCATCTGCAAAATACAGGAACTACATCCTTAATTCCATCTTCTCTAGGCATTTGAAAGAGGTTTTCCTTTCCTAATTTTATTTAGTTTTATTTATTTATTGAATTTTTATGCAGCCCATCTTCCCTACAAGAGATATTCCCCCTACTATTGGGGAATATCTAATATTCTTTCTTAACATGGGGAGAGGAAGGCATGTTTCTGATCTGGGTTATTTTTCTGCAGATCTTTCATTACCGATAATATCATCAGTGCACAGCAGAGTATGTTTGCTGATTGTTTACATACAGTAACTTGTTCTGCCATTCTCAGTTGGGGTATATCTTTGTTGCGATTCCTCGCCAGCCAGTGGATCCGGCAGCTGAGTCTGAGGAATCAGATGAGGAGGAGGGGCCTGGAGTGACATTAGAGGAAGGCTCTGAGGAGCTCCAAGACTTATAGTCGGACGAGGAGCCTGGCCCCTCTAATTGCGCTCGGGCTGAGACACAGCTGTGCTGGGAGCCTGAGTTGGACAGTGATGAAGAGCAGCTGGGACAAATCCCGGATGCACGAATGCGCAGGCAGGAGAAGCGAGTGGGACAGAGGAATGCAATGGGGTGGCTCCAAAGGCAAAGGAGAAGGCGTTAGGAAGCCACGCCTTGGCTGAATTATAAAAGGGAAGGTGTGGAAGGTGCTGGTTGCCAAAGGCAACCCTTCGTGTTGAGGATCGAGTTTCTGTGGACTGTGTTTGCCTTGGACATTGACTCAGGTCTGTGAGAATAAAAGGAGTTGGTTTTTTCTTGCGGTTCCTGCCTGTTTCTTGGAAGAGGGGTTTCTCCTTGTGAGCATAATAAAGACTCACGTAGGCTGGGACAGAAGAATCTTCTTCTTTGAAGTTCCGTGTTTATAGCTTTGTTTAGTATATTTGCTGTTTATCTTAGTACTAGGCAGGGGTCCCCAATCCCAGTCCGTGGACCAGCATCAGGCTGCAGCATGCCAGAAACCAGATGGATACAGGCAGCACACAAAACCACACCCCCTCCAGTCCACAGAAAAAACCTTTCGCCACAGAATCAGTCCCTGGTGCCCAAAAGGTTAGGGGCCGCTACTCTGGGCTGTTGGTTTTGTTCTTTACTTTTGGTTATGTATTTAAATAGTTTGAGGAAAGGGTTAATTTCTTATGTTCATCCCTGGGTTGCATACATTTTCTACTGGAGGAAGACATATATTGTAGTTGACAAAATGTATGCAGTACAGTATTAGCTTGGTTCTCATATTCTTGGAAAAAATAGGCAGCTCATACATGATTTGGAATTGTTTCTGTTTCAATATACAGTGATCAAATTTGAACATAAATAAGAATATTATAGTATTACTGCTACATCCTATTCAGGACTACTCACTATTTTATTTATAGCCTGGATCTTGAAAGCAAATAAATATTTGCTTTGCAGAATGCAAATAGCTCTACATCTAGAAATAGACTCTTCCTCAGTTATACATTCTTCCATCTAAATGGGTAACAAAATTGGCCCTGTACTATTTTATCTCCTACCTGGATATTTTATGCTTAGAAAAAGTGCAAGTCTTCAATGGAAAAATATTAGTTGATATATATGTACGATACAATTTTATATAGTAAATAAAGCAAAGTAATTATACAGTAAGCGTCTCATTTGAAAGTACTTTTTAAACCCGGGGTCCCCAACCCCCGGGCCATGGATCAGTACTGGTCCATGGCCTGTTAGGAACTGGGTTGCACAGCTGGAGGTGAGTGGCGGGTGATTTAGTGAAACCAAAACCATCCTCCGCCCCAGTCCGTGGAAAAATTGTCTTCCACAAAACTGGTCCCTGGTGTGAAAAAGGTTGGGGATCGTTATTTTAAACTACTGTTTTAAAAAAGTGTGAGCCTTCAAACAGCTAGTGGTAAGTAATGAATCCATTCGTTTCTGTCTTTTGTGGTAAATAGATGTAAAATCTTTCATTTGATCTCTGTTGGTAATGACTTATTACCTTTTTACAGCAGTGGCAAAAGTATACAAGCTGCTTCTTGGACAGAAAAGCTCTCTTAGCAACTGCTGTGTCTTCAGTGAGCCACAAATAATACATACTGTGTGTTGTTTTGAGCTTTAGAAAATGACTGGCTGACAATCGTCTCTTTGTATGTCATCAGCTGCTTTTGAATACTGAACTTTTAAATGCATATATTTAATTAATCCCTGAATTTTAAATAGTCTGGAGAAGTTGAGAGTATGAAGCTCTCTAATATATACGTGGCATTCTCACTCTGTGCATATATACATATAAACTTATAGCAATAGCACTTAAACTTATATACCTCTTCACAGTGCTTTACAGCCCTCTCTAAGTGGTTTACAGAGTCAGCATATTGCCCCCAACAACCTGGGTCCTCATTTTACCGACCTCGGAAGGGTGGAAGGCTGAGTCAACCTTGAGTTGGTGAGACTTGAACTGCCAAACTGCTGGCAACCAGCAGTCAGCAGAAGTAACCTAGAACTCTCAGAAAAGTCTGAAAAGATAAGAGTATAAAATTAATAAAATATGTATTTTATGGGTATCTGTCTTGATTTTATACTATGATGTCCAGATAATCACTAGTATGTACTGTTGTAAATGAATAGCAATATTTGTCAATGAGGACAGTGAATTGATCCATAATTTTGGAGAAACACTTAAAAACACTTATTTAAAATTCCAGCTTTTGGTGCCAGGTTGACAAATCTTGATGCCTTTCACTGCAAATAACTAAGCAATATTGTTAGGTGTTATTGGAAGAAATATTGAACATATTGTCTCTTCTGAAATTGTTACAAAATCCATACATTTGACTTTTGTTTTCTAGAATCAAGATGAAAGATTTGCTTTCATTGCAGAATGGTATGATGCAAATGCTTCACTTTTTCGGCGTTATGAGCTTCTGTATTACCCTAAAGATGGATCAGTGGAAATGGTAGGATTATTTTGTATAAAAGTATTTTATAAATGGTTTGTTTGAAAGCAACAATAAACTAACTTTAATAATATGGATTGCATGTTACACAAACTAGAAATAGAAGAATTGCTTTCCTTGCCCAAGAACTGCATAATGTGGGAGAAGAAGATGGCATTATTTCCCCTTTTCAGAAACCTACATATAATTGCAATATCTTTTCACACAAACAAAGAATGTAATTGAGAAAAACTGAGAGTGAATTTATACTCCACTCAAATTAATTGAGAAAAATATGAAGCTTCCCAACAAATAAGGGCAGGTTGAACAATCTTGCTCGAGATAATCCACTTAGCCATTTTGTTTGTTTCCTTTATTTTTTTCTGTGACTATGGAGTTGAAATCTGATCATGGAGATGAAATCCCATGATATATTTCCTTTCGCAAATTAAATAAGTTACATAGGATTAGTATGTAAAGTCTGCTTATCCAATTTTTGTCTTTTTCTCTCCATGTTAAATATTAATGAGTTTGATACTGATCAGAACTTGGATTATTGAATTGGTATGTTTTGTATATTTATTTGTGTGCATGCATATGATCTGCATAGCTCTTATTAGCTTAAAGATATGCATAAGTTAGGTGGGATGGATAGTCTTAGTTTACTGTCACACAATCTATCATTTATATAACCAGGGATTATTGAATAAACCATAGTTGGCTAAGTTCTCAAAATATACTTAACAATAAACTTTTTTTTAAAAAAAGAGTTATTTTCTTGAAGAAAATAAAACAGAACCTATAAATAGCATTTTAAAAATTCAAATATATTTACCTAAATAATACAAGGTAGGAAGTAAAAATAATACAAGAAATAAAATAGAATAATGGGGAAAAAGGAATGAGTAAGAATAGATTAATAATATTTATCTGGTTTTCTGCATTATAAAATACTATTTTTTCATGCAGAATATATTACAATTTTTAAATATGTAATCTAGATCCCATGGAATCATATTGCCCGATTTTTTCTTATTGTTAGTGTAAAGCTAATTCAAAGGCTGAGGATTCACAAATTTCATTAATCTTAAACCAGAGTTTACAAACCACAGTGACTGAACATACACAATCTTCTAACTGAAACCCCAACAAATTATGTTAGGATGATGGGTGAATTTGTGCTTTTTTGTTTGTTGTTGGCAGTCTGTCTGATATTTGCTCATTTTGGTTTTGTGCAATCTCTTCTTTGATGAATGAAATGTCATTCTAATGAAACATCTACAAGGAAACCATCAAGCTCAGAGAGCACCAAGGACCCCACAATCCAACCCTGAACTACAAATATTCTCTTCTGTCAATTTCTTCTTTGCTATTAATAAAGGTTGCCAGATACTTTTCATGAGTCTGAAAGAAAGATGCCAGAGATTTATGAAATTAATTCATTATTTTAATGTAAGACTTTTTTAGTGGATGGGAAAGCATGTGCCTAAGACCTTTTAATTCTAATTCAATGGGCTTCATTTGATCATGGGCCAAAGAGAGTGCAAGAAAAAGGGAAAGGAAGAAATTAACAAGCTGTATTTACAATTTAGAATAATTCTGTTTATTGACTTTATTGTGCGCCTGTGTCTTTGTGTAAACAGATGTATACATAATTCAGGATGAACAGGCGAATTATTTATACATGTTTGTATTAATATAACAGTTTTTCAGATGTGTTAGCATTTGAAAATGGATTGAAACTTTTGCAATAATTATCAGAAGAAATGACAAATAATAGTGAAGCATTCTGTGGCATAGTTGCTTATTTCCAGAATGTGAGCAAACAGGAGAGAAACTTCATTATAAACTGTGTAAATTATGCAGTGTAAGAAATTAAAGGAAAACCAAACAGAGTAAAGTCCATTGCAAGCAGATAGTGGTGAATTGGTAATGGGTGACAGTGAGAAGGCAGAACTTTTAAGTTCTGTTTTGCACCTGTCTTTTCTTAGAAATAAAATAGAGCCCTAGCTAATCATCATTAGCGAGAAAGAAGGGAACTCCATCTTAGGATAGGCAAGTAGAGGGTAAGAAAGAACATAGGCTAAGAAAAGTGATTGAAAGGTGACATGATAACAATGTTCAAATAGTTTTCACATAGAAGAAGAAAAATGTTTTTTGTCAATTGCCCCATAGGGTAGGACCAAAACCAGTGGGTTAAACCTACCAAGAAGTAGGTTGAGACTAGAGGGCAGGAAGAACAAACTGCCACAGAAAATATTGAGTTATTGGAATCTCTCAAACAGGCTGGATGATCATATGTTGGATGTACTTCAGTGCATCCTGTGTTGAGTGGGTGGTTGGATGAGATGATCTCTAAAACAGCATTAATATAATAATTGTAGAATTGTTTAATACAAAAGGAATTGGATTTGCCAATTTGTTTTTTGTTAAATTTTTATCTCAACCTTTATATAGTGCTTAAAATCTCTACCCCCAAATCACCCTGTAAGTGCCTATAACAGACAGTAGACTAGAACTTGGGGATGTTTGGCATCTGTCCAATACTTTAATCGCTATATCACACTGGCTCCTTTTCAGTTGTTATAGCATAATTATAATCATCTCAGGAAGATATTTAATTTTTTCATGGTCATCAGAGACTTAGAATCACAAAGTTCATGCTTAAAATGTGACAAACTACATGAGAACCAACAAATTAGGCAGGTAACTAGAAAACATGATTTGTTAAAAAATTAACCAGAAAAGTTAAATCAGAAAAGTTGTCACATTTTTGTCAATAAAACAGAAAATAAAAAGAGCAGATGGGGATGTTATTCTGCCTTCTTTTCTATGACCCTTTCTGGATTTTTTTCCTATATGGATCAAGTAGGAATTCAGTATCCAACATTTGACTGAATTTTATTGAAATGTTATATATTTTAATTTAAAATAAGAACATTAAAACAGCTGTCTCTTTACTCTTCAGTACGACATGAAGAATCGCTTCAGATTCTTAAATCGCACTAAATATGAAGATCTGAATTTTAAAGATTTCTTTGTGGGCAACAGAATTACTATTTTTTCACGCCACCTCAATTTGGTGGACTATGCAGATCAATATACCTCTCGCATATTGGGCAGTTGCAAAGAAAGGTGAGAAAGTGCTGTTTCTGAACTTCTGAGGAATTTTCAGTTTTGTAAGTTAATCAACATACTTCACTTACTGAGTCATCTTATTATATACAAGAATTAGCATTGGATTTTCTGATGGACGAAAGGAAAAATGGAGAAAGGTATTATATTAAATTGATCCTTAGAAAAATTAGAACCAAGTATGTGAACATAAAAAAGCAGAAGCAAACTCTTTGTTATAGTCATGTCTTGCTTTTCATATAGTTTTTTGCTGCTTTAACTTTGTGTAGTTATATCCTATTTACTATCGGGCTTACAATTAAAATTTTCAAAAATATTCATATTAGATCTGTTACAACACAGACCATGGTTATAGAGCCTAAGTTGTCTTTTCTAAGTTTTTAATGATACTCCAAACAACACTTTGAAACATAAAGAATTAAGGTCCTGTGATAAAATGGCAAATAAGTTGGAAAATTGTTTTACCAGAAAAATTATCCCCCCCCAAAAGTTAGCAGTATTACTATAATACAGATTATTTTTCATCATCTGATTTAAATTTACTGATTATGTACAACGAAGCCATTTTTATTTTTACTACTCATTTCCAAGTTCCTAGATCAGTGATGGCGAACCGTTTAGAGACCGAGTGCCCAAACCGCAACCCAAAACCCACTTATTTATTGCAAAGTGCCAGGGCCGCATCAGGGAGGATGGGGGTGTGGCCCACTGGGTGGGCGTGGCCAGGTGGTCACAGCAGACTGGGTGGGTGTGGCCAGGTAGGTGTGGCCACCTCAATGCTCTAACACCTCTACTCGAGCTTGCTAGCCTGCCGTTTTGCCTCCTTTGTGCTGGCCGGGGCTGTTGCTCCGGGCGGCGGCAGCCTAATGGACCTGGGCGAGCTGCTAGTGGCTGCAGTGCGTGTGCCCCCAGAGAGGGCTCTGAGTGCCGCCTCTCGCACGCGTGCCATAGGTTCGCCACCACTGTCCTAGATAATCTAATTAAAATGTGTTTGTGTGTATAAAATATATGTGTATATTGCTTTTATATATACTCCAATGTATTATTAATCACTAATTATTAATATGTTTAAATTTTGGAAAAAACTTATGTTTTCTTTTGTATTTGTCTTTCTTTTATACTGGGGTTTCTTTCCAACTGATGATAATACTCACAAATTCTTTCAGAAACAGTACTTAGAAAGAGCTGCAAATGGCAAACTAGTTTTTTCAGCTCTGTTGAAATTGTTTTCAGAAAGGAAGAAAACTAGCTTCTCTTGATGACATTTGTTCATTTCCACATTAGCAATGTGGATAACAATAATAACAACAACAATAAAGTAATAGCAAATACCTTTCTCTTCAAAAAATTTGTGTGACATAAATTGTTAAAATAGAAGAGAGATAGTGTACACATGTGATTCACTGGCTTCATTAGAATTATTACTGATCAAAATATTTACTGACATCAACAAATTGTTGATCAATATGGCATTATTGATATCAAGTTAATATGCCAGATTATCCCCCAAGATACAAATCAGTACCAAAAGTATGTGTCAACTAGCACTTAGAGATTTTTAAAGTTAACAGGGAGTCCTCTATTTATGACCACAATTGAGCCTGAAATTTCTGTTGTTAAGTGAGACATTCGTTAAGTGAGTCTTGCCTCATTTTATGACCTTTCTTGCCACAGTTGTTAAGTGAATCAATGCAGTTGTAAGTTCATAATTCAGTTGCTAAGTGAAACTGGCTTCCCCATGGCTTTTGCTTGTCAGAAGGTTGCCAAATATGATCACATGACCTCGGGACACTGCAACCATCCTAAACATGAGTCAGTTGCTGAGCATCGAAATTTTGTTCACTTGACCATGGGGATGCTACAACAGTCGTAAATGTGAAAAATGGTGCTAAGTTACTTTTTACAGTGCCATTGTAACTTTGGACGGTCACTAAATAAACTATTGTAAGTTGAGGACTACCTGTATAGCAAGAAAGAGAGGGGACTCTTTCATTAGCAAAGAAAATATGTGTTAGGATTTTTTTAAAAAGGGAGAGGAAGAGGAACAATGGGTAGGCTCATCTAAAATGGCAGCTTAGCCTCTGAGAAAAAAAACTAAAAATTAATCTGGCATTTCTTTTGAGCATATACAAAATAAAATTGCATAGTTTCTATGTCTAAAGGTTTGTATACATTAGAGTCTTTTTTGCATCTTGGATGATTTCATCCCATAATTTGAGTGGTGGCTTAGATTCCTTTCTTTCCTTCATTCCTCACAGTCAGCTACTGTTCCCAAGGAAAAACAAAAGAACAAAAGCCTCCAGCAAACTCCTCCTTCCTTATTTAACCTCAGAATAGTTCTTGCTCAGTGGTTTAGCCAATTTATGATACGAGAGGTAGGAGAGATTGGTTCTCAGGTCAACTGTGAGTGTCTTCTGACCTAGATAAATCTTTAGAAACTTGTATTGTCATTAAAAATCCAGCTTAATCCTCAGGAAATTTGTTAAAACTAAGCTTGTACTGAAGTTTTTTAAGATGACTGTTTATCTGGCTTGGAGCTGACCATGGTGCTTGAACTACTTGATTTCCTCAGGGAAAAGTTAGAAAAGCAAAGAAAAAGATACTGCTGCTTTCCCACAGTGATTACACATTGGTTAGGGACACCACTTCGTCTTCTTTTCACACCAATCTCTGGCATTTCCTCCCCTACAGTATCATAATCCAGATATTGTCATAATTAAATTTCAGCTAATCATTTGCCTTTCTCAGTTTCTGACAAAGACACTAAAGGAATATTTTTCTCCTTTAACTGCTCCCTACCCCAAGTGTTCCAGTTATATTGCAGTTATCAAAGGAACAGGGTCATGGGATAATGGAGGTGACAGGATAAAAAAAAAATTGCTGGATTACGTTTAGACTTTTGAAAAACCAGCATCTCTCACCATAAGAATATATATCCATTTTTCAGTATGAGAATATTAAAAACTAGCAATATTGCAAAAGTATAATTAGCTGCGCTCTCTCCTTGCCCTATTTTGGGTCATATATTAGGGTCATATTTCTTCATGTCCTTCCTAATATATAGGTCAGGGGTGTCAAACTGCCTGCCCGCGGGCCGGACGCATCACGCGGAAGCCGCGCCCACCCCATTGCTGGCAATGGCAAAACTGGCCCGATACGTTGTGCAACGTCACGTGACGTTGCGAGTTTGACATGTCTGATATAGCTGCTTAACAAATATGTGGGTCCTTATTTGCATAGCATAAGGTCCCTTTCCTCCCAACTAGAATCTGAAGAGGACAAAAAGACAACAATGTCTAAAGAAATACCCTCCTTACTATTCGTTCCTGTGTAACTTTTTTCAAAACTCATTTGCATTACTGAAATGTTTGGACCAAATATTTCCATTATTTATCTGGGCACTAGGAATGATCACATCATGATGATTGACATGATTATGTTTTCCTGTCTTGGTAAACGTTGATACATAAGCTGTTTTTTAAAATTTCTCATTTAAATTTCTTATAGAACCTTGGCATTATTAAAACCAGATGTAGCACTCAGACTTGGAGAAGTTATTGATATGACTATTAATTCTGGGTTTACAATAACAAAGGCTAAAATGGTGAAACTTACAAGGTGAGATTTTAATCATTGCTTATTTTTCAAAAAATGGAAATATAGTTTACATTTTAAATTTTTACTGATTCATGAAGTACAATCTTTTGTAAAACTACCCTAGAATGCATAGATGTTGCCAATATATGTTGCCTCTTGATATAATTAAAGTATGACTGAAATCATATTCAGCATTTCCATCTTGAACCATGCAGTAGCCCAAGAATGGAAGAAATAAAGATAAATACTATCTGTTATAATGTGATATTACATGAATGAATGAATGAATCTTGCTTGCTGTTATTAAGAAAATGCTAGAAATATTGTGTACACATTAATTAAAAATAGAAGAATCCATTAATTAAGAATATTAAAAATATTCTTAAAAATATCTTTTATAGGGGAGAAGCAATGGATTTACACGCAGACCATCAAGCTAAGCCTTACTACAAGTGAGTATATGTTTTGGTACAGTGAGTGGTTTAACTTGTATGTTACATTCCATGAAATAAAAACTCTTACCATGTTGCTTTCTATCGATGTCCTTTGAGTTATCTACACAAATATAATGTAGATAGTATTTGATAAGCATAGAAAAACTAGACTTCTTTTAATTTTATACTGTTTTCCTTGTACAGAATTGGATAGATTTTCATTCTGTAAGGTTTGTAGTCAAGTCAGACTCAAATCCTGGTGATTTCATTGAAACATCCATGTTGTTTTCTTGATAAAAATAAGTCATTTTCTATTGCTACCTTTTAAAATGTATTTTTGATTTCAGCATTAAAAAATCCCTGTGGTCTTCTACCAAAGTGCTAATCAGATCGGGCCTTATTTAGATTTTTTAGTACCAGCTAGGTCCTGCAACCTGCTCTGATACTTTTATTCTAATAAACTAAATATATTCTAACAACATTAAAATACTCTTTCATCGTTTTCTCATCTTTGGAACTTTCTTACAAGAGTATACATGGTCCTACCTTAATACATATGTTTCATTCTACATTTTATTGTGGTATTACATACTTAGTTGTTTTGCAGTGTGTTTTTGTTTCAAAATGGTCTTGATCCTTTTCATTTTCTTACCATTAAGCAAATTGACTTTATAGTACAGTAGTATTAGTATTAGTATTAGTATAGTGTAGTGTAGACTGCAGAGTGTCACAGAAGATTCAGTGATTCAATCTATGAAATATCTAGTAAATCAGTAAATAGCTATTGTTAGTCAGCATAGACAGACTGGAAATTGAAGGACAATAGTTTGTTTACAACAATTTCCTTGATGGTTGCTGCCAAAAAAGTGATATTATGGTGCATTAAAAAGGGGTGTTCTTGTTCTAATTACTGCAAAATATAAAATTAATCAGTTTCTCCTTTCCAGGAGAGTGGGAATAGGCAAGGTAATCTTGCAACTTCCCAAGCTGCCTCTCTGTGTTCCAGGACACAGTAGCAAGCTCTTTGGTTTAAAATATATTGGGTAGAACATGGGAGTCAAATGTGCACATTACTGTATTATAGGTAGTCCTCAACTTACAACCATATGTTCAGCAACCAGTTGTAATTACAACAGCTCCAAATGAAGGTAGTTACAACCCCTGCCTGAAGTTGCGGCCATGGTCACATGATAAAAAGTCAAGTGCTTTACAGCACACATGCCCTTACAACCCTGGGGATACCATAGCTCCCCTTGTATATCCCTCCCCCTCCCCCATTTTGGCTGCTTGCACAGTGGCATTCATCAGCAGCCACTACAATTGTCCCTAGACCAGCTGATCTTTACCACCTTGATCCTTTCTTCAAACCAATATCCCTTTTTATGTGAAAGCCCTCACGATGTGCAAAAGAAATGGTGCACGTGTGATTTGGGGAAATGAGGCTTTTGAAGCAACCCAAGAACAAGGCTCCTGCTGTTCTTCAAACCACACGTCTAATTTTCATGAGATTTGGAGAAGACCAGGAAGTTTCTAATGAAGTGCCAGCTTACAGAAGGAAAGGGATGCCTGCTTGAAGAAGGTAGGGGAAGCTCACTTGCAGAGGAAAAGGGAAGCCAGCTTGGAGAATGGCTCAAGGTGGTGAAGGTCAACTGGGCAGGAGGGGCAATTGGGGTCACCACTGGCAGTACCACTGTGCAGAGCCAAAAGAACATGAATGGGAGGGAGAATGATCCTTACTGAAACTTCACCTAACAATCCAGGCGATCACTTAACAACTGCAACTGGGAATGATGGAATTGTGGTCACTGAGTAAGGTGGTCATGTGGGCATCTCACAATGACTGCAATAACATATGACTTCAATTCTGGGCTCAATTGTGTTTGTAAGTCGAGGACTACCTATATAAGAGTAATGTTAGAAAATTTAGTGATCTATACTATTCCTGACTATCCACTTAATTAGGTGCCTGCTGTTTCTGATGTGCTAAATTTATTTTGTAATGCTTTATATACACACTGTGACCAGTACTTTGTTTTCTTGACATGCATGTTTGCGATTGAACATGATTGCCCATATATGTACATAAATAATAGATAGAGTTCTACAAGAGAGAGATGCCTGGCTTGATAGACTTGGCAAGCTTCATTTGGCTTCTAGGCTGCCAATTCCTAAGGAGCCAAAAGTTTAGGATTTATGTTCTGCTTAATCTGCAATTAAACGTAAGATCAGAGTTCCTGAGTAGTCAGCAAATCTGTTATCTCTTTTCAGTTCTGCCTTTCTTAAAATATTAAAATAGTTTCTGATGTTGCAAAAGATAACAGAATAAACAAAGTATTGTTTGAAAAATATGAAAATATTATTTCCAATCAGATTTCTGCAACTTACTGTTTTTACTATAGTAGCTTAATATTTGTATTATGTACCTAACTTTGTTGGTATTATTTTGTTTAGGATGGAAGAATCCTGTTGAAGCATTTGGTTTCCCAGGTATCCTGACTATTCTACTTTCTGCTTTCAGTGAGCTTCTTGAGTTTATTACATGTGGCCCTGTTGTTGCCATGGAGATTTTGGGAGATGATGCCATAGGCAGATGGAAACAATTATTAGGACCCGCAAATTCAGTTGTAGCCCGAACCGATGCTCCAAACAGCATTAGAGCACGTTTTGGAAGTGACAACATAAGAAATGTGGCTCATGGCCCTGATTCCTTTGCCTCTGCTGCTAGTGTAAGTTTCTCAAATATACATTTGATAGGCCATTCTGTACATGACTTAGTTTCTGTTGGCATATAAGAATTATTTCTGTTTTCATATCTCTCAATTAAATCTTTTCCACTGATGCATGTAAATATGTAAAATGAACACTCCTTCCTCTTTCTTTCTGAATCTTGTTGAAGTTACTATTTTTGACCAGTAGTTCTTTATTGACCAGTCTCCTAATTCCATATCTTTCATCTTAGTTTTGATCAAATGAGGCAATCCAACTAAGATCTGTAGCAGATCCTAAGGCATATTTTATCACTAACACAAACGTTTAGTGTTAGTGATTTCTTATGAAGATCTCTTCAACGAATCAGAGAATTCTCTAGTCCAGTCCTCTTCCTGATTCAGGAAGAGTTTGTCCAGGACAACTACTGTACTGTGTAACTAACTATGTTTATATGACTTCATTCCATTTTTTTTCACTGTAAAGCCTCCCCCATTTTGTCGTCACTTTGAATAATGATAGTATGATTTCAGTCAAATATTGCCCCGAGCTGTTAAAGGAGTAATTGCATGATAATACTCTAAATAAATGAAATAGTAAATCTTACAGAATAAAATAAGATATATAATGTATACACCATTTTAATTTTCATCTTATTAGAGTTGAAACTATAAATGATAATACATAGCTGCATTGAATTTTTTTTATAGTTTCCTAACTATTTATTGTGATGGATTAAATAAATTTAAACAGATTAATTGGAGGCTCATCTGAGGGCAAACCTTCATTTGAATCTTTCCAAGCTATAAGAAAACAGATTGGACAATATATTTGCATTTTACTTTTTGATGCCTGCTTTTCTTTCCATGGAAACATGTTTCTTGATGTTGATTAGAGGAGCTAAGAATAGTGCTGCTGGCAGTGTTTTAATTACTCCCTTTTTTGTCCCTGCTGTGTATCCTTAAAAGTATTTTAATGTAGTATTATGTATTTAAGTGTGGGATTATGAGTTGTGAAGAGTTAAAGAATCCATTAATTTATACATTGTTGAATTCTATACAACTCTAAAATGGTATACCACATGCTCATGCCACTGAAAAATGTTAAATTTAAGAGATTATAAATTAGGATGGCAAAAAAGGAGGGCCAGTCCTTGGCACTTGAAATGTCTTTCTGTTTGCTACTGATTTCCTCCTTCCAGTTTTCTTATCTTCTTTAGCTTTCTCCTTGTTTTGTGTTGCTTGGAGAAAGGGAAATATTTATATTGAGATTACTTAGCAACTCAGGATCAGTGTACTGTAAGGCAACAAGCATTGTTCTTCCCATTTCAGATGAGTGAAAACATCTGCCAAGACTGAATCCAAGTAGTGCCATATCTGGGAGAAATAACAGATGATCTAATCACAGGTGCCCTTGCTAGCCTGAGATTTTACCTCAGTGTCCTGTTCATGAAAAAACAGGCTACTAATGGAGAAAAGTATATATATATATAGCTTGCAGAAGCCGTGTTGGTAAAGTAGAAGAGCAATTACTTGTTTGAGAAGACAAACTTTGGGAGAAAGAATTGGAGATTAATCTCTGAATAGATATTAAAATTGCAAGTCGGAGAGAATAGATTCAAAATAAGTACATATTGTCCAATCTAGCAGTTCATACAGTTCCATGAATTTCAGGCAGATGATTTTTGCTGATTGGATTTTTGAAATCATGGTCCTAAGATTTTCTGTAGCTGTTGGAGAGAAGTTCTAGCGCCCAATCTAGTCTCCATTAAAAAACAAAACAAAAAAAACAATGTAGGAGAAGGATCTCACCTCATCACGAAGAGAACCTCTGCTGTTGTTGATGATGACCTTTCCCTCCCCAGTGAGCAGCTAGCCCTGTAAAAAGGCCCTCTGTTTTCTAGGAGTGGGCAGACAAGAAAACAAACAAAAGAGTATTTGTGCTGTAACAGATAAATAGGAAGTAGGACTGTGGTTTCAAGCTCATTTTTGTAATTTGCTTGTTTTTTGCTCCTTTTTTCTAATCTCTTTATGTTGTTGAATCACCTGATTCTGCCTGTATTTTTTTTTCCCATTAAATCATTAGTTCTATTTGTTTTCTGTCTCCTTCTGGTTGAAAAACACACATTCTCCCATAAATATATTCAGCTTGCTTTGGGATTTGAATTATTATGTTTTTATTGTCTTGGGTTTGAGGCTTTTTCATCTTTTCAGGCAGTTAAGTCACCTGTAATAGCTTACTGTTCTTTTATTTCTTCTGGCCCACCTGATTCACTCTGATAGCCTAAAACTCTTTCAACACAGTCGGCAGTCCTGTGGCATTCAGGTTGGAAAGTTCTCTGTTTCCAATATGAGCAGCTAGTAAGAAATCAAGTGTTATATAGTTTATTGCAAAATATTTAATGGTAATATGACAAAATAATGAACTCATCTGGTGGTTATAACTCAATGAATGCGTTATGGTGACATAGGATAGTTTTCATGGTTTTCTCCCTGCCTATTCTTGGTAATGCAGTACTGAAATTTGCCTTAAATTTCTCAAGGTTTTTTTTTCTGTGAAAGGTTTATTGTATCTTTTTCTTGGCATTACAAGTAGTCCTTGACTTATGACCACAAATAAGCCCGAAATTTCCAATTCAACCAAAGAATTGTTAAATGAATTTTGCCTCATTTTACGACCCCTCTTGCCAGAACTGTTAAGTGAATCACTGCAGTTGTTAAGTTAGTAATACAGTTCAGTGAATCTGGCAGCCCCATTGACTTTGCTTGTCAGAAGGTCGCAAAAGGTGAATCATGGCGATGGGACACTGCAATCTTCATAAATACATGCCAGTTGCCAAATGTCTGAATTTTGATCACATGACCACAGGGATGCTACAAAAGTCATAAGTGTAAAAAATGTTGGTAGGCCATTTTTTTCAGTGCCTTCGTAACTTTGAAAGGTCACTAAATGAATGGTTATAAGTCAAGGATTACCTGTACTTGGGGATTTTTTGAAAACTGACATTGTTTTGGATCTTAGTCTGTGTTTGGAAGTCTATTGTCTGTGCTGAATGATGAGGCACTTTCAAAAATATGTTAATAAATAAGGAATGGAAATGAATGAAAACCAATGAATCTGACTATTATAATCTCAGTGCTTGGACCTATTAAATTTATGTATTTAATTCCTATTATTTCCAGGAACTGGAATTATTCTTTCCTTCCAATGGAGGCCGTGGACCTGCAGGCACTGCAAAGTATACACATTGTACTTGCTGTGTTATTAAACCTCATGCAATTAAAGAAGGTTAGTTATATTCCTTGCAGAGTCAATAAAAATACTTGTTGGTCCTCTTTTTGTCTAGTTAGTTGACATATAAATTCTTTCCACAATGGTAGCTATCTCAGCCTGGTTCTAACAAGCAATGCTGTTCCTTTTTGTTAATGTTAATACTTATAGTTGCAGAGATAAAGACTTGTTTTCCTGTTGCTGCTCATCATTTTTTTGTTACTTTTTTGACAAAAGTCTTTCCTACCAGCAGTTTGTTTATCAGTTAGGCTCAGATGATTTCCAGCTGACCTGCTTGCAGAATCAGATGGAGATGTTCTCTGTATGCAATTAAAGTACATAAACCACATAAATAATTATTTGGGTTAACAGGTTCTGCAGAGATACTGGCACTTTGACCTTCATGTTTTGCTGCTTCTAGTAGGTCCTCAGAATAAAATGATAATGTTTAGAATATAGTATGATAGTTGTTTCTTCTCATAATACATCAGTATATAACAGTGGATTCTTTCAAATGAGAAAAAGCTATTAATGGGGTTTGTAAACTATGTTTGATAATTTAAAATCCTTTTTTTTACTTTGGAACTAATTTGATTTTTGCAAATAAAATTAGTTCATTGCATTATAAGAAAATACATTTAACCCTCTGTAGCTTTAATATTAATAACTTTTCCCAGCCTGGGCATCTTCACAAGGTGTGTATTTTAGAATTATTATTAATGATCTGCTGGCTGGAATATTCTGGAGAAATTGAAGAAAGTATATCTGAAGGACATCCAGATTACAGAAAACTGCTATTTTCTACTATTCTTTTTCAAAAGATTTTACTAAATTTGACTTAAGCTTATTCTTTCCTTCTGCCAGTTTCAAAACTATGGTATAGTTAGTCCTCTTACTGAGGGACCGATATCTCTGTTGCTGAGTGCCACTGTCATTAAGGAAAATATCATGTGACCATGCCAGCCTTACATATACACTGAAAAAAGTGACTTAGCACCATTTTTCATATGACTATTGTAGCATCCTCATGGTCACATTACTAAAATTCAGATTCTTGACCACTGGCTCAAATTTATAATGGTTGCAATGTCCTGGGGTCACGTGATCACTTTTTGCGACCTTCTGAAAAGCAATGGGGAAGCCAGATTGACTTAACAATTGTGTCACCAACTTAACAACTGCAGTGATGAACTTAACAACTGTATCAAGAAAGGTTGTAAAATGGGGCAAAATTCACTTAGCTGTCTCACTTGGCAATAGAAATTTTGAGCTCAATTGTCATAAATCAAGGATTATCTGTATAATATTGTATTGATAGGAAAGACAAAATGTTTCCTTTGATCTGCTTTGATCAGGCCACTTTCTCCATGCAATGCATAACTTTTATAACCCATGTTCGTATTCCTCATATTTCTGTTTTTCTGAGCTAAAGAGCGTCAAACATCCAAGAGATGTTACAGTGTTTCTAACTCTACTTAGGATGGCATTTGTCTTTTAACACTACCATACCCTGAGCTGACAGTATTGAGCCTATCTACCGGGAGCCCCAGTTATGCATCAACACTTAATTGAGAATTTGCAGGATGGATATCAAAAAAGAAGAACCCCAAAGGAGACACCATGATAGCAATTATCTTTTGAGAGTTTATTAATTAAATGGCCCAAATAGATCTGCCCAGAATCCTGATTCTCTTTGCCCCATTCCCCCACCTCTAAAAATGTTTATTCTGGCACTGAGATAATTAAATGGAAGGAAATTGATGTTTGTGTTTACATATTGTGAAAAAGAAAAGAGTGCAAAAGTGTACCCAAGCATACAATTGGGGATTCAGATTGACAAGAATGCTGTTCCCTCCAGCTGTTTGCCTAGAGTGCTCATGACAGCAAGCCACAAGAGCTCTGGAGGCAAAAGCTGTCAGCTATTAACTTGTTAATGTCAAGGCAGGGATTTTGTTGGTTGCTAGCAGCAGCAGCACAAGCTGCGCCTAAGATAATTAATTTGCTTAAAGTCATGGACTGCAGCTTCTTAGTTTGTTTTTGTTAGCGCTTATTAGGGAGATGCTGTGCAGTCCAGAAAAGCCACTCAGAAAAAAAAAATAGTTTGTTTAAACAATCTCTCTAGTTTGCAAGGGGGGGGGGGGGATAAATTGCCTATTCATGTAACTGAAAGAGATCTTTCTAAAGATCTTCAATGATTTTGGGTTTTTACCATCCTAACTAAGGTTATGTGTTTTATATCATCCACATACTTGGCCAGCTCATTGCTTACATCAAGATTGTTTGATTCATTTAAAAATTACTAGTGTCAACATAGATCCTTTATTTCTTTTTTCCCCTCTAAAAAGAAACTTGATTTGTAGTCATTTGTTTGTGTTTCTATTTAACCGATTAGCAATTCTCTTATCCCATGACTACTAAATATACTAAACAGCTTTTGATGAGAAGCCCTCATCCATGTGCCTACTGACACTCTGAAAGAACTTTGTTAAGCTTCATGAAGCAGGATTTATCTTTATGAAATCAATGCTGATTTTTCTTCAGAAAGGCTTGTACCTATGTACCTAGTTACTTTTTATTATATTACCAATTTTACAAATTTGTTCAGAACAGATGTTAAACTGACTGACTTAAAGTATAATTTACAGAATCACCTCCAGATCCATTTTTAGAAATCTGTGTTACATGGTTACCTTTGAATGTAGTCAGTAACACTGAGCTTGATATAATTTGTTACATATTTTTGTTTTGTTTTTTATTAAGAGATTAATAGCTTCACATTTGAATGACTTTTCATTGACTCAAATTAGGACTCCCTGATTTGCTCTAGTGCAGTCTCTCAGGATGTCCTAGAATACCTTTTTTCAAATAACTTTAATTGTTTTGATCGTCTATCCTGAGACATTCTGTTGCTGTTGATGTTTTCAGACCTTTGAAGTGGACAAAACTTGAACATCAAAGTCATGAATAGTAAACTTCTTATTGTAGGGTAATAAATAATAGAACAGTAACAGTATCTTGCAACTTTGAATGTGCCTCTCCCCTCCCTGCCTTTATCCTAAAGAGAAGTTGGAGAGGTCCAGGCTGAGATACTTTCTCAAATTCCATTCCAGCTATGTTGAGATTTCTTTTATTTGACTATTGCCTTGGCTGTCGCTGTTCCTCTCCTACCTCAAGGTTATTCTCACACTTCGTTACAGATGTCATATCTAAGTGTCTGGGTTTGGATGGGGATCAGCATCAACCTTGCCAAAATTGAGTGGTTTTGGCTCTTTGGGCCCTCAGCTTCTGGGAATCTAATACTGGATGGGGTAGCACTACCCGAAACAGACCCTGTTCTCAACTTGGATGTCTTTCTGGACTCATATCTCCTGTTCAAAGAGCAGATAACAATTGTGATTAGGAGGCCCTTTTTACAATTTCTGTTGATAAATTTGCTCCAGTTCCTGGATCAAGGCTCTGCTCTCAGTCACTCATGCCTTGGTCATCTCCCCAATGAATTACTGTAATGTACTCTAAATATGGTTGCTTTCGAAGAGCATCCAGAAGCTGCAACTAATGCGAAGTGCTGTGGTGCAGGCAGTTGTGGGCACTCCAAAACCAGCACACAATCTCTGCTCCCAGAACTGCAGTGGTTGTCAATTTTCTTTTGATTTTAATTTAAGATGCTGTATGCTATCTGGACTGCAGAAGAACCTTTTTATGGATCACATTTATTAAGTAGTATCATCTGACAGGACCCAGGAGGAGAGCCTTTTCTGCTTTGGTACCTATCCTCCAGAACATCTTCCTTCTTACGATAGAGTAAAAAGAAAAATGTAAGAGTAAAATAAAGAACAATAAAAGAAATAAAAGTGATATATAAGGAAAAGATTTCAGTCTTCAACACAAGTATAAATAAATTTGGTGGTCTTCACCCCTATAAGGCTACAAACCGATATCTCTTTTTACCATAACCTATCCCTTATCTTAAACAAATCCATAAGATATCAGCTTTTCAATCCTGGTGTCAGCAAAAATGTTGCCAAAATTTCATAAAAACATGTCTTATTTTAACTTTGATCCAATAAACAAACTTTATATTCCTTTTATCTCTGAAAATCTTAATCTTTAATTCATTCAAATATCATAAGATTTTACCTCTGTCCA
The DNA here is from genome assembly GCA_023970755.1 of Azemiops feae. Classification (NCBI taxonomy): domain Eukaryota; kingdom Metazoa; phylum Chordata; class Lepidosauria; order Squamata; family Viperidae; genus Azemiops; species Azemiops feae. The sequence goes on from JALGBA010000099.1 coordinate 641,124, forward strand.
ATTTTTCTTGTCCCATTGCATAGGCTTCTTCAAGGCTTCAACAAGCCTCTTTTTGAGACTTTAACAAACCTCTTTTGTAAATCTAATAGAAATATATTATCCAGGTCATTTTCTGGAGAAACAGGATGACCAAGAGCGAACAAAAAGGCAGTGGGAATTGGAGTGACTTCAAACTTCCTGCTGACTTCCCCAGTGAGTTTCCTCGTGGGAATCTGGTAGAGAGCATCAGAAATCCTTCCTTCCTTCCTTCCTTCCTTCCTTCCTTCCTTCCTTCCTTCCTTCCTTCCTTCCTTCCTTCCTTCCTTCCTTCCTTCCTTCCTTCCTTCCTTCCTTCCCTTTCCAGCAGGCAGGTAAGTGGCTGCTGCTGGATGGGAGAGGGAGTGAGGGATTGTGAGACCAGCTGGGAAACTATCATAGAGCATTGAAAATGAAGATCATGTGACTGCAGCAGCAACCCAGCAGTGCTGCAGCAGCCAATAACACTGAAACTGACAACTTCCCCAAATATCTTTCTCTTTGGAGTCATGGGTTCTGGATTTTAGAAACATTCTGTAAGTTAACCAATTTGAGGTACCTTGGTTCAGAAATTGTTTGCCCTATGATGCACTGTTTCGCCCAGGTAAAGATAATAACAATGAGAATTTTAGTAGTAAAGATTAAACTTATAACTTAGTTTTTGTACATGTAATCATGAACTCCATAAAATACTGTCTGCTCTTATTTAGATTCTGGAGAAACATCACACACACACATACACACGTAGACACACACACATAATTTCATTTATTTCATTTATGCCTTTATTTACCTTTCATTTCAAGTTACCGTCTTCTTTATGCCATGATTATAATCTCATGGGCCCATTGATAATTTTGTTTACCACCCATTATAGCTTTGGTCTTCATGTCATGTCAAGGCTTTTATGTCATGTGTCAATGCTGCTAACATTGGATGTTCTTGCTTTGACAACATATGGAGATGCAGCCTTTTCCTTTCTTATGCTTTACTCTTAGAATTAGATGATACTGGGGGGAGGGGGAGGAATGTGATGGGAGTTAGTTAGACATACAATATTGTAATAAGAGCTGATAAGGCATGGCGGGAGAAAGAACTGGGCGGAAAGCTAGCATTTCAAACTAATTGGAGAATGTGATTTATGACTATTAGTTGTAGGAGGGAATTGTGCTTTGATCTATGTGCTGAAGGGAGGGGAAGTCAGATTTTGGCTTCGACTATGTACGTGCCGAAGCTATGCTGCTCGATTAAAGATTCTTTAAGGTAAACAATGCCTCAAAGTTCTTTGAAGAGTTTCATCTTTCGGAACTATGACATCATGTTTACTTTTTAGTAATAGAAAGATAGACTAGGGTACCAGCCTTAAAGGCCATCCTTTATTTCCCTCCCTTCTCCCCTCCTACCTCATCCCAAAGTAAATCCTATATTAGTCTAACCACTCTATAAATCTGATGAAATGAGCTGTAGCTTCAAGTAAACTTAAATTTTTTTAATAACATTTGTAAGTCAGAAAAGGTGTTAACAGGCTACTGATAATTTTCCACTACCGACTAACATGACTTTCCTCTTATTGGTTTAAAGGGTACATTAACCTATCTAGTTACTAACCAGAACAAAACCCTTTCTCAAACACATACCCAGTGGCTGCATCTTGGCACAAATCTTGATGACTACTACATTAGATGGCTGTCAAAAGATTCAAACCTCTTAATACTTTTCTGCCATTTAGTGGTTGATAGGTTAAACAGCTGACACAACAATAATAATTTTAGAAAAATTAGGTGGATGTACTAAAAGCCCCCACAGCTTAATAGGTCTCTCTAATACACTGAACCCAAGAACATGTATGCAGTAGCAGCTTCTCAACAACACAGATTAGTGCAACCATTTTGTTCAGAGAAATGAACTCTTTGCCTTTACATAATGGGTGATAGGCCAACAGACCTTTTTTTTGTGGGGGGGGGGGACTAGCAGGACATCATGCCTGGCCTGTACAACTATAACATCAGTGATTGTTGGAGACAATGTTTGGAGAAGTTAAAGTTTTAGCCAGGAGAAGCCAATAGCGTTTCACAGCTGTAGGGGCAGCAGCAATGCATGGGCCTATTCTGGATGCTGTTAAAGGCACATCATGGTGGCAGCAAGATTAGGGTAACAGGAGTCCCACCTGACTCTGGGACAGAAGGAAAGGATAGTAAAGAGAGACTGTGTAGTATCATCAATTTTACATGTGTCATTCCCAGGTAACAGACAATACTTGTCAGGTTTAATACACTGTGGCTGCTATGCCACAACTGGAACCAAAGCCACGTTTTATCCCAAGCATGTTTGTGTTATTGTATGCCAGCTAGGACTATCCAATTAGTATTATTAACTAGGAGATATCCACAGGATACCATGTGATTTTTGAAATCTGATTTTCTCCCCTAAGAGCTAAATATCTACACTTAAGTGTAAATCATGGTCTTCCTGTTTTCTGTAAATTACATATATTTTTGTTTTGCTTTAAGCAGAGAAAAATCCTTCCCAGCTGAGTGCCTCAGCTCAAAAGTTTGAGTAGGTGTTATATTTATCTCTGTACAGGTGTCAGATGCATATATATTAGTCCAAATATATTCTGGAATTTTTTTTAAAGAATTATTATATGATGATAACACCCTAACTCTCAAGCATTTAATATTTAAAATATTCTTAGGTATCTGACCATTCTTCTCCTTTTTTGTTTTAATGCAGGTCTAGCTGGAAAGATTATAAAAGCAATTCTTGATGGAGGATTTGAAATCTCAGCCTTGCAGATGGTAACTAATTTTCTTTGTCTTATTTTCCTTTTATTTAATTCTTGTGGAATTAGGAGGTGGAGAGAAAATTCCACAGTTACCACTCCTGAATGAATGAATGAACCTTTATTATCAAAGTATAACATATATATAGTGAGATTGGCTGAGCCTCCCTCCGTGCTCCCCCCACCACAACTCACAGTTGTGAGTTTCTACTATAGAGCCACACCTTAGTCCATTGCACTTGGGAACATGTCTGCCTCTGCTTTCAGTGATTCTTTCTCAGCTGAAACAGCTGCAGCCAGAAATGTAGCTGCTTCCTTCAGCTTTGTTGTAAATGGTGTCTTGTATCAGGTTTTCAAAGCGTTATCTTGCTAAACAAAGGAAATCAGCCTTTTCAGTTCAGTTAAACAAAAAATGGATAGACTTCAAAGTTGCTGAATTTATTTTGTTTTTCCCCCTTATAATTCTCATAATTAATTCTTTGTTTAGCCAAAGAAAGATGAAAATGACTTAAAACTGGATCAGGTTGTCTCAGACCATATTCTGAATCAGGAAACTTGCAGAACTAAACTGAGCTCACAGTTTTTTTCACATGCAAATACCATGTTTGTTCATTGCAGCAGTTAGTTTAGGTAGAATAAAGCATTTTTTGTTGTTGCTGCTGCTGATAAAGCAGGAGTGTCAAACTGCCGGCCCGCGGGCCGATTGCATCATACGGAGACCGCACCCACCCCAGCTCCGGCAATGCAAAAAAAGTCACGACACAACACATGACTTGGCGAGCTTGACACCCGTGTGCTAAAGCATTTCACAGTCAGAACTGCTTGCTTACAAATGCTGATCTACCTCCCATACGCTAGATCATTATACTTTTCCAACAGCACTATGGAAGCAACTTTTAAGGGTGGGAGTTATCCCCATTGAATTTGCTGAACACAAATCAATAAAGCCTTGATATAAATAATATATATTGAGAAGCATCTGGCTACTCCTCCTCCAGAAGAGAAGAAGGAAAAGGACTCCTAGCCAACCCTAATTAATTATGGTTAGCTTTTTAAAGAGGCAATGATCAGATTGGTTCTGAAGTAACCTAATTAATAAGATGTTAATTGGAATTAGTAGTTTACCCCACTTTCTCAGGGAAAATGCTTGAGCATTTGGTGGTTGCTGATCAGTTTCAGACATTTTTAAACTGATTTTCTGGATCCATTCAGGGCAGCTGCATGCCTGATTTGGAACAAAAACTAGTTTCTAGACTATGAGGTCAAGTGTGGTAGTGCTGGAACTCATCTCCTACGTTCTAGCATAATACCTTAAACCAGTGGTGGCGAACCTATGGCACGGGTGCCAGAGGCGGCACTCAAAGCCCTCTCTGTGGGCACGTGCGCCGTCGCCCCAGTCCTAGGCCTTCAGCTGGGTTTTATAAAATCTTTTCACTTTAGGCCTCTGCTGCCGTGTGCAAAAAAAAAAAAAAAGTTCAATCAGTCAATTTCAACTTCTCATGGGAAAAAAAAGATCTTGCAATGTTGGAATTGATTGATTGAACTTTTTAGTCCCACCCAGTCTGCCATTACCACCGCAGCCACGCCCACCCAATGGGCCACGCCCACCCAATTGGCCACACCCGCCCGGCATTCGATGATGCATAAGTGGGTTTTGGGTTGCAGTTTGGGCACTCAGTCTCTAAAAGGTTCGCCATCACTGCCTTAAACATTACATCAGTCTGACTCTACAAATACATGCTTCGATATTACAATTAAAACTCATTAGTCAGTGATCATTGCAATAATATTGTACAAGCACTTAAAATTGTCTTGCCATTGAAATAATTCTTTAATAAAGTAAAAGGAAACAAAAGCATTATACAAAAAGCATTTAGAAAGCCTCCTCTCTTTTCCCTGCCCCATTCTTTCCTTCCCTTGATGTATTGTGAACTTACTTAAATTTTAATTAGTATAAATAATTGAATGATATATATAGTGAACAACAATCATGAGCTTTGTGCAGCCTGAAACTTGACAAAAAAAAAAATCGGAGATAAGAGTGAAATTAATTAAGACTTTTGTTGACGAAGGTGTTTCTTTATGTGCAGGAAGCTCTGGGTTTGCACCTGGTATGTTTGTACTCCGGAGCAGGTTGACAACTATAAGGCTGGGAAAGGAAAGTCTTGTCTGTTGTCACCAGCAAAAGGTGCCTCCTCCAGTAGCCCCCTCTAAAGCAGGGGTCATCAAACCTGGCCCTTTTATGACTTGGGGACTTCAAAGCAGCGCGCCTGGCTGAGGAATTCTGGGAGTTGAAGTCCACGAGTCATAAAAGGGCCAAGTTTGAAGACCCCTGCTCTAAAGCAAGGCTACTTACAAACTGTAAGCCCAGACTTTTGTGATATCTAAATTTATTATTACTATTTTGAATAACTTAATTTTGTGTGTGCTTGACTTTTTACCATGTGGTTTGATGAGTAGTGTGCACACACATGTTGTTTACCAGCTTATTTGCCAAACAATAAATAACCTCTACATGATTGAGAAACCACACAATTCTTGTCATGTTTCTTGTGCAGAAAAAGGGCAGCTATAATTGTTAGGTAGTTTTAAAGTATTTTAAAGACAATACTAGCTCCACAATTCTGCTCCACAGAAGCTCAGGAATTAGACTATTCCTTTCTATTTTATATGTAGTTCTATATGGACCGAGCAAATGCAGAGGAATTCTATGCAGTCTACAAAGGTGTTGTTGCTGAATATACTGTAAGTAAATATTATGACACCTGTTTTCCCCATTTTTGATGCAGTTTAAATATTACCTTAATGGACCATCCTTTTTGTATGGTAATGCTCAGGATTACTACTCATAGTTATGGATTGTTTTAATATTTGCTGTAAAATAAACCATTAACAATTTATTGGAAAGATAAACTATACACATAATTTTTAGTTTTGAATCCACAGTGTGATATACATAAATTATGTGCACTTTTGGATAATGGTTTTCCAGGCTAAAAAGCATCCCCATTAGTAACATTATGTTGTCTTTGAACATCATATCAAAATTCTTAATTTTTAAAATTAAGACACATTTCCCAAAATTCCAATTCCTTGCTACCTTTAGAAATCCTCCTTGCATTTTTCTGCCTCATTTTAAAAATGGATCAAATCCACAAACTAGCAAATTAATTTTGTGCATACGTTTTCCCCATTGAGGAGGGATGCTTTGCATACCTTCTGCCTCCAGATCTTTCTTCAGTTTAATAATATGTCATCTTTGAATTGGGGAAGAATTCTCAAAGGCAAATTTTGTTAATATGCTACATTTGCAGTATTTGCAGGAATGCCACACTTCATAATATTTGCTGAAATGCCACTTTACACATTTTGTTCTACAATAGTTGGATAGTTATGTACCCATTCTATTTTTATTCTGTCATGCCTCAGTATGGTTCTTACCTGTTTACAAAATACACATGACATTTACACAGTTTAAATACCAATGTTAAATTTAATAAAAAATGATGAGTCAGTAATGAAATAAAACAAATTGAAAATCTTTTTCTATTAAGAACCAACAAACTCAATAGATCAGGCATGTCAAACTGCCGGCCCGCGGGCCGGATGCATCATGACAAAACCACGCCCACCCCACTGCTGGCAATGGGAAAAGTCACGATACGTCGCGCGACGTCATGTGACGTCGCGAGTTTGACATGCCTGCAATAGATAGTATCATTTCAAAGTGTAACTATTCTAAGAAAAAACTCAGTTTCCATAATCCTCCTAAAGGAAAACAGGAAAGGAGCTAGTCTAATTTCACTTCAATTTTCAAGGCCATAATGTCTAACTATATTTTCCTCAATATTTCCAAGCTTGGCATTCTAGACTCCTGTCACAAGCAGCACATCATGCTTTGCATTCTCTGTCAATTTCAAATTGAACTTGATCATAAAACTCATCCATCTCCTTTTCTGTATATATAGTTGGAGCATAAACTTGAATACGCTTGTCAATTATGTCTTAATTGATCAATCTGGTGATTGATTGCTTTGTAATCAAGTATTGTTCTTGCTATTGCCTTTTAAATATGAAAACAAGACCATTTCTTGTTTTTTATGTCCTGATAGTAAACAGTGTAAACTTTTGACTGAAACTATTTAATTCCAGTCTATCTCAATTTCCTGATCCTAAGATACCGATGTTTAGTCATTCATTTTCATGTTTTATTGTGTTGAGCTTTCCCAAACCTCTAAGTGCAATTAGAGGTCCTGTAGGCTTTAAACTGGCAACATGATAAACACAATTAGTACTCTAAAACAGGGGTATCAAACTCGCAACATCACGTGACGTGTCGCGACATATTGCAATTTTTTTGCCATTGCCGGCAATGGGGTGGGCGCGGTTTCGCTATGATGCATCCGGCCCGTAGGCCGGCAGTTTGACACCCCTACTCTAAAAGATTCTCAACTCTTCTTCAGCAGTGTGTTGAGTGCCATCCTTTCTAATGGGTACATTATCTGTCATTATATCATCAGTTATTTTATATTCCCAACTGTGTGGTTTTCTTGGTAAAATATCAGTGATTTATTACTGCTTTCTGCAGTATGAAAAAATGTGCAGCTTGTAGTGTGTTGAGCTTTTCAAAATGCAAAATAATCTAGAAGAGATCACTCTATCACATCATACATGTTTATAAAATAAATCCTCAGATATTGGGGAGGTATTTTGCTTTTGGTTAATGTTTATCCCAAAATAATCTAGGATAAAAACCCAAGTCTAGTCCTAGAGGATTTGTTTGCTTGTTTCTGCATCCCTGCTTTTTGATTATTTGGATTTCTGTAAAATAATCAATTTAGTAATGGGGCCATAAAATTTTCAATAATGTGCCTTCAGAACAATGTAAACATCTGTTGGGTTTTTTTCTGGTTACAGGAGATGGTTGTAGAACTCTACTCAGGACCTTGTATAGCTCTAGAGATTCGGCAGGTAGATCCTGAAAAAGTGTTCAGAGACTACTGTGGCCCTTCTGATCCTGTAAGTAACTTATTGAGCAACTTATAACAAAATAAGACTGATGAGTGAGATCTGTGAATGTATATCCCTTTACTTTCACATTTAAAGCAGCTTGGAGAAGAGATCCACTTTTGCTTAGCTTGTAGTTTTGTACAGTACAGTTCACTCACCTCTTTTCTTGGGTCAAAATTTCTATTCCTGTGTGAAAAATATATACTGGCATAATAAAGGTACTTATATTTTCCTTTCCTTTCCAATCTATTAAAGGGCTAGGAACAAATTTTCCAAATTACGTATGTACATATTAGGAGTATAACAATATTAGATATATTATATTTTGAATCCAGACAAAATGCTTTCCATAAGTTGAGGAGTAGCATTGTACTTTAAAACAAATAAAATCCAGAATGTCTTGGTTGAAATCCAGAATGTTGGACAAAACAACATTTGGAGGGATTGCACAGGAATTTTAAGAGACAAATAGAATATGGTTAGCATGTTTCACCCTTTATCTTCATTCCTCTTATCAGCCACTCCCAGCATGGCATGACTCATGATTTTGTCCATCTCGCTAATCTTCCTTCCATCTCTGTATTGAGTTTTCACCACTACTGAAAAGACAATATATCTCCTGTTGTCCCAAGACTTTTCCTTTGCCTCCCTGCCACCATCACCACCACAACCAAGATTCTCAATGTTCTTATCCAAATTACTTCTATTAAGAAAAGAAATTGTGATTCAGATGCAAAACAAAATAGCCACCTGCATCGCAACATATTTTGCACATTCGAGTTTCAAACAAGTGTTAGCATTAAGTATCATAGTGTTGCTTTTCTAGCCAAAATTAGAGCCTTGCAATTTATGACTTTAACTTTTTAAAAAACTTGGTAATTCTCCTGGGAATTGACATACTTTTGATGTAGCAAGTTGAATTGTATAACAAGATTACGAGACATTGTTTTTAGGCTTTTCCTTAGCAATCTTAACAAATAATCAGGCATGCACAGGATACAAGAACTTCTGATTTATGTACAAAACTTTATGTACATCTTTTGTGAATACCTATGGAAAAAATCCAGTGACTGCTGCATATACAGCTGAATTGTTTTATTTAGTTGTTTCAGTAGGGAGATTCTAATTGATATTTTCTGAATTGTAGTTTTGAAGGGTTAGTTGTAGGCATAGGAAACAAACATTAAGCAGAAAGCATATTTTATGTATGGTTTGCTATTTATATGCACTTTCAATGCACTTAGGAGAGACTCTACTCCAGCCCAGCACCATTAAATATATATTCAGGGATGATAGAATTTGTTATTCTATGTATGTGGTTGGTGCCAGTTTGGAGAAAGCTGATTTATGAAATTGAGCATGTGAAACGTATTTGTTATTGTTAAAGTGAAAGAATAAGAATAAGAATGGAATGGAATGGAATGGGACCTTGGAGGTCTTCTAGTCCAGCTCCCTGCTCGAGGAGGAGAACCTATACCATTTCAGACAAATGACTGTCTAGTCTCTTCTTAAAAATCTCCAGTGATAGAGCGCCCACGATTTCTGAAGGCAAGCTGTTCCACTGGTTAACTGTCCTCACTATTAGGAAGTTTCTCCTTAATTCTAGGTTGCTTCTCTCTTTGGTCAGTTTCCAACCATTGTTTCTTGTCTTGCCCTCTGGTGCTTTGGAGAATAGTTTGACACCCTCTTCTTTGTGGCAGCCCCCCAAATACTGGAATACTGCTATCATGTTGCCCCTGTTTCTTCTTTTCTTTAGACTAGCCAAACCCAAGTCCTGCAGCCGTTCTTCATATGTTTTAGTCTCCAGGTCTTTGATCATTTTAGTTGCTCTTCTCTGAACTTTTTCCAAGGTCTCAACATCTTTTTTGTAGTATGTATATGCATACTAATATGCATATACATATATGAATAAATATATGCATGTGGAGTATAGAAGATAACAGCTTGAGGTGAAAAAAATAATGATCCTTTGGTTTTCCAGGGTTTTATTAGCTATCCTTATATTTCTGTTACTGCTAATTTTTAGAATTTATACTATTCTAAGCTATGCATGATTGTGTAGCTTATGCTTACATCAACATCTACAGTTTTAATTGATTGTGTTAATGCAAAACTAATCCCTGGTATATAATCCATAGATGATTTTAATAATTTTGATTTATTTATTTGTTGCGTTTAGATCTCATTCCAGTACAATAACTATTTCTTGGTCCACTTTTACAATTTTTGAAATAAACCTATCTTGCATTCCAAAATTTTAAATTAAAGATTTAGGTGCTGAAACATGAAATATCAGTGATTAAATGTTAAATATTAAAAATGCTAGAAACTATCAAGATAACAGTTATATTGCCTAAGCAACAACCATTACAATATCTGATGTCATTTTTTTCAAAAGTGAGCTCTTCTATTTCTAGATTAGACTGCCGTCCTTAACCTATATATATGTAAGCTTAAAACCATTAAATTCAGTAGGACTTCCATCTGAATAGACATCTATCAGTTTATACGATAAGCATGGGAGAGGGGTGGCAAGGCAAATGATAATATATGCGAGCCACCATCAAATATACATCATAAATATTTCATAATGCACATTTTGCCATCAGATGTCATGAGATCATTACATAATCATGCAATGACATTCTGATACATGTGCCATCCTTTCGAAATTACTGGTGCTTGTTGTTGCTGTACATTATAGGATTGCAGCCTTAAATCAATTACTGATATCTGGAATAAAATAGCTAAATGAGCTATGGCAAAAAAAGTTTCTGATGTCATTTCTGCTATGAACTACCTAGGTGACCTTTAGCTAGCAACTATATCTTAATTTCAACCTCAGTGTTACAGTCCTGAAGTATTAGAAAACTAATCTTTCTTTTGAATATTAAAACTTGCATACCATACACCTTCAAAGGTCTATGCCAGTTAAAATAATTATTTTAGAAATCATACAACTATTTAAATACAGCTATATTAATAACAATACAATTGTTTTCTATTAACTATCTTATTTCTGTTAGTTTCAGAACCGTAATAACTTTGTTTCAAAGATTTGTAGATATGAAGATTGAGGTTTTTGTGATTACAATCACATAAACTAGATAGCTTTTTAGGTAGTTCTAGACAACCCATAACTCATTGAGTTATGATTTCAGAGATATTTTATTAAATTAAGAAACAGAATGACTATAGGTGGACAAAAAAGCAGAAGTGATTTCTGGCTGCCCCATTGACTTTTCTTTTTATAAGACTTTATGAAATTTCAATAGAAGATAAAATACAAGAAAAGAGAAAGAAAAAATTAACAAAAAAACAGATAAGATAAAAAGAAAAATTAAGGGTGCAGAAAGAAAGAAAAGAAAAATATAGAAAAAGGGTAGCTTCCAACTTTCTTTGGTACAGATACAAATATAAAATATATTATTTTTTTGCTTTAAAATTAACCATTATATGTGGTACTTCTGTAGTGTATTAAATAGTGTGAGTTGTTTGACTCACTAGCTGATTGCCAAAACCTCCATTTTGCAATTTTCTTGCAAGGAGTGGCTGTTCAGGGGATGAGTGCATTATTTTCCAGGATTCTTCTTAAATCTATAAAATTCTTTAGGCTACAAGGTTCTGGCCGAACCCCACATCAGTTATGGAGTCATTTCCCATTTGAGGGAGCCACTCAATTCTGCCATTTTCTTCACCAGAAGCTCCCCCATTTACTTTTCTTATGGGAAGCTGGCAGGGTGTGTTGGAAATGATTATTATCATTGTGGCAGTGTGGCAGTATTGAAATGGACACAACTTTGCCAAATTTCAATCCCATGGGAGTAATGGGTCTCAGATTTTGAATGTACTCTGTAAGTTAGCTCATTTAAGGTACATTGATTAAAAAATTATTTCCCTATGAAGTAGCATTTTGCCCAACTGAAAGTTACAAACAGGACAACAGGAGAGTTTTAGTAATATACTAGAAAAACTGTACCTTGTCGGGTCATTGTTTCAGAGATATTTCCTTACCAGATTCCTCAATGCATTCATCAGTGACACAGCTTCTAATGTACTGCCTTCACTGGAAAAATTGGGATACGTTCAGAGATGTATCTGACTTGAAAATAGCCCGTGCATAGCACAGTCAAACATCAGCACAGAAAATGTTTTATGACATTTTGAGTTATGTTATAAATTGCTTTATGATAATGTTTATATCATCAAATGTTTTATAACATTTGCCAAATTTCAATTCCACAGGAGTCCTAAATCTTAGATTTCCGAGGCAGTCTGTAAGATAGTCCATTCAAGGTGCCTTGGTTCAAAAGATTTTGTCCTATGGTACATGTTTTCCCCCGTTAAAGGTTACAGGAATCAGAATTTAATGATGATAGATAGATAGATAGATAGATAGATAGATAGATAGATAGATAGATAGATAGATAGATAGATAGATAGATAGATAGATAGATAGATAGATAGATAGATAGATAGATAGATAGATAGATAGATAGATAGATAGATAGAGTAATGCAAAGCAAAGAAAGAAAAGTATTTTCATTCACTGCCAAGGCTATTGTAGGTCAGCATAGAAAATCAGATCAATATGAGGCTGCAGTTAGTATGTCATTCTGTCTCTGTTAAAAAAAGATGTGATTAGATTATCTAAAAAGTCAGACATCATGATCAGCATAACATATAAACACAAATATTAGATTTTGGACATCTACTAGATAGTTTTGTCAATGATAGACAATTTAATTGTTGAACTCTATTTGAGGCCACACAGGCTACAAAATCTTTTATTAAAATGATGAAAACTAATTTCATATTTGTGCACAATATCATATCTCCCTTCCATGTTAAATTGCAGTTCTTTTCATTTCTTGGTAAACATATTTGAAAATTTAGTTCACTGAATTTGATGGCTATGGTCCAAAATATAAAGAAGGAATCTAATAGGAGAAGGCTGCAATATTGTATTTCTGGTTTTGCCCTGAATTGTGAAGCATATAGAGCCGATTAATAAGATTCACAAATATTGCCTCACAGGCTTTCATTTTTCCTGAAGTCATATTTTGCTGAGATTTATTTATTAATCAAATTTGTTTGTTCTCATTTCTAGCTGCCATCTACATATTTCTTTGAAAGCAAACAAGCGAAATTTTTTTGCAGGATCCAATCTTGGTCGATTCATTGAGTGAAGAGGAATTGTCTCAGACTGCAGATAAAATATATAATAACAAACTTCCTTTATTTTTTAATATTTTTATTACATTTTTGTGGGGCTGCATTATTAGCTGTCACGGCCACATGTGGCCTGCGGCTTGTGAGTTGGAACTGCTGTAGGCTGTGAGAATAACCTTGAGAGGCAGGAGGAAGAACTACAGCCAAGACGAAATATGAATCCAAAGCAGGAATGTAATTTGAGTAAGCAACTCAGAAATGGCCTTCCTCATTCTCTGGAATGTAAAGGCAGGAAGGGAAGAGACACATTCAGATTTCCAGAATACTGCAACCGTATAATAAATATGGTATTAGGACTCATAATTTTGGTTTCTGGTCTGGACTACCTTAAAAGGCTGATATCAATCAAATGGATTATAAGCCTGAAAAATATTGGAAGGATGGATGACACCAAAATAAAACTTTTTGGCTTGAATGAAAAGTTTTATGTTTGATGAAAGGCAAACACTGCATTCTAGCACCTTAACCTATTAGTGAAACAAGGTGGTGACAGTATCATGATTTGGGTCCCCCTTGCCTCTTGTGTATGATTCCTGTGTGTGTGTGTTTTTTATGGCTGCAACTACATTGTAAGGTTCACACTCTGGCATTTTTATTATTGTCCTTTGAACCATTAATTAAACAGACTTTTCCAAGGCTCAATCAACCAAAGGAGAAATGTGGGTGACTATTTGGTAGATGAATAATTTAAAATTTTACTAGTCGTCTCCTCTCTACTGTAGGGGAATCTGAGCAGAATTTTGGTCAGTTTATTTCCTGGCAGAACTACAGACATACGTCATTAATATATTTTTTCCCCAGGAAGGGGATGGATACTTAAATTGAATTTAGATTACTAGCTAGATTACTTACAAAATATTTTTTTTAAAATCCATGATCTCCAAACGCTTAAAAGTATGGTAGGCAACTCCCCGGATGATTCCTTCTAGTTATCACGGGAGAGGCATTGCCTAAGTCAGGGGTGTCAAACTCACGTCACGTGACGTGTCGCGACATATCATGACTTTTTTGCCTTTGCTGGCAATGGGGTGGGCGCGGTTTTGCTATGATGCATCCGGCCTGCGGGCTGGCAGTTTGACACCCCTGGCCTAACTGCCTCTAAAAAGTTATTTCCTTCTTCATCCTTCTTAAGAAATGCAGTTATGACTGGCAAAATGGAGAGCACGGAGGTCTCTGTAGACTTTTCTAAAGACTGAGTGTCAGTATGTTTCAGCAATTCCAGTCAACTAATACTGAAGTCTTTAGATAAGTTTAGCCAAACTGTAACTATCAATTGTATGTAAAATATCTTTCAGCTACTGTGCCATGAGTTCAACTGAGCAGATGGCATATATTTTTAATTCTTTCTCACTTACTAGTACTGTACAATGTTTTTTTGTAATTTTATACCGAATTGCTTATATGATACTCAGACCAAAATGGAATCCCCTCTTTTCAGGGATTATTTGAAATAGTCTTTATAAAAAAATATCTTATTATATAAATGATCTATTTTTCTTTAAGTATGCAATTATTTTCTTCACTTTTCCTTCACATCTTACAATTTCTATTTTATGCAGGAAATAGCGCGTTATCTCCGTCCTGGCACCCTCCGTGCTCACTTTGGTAAAAACAAGATCCAAAATGCTGTCCATTGTACAGATTTACCAGAGGATGGACTTTTGGAGGTAAGGCTAAGTACATTTTTAAAATTATACTAGATTACAGGGTTTTTTTTTTTTTAAAAAAAAATTAAAATGCACATAGAAAATTATTTGAGTTTATATTTAACATGACAAATGTGTTTTTTTAAATAATCCTCTCTCCCTCCATGTACATATTACAACTAGCTGCAATAGGGAATTCTATTTCAAATTAGCATTTTATATAATTAATTATCCTGAATCTATCAGTAGAGTGCATGCTCCTACTACTCCAGAAAGCATTGGTATACTCCACGTACCCTCTAATTGGTAGGACATAAGCAATACTATGTTGCCTTGGAAATTAGTTTCTCGATTAGAGATCTTGCATAGAACAGTGTGACTATTCATGAAGTGAATCTGAGTTTTGATAGCACTTGCCAAAATACTGGCCAATATTTAAAAAATAACAATTCCTGTGTGTGGCACAAGTATGACTGAGACTGGTAACTTAGTCTACACCTTCTCTACATTTCTGAAAAGCATTATAAGAAAGCCTTGATTAATCAAAATCATGATGGATTTTGGATACCTGTTAATCAGTCTGATGATAACCATGGCATTGCAGTGCTATATTTCCTTTTCTTTTTTCTGATTTCAAGCCTAATTTCTTTGCTTAAAAATTTATTATTAATTAATTTTATTATTATTTTCCCCCAAATCTTTATTATGATCATAAACTAGGATAGGACGAGTAACCTTTAAAAGCTAAAAAGAATATGAAATACTCAAAGTTAAAAAAAACAATACACACACAAACGCGCACATACACACACACACCAGAGTATATATAAACAAAACTCTAAGAAATCTTTTTAAAACCTTATAAAAAGAGATTATGAAATATACAGTATAAAACACATAAAAATTAATATATGGTTAACTAAATCTATCAATACAAAACTCAACTAATAAATCAAATTCTCATTAAGGATAGTTTGAGGCATGGATTTTGATCACTGCTGTGCAAAATCTAGCAATAATATATGTATGTTGTGTCAGAATTAGTGTCTGCAAGCAGCAGGAAGGAATAAAATTATCTGGGGTGCTCTGTATTTCACCAGTACAGTATTGGTGAGATGAGGCTAGTATCAATGGTTTGTTTTCAGATCGTATAAATCTTTCTCTTTTCACTGGGTTTTTTTGTTGTTGCACTTTGCATAATGTTGCTTAATTCAAAAGGTACACATGTATGTACATAACAATATTGCTACATTTACTACAACTTAAAATAAATTTACTTTTGCTGATATTGTAGGATTGATGCCATAGAATTATTGTCTACCTAAATAGGACAGATGTCCCTGGTTTTTATTATCTATCTGGCACCTGGTTTTTCTGGATAATTAATCCCCAGGGGAAATGTCATGACTTGCTATGCTACCATAATTTCTAATGTGATTAGCATGGTAGCGCTGGTTTTTTCAAGCTTTCTGATATTTTAATTTGCATTTTGCTTTAATATTGTAAGCTTGATATAGTATTGCCTTATTCAGCTAACGTGAAAAAAGTGCCTTACATATTACGTACGGTACTTCTCATCTCACAATTGCACCTCATCCAACACTGGCAATAGATGACTTATCAGTGTTGCATAAATGTATATATAATTGAAGTACTGAATACTCTTCAGATTTCTTGATGATTGAAATTCATTATTTGAGATTCTTTGCTGAAATAAATATGTAATGCTTGCCCCTTGCTTGTGACTTCAGGCAAATGTCACAAAAATGTGGCTTGTGTTAAACACAGGCACTTCAGAATTGGTCCTGCATAGTTAAAATATATTGTGGTACTTGCTATTATCTTCCAGTTTGTCATTATGCATTAGAAAGTCAAGTTTGTCTAATTGCTGATTAGGCAAGCTTGTAATATTCTCAGTAATAAAGAGGAGGCTGTTTTTTCTTTTAACCAGAATAGAAAAACCATAGCTGTTTTGTACAATTATTGATTTAAGAGGTGATTAAATGAATAGGTTTGGCATAGGACATTTAGGGTTAACTTCTTTAAATGTGTTGAATTTCTTTATGGACTACCATAATTGCTAATAATTCAAATGGCAAGAAAGCAAATTGGAAGTTACAGATTTTTCACAGCACCTATGATATCAGGTAGTGGTTTAACGTGGCCCTTAGTAACATTCCGCTTTTCTCAGTGCAAGTTAGTGAAAGTGAAACACTCTGGGTAATCAGGTTCAAAATACATGGATGGGTCTGGTGAAGTGAATATAGGGAATACGTAGTGAAGTATAAGGTTTCCTGCTTGAGCAGGGGTTGGACTAGAAGACCTCCAAGGTCCCTTCCAACTCTGTTATTCTGTTAAGTGGAGGACTGTGGTCTGAAAATTTGGACTGGATTTTGTAGTTAAGCAAAGTAGTTATAGGTTCAGGAGGATTGCTTTGAACATTATTTTGGATCAGTCTTGCAAGTCAGTTAAAATACAGTATGAAAGCATGGTGAATGGTTTGACAAAAAGAAAGTATAAGAAAGAAAGTATACCTCAAAATTATGTTTATGCATGTGCATGTATTCTGTATTATACACACACGCTTTGTACACATGCATATTGATCATCAGCAAAGCCTTCATTGTAGTCTGACCCTGAACTCTTGGCTTTTTCCTTGTGAAAATGATTTCATTTAGCAGAGTGAAGTTAATAAATAACTCTCCCATGACTTATTTGAGCTGGAAAATAGGAGCAGGAATTAAAATGCTAATGGCTTTCTCATTATTAACCCATTTTCATTCATAAAAGTTGAATTGCTATTCTATTTCTTTTTTAGTATCATTATAGTAATGTCACATGTATTTTTAGATCATCTTTAGCTTCCTGAATCAAAGACTGTAGTTAATATGCATCTTAATATCTTTTGGATAACATTTTCACTTGAAAGTCATGCACTTTGACAATGTAGATTCCAGAAATGACTATGAATTAAAAATTGGAATATCCAAAAGAGGTAGTAATGTAAGTATATTCCAAGGTTTAATATTATTTTTTTAGATAAGAAGTAAACTGGTGCTATAGAGAAATGATTATCCTTTTAATTTTAATTCTGATGTGAAATGTGGTTCTTAGAGAAAAAAATAGTCACCTGGGCCTGTAAAAGCAGTTGGATGTTCTGCCTGCCAGCACAGAGAAGAATTTAAAATCCCTCTCAGATTTCTTTGCAACTTCCCAGCGGATGTTGTAGCCCACAGAGTAAGAATTCTGAAACTATAGGAAAGTAGATTCTAATTGAATATAAGGAAAAAGAAGTACCATTAGCAAAAGGACCTTGATAGTAGTACCAGTAGCCCAGAGAGATTATATACTCACATTCAGTGGATAATAACTACACAGCCTTCTCTTGCAGAAATTTTAATTTAGATTCCTACACAGAGCAGGGGCTTGGGTTCAATGGGCTAAATGGCCATTTCTAATTTTATGATAGTATGACTTCATGCTTCTAGGAAAGAAAGTAGGTATCATTAATATTGTATGGTTACTTTGATATGGTGGCAACAATTTTTGTACATACTTTCTCAGAATTAATGCTAAATACAACTTGGTCCAAGACAACATCAGATGCCCAGCTGAATCATGGCTGAAGCACAGTCTGAAGTACCAAGTGCATTAACTTATTGTCATCACAATAATTCAAAATAAGATAAGGAGTCAAGGCATTCAGTGTTAAGAGTTGCTCAGAGGGTTAAGGATGAACAGAAGCAGGAAGATTAGAGGGTATACACAAATAGAAATGTGTTGAAAGGCACAAATACCAAAACATAATTATTACTATGAAAAAAGTTGATTTTTTTTGCAATAGTAGAAAAGCATTTAGCTTCTCAGGCATGCGTGTGTTAAAAAGAGAACACTTAATAATTTTTATAACTTTAGAGTTTTCCAGTGTTTTGACAGTGCTTTGGCCTTGTTTCTTTACTTTTTAGTAAACATTTTTAAGTTTGCATATTTAGTGGATCAACTTTATGATGTACATTGCCCAATCATTTGTTGATATGGGCAACTAAAGAAATCAAATAAATAAATAAACTCTTTTGGCAGAATATATTTTTTAAAAAAAAAATAAAGCTGGGGTGTTTTTTTTTGTCAATTTCAGATATAACCTTACCTCAATGGGATTTACAGTTATATTATTCTAGTATAGAGATATCTTGAAAAATGTTGAAGATGGTTTAGATTCAGATTTATTAGCAAAAAAATGCATCAGGGATTTTCTAGGCCCTTGCCAAAAGTTGCCTCTCTCAATGCCTCTACCAACGCAGGAAAGCTAATTGGCTTCCTGTCATAATTTGGGGTTTCCCTTGTGGCTCTCCATTTCAAGGTATTTTCCAATCATGCTCTCGGTTCCTTGTGGTGCTCTCTGAGCTTGGTTATTTGCTTGAAGATGTTTCATTACCCAACTAGGTAACATCAGGGACTCCACTAGGGTGCAGGTGTCAGAAGGGAAAGATCTGTGGCAACCTCTTGCTGTTTTAATAATAGTGCTCTCCATGTGGTTCTCAACAAACATGAACAAAAAATACAATATGATCCTTCTCCAAAGAGGTTTTGGTATACATAAGTGAGCTTTAGAACTGCTTAACCCTTCCGAACTCTAGATATGGGACTCTAGGAATTGTAATGTTTATGGAAGAATAAGGAGCTTTGTTAGAAAAATATCAGCCAGTCAGGTATCTGTAGTCCAGTGGTGGCGAACCTATGGCACGCCTGCCAGAGGCAGCACTCAGAGCCCTCTCTGTGGGCACCCATGCCGTGCCCCGGAGATGGCGAGGGACTGGCCCCCACCACCCTGGCCCCGCCTACCCAGTCTGCCATGACCACTGCGGCCACGCCCACCCGGCACCCGGTGATAAATAATTGGGTTTTGGGTTGCAGTTTGGGCACTGGGTTTCTAAAAGGTTCGCCATCACTGCTGTAGTCCTTTACATTCTTTTGGAAAAGTGATGAGACATTAAGTTTCAGTATTTACTGTGGAGGGGCATCTTACGTAAATTCTTTCATTAGTATAGTATTGGCACTTATTTTACTCTTAAGAAAAAAAGTTAAGTTCCTCATGCCTTCTCTACATATATATCTGAAGATTACTTCGGTTGAAATCTGCAGGGCAAACTTCTAAGTCACCATACATAAGAACTACAGTAGAAAGCAGGGAACTGAACCCAAAATACTGAAGTGATTTGATTCTGTGTGGTCTCGCTTGCAAAGTGGAATTGTAAATCTTTTGGAAAAAGCCTTTCAAACTCATGATTAAATTAAAATTATAGTTTGAATCCAAAAAATGTAACAATTTTTCATGTAAATCAAAACGTTGTAAGGCTAGCTTTTCTTTCACAGCAGCCTTGCATAGAAAATGGCAACCGCTTTTAAAACTGAAGGGGATTTCAAAAGCAGCTTTCAAAAGAAAGTTGGGAAAACTTTTCAGTAGGGGAAAATCACATTCCATAATGAGCTATCTCAGCAGCACTTCTAATTTTGAACAGATTTGAAGGGGAGGGGGTTCAGATTACGGGGGGGCACTGAGGAAGCAAAAGTCTTCCCTTTTTGCATTATATTTGATCTAGCCCTCCCTGTGTATCAATTAGATAGGCAGCAGGACTTTTTCAGATTAAACTAGAATCATAACTTTTGTTGGGCATAATTTTAAGATGATTCTAAACTCTAATGTAAAATGAGTTCAACTACATCAAAAGAAATTTTTGTTTCCTGCAATTTTCTTTTATATAAAGATAATAAAAGTGTGTAAATGATTAACTCTACAAAGTTTCAACTGGCTGAAAGCCTACACTTTCTTTGCCTAGCATTCCATTATGTCATATCCTGGACAAAGGTCTCTTAGTGCTGTACTGTGTCTGTTCAGATGTAAGCTCCACTGAATTCAGTGAGGCTTATGCCCAGGTAAGTGGGTCTAGGATTGCAGCTGAAGAGTGCTGTTACATATTAACTTCTGAGCAAGTATGCAACCGAGTCTTCAAGCAATTTGGAATTTATTCTTCTTTCCTCAGCAGTGCATTCTTATTAGTAAAACAAGAGAATCAATCATGTGAAGTGAAGCAATGCCCGGTCTTGTCATGGGCTCTTCCTTCGTACCACATTTCCCCTTTCAGAGGCCTTTAAATAATTAATAACAAGGCCATTGTACTTCCCAGTCATCTGGTGATGTTGCAGTACAGCCTTTCATCAAGGGCTAAAACTGAGCGGTATAATTCTATCTCCGATGCTTTAAATGTTCAGAGAGAAGAGAAAATGCTTTGGGGACTGATGAAGGCAGTGTCAGACCAACTCTCCTTCTCAATATCCCTACTATTAAACTTTTTCATATTCTGTTGATTTCACTAATTGCTTCTGTGGTTTCTATTTCACTAGGGCATTTGTTTTTTGCTTTTCTATTTGTGTTGTTGTGTTTTGATACGATATTGTGAACTGCTTTGTATAGTTCAAGTAGGAAAAAAAAATACATTTGATTTTTGGAAAAATGTAAAAACAGCCAATTCAACTGCAATGATGATTGCTTATGCAGCTATTTCATATGCTTTATTTTTAGTAGGAACTAAAAATAAATAAAATCCTTGTTTGCATACAAGAGATTAAAATATGAATTAGACTTACTATAAATGTCACATTCCCGTGATTAATTCAGCATTTGCTGATGTATAGGGTGTGGGTCTCCCCACTTTGCCCTCCATATACTAAGGCTCTTCCTTTCCCCCAAATTGCTGAAACATTTTCTTTGTTTCTATCAGAACAGGTAGAAAAACCTAGTTGACTGTAGCTAAGCAAGATGAAAGAAACTGCATCTTGGATCTAGCAAGTAATCTGAGGGCTTGCAGACTAGACTGGAGAGTTGAATAATTTTTTAAAAATATGTTTGTATTACTGCCAAGAGAGCAACATAGGTTTGTCACTAGGAGTTAAGTTCAATTTACAAGCTTATCTTAGGGCTCATACTACAGATTTCATATTTATATGGCACCAAGATTCTAAGCAATTTACTATACAAGATTAAAACCATCAACAACCTCCTTACCCAAATGCCAGTGGAATCCAGCCCAGCTTAGCCATTATAAAATCTCTATAGCAGCATTAATAATCAAGTTATAGAAAAATTGAACACTTGTCTAAAGAGGTAGTATTCACAACCATCCAAGTTCAATAAGTAAGATATAAGTAAGTAAGGTATTTCACTTCATGAAACACTTGCCTTTGGGTCCATGTCCTCTGATTTCTTGTAAAGAGAGGACTTTAAGAATTTCACTCCCTAGACATGTATATGGGTGTCAATGCAGCAAAATTGCTGTTTAATTGGAGTATCAATCCTCATATCATTTTCTGAGTTGGTTTAAAGGCAGTTACATGTAGTCTGCATGATGATAAAAACATATACTAGGGTTACCAAGGGTTCTCAATCCACGTAGGTGCACAACTGGTATGTTACAGTAGGCTAAGCAAAGGCCTTGCCTTTTTCCATGGTTTCTACTTGCTGATCTAGTAGTACCTGTGAGTCCAGGAGAACTTCTACAAACCTGTTTTTTCAGGGAGAGGATGACCCATCAAATGAATTAAGGTCATTATAGACTCAACTGCTTCTGTATAAACAGTAACACTGAGATTTATTTTGAGCTTGGTTTGGCCCATCTAGTTCTTCATGGTCTTTTTTGTATATTATATATTTTTTCAAAATGGTGGGAGTCAGTTTTCAATAATTGTTATTGATATGACTTGGGGAACTCAAAAAGAAGAGCTCCTTAGGCAGTGCAAATAGCTGTTGAAAGGCCAGAGTTTAGTAGAGCTCTCATTTTTATTTATTGTTCATATATATATCCTGCTTTTCTATTTGTGTAAAATTCAAGATAGCATACAGTATTTTTTTAAAGAGAAAGCTGTGTGTATTTTAAAATTGAGTGTAATTGCTTTAATCTCAATTTGATGACTTCCAAATATATTGGAGTATATATTAGAAGTCTATTCTTCTGATGACAATCAGATTTACAAAGGATATTTCATAGTCTATAGGAGCAAGTAAGTATTGGAGAGAGACTGCCCAAGCCAGGAAGAAGAGTTAAACAGGGAGTTGATCTGGAATCCCTATGTGGGCACAAGAGGACAAAGTCTTACCCCCTTGAATGCTGTTGAAATTTATCTATGGTTATACAGTTGCAAACCGCCAGTCTGATAACTTGAACAATAAAAAGCTAATTGAATTCTTTAAGTGTGAATCTGGTTGTTCACACCTGGCATTAAGATATGTAAAGAGGTACGTTCATCCTGCATAGGATGAAATCTGTATTACAAGACTGTTCCCAATTACCAGCTACCAAATATGATGACATGTGATTTCTTGATTAGAAGATTGAGACAACTGGTCCTGTTTTACCTCTCAAGGTTATAAAATACTATTGTTTTGGCATCGCCTTGTAATAGTATGAGGGAATATCTTTGGAAGTTGCTACCTAGGGAACAGTCAGAAGAAAGGGGGAGGAGCCCTCAGCTGCAAAAGAAAGAAAATCAGAAAGGATCCTCCCTAACTTATCAGACTGTAAAAAGAGACAGTGGGAGATTTGTAATTTCATACATATAGGTTTCTGTTAATATAACCTTACAGTAATGTAGAATTAGCTCATCCGGTCTTTTTCTATCTAGGAAGACTGACATCAGTCTTGCAAGTCTGAAAGTACAAATATCCAGCTGTTCTGCACTAGTTATACCTTTCCTGGATTGAGAAGCCCTTCTTTCTTTCATTCACACCCTAGTTATGGGGCTATTGCCATGAACTCTACATGGGACTACTCTTGAAGAGTATCTGGAAGCTACAGCTAGTGCAGAATGCAGTGGTGTGAGCAGTTTTGAGTGCCACTCGACCTGCACATATAATGTCTGTAATATGTGAGCTGCATTGGGTGCCAGTTTGCTTCCAGGTTCAATCCAAGATGTTGGTTATCAGCTTTAAAGCCTTCATCCCATGGGACCAGATTACCTATGGAACCATCTTGTCCACTTGCATCATCCTGTCCTATCTGGTCAGGCAGGAAGGGTATGCTATGGATCTCATCTGTTAAAGAATTTTGAATGACAGGATCCAGGAAGAGAATCTTCTCTGCCATTGCCCTCATCCTTTGGAATATCTTTTCCACAGCAGTGAGATGGGGCCCCACACTTCTGGCCTTTTGAAAGGGGTTAAGACTTGGCTCTCCCAATTAGCATGGAGGTTGAAGAGTGATACGAAATCCTCAAAGCAGTTGGTGATGTGAGGGAGCTCCCTCCGCCTTTATAATCTGTAATATTTTAATTTTAACTTTGTTCTTAATTCTGTTTTATTTTTTATGTTTTTATTTATTTATGATTTCATATCACCTTTTATGTTTTTATTGTAAACTGCCCAGTCACTCTTGTGGGACACTCTGGCACCAATAGTTCGACAGGCCCTTACTTTTCTACTCTTTCAGAAGGCCATTAAGACCTGGCTTTTTACTGAGGCCCTGGGATTGTATGGGTAGAAGGTATGGAAGGAAGTAGCTGAGTTTGCTTGGGGCATCCCAAGGGGAATGATTACAGCACAGGATTTTTCTCTAATGCTTTACTGTTATTGTTTTTATTATTTTTATTTATTAGTTTTATGGTCATTGTAAAAATTGTAAATTGCTTAATATAAATATTTTAAATAAATAAATGCATTACTTAGGAATGGCAATTCCAGCACTCCCTGATACCATTGTTAACTGAATTCCACCAGTCATTAGGCAAGGACCCACCCTGATCCCAAGTGACTCCCAGCTTAGTCCCTCCCATCTCTGAGCTGTGGTGGCACAGTGGTTGGAATGCAGTATTGCAGGCTAATTCTGCCAACTGCCAAGCAATTCGATTCTCACCAGCTCAAGGTTGACTCAGTCTTCCATCCTTTCAAGGTCCGTAAAATGAGGACCCAGATTATTGGAGGCAATATGCTGACCCTGTAAACCTCTTAAGAGAGAGCTGTAAAGCACTATGAAGCGGTATATCAGTGCTATTGCTATCTTACTTCACAAAATGCATTTAGAGTCTGCCAGTCTGTCTTTCACGTCCTGGCAAATTCATGTCTATCTGTGGGAGAAGAACCTTATACAGAATGCAAGGCCTTATTTCCTTTTTCTTTATTTTTCCTCTGGGACTTAGAAGCAGCCGAATTAGAATTAGCTGGACCAAACCTATGCTTCAGGTACAAAAGCAAGTATTTGGAAGCAACATTGTGTTAGAGAAGGAAAAGGGACAATGCTGCAAGCAAAAGTTGCAAGTGAGAGCTGAGCAAAACAAAAGACACCAGGGCAAAGATGACTTGGAAAGTATGTGGGACTAGAGCTAGCCTGCAGAAATGCAGTGTAGAGATGGGGGAGAAATGGGTTCAGAAGCATGCACAGCCACAACTGAGCAGAGGAGCAGAGCCAACAGCCATGCCAACTTCTGCAGTTCCACCCAGAGCCAGCCAGCATTGGCAGCAGGCTTTTCCCCTTACAGCAAGAAACAGAGACACCGAACTTCTAATCGCTCTGTAGGCCAGAGACAACAGACACTTGCTAAAAAAAGTTTATAAAGTTTAATGAGTTACACTTTCACAATGTCCCAGAAGTAGATGATGCTCCCTATAGTAATTTGGTCAATAGAACTCCTTGACAAAAGAACTCTTTGCATCATAGGAGAATGTATAGTAGCTTTGTCTGTTTCAGCAAGGCTGGGAAATGTCTTCCTCCTCCTCTGGATCAAGCCCTTTATGCTTCCCCCCCATTCCCATTCCTAACCAGGATACCTTATAGTATTACTGTGCTGTACTCAAGTACAGTATCCAAATATCCCTTCATTAAGGAAATTAGGAAAAAACTTGTTTTTTATGTAGGTGGCTGATAGCTTATTTACCTATTTCACCAGCTTCTTTTCTTGGTAGAATTGATACTTTAACCAGACCTTTTTTTCCAGCTTCTCTGAAGAAATAGTAATGCTAATTCCAGGGAAGCTGTCCGTATGCAATAAGGCAAAACAGAACAAATGCTCTTCTTTCATTTTTATTCAGGATATGAATTCTATTGCCTGTCATCTCTTGCTGGTATTTGAATATGTGTTGTTAGCCTTGGTCCTCTTCTTAATTGTGAATGGGTTTGGCAGCTATTTTGGAATTGCACCGTGTTTTCTCTCCTGCCTAGAGAAGAAGAAAATGCTTCCTTAAGGAGCATTTGAACTTGTGACATCCAGTTAAATTGTTACTGCCCTAACCCTTATTAGTCCTTGTTCTTCGTCAACAAGGTTATTAACCCTGTAGCTACTATATACTTCTAATTATTGTGTTTTAAAGTTATCTTTTTTGGTTATCACTTCAGCCCTCAGGCTCTGTTATTATGCCTAACTGTAGTTACCTTTTCTGTTTTGCACAAAATAATTACATTTTTAAAAAACTGTATTGTCATTTCAACTCAGTCTGTCTTTGGTATGGCCTACATTTTGCTACATCACTACAGCACTATTTCCATGGTTTGGATATTCATGAAAATCATGGCCATCATCCTGGAAAAAAAGCAACTATTCTCCAAACAAAGTGGCTTCCATTCGGAGATTTGCAAATTGGAGCTCTGCCTTGATGCACTTTGTCTTTCATTGCCAGTTAAGGATTCTCCATGACAAGTCAGGCCCTCCTCTACAATCTGTTCAATGACCTTTTTGATGGCTATTTTTGCATGATTTATGCAGTTCTCATCCTTGATGTAGTCTTTCAGGTGGCAGTGCAACATAGCAGTTGGATATCAGAACTATGAAAAATAATACATTGGGAAAAGTATGTTATTTTCAGATTTCATGTAATAGAGCATCTGTCCTTACTTGCTATTTAACCATGGGTGCAACGTGCAGAGAATACAAGAACACGAGCAGTTGCTGTGGTTCTTCAGTTAGTCATCCTATACTTACACAATCTTGCTCCATTCTCATATAGTGTTGAGGCAACCTTGAGAAGTCTGGGACAATTGGACGAGTAGGGATTTTGCCCATAATCATGTGCATTAACAATGTGTTTGCTGCCAAAAAGTCCTCTATGTCTGTTAAAAATTCTGATGTGGCTCTGGCATAGAGCACCATGCACATGTGCAGCTTAGCAGGAAATGTGAATCCATCCCATATAATAAACTTTTTAAAAATAATCTGTTTCTCCCGGACTATTGTGAATCAAAACCTTAAGTTCCACAGTGTTCAAGTAGAACTTGTGATGGGTTTCAGCCAATCCTTCCTGTTCATTTTTTCCCCAAGCAAACTTAGAAAAAGATGGACAGAGTGGCAGCTTGCTAGAACCAAAATATGATTCTGTCAGTGTGTCACATATTCTACAATTACGTTGTTTTGGTTTCTTTTGCAGGTGCAATACTTTTTCAGTATCCTAGACAGCTAACAGAACATTGTGGAGTAAAACTGCTTAGAAAAAACAAACTGCAGAATGGGAAATGTATGTTTATTCATTTATTGTCCAGTGTTTAACCTGAATGAAATACAAGGCCCACAAGAGCACTGAACTCCTGGCTATTACATATATTAGAACATAGAGTTTTGCACTTTAGACAACACTTAACACCAATTGATGGGATAACTGCATTGCTTCTCAAAGTTCAAAATAAAGATTTATTTTTAGACATGTGGCTTTGGTTTATTTTTATACATTACACCTTTTTCTTGCAGAAAAAAATTGTACAACTGCATAAATATAAAATTCTTCCACCATGAAAATGGTTAAAACATTCAATAAAGACAGCACCACAGCATGTGATGCTTCTCACAGGAAAAGAAGAGAATATACAAAGCAAAATAATTATTCCTCTCACTAATGAAATTGATAGGCTGACATAGATGTCACACACAATTTTAAAACATGGTACGATGAAAGAGAAAGAAAAAGACACCAATTGCTACAAAGCACAGTACACAATCACTTACTCTCCATTACTTTCAAAGTTAAAGTAATTTTTTCCCTGCCACCACATTTAATTTAGTAACTAATGAGGAATAGAAGTTGGGGGAAGCTTCATGGAGTGCTATTGAATAATCACAGTTGGGCCTTTACCTTTTCAAAACAAAAGAGCCGGTTTGATGTAGTTAAGGTGATCTAGAAATCAGGGAGCTGTGAGTTCTAGTCCCATTTAGGCATGAAAAACTGGAAGGATGATTTGGGCCAGTCACTCTCTCAACCCAATTCATCTCGTAGGGATGTTCTTGTGGAGAAAATAGGAGCAAGGAATATTAGGTATGTTTGCTGCCTTGAGTTGTATATGAAAAAAAAAGTTTAAAAAAATCTTTAAAAAATGAAAAAAGTACTGTGCCAGTTTTAATCCCACTGAGTATTTACACCTTGTGCAGCAAATCTATGCTCACAGAAAGTAGAAAACAGTACAATAATACATGGCTTGAAAAATGACCAGAATAATGCACCTAAAGTACTATACACTAAATAAAATTCACATGGCAGCAATACTTAGGGGGCAGAAACACTGCTTACTACAAGTCAGTTATGGAATCATAATTTACAGTAGAAATGGGCGTATCCCAAGGCTCAATTCTGTTTTTCATCATTTACAATAGAATAAATATCTGTCACTATTGCTACACTTTTAGGTTTACATTCTAATCTATTTAAATGCAGAAAGCTAGTGTAAAGCATATAGATTATGTGTAGGTCCCATATGTATGAGTTTTGTTCAAGACTAGTAGTTTTGTCTCTCTTTATACTTTTTAAATGGCTAAGAGGAAAAAAGAAGAAACAAACTGTGCTTATGATCAGCTGCTTTTTATCTCAATTTTCATATCGAAACGTCCCTGGAAACGATCTTTGTCACTGTAGTAAATATTTTGACCATAGGACCTGCACTCAATACGCAGCTCCGTATCAGTAGTCAGGTTGGTGAACTGTACTGCTATAAGGGGTTGAAGGTATTTCTGCTGAATGATCTTGCCATAATATGGGTAGTATTGTAGAGGAAAGCCACCATAGCCACCAAAACCATAGTATTCCACAGGGCCAATTTTGTCCAAATCCTCTTCTCTCTAAAAAAATAAATGAAACGTATTTTAAAAAAGCATCTTTCCTGACCTGTGCTCCAACTTGAGCTGTTCTCTGAGTAAACGTCCAATTACGCATCTTTCCAGTACCCTTTTAAGTGAGTTCAGATAATTAAAATAGTCATGTCTCCACCAACCTTAATTGCCTTAAAATAAGGTTCCATGATAGTGTCTGAATCACTAAAATTTTACATCCTTTTCACGCATTACAATAACATAGATGATGCAAAAAAGTAAGAAACATATACCCACATAACAAAGTGAATGTCTACCTGAAACTAACATGTGGATAACTTTTTGTGCCATTAGAGTCCCTATTGTTCCAGATTTTCTTTGACTAACAATGAGCATAAATCCACAATCACTATAGATCTTGAAAACAGGAGCTTCCCAATGCAACATAGCTGGTCTCCAAGAAGACCATTAAATTTAGAATGAATAGTCATAAAAATAATAGCAATCATTAACTAAATGACATTTCCAGCTTAAGAGGCAATATGTCTCTAAAATGGGAAGGGGATGTTGCTTTTACTCCATCTGTATCTTTCAACTTCAAAAGCATTCAAATTCAAAATACTGTGCACACTGCTATATGTAAGCATTGGAAGAAACTATTAGATAAATCAAAGGCTTAACTGCCATCCAGCTTCCTTGGCTATCTATAAGCTTCCTAGGAAAGCCACAAGTACATCATGTTAGCAATAGCTGTCTCTTGGTATTTCCTCCAGAATTTTCACTGGAAAGGTAAAATCTAATATTGGAAGTTATAGATAACCATTCTTATAGTAGGCATTTTAATGTAGATATGCCACAGAGAAATCAATAGCCACTGGTAGACCTTTAATTGAGTTAGCTTTCTAACCCTACAAAAGGAATTTATAACTAATAAGGCGGAATTCTTTGGCTTCACTCTCCAAAAAGGAGAGCACAAAGAAGTAAACTGGCAACATCTTAAAGCAGTTCTCCCAAGGTAGCACTGCTCTTTTAAGTTACTGTAGAAAAGTATTACTTTTGCTCTCCTATGGACTCTGAAGCACCTGAGCACTATGTCCCTGATAAATATTATTCATAAAAGATATGCTGTTTGATAGATGTTTTCATGATTGCCTTGTGAATTCATCTAGGCTGTCCAATGGTCTGTAATCTGTCAGCGCTTTCCCCATTCTTTTCTGCCTGTTGAAATGCACACTGAGTTTATAAATGTGGGCAGGCTGCCAAGCACCCACTTTTTTATCAGGTGACCATAGGGACACTGCATTGGCTGTAACTTCAAAGAACAGTCGTTAACTAGCATTCGTTCAGCCACTCTAACTTCAAATGGTTGCTAAACAAATGGTAGATAAGTCAGGACTACCTATATACCAACTTAGAGAGAGTATTCCTCATATCTGATGCCAGAAAATGTATTTTTATGGACTCTATGCCTTAGATTGTGCATGCATCCAGAGGAGAAGCTCCTAGAAGCAAATTAGTATGGTAGCCACTAGTTATGTTGGATTTCAGCTCTTATTTGACAATCACCATAATGCCTCTGAAGATTAATGTGAAGGCAACACTTATTTCTTACCTCAATTTCAACTCAAGAAAGTTTCCATAGCTAAGAATGAGAACTTGATATGGCTAAGGCACAAGCCAGGAGCCATCACAGTTTTTAGCACTAATAGCAGATATGATTCCAATACCTGATCCTAGCTAGCAGTACTATTTTGAACTACCAGGACGGTCTTTAAGATAGATCTTACAGACAACACATTTCATTAAGAAGATTAACTGTTTTACCTTAGCAGTGCAATGAATGGGAATGACATTGGGATTATATTTTGCCAGCAGCTCAGGTGGGATGGAATAATTTTGTGGAAGCTGAGGAAAAGAAACACATTTCAAAAAAGCTTTAACAAATTTCCAAGTTGTTGCTAATAAATAACTCCTATATTCAATATATTCATTTCCCACATATTATATTCTCTATAAGCAGTTGTTTAACTAACAGTTTGGAAGTAAAGCTGCCTTGGGAATGGAAGGGAAGGAAAAAGGAAAGGAAAGGAAAGGAAAGGAAAAAAATCTATGAAGTTGGAGAAAGATACATAGGGATAGATTTTGTATATGTGTGTAATGAACTAATATATGTTTTACAAAGAAATACATTACACTCACATACACATAATCCACAAAGACAAGATGAGAAAAAGATTAGTGTAATTAATTAGTGAAATTTTGAATTTACATTCAGCAAAACTACAACGTCTGCATTTGCTGCTCCCTAATCACTGCTATTCTGTGGCCAAACCTGTCTATCTCTTGTTCTATGCAGGTAGCTCTCACTTCTATCTGAGGAAATTGGGTTAGACAGCTAGGGCTTTTAAAAAAGCAGAAATCAAACAATCAAGACTAAGGATGGTTTTAGCTAAAACACCCAGCAGTTGGGCAATGTTGGGCTTTAGGGTTTAGTGACCATGGTTTAGACAGCAGATTTTCTGATGTTTCACTAGTAACTTTGATGGCATCTTCAGAGACCAGGTGATCTGTGTGGTCAGTGAAATATCAGGAAACCTGTTGTCTAGACCATGGACACAACTCTAAACCCCAATACTGCCCTACAAATACCAGCTGCGAAAACTTACACCAATACATTGCTCCCAGCAATATTGAGTAAACCTCATTACATCGAATATATTTCTCTAACTTAACAGTGTTTTTTGAGAAATAAAGATACGATCAGCATATTACAGATGGAAGCAGATCTCCAGAACTGGTTTAAATATCTGAGAAAAGAGAGGGGAATGTGAAATATATGCTATTGAAGGGTTCAATTGAGAAAAGAAAGAAACCAGAATAGAGAAATCCAGAGCTGGATTTTAAAATGTTTTCAGTATCTTACTTTAGTGTCTCTTCTATTCTGGATTAGAATTTTAATCACCCCATTTAGAACATTCTGTAGGATATAATAAAAATAATAGACCAAGGCTAAATTTAGATCAAGCCCAGTGTCTTTACATGGCCTTAGGATGAAATAATTCTTCCTTCCTTCTCAAAATATGGTGATTTTGTTTTAACTAAGTATTAGAATATCTGTTTGCATTACAGCGCATACTAAAATTTGTAAAAAAAATTAAAATATCCAAATAAGACAATAGGTACAGTTATTTCCAGAGGTATTTCACTGCTTTTTTGTTACTAGATTGATCAATGAAAATACTGTATAGAATCACCACCATTTTATTTATCAAGAGTTCCAAGTTCTTCAAGGACTGTATTAATTATTGCTTCACTGGATGACCAGTAGATGAGCAGTTCTCAGTTAAGAGAGAGAAAGAAGCAAGCTTGTCCAAGCTGAGATACACTATTTTCCTATGAAATCATGTTACCTTTTTTAATCTCGTATCTTATAAAAAGAAAAGTAATACTTGCCTTAGGTATGAAACCCAGAACTCTGTTGAGTTTAATGACGACACATGGCTTGCCGTCTTGGTAACCATAATTTTGATCTTCTAAGCCAGAGCAATTTCCCAGCCAATTGCGAAAGAACTTGCAAGATTGCAGAGCACCTTGAGAGCCATCAAAAGGTCCTCTCTCTTTGGGAGGAGAAGGATCATCTGTTGGTGTGGATTGGGGACGAAAGAAGGAGAAGTCAATAATACCTATACACATTTTAGTCAATACCACATTTTTTAAAATTAACATATAATGGCTATTGCCTTAAGATTCAGAGAGTAACAGATTTCCTCCTCCATTTTATTTTTAAACAGAATAGAAGTGTAATATGTATTTTACAGTTTTGCATCTCTGTGAACTGGTACAGGATAATTTCTGCCAGTGATTGCATCCCAACACGCACCGATACCAAAGCATATAATGCTACTGATCATATATTTTTCTCAGTCTGAGTATATTGATTGCACATAGAAATAAGCAGCTTGAAGGTTATAGGATCCTTGTTTTTGTTTTGTTTTTTACAAAGAAGCTTCTTCAAGATCACTGTTGGAATATTAGATACACAAGAGACTGCTAGCTTTAAGACCATCAACAAACTTTCAGACTGATCAAACAAAAACAAATTAAAAATAACATCTACTCACTGCCACAATTCTCAAAATTGACTTCTTGCTGAATATTACTCTCATAACCCTTTAACAATTTCTCAAGTTGTTCTACGTATGCCTTGTAGGAGTTTGGATCAGAAGGTTTGAAAGAAATCTCCATTTTAAGGGCTTTGGGAACACTTGTCAATCCTGGAAGGAAAAGGAAAATAGCTGTTAACCTACAGGAAGAGAAGCCAACTAATAGGACCTGTGGCAATGAAGCATTTCTAAGAACAGGAGAGAAAAATGAAAACTCTCTTCTGTCAACTGATTGATAACCAGCAATCCACAGTGTTTAAATCTACTTGCCTCTCTTCTCCCTGCCTTTTTGTTCCTGGCCACAAAATCCTGGCACAGACACTCTGGCCACCCAGCCTGTGATTCAGAAATATGTATCATATTTCAGGCAAATGTCCTTATATCAAAGGAAATCTTGAAAAGAGGCACTATACAGGTACAGTGGGGCAAAAAAGTATTTAGTCAGCCACCAATTGTGCAAGTTCTCCCACTTAAAAAGATGAGAGAGGCCTGTAATTGTCATCATAGGTAGACCTCAACTATGAGAGACAAAATGAGAAAACAAATCCAGACAATCACATTGTCTGATTTGGAAAGAATTTATTTGCACATTATGGTGGAAAATAAGTATTTGGTCAATATCAAAAGTTCATCTCAATACTTTGTTATATATCCTTTGTTGGCAATGACAGAGGTCAAACGTTTTCTGTAAGTCTTCACAAGGTTGGCACACACTGTTGCTGGTATGTTGGCCCATTCCTCCATGCAGATCTCCTCTAGAGCAATGATGTTTTGGGGCTGTCGCTGGGCAACACAGACTTTCAACTCCCTCCAAAGGTTTTCTATGGGGTTGAGATCTGGAGACTGGCTAGGCCACTCCAGGACCTTGAAATGCTTCTTACGAAGCCACTCCTTCGTTGCACGGGCGGTGTGTTTGGGATCGTCATGCTGAAAGACCCAGCCATGTTTCATCTTCAATGCCCTTGCTGATGGAAGGAGGTTTGCACTCAAAATCTCACGATACATGGCCCCATTCATTCTTTCCTGTACACGGATCAGTCGTCCTGGTCCCTTTGCAGAGAAACAGCCCCAAAGCATGATGTTGCCACCCCCATGCTTCACAGTAGGTATGGTGTTCTTTGGATGCAACTCAGCATTCTCTCTCCTCCAAACACGACGAGTTGTGTTTCTACCAAACAGTTCTACTTTGGTTTCATCTGACCATATGACATTCTCCCAATCCTCTTCTGGATCATCCAAATGCTCTCTAGCAAACTTCAGACGGGCCCGGACATGTACTGGCTTAAGCAGGGGGACACGTCTGGCACTGCAGGATCTGAGTCCCTGGCGGCGTAGTGTGTTACTGATGGTAGCCTTTGTTACGTTGGTCCCAGCTCTCTGCAGGTCATTCACTAGGTCCCCCCGTGTGGTTCTGGGATTTTTGCTCACCGTT
The DNA here is from genome assembly GCA_023970755.1 of Azemiops feae. Taxonomy (NCBI): domain Eukaryota; kingdom Metazoa; phylum Chordata; class Lepidosauria; order Squamata; family Viperidae; genus Azemiops; species Azemiops feae. The sequence continues at coordinate 675,453 of JALGBA010000099.1, forward strand.
CTTGTGATCATTTTGACCCCACGGGGTGAGATCTTGCGTGGAGCCCCAGATCGAGGGAGATTATCAGTGGTCTTGTATGTCTTCCATTTTCTAATTATTGCTCCCACAGTTGATTTCTTCACACCAAGCTGCTTGCCTATTGCAGATTCAGTCTTCCCAGCCTGGTGCAGGTCTACAATTTTGTTTCTGGTGTCCTTCGACAGCTCTTTGGTCTTCACCATAGTGGAGTTTGGAGTGTGACTGTTTGAGGTTGTGGACAGGTGTCTTTTATACTGATAACAAGTTCAAACAGGTGCCATTAATACAGGTAATGAGTGGAGGACAGAGGAGCCTCTTAAAGAAGAAGTTACAGGTCTGTGAGAGCCAGAAATCTTGCTTGTTTGTAGGTGACCAAATACTTATTTTCCACCATAATGTGCAAATAAATTCTTTCCAAATCAGACAATGTGATTGTCTGGATTTGTTTTCTCATTTTGTCTCTCATAGTTGAGGTCTACCTATGATGACAATTACAGGCCTCTCTCATCTTTTTAAGTGGGAGAACTTGCACAATTGGTGGCTGACTAAATACTTTTTTGCCCCACTGTATTTCTCAACTTACAATAGTTCGTTTAGTGACTGTTCAAAGTTACAACAGTACTGAAAAATGTGACTTATGACTGGTTTTCATACTTACAACCTTTGCAGTATCCCCGTGATCATGTTATCAAAATTCAGATGCTTGGCAACTGACTCATATTTATGACCTTTGCTGTGTCCCAGGATCATGTAATCGCTTTTTGTGACCTTCTGACAAGCAAAGTCCATGGGGAAACCAGATACACTTAACAACCAGTTTATTAGCCTATCAACTGCAGTGATTCACCTAACTGTGGCACGAGAAGTCATAAAATGGGGCAAAACTCACTTAACAAATGTCCCACTTAACAACAGAAATTTTAGGCTCAATTGTGATCGTAAGTCGAAGACTACCTGTATTTTTGCATTTGGACTGGGTTGCTGTATGTGAAAATGGTACATGTGAACTTTTTTGAATCTTATTTTTTTAGAACTGAAGTCTATGAATATAGGCAGCTGATATAAACTGCATGTCCTCCCCAGCCCTTTGTGTATGCATCCCAACATCAAATATATCTTCAAATAAAACATCAAATACAACAATGAGTAGACTGGGGTTTGAGGTGGGGAAAGGAAGCATAATTGAAAGTTATAGAGGAAAATAAACAGGGTATAATAATAACAATAACCACTATCTAATTTGCTGATTCCTACTTATAACGCCCCCCCCTTCATCACTATCCTGTATTGCAATTAATCAGCAAACTCACTCTAGAAAATTCTGCTTTTGTATGCCACCGCCCCCACATATACTAAATTTGGGGACAGCTGAAGGCCATGCTGGCTGGGAGTGCTTTCCTTGATTCTGCTTGTTAGAAGCTGGCTATGAAGCTCGCCAATGGTGATCACATGACTGCAGGCCAATGAGATGGTTATAAACAAGCTCCAGTTGCAAAGCACCAAATCTCAATTACATGACTACAGGAATGCTACAACTATCATAACGCAAAAACCAGCTGTAAATTTATTTTTTCAGCACCATCATAACTTTAAACAGGACAGCTGCTAAGCAAGGAAGTGTGAAGAACCAAGCTACAAATACTTTAAGAGATCATTTGAACTACAACATTGTTTACTGTTATTATCATCTACAATATAACTGTAAACAGTATTGTACAGTAGTTCAAATTATAATCCAGAGCAATAACATTCTAGTTTCCAAATATATTTTACAGATTGGAGAAAGGCTAGCATATGACTGATTTCTCAGATTTTCCCCAGTTTCAGATGCTCAATTAGTGCCAATAATTTAGTCAACCAGTCAGCCTTTGCTACTATCCAAAGCTTTGTATGGATGATGGGAGAAGTAAACCAATTATGAATTTCAAGTTTCTCAATTTTTTAAGTTTATGACTGTATTGCCCTGTTTCCACATCAGCTGCAGTCACATAGCAAACAAAGCATATGTTAATTGTATGTACATTCCCCTCAAGCATTTAGTTTGATATAAAAATGCAAAATATGCACTCTTTTGAATGCTATTTAGCAGAACATAAGCAATAGCAATAGCACTTACTTATATACCGCTTCACAGTGCTTTACAACCCTCTCTAAGTGGTTTACAGAGTCAGCACATTGCCCCCAACAATCTGGATCCTCATTTTACCGACCTTGGAAGGGTGGAAGGCTGAGTCAACCTTGAGCCGGTGAGACTTGAACTGCCAAACTGCTGTCAATTGGCAGACAGCAGAATTAGCCTGCAATACTGCATTCTTAACCACTGCGCCACTACGCACATAAGGTAGAAATCGTACTTATGTGCATAGTGGTGCAGTGGTTAGAATGCAGTATTGCAGGCTAATTCAAAGCAAGAACATCCGAAGTTAGCAGCGTTGACAGGCTAATTCCGTTGACTGCCGAAATAGTACTTTACAAGCAGCTTCCAACACTACTGATTTTTTAATTCAATCCTAGGGATTTTCAGTAAAATGATTTAATTTATTACTATAATGACTATTTTCTAATCCTGTCCATATTGTGCAAAAGCCAATGACATCTCAGCTCCCAGCATTTCAGTACACTCAGAGCATAGCTCCCATCCTATCCCAGCCAGGTCTCTGTCTATTCAACAGGCAATGAAAGCTAGTTTGAACTGAAATTCCACATACAGGGAAAAAGGATACCCTGGCTACATTTTCTTATGTACCTTTTTTTTAATGGCTAATTTCTTTGAAAGTATAGGAAGGAACACAGGATGATTTGTGCATTGCTACTGGTATAGTGGCTGAATTACATTTTTGCAAAGGAACTGATGCTGTGTTCGTTAGGAGGGCACCTGATGCAACTCAGGGTTTTGCATACCAAGTACATGCAAACCAGTGACCAATTGAAGCATTGGGATAACTGGAAGGGAAGGGGGAAGTTGAAACTAGATGACCTCGTCTTTATACTTGGATTGTTTTGGATGCTGGCCAGATACAAATATAATATTGTTTGTCCAGTGCAATCAGTTCACTGGATAGTCTATATTGTCTGGGACTCTCAGCTCCCATTTGGGAAGGGAAAAGTCCCGTGTACCTGGCTCCATTCAGGGATTAATTTATCCTGCTTACTCTTTTCACACTTGTCTTACTCATTCCTCATGGGTTGGACTACAACTCTCATTAGCCCCATGGCTAGAGATTATATTATATATGCAACTGGAAAACCCATGACCCATTGGGTCATCAGTTCAGAGATATTTCCTTACCAGATTTCTCGATGCCTGAAAAAATGCAGAGCTTCTAATGTACTAGAAACGTTTTTTTAAGAATTCAAGAAGATATTCAGAGATGTATCTGCCTTGAAAGCAGCCCATGTTGAACTGTAGAGCACAGTGAAACATCACCAGTTGACCACAGGAAATGTTTTATGACATCTTGTTTTATGTCATAAATTACTTTATGATAATGTTTTTGTCATAAAATGTTTTATAAACTTTGCCAAATTTGAATTCCATGAGAGCCATGGGTTATGGATTTTGGATGCATTTTGTAAGATAGCCCATTTGAGGTACCTTGGTTGAAATGTTTTGTTCTATGGTACATCATTTCGCCCAGTTAAAGGTTAGCGAAATCAGAGTTTTAATGATAGAGATGGTAGATAGGTAGGTAGGTAGGTAGGTAGGTAGGTAGGCAGGCAGGCAGGCAGACAAACAGACAAGACAGACATAGATGACAGAAACATAGACAGACATGACATGAGACTAGAGAAGGCTGCTTTATATTCTCCTTTTTCTCAGAATATAATGCAATAAATATAGATTCAGCCACTTTAGCTAAATCTTTATTTATTGCATTAAGAAAAGACAAATCAACCCAGGTCAGTGTGTTTCTGTATACTACTAAAACTGTCGTTGTTATGACCTTTACCTGAGTGAAACGGTGCATCACAGGGCAACATTTTTTGAACCAAGATACTTCAAAGGGGCTAACCTTACAGAATGTGTCAAAATCCTAGACCGATCACTCCCAAGGAAATGAAATTTGGGTAAGTTTTGGCTGCTTCAGTGCTACTGAAGTACTGGGCTGCAGCTGTAGTCATGTGATCTTCATTTTCAATGTTTCCCAGCCAGTTTCACAATCCCTCACTTCCTCTGCCACTCAGCAGCAGTCACTTACTTGCCTGCTGGAAAAGGAAGGGAAGAACAGGGAGGAATGAACCCCACAAACTCTTCCCTGCCCATGTCACTCCTATGCACTCCTCTGACCTGTGCTATCGACCCCTGTGCCTTCCCTGACCCATGCAGCACCTCTTGCACACCTTCATGCACTCTCCCCAACCTGTGCCCCTCCTGTGTGCCTTCCCTAATCCACACGGCACCTCTTACACACCCCCATCCACTCTTTCTAATCTGTGTTCCTCCTGTGCCCCTTCCCTGACCCATGCAGCACACCTTGAAACCCCCACAACTTTCTCAACCCACACCACAACCCCTTCACTGTCCCCAACCTACAGCCTAATACTATGCAAGAGTGGAGCAGCTGTCTTTGATGTAAAAATGCTCATTCTGTGATTTATCCATTACAATAAAACTTACATTTTGTTAATAATGAAATATATTTGAACAAATTGAGTGCTTGACAAAATCCTGACTATTAAACATAGAACAGTAAACCTATGTAATTTATTTGTCTCACGTGATCTTATGCTACTTAGCAACTTAATTCTTCATTTCTTACCTTCTGTAAGTTTACATTACATGGCTACGGCTACAAAAATAAATAATTCTTGCTTGGCACTGCTAAAGGGCAAACAAGAATAACTCCTTCCAGCAGCCCTACCCTTTTCTGTAATCATACGCCAACAATGCAGTATGGGTATGTGGTCAGAAACAGGATGAGAAAGTTACACTAATGTTGAGAATGATTCAGGAAATAAATATTGTGCCAATAGCTTATTCAAATCAGTGCAAATCAAATATATACATTTACGTACAGACATGCACACACTGATTGTTCCAAATTGTAAGGCTATTTCAGAGACAAATTAAAAGCATATTGTTACATATTTCTTATGAGTCTTGCCTGAATTAGTCCCCATATGATTGGAGTTGGCACCTTACACAACAGAGTGTGTAAGGCATACTCTGTGCTTGAAGGACCAAGTAATTAAAGAAAATTTCTCAGATGGGGTGGCAGCAGACTGGTCCTACTAACAAAAGACTCATTCTTCTATCAGGGTGAGATATCCCTAGAAGGCTCTAGTCTAACTTGACAACTTTTCTGTGCACGTTTTAGATTAAGGAACTGACATATAGTCCCTGAGTTTTATCTCTGGATTAGAGTATTTCTCTTCCTAATACTGTGGTTTCAAGAACCATGAGTCACAAATGAAGCCAAGTGAAGAGCTTCTGATGGGTAATTCTATTAATAAATGCAGTGGTTTCAAGCATGAATTGATGGATTCCAAATAAAGATAATTGATGCAAACAGTAGATAACAGTAGGAGTAGAATAGATTAGGTAAACATTTTAGCATGCTCTGCTTTTCTTTCATTTTTATTCACCACCTTGAGTTATTTATCAAAAATAATAAAAGCAGGATAAAAATAAATAAAAGTATGTATTTTTATCTTTGCATTCTGTTCTTTTTTGTTCCTTATCACTATTTTCAAAACAATAGCAATAAAATACTTAAAATTTATAAAGATGACTTTTGATATTACAAGAAAATTGAATTCTGTCTTGAATTTTTTTCCTGAGCTTTGATATTATAAACTTTACAATATCAGTGACTAGTGATGTGATCATACCAATGTCATCATATGCATATTTGTATCAGGCATTAGGTCACAAGTAAAAAAATATAGAACAAAAAGAAAAGAAGGAAGGAAAATTAGAAAGAAAAATGAGGAAAAAAGAATATAGTAAAAAAAGACCAAAGAAATATATAAAGAAATGCTTTTCCCATTCATCATAAGTATAAACAATTTTAATAACTTATTACCTTCTTTAAAATACAATAAATGATCTCTTTTCCCCATATTTCATCTCTTATCTATAAATAAATCCTTAAAGCATTGTCATTTAGTCCTGATCAGCAAAAGTCCACAAAGGGGTACCAGAGATAATAACATATCTATTTTAACCCTGATCAAATAAACCACCTTTATATGCCTTCCTGTTACTTTTAACAATCTTGATCTTTGGTCTCTTCAAAATGTGTTCTAGAATTTGTTTTATTATTTTTAATCCCTTCTCACAAAATTCTTCAAAGCTTTAACAAGTCTCGTTTGTAAATCTAATATATGAAAGTTATCCAGGTCATTCTTTTGGTTTGCTATTTGTACTGTATATCCACTTTCACTATGACGATATCAGTGGGCTTCAATTATATGTCCAGTTTTTATATCATGCTTGTAGCCTGTTATTTTTCAATCCACTTTGAGATCAATCTCAATCTCAGTTAAGAAAAATCAAGCTTTTGATAGTGTGTACCATACCATGTGCAATAATGCTGGCAGTTTAGGCAACAAACTTTGTGAACTAACATCTGGTATATCCAGGGATAATTTGGATCTTGCTGCAATTACAGGGTTCGGGGATTCCAATGATTGGGATGTAAGTATAATAGGCTATACTGTACAAAAAAGACAGACTAAAAAGGTGTGTGTGTGTGTGTGGAGTTGCCATTTGTCAAGGAGGGCATAAAAGCAATACTAATTCAGAAAAGACATGATTTACTTCAAACCTTCTGGGTTTGCTTACAACTAAAAAGTGATCAGCAATCAGAACTGTGTCATATATAGGCTGCCAAGACATTCAAAGGATTATGACAGCATTCTGGTTGAGGAAATAACCCAGATGGCAATAAAAGGAGAGGTCATAATCATGGGTAACTTCAATGTGCCTGACATTAACTAGAATCTTTCAATTGCACTTACAAGCAGGAGCAGAGATATTAGGGGCATTAAATGAGAGGCATTAAATGATGCCTCTCTAAAACAGTTAGTAAAATGCCCAACAAGAGGGGACCATATTCTAGTCTTAGTTTTGACAAATGGAGATAGGGTACCAGAAGTTGAGGTGGAGGAAAAATTTAAGGTTACAGTGATCATCAATGCCTTTGGTTTGGCATTAAAACGTAAAGTGATATAACATAGACTACAACTAATGTTTTAGACTTTAAGCGGACAAATTTTTACTGAAATGGGGGAGTATCTAAAACATATACTTGAAGGGTAGCATAAAGTGACAGGAGTCAGTACTCAGTACACAGTCGACACTGATAAAATCTGCCATCTTCAAGACAACTAGCTTCTATATGAGGCACATTATTAAAAGTAAAAGAAAGAGAAACCCAGCCTGGTTCACAGCAGATGTACATAGAATAGTAAAGGAGAAAAAAAATCAGCATATACAAATATAAGAATGGCAGAAGTGTAGCTGATAGAGAGGTGTATAAGAATCTACAGAAGGAAGCAAAACAAGTTATTAGTGCTGCTAAAGCACAGAAAGATGAGGAACTGGTTACATCTATTAAAGGAGAAAAAAGGAGAAAAAAGAAGGAGAAAAAAACTGTTCACTCACCAAAATAAAAAATGCAAACAATTCTTATTTTAAGGGAAGCCTGGCTGTAACAAACCGTCTAAACCAGGGGTAGGCAACCTTGGCTCTTTTATGACTCGTGGACTTCAACTCCCAGAATTCCTGAGCCAGCCATGCTGGCTCAGGAATTCTGGGAGTTGAAGTCCACGAGTCATAAAAGAGCCAAGGTTGCCTACCCCTGATCTAAACAAATACTTCTGCTCAGGCTTTTCGGAAGTAGATGCCAGTACAAAAAAAGGTTGGAGGATCATACTGGTTCTAGCAGACAGATTCTTTCCCAGGGTTTTTAGAGGTGGAGGTGTTAGGTCAGCTAGCCTGCTGAAAGCTTAATAAAGCAATGGGTCCTGATGATATTCATCCCAGAATCCTAAGGGAACTTCTAGGTGTACTTGCTGGACTATTAATTGATCTTTGTAACCTGTCTCTTCTAACAGATGAAGTTCCCCAGAACTGGTGAATAGCTAATATTATACCCATCCATTAGAACTAGGGAAGAATCTGGAAACTATAGACCTGTGAGCTTAATATCTGTAGTAGTGATGTTAATGGAATCACTCCTGAAAAAAAGGATTACCAAACATTTAAAAGCACACAACTTGATGGATCCAAAACAGCATGGCTTTACTGAGATAGATCATGTCAAACTAATCTGATTGACATCTTTAATCAAGGCACAAATGTTTGGACGAAGGTGCTGTGGACATAGCCTATCTGGATTGTAGCAAAGCATTTGATACAGTTCCACATAATGAGCTCATAAAACATTGAACAGGCGCTAGGGCTTAACCACTGGGTGGTTCAGTGGGTAGGAAGTTGGCTCAGGGATAGATCCCAGTGTGTGATTATTATTGGGGCACTGTTTGAATAGAGACCAGTCACAAGCAGTGTACAACAAGGCTCAGTCATAGATCCTGTTCTGTTCAATGTGCTGGTAAGAGATATAAAGAAGGATTGCTAGGTGAAGTTTGTCTTTTTGCTGATGACTCAAAGGTATGTAATAGAGTTGATGTTCCTTTGGAGTATTTGTAACATGGAAAATGATTTGGCACTGCTGGAAAATTGATCAAAAATGTGGAAACTGCAGTTCAATGTTTTTAAATGTTAAACCATGCACTTAGGGAAAAACAGTCCTCTGGTAAGGTACAGTATTGTGCATACAGACAGAACAATAGAAGAAAAGGATTTAGGTGTGCTCATGACAGATGACTGCAAAATAAGTAAACAGTGTGGCCAGGCAGCTGTGAAGGCAAACAAAATTATGGGATGCATCACTAGAGGGATCAGGGGGGAGGAAAAAAGGAGGTCCCAATCCATATATATAGGGTTTTAGTCAGACCCCATTTAGAATACTGTGTCCAATTCTGGAGAGCTGACTGAGTGAATCCAGAGACGGGCAACAAAAATGATGCAAGTTCTGTGGGACAAAATATATCAGGAGAGATTGGAGGAACTAAATATGCACAGCCAGGAGAACATAATTGAAGGGGGGAGACATGATTGAAATCTTTAAATATATTATGGTGTGAATGAGATTCTATAAGGAAGGATTTTCAATATTAAGCAAAAATCAAGAACACGGGGCTGACAGGAAAGACAAAAGTAATGCTAGAAAATATTATTTCACAGAAAGAGTAAGGGAAGCTTGAAACTAACTTCCAGCAGAGGTGGTGGGTCAATCATCAGTAACTGAGTTTAAACATTCTTAAGATAAACACATGTCTATCATCTGACAAAATTTAAAAATAAAAAACCTCAAAAGGCAGACCACTATGTCTTTTTCTGCCAAATGTTTTCTATGTTTCTGTCTCAATCTTGTTCAGTAAAATATGTTCCTCTTCCATAACATCTCTGCAATACAGTCTATCTATAATGGCAGACATTTTAAAATTAACTTCTGGGTCCATTGTTCAAAAATATCCTTCAGCATGTGCAATGTTAAAATATTTTGATCCGTTCTTATTAGTAAGTCAAATTAAGTGTTCTTCCTCTATAATTGTACTCTAGTTCCTTTTGGTTCCCTTTAACATCCAACCTTCAAAGTCTCAGCCTAACATGGTTTTTTTTAAAGAAAACTCAATACAAAAGCATTTTTCCACAGGAAGTATTCTTATGATTAATTTCAAACTTTTATTTCAAATACATCTAGACCCTAGTCAGATGTACTTTCAAAATCAAACTTCTAATCCCTCATTTGCTGTTTATTCCAAAAGAAAAATAAATAAATCCTCAAATGTATATTTAAAACTTCTTTTGCTAAGAATTAAAAAAAACTCACTCACTGCTATAAAACTTGTGAATACAAAGGTTTCTAATAGCCAAAAAGAAGTTAACAATCAGTTTCTGAACGTGATTAGAAAAAGACGTATGCAAACTCAGTGTCCTTTAGAACAGGGCTTTTCAACCTTTTCACCGATTGTACCACTTTTAGGATATGGCAATATCCGAGTACCACCAGTCACCTAGCAAGGTGTCAAAAACTTGATGACCAAAAAAAAAATAATGGAAAAAAGTGATAAGTAGTCCTCAACTTACAACAGTTCGCTTAGTGACTGTTCAAAGTTACAACAGCACTGAAAAATGTGACTTATGACCATTTTTCACACTTATGACCATTTCAGCATTCTCAGGGTCATGTGATTTACATTCGGATGCTTGGTAACTGATTCATATTTATGATGGCTGCAGTGTCTCAAGGTCATGTGATCCCCTTTTGTAACCTTTTGACAAGCAAAGTCAATGGGGAAACTAGATTCACTTAACAACTTTTTATATCAGGGGTGTCAAACTCAATTTCATTGAGGGCCGCATTAGCATTGTGGTTATTGTGGGGGTGTTCCTTCCTTTTTCCCTCTCTCCCTCCCTCCCTCCCTCCTTTCCTGCCTCCCTCCTTCTCCTTCTCCTTCCCATTTCCTTCCTTCCTTCCTTCCTTCCCTCCTTCTCATTCCCATCTCCTTCCTTCCTTCCTTCCTTCCTTCCTTCCTTCCTTCCTTCCTTCCTTCCTTCCTTCCTCCCTCCTTCTGCCTGCCTGCCTGCCTGCCTGCCTGCCTGCCTGCCTGCCTGCGCTGATCCTGGCACTTCTGCTGAGCCCTGACAGCTGATCGGCGCTTCTGCAGTGCTGTCAGGGCTCAGCAGAAGCGCAGGATCAGCGCTGGGATCCAGCTGATCGGCGCTTCTCGGGGGCTCAGCAGAAGCGCCAGGATCAGCGCCGAGATCCAGCTGATCGGCGCTTCTGGGGGACTCAGCAGAAGCGCTGATCAGCTGTAGCTGCACGTGCCGATCCTGGGCTCCTGCTGAGCCCCCATAGCTCTGCAGAAGCACATGCCGATCCTGGGGCTCCTGCCCAGCTCACTCACTCGCCCTTCCCCCAAAAACAGGCGGCTCGCTCGCTCGCCCTTCTCCCGAAAATACACCGCTCGCTAAACAGGCCGCTCGCTCACGCACCCTTCACCCAAAAACACGTCGCTCGCTAAACAGGCCGCTCGCTCATTCACCCTTCGCCTGAAAATATGCCGCTTGCTAAACACGCTGCTCGCTCACTCACCATTCGCCTGAAAACACGCTCACTAAACAGGCCGCTCGCTCACGCGCCCTTCCCCCAAAAACACACCGCTTGCTAAACAGGCCGCTTGCTCATTCATCCTTCTCCCAAAAACATGCAGCTCGCTAAACAGGCCGCTCGCTCACTCACCCTTTCTCTGAAAACAGGCCGCTCGCTCTGTCTCTCCTTACTGCTTTGGTAAGAAAAGCCTCTTCTTTTCTCACTCTTTCTCTCCCTCTCCCGCCAAAACCTGCCCCTTTTATACTTCTCTTCTCTCCGCCCTCCTCCTCCTTTTCTCTTCTGGGTGTGCCGGAAGCTCCAATTACCATGTTGCCACGTGCACCGATCCTGGGGCTTCTGCCAAGCTCTGCAGCTCCAGTTGATCTCCTCCAGGTCTGTGCAGCGCCGCTTTAGCTGATTCCCTCCTCCGCTACACTTGGCTAGGAGTCGCGTACCACCTGCCAAGTGCTAAAGTACCACTGGTGGTATGCATAGCATCAGTTGAAAAGCCCTGCTTTAGAAGGTACTGACCCTTCAATTCCCTTGTTGTGTATTCCCTCTTCTCCTAGAGCTCTAAATCTGCCAGACACTACTCATGCAAAGAGCAACTGTATGGAGCACTTGTGGGCGATCTTAAGACCTTTCCTTATCCAGACAAGAATTACAAAGAGACAGACTATTTGCCAGCTCTTCATTCCACTGTGGTTGTTGGCTCCACTTTCAATTGAGTCATCTTCAGTTTGCTATTTCTTCCTCAGAGGTCATCTGAAACACCTCTTCTAGAAGTTAATTTATTATTAGTAATGAAATATATATGTTGCCTAATTCACAGCAACTCTGAGCAATTTGTGCAGCTTATATTAAAATCCAGATGTGTCAGGTAGTCACTTCCATTAACACTTGGGTGGTTCATACAATAACTTCATGTATTACATAGCAAAATGTCTTACATATTACATTGGAATCAGGGCTCCAGGAATCAAAGTCCAGTGACATAACAGCACTTCCTTCATGCAATGCTGTTGCATTTAGGACTGTTCAGCTTAACAAATTTGATCTGAATTTAGTCAAAATTGACAGAAGATGAGGTATGCCCATGCTAAGCATGCCTATATCAGATTCAATCAAAAGGCTTTCTTTTCTGATTTATATTCTGACTACTTTCAAATTTGAGGACTTCATGTCAGTCTGTCAAATCCTTTAAGGCTGGCAAACTCTGGAAACGAGAATCCTTTGGACTTCTGGAATGATCATTATTGTTAGTAGAGTAATAACAAATCTCCACATGAACTTATATGTAGTATGATTAAGGCAGGTTTACTGTGTTTCTTTCTCAAACTTTCCCCCATTTCTGGACTAAGGAATCTTTTTGTAATGCTCCAGTTCCTTCCTCTGTATTCACAGGATCCGATAGATATTCCATTGCAGAGTTATAGTTACTGATAACTTTTAATTACATTTTAAAATCTAATTAATACCTTATCCTCAGCATTTTGTAGAATATATACTGTTTATATCAAATAATCTCTTATTCTCTTCTCTCTGCCCCTTTATTAATGCAATATCTTGTCCACAGTTCTTTTAAAAAAAAAAAAAGATTAGGATCAAGCCATTCCTAAAGAAATCTATACTATACTCAGAAAATATAAATAATTTTTAAAATTTGGGTGAGCACATCTCTTTCCTTTTTGTAACATAGGTTCCTATGTACATTGTTTTATGCGTCTTCTTGTCTTTCTCCTGTACATTCTAGGATGGACAAATAAAAGAAAGACCTGAAGACATTTCATTTTTAACAGCTAGGTGGAAAAGAGAATTTTAACAGAGACAGACTGTCATACAAAGTCATTTCCCACTACTGATTTAAACAGCCATTCTCTTCTGCATATGCCATCACAAACCAATGCTACTGTTCAATTGGCTGTCTACATTATAAATCCCTATTTTGCTTCTGTTGAAACTTCCTGCCCAAATCCATTGTTTAAATTTGTAGATATGTCAATCATTACAGGCATTCTCTGGCTCTTGTCACCATCCTCTTCATTTTAACCAGGTGGAAAACGTCTACCAATCAGAGCAGTGCAGCAGGAATGGAAGGAGATATCATTTCCCAGTTTCTGCCATTTAGGCATTTAGGTACAAATTAATAATGTGAAAAGAAACAATGAGAAGATGTTTCCTAATTATAAACTTACATTATGTGTTTTTTTTAAATTAACTAAGCTGCACCAAACAGATTCTAATTCAGACAGATATAATTAGATATATCTGGAGGACACCAGAACAGAAATAGATGCAGAAAAGGAGGGGGGGAGCTTTCCCTGGTTACCTAGGTCAGTGGTGGCGAACCTATGGCACGCGTGCCAGAGGCGGCACTCGGAGCCCTCTCTGTGGGCACACGCACCGTCGTCCCAGCCCCGACTCCTCCCATGGCCCCCTCCTCACCAGCAGCCCTCCGGAGGAGAGTCGCCCCCGGGCACGGTCCACGCAATGCTGTGCAGCCAAGGACATGGTAGCCGGGCAGTGGGGACAAGACTCCACCCTTGCACCCCATCGCGCGCAGATGATGCTGCAGGTCACGGGCGGAGGGTGTGGCCACCATGGCGCTGCTGGGCTGCCTGGGTGATCTGTGGTGGGCTGTGGTGGTGGTGGGTGGTCCAGCGGGCACAGTGGAGCGGGGACAGGGGTGGGGGTGGTGGTTTTTGGGCACTTGGTCACTAAAAGGTTCGCCATCATTGACCTAGGTGCTGTAGGGCTGAGTAACAGTAACTGTCCAGCTTCCGGCCAATATGGCAAATTATAAACAAAGGCACAGTTTGATATCTCTCCTTTACAGAATGTTGCAATGCTACCCCTCAGCTACTTTAGAACTGTGTAACTACTGAGTTTGAAAAATATGCCCTTTTTCTTCCATAAACGAAGCAATGGAATTGTTTTTCCTCTGCTTAATATGGTTGGAAGCCTGGATAGAAAATGATTTTAGAAATGAGGAGCAGGATGGTGATATCTATAGAAGGAATAGTTTGTTAAAATGTCAGAATTTGAAGAAATAACAATAACAAAACTGACCATTTGGTCAGCTAAAAAAACAAAAACCTTTCTGAAAGACTGACAACCTTATATAGAAACAAATTGATGATTTATGGATTTGAAAATTTAAAAAGAAATGGATTAAATGAGTGGTCTGAAGGGACCTGTATAACATTTAAGCAGGATGAGGGACAATAAGGTTGTAATTATCTGTTGAACTGTTGGAAATCATTCATATATATCTTAACTGTGATTTTTTTTAGCACATTGCCTGGGAATGAATTATATAATAATATGATAGATGAAAATGTAGAACTGGAAGGACAACTTACCTTATGATGCAGAAGGCAATGTAATATTTCCAGGATGCTACCTAACTGCTAAATAATCTGCCTGACTTTAAACCAGCTTTCTCAACTTGATATGCTTCATTAAACTTTCATTAGCATCATTCTTACCAATATAACGATCAGTACAAGTTTGAGGAAGATTGTTTTAGCAGTTCTTATGCATTTTTCTCTCTCTCTCAATAGAGAATGACAGAAATCTTTTGAAAGAGGTAGTTAAAAGGTAATTACCCTACCTCTACAACCCTGCATAGCCTTAAAGGCAAACCATATCTATCCCACTGCAATGGGGCACGTAATTAGCCTACCCAGCAGTCCTCATAATTACCTGGGGGTGCTATTCGGTCCTGATACTTGGGTTGGAATTTGCTGACAGTGAGCAGCATGACTTGAATGGTCCCAATGAAGATGCCTGCCAGGCAGCCATAGAAGATCACGTAGAAGAGTAAGATCTTAACTGTGACAAGAGAGAACAAATACTGCTATTAAGGACAAAGGGTTATTAGGCCACTAGAATAAACATCAGCTTTTCAAATATTACCACCGCAGGTCACATTAAAATCAACATTAAAGCCAATTGCTATGAAGAAAAGATAGCAAATTCAAGCAATGGCACCTAAATTTAAAGAGATCGGAACAGAGTAATTTTTTAAAGTTGTGAGTTACGAACATGTGCTTTTCATAGAAACTACCATCCTAAATACCTTTACTTAGAAAAGACTTGCTTGTTGCAGGTTGTGGGGATTATAATCCAATACATCTAAAAAGTATAATGTTAGGGAAAACTGGCTGATATTGTTAGAATTAGAATGATGCCTAGCTTAATCTCTGTGTCCTTAAAGGGACTCAGGAGCAGTGCATTCCCAGCTCCAACATAACTCTTGCTAGCAAACTCAGTGTTAATGGCTTATATTCCAAAACTGGACCACTGAGAGATAGGGAATATAGAGTAGACCCTAAGTATGGTAAGAAGGTGATGTAGTGGTTAGGGTGTTGGACCAAGCATGGAGAGTTGCAGAAAGTTTATTGGGTGACTTTAGGCCAGACATTTTCTTTCAGTCCAACCTACCTCATGGATTTGCTATTGTGGGAAAACATATGCACAATATAAATCAAATAAATAAATAAATAAATAAGAGACAACTATTGACATTAATCACATTCAACTCACACCCAACGTTGTTACAAATGGATCTAAAATCTACACATATTATGAATGTTTCTTACATAGGAAACTTAAAGTATGTTTTTGGAATTATCTGTGCGTCTGAAGTTGCATAAAAACACAACTCGCTGTAATAGTTATCTTGATTAAACTCCTTGTTTTCCATTTTTAAAGTCTCTTTCACAACATTTATTTGAACTCAAATCCTCTTATAAAGACTCAGTTCTCAACAGCTTCCTCACATTTTGCTTTTTATATAATCTATTAAGAAAGCTATTCCATATTAATCACCCATTTACAATACCAAATTGTAATCAATCAGATTAATGCCCCAAAACTTTGTAACAGAATAAATTGGGGAGGGGAGTTGTTGCTGTTTTTCAAGGAAGAGGAGTAAAACTTTATTTGTAATAAGTTCAGGGAACTTCAGTTTTTGAAATCTGGTTTAATCAGTTTTTAGTTTACAGGGATTATCTCAACTGATTAGCAGCAGTGTTACATGCTGTACTAAAGCCTTAGTGCAAATCTACTAGCAATCCAACTTTTGAATATAAAAGGGGCGGTGAAGCTACAAATTACATTTTAAAAGTGATCTTTGGAACCAACATTTGTACAGAATGACTGTGAAAGAGTAATACATATACAGAAAAGTTTCTCCTTTTACAAGCTAGTCAGAGCAAGAGGTGTTTTTCCACCAAAGAAGGGAAAAATGAAAGTAATCCAGAGAGACCAGCAGCACAATAGTTTTAGCACTCCTGGGTTTAACACACTCTATAGTAACCAGGCAGCAGTAGGCAAATAACTGTGACGTCAGAGAGATTTGAGCATTTTTTCCAGAGTACAGTCATAGGAGGTGCTGTTGAAATGAACTAGAGAAAACCTGCTGACAGCAGGCTGCTACGGGTGGCGCATATGGAGGGCAGTGAAGGGACATGCATTTAGATGACATTCCTAATCAGGATCTTAATAGTAACCCACAACCTCAAGGTCCACTGTCTTCCTGAGGCTACAGAAGAATTCTGTTCTAAAAGGAAAGACATGGCATTTTTAAAGCAACAGAACAGTGTACTATCTAGTACAAAGATAAGATCCTCCATTGGTCTAACCACTCTGAAAGCGAGGTAAGGGGCATTTTATTGTCCCCTCAGTAATTGGGCATCACATGACAGACCAGTACCCCCAGAATAATTGAACTAGATCAACTTAGTCAGAACTAAGCCGTAGCTTGTGATGATGGGAATAATACCGTAATGCAAGCTTTTACATCTCCCTTTTACACAGATTCCAGGATTTAAGCCTGAAAATTTTGGCTATGCCACTTCCAAGATGACATTGGTTAGATTCAACCATGAAATGGCACCTGGACAACAAATGCAGGTGGAAATAGCTCTCTAACCAGAACTCTTAAACTAATGTGTGGATTATTTTGATATGTACCTTAACCTTTTCTCTTTCCTCTCTAAGCCCTATGTCATACAGCCATTCTCATTTATTACAAACATTTTTTTTACTGCATAGAACTATTTGTTGCTTCTGAGTATAGCTGATGTTTCTAATTTGCACAAAAAAATTAGAAGAGATTAGAATGTTCTAGATATTGTACTCTGCAGGATCTACAGAGATACTTAAGTTTCAAACTCCAGCAGTGATTGGACGAGATTCAAGGGCAACCTATCCTTTCCTTCAAGGGCAGTCATATCTAGCATATTACTGTAATGTAAAAGGCCCAGAATGTGCTCTGCACAATCCACATGAGATTTGTTAGATTTTTTCCCTTGGAAAAGACTAGAAAATAAACTGCATTTCGTGATTCTTGGCCTGTTCAAAATAAAGCCTGGGAAGCAAGAAAAGACAACAGTGCCTATTCTGAAGTTAATACTGTTTTATAAATTATCAAAAGTGACAGGGGAGTAAATGGAACCGTTGAATGGTAAGTCTCTGAAAATCTACAATGACTTTTGCACTTGAGCTGGCTTGTGCAACACAGAGTCAGTGGTGAGCCCATGAATAGGGCCTCACTCCTAGAGGGGTGGTTGGGGCAAGGATGTCTAAACCAAGCAGCAAATAGGGTGAGTGTAAAGAGGAAGGGTGAAAAATTAAATAGTTTTTGTCTGCGTGTGTTCTCATTCAACCTAGGTTTAGTTGCTAAGAGACAGCCTTCAAGGAGTTTATTATTTCTAAACTCCTTTTGCTTCCCAACCTGACCTTTCTTTCTGTCTCATTCTCCTATCTCTGCAGCTCTTTAGACCTTCCTCTCTCAGTGAAGGTGTATGGACAGCTAGCAAGTCAGATTTTTCAAGAGATGTGTGTCCATCCAAAGGGTCCTCCCTTAAACCAATTCAGGATTCTCCTAGATGCAGTTGCTCTGCTTCCCCAGGGATCTCAAACAAGTCTACCATTACCTCTTTGCTCAGAAGGTATCACCTTGACTAACCTTGAGCTCTGATGCATTATTAACCCTTTGGAGTTGATGGGCTAGAAAACAGTCCCAGCCTTCTCTTTTTCTGTCCCCAATTCCCCAGGATTCTGGTAGCTATTTTAGAGGAGCAAAAGGAAATACTAGGCCCATTCCCTGGTATGTCCTTTTCCCCATGTGGTGTCCTTCCTGCGCAAGGCAAAAGCAGCCGCAGTGGCTGCTGTGCTGACAAGGAGTGTAATGAGGGGGGGGAGCAGGGTGGCCCCTCTCTCCTGGCACCTGCCTTGCCTACAGTCACTATGCATTTGTGTCTATCAATGCCCTTCAGTGTGACCTTTTTTTTGGGGGGGGGAGGGAGGAAAAGAGAAAATGAAAAGAAACACAGGCTGCTCTTTTAATGCAGAGGCAACAGGCTGCAGTACAGAGATGAAAGTCCACTCTGCAAGGTGACAAAGCAGCCAGCCTTCCCCAATCGGAAGGCCCTCCAAGGATACTGAATGTCAGTTCTGATCACCCTGCCCAGCCCACCTGGGGGATGTTGGCATCACATCTGGAGGACCCCAGGTTGGGGAAAGCAGAGAGGCAATCAGAGTCCCAGGTTTCTCCCAGGAATGTCTGCCACAGCAACACCACTAAGCTAATTCCGCAAAAAGAAATCAATTTGATCTTTTTACATGCACAATGCACAAGCAGCAAATGATGGCAGTGTTCACACAACAGTTCGTGTTAACATGTTAAGCACGGTTAGCGCTAGTCTTGGTTTGCGGGGGGGGGGGGTTGTCATGTTCCATGAATTCAGCCACTGACTCACACATCTGAGGCTTAAAAATAACCCTCAGCCCTCCTTGATTTGTCATAGTTCCTGAAAGGTTCTGCCATACTGGAAAGTCTCCGTGGTGGCACAAGACCATTGCTCATCTCTCTCACTTCCCAAATAAAAGTGCCCTGGAGGTTTGATTTTTGAAAGCTGGGAAATAGGAGGCTTGGTGTGTATTTTTAAACCCGACAGCAGCACGGGAGATGGGCGGGGAGCGAGGGAAGCGAGCCAGCCACCCGAGCAAGAAAACTGATCCGCAAGATTTACACCCGGCGACGGCATCCGTGCCCTGCCAGTGTGGTAAGGAAAGCAGCTGCCGTGAGCCAGGTGCTCAGACCGACGAAACCCACAGGCATGCGAGGCGGAGGATTTTTCCCTCCCACGCAATCAATTAACACCGCGCAGGCACACGCAAGTCGCCTCGAGCCTGGCGCGTCTGTGTTTTAACGGAGCACAACCCATAAAGAAGCAAATCACGGCTAAGCAGATACTCACACCAACTGCCTCCGGTCCTCCCTAAAAATTCCTTCTTCTCCGAGTTCCAGATGAATTTCTTCCAGTTGCCATCCCCTTCCTTGGCTTTCCCGCGAGCCATGAATCAGGAGCTTCCTTCGATTGCCTTAGGAAGAGCTATGCAGGGGGAAAAGACGACCTTCTTCTCCGAGATCACTCGGTGCTAGCCACTAATCCAGAGTACAGATGTTCGTAGCCGCTGAACTGCCGGCAGGCGCTGGGAGGAAACGCGAAGGTCTTTGTGTGCCGGGCTAGCGTCCCACCCTCCGAAGGGCGCGAACCTCTGAATAATCCTTGTCCGGAGAGAGAGAGAAAGAGAGGTATAGTTGTATCTCTGGTTCACTTAGTCGGATGGGCGCTCTCCCAAAGCCGGGAAAACAAGGAAAAGGGGTGGCGAGGAGGCAGCAGAGAGGAAAAGGCTGCAAGCGAGCGTGCCCGTGTGAGAAGAAGCCAAGGGGTGGGAAGAAAGAAACGGGGCTCTGCCCAGGGACAGAAATTAGCTCTGTGCCCTCCCACTCATGCTGGATATATTGTCCACGTCCTGAGGCGAGCTCCGCCTGTCAAATGCCGGTAGCCAATTAGAATTGTGGCCAGGCGGGCGAGGGAGCGAAGCTTGGGAGGCGAGACTAGGCGAGGGGAGGGGAGGAGAACCAGGGAATGAGGCGCGGGAGATTGAGGGGGCCGGGTGGTTGGAGGAGCAGATTCTCTGCGGCAGATTCTCCCCCCCCCTTCCCTCTCCTCCCGTGCCCTCTTCCCCCTTTCTGCCGGCCTTTCTTCTTGCCGCCTCGACATGTGCTTCGTGCCACACTGTTGCAGGCAAAGAAGGCAAAAGGGACGAGAAAATTCACCTGTAATTCCTTTTTCGGTCAGAGGGGGAGGCAGTGGGAGTCCTGCGCATAAAGGGGGTGGTTGAGTGGAGGACAGAGTCCGGGAACCGAAGCGAGTTTGATCTCTCCAGATTAACAGCTCGAAACGGGAACTCGGCGCCCCCCAAAGCGGCGGGCGGGAGGCAGGCAGGGGATTGGAGGCAAAAGGTGGCCGCTTCCAGTCAAGTCGAGGCCTGGCGGTCAGGCTGTAGGGCTGAGACCAGAAAGGAAGCTCTCATTGACGTACCGGGTTGGCTAAGAAACCAGAGAGAGGCCGGCGCGCTCTACACACCTGGGCGCAGCCGGACCAACAGCTTGAAGGAGAAAAATGGGGAGGGGAAAAGTGCCCTTCCCTCCGCCCCAAAGTAACCGCAAGGAGAACCAGGAAACGTGGCCGGCGAAAGCTGTCCGTTTGTTTGCATCTGCAAGGTTTCCTGGTTGTTGCGTTAGGCTGACATTCATGAACTGCATAAGGACATTAACAAATACTGTGGTGCGAAGAGAGAGTGGCACGCGCGCCTGGCATAATCAGAGGCAGTGTAGCAGTTAAGCTGTGCCCGTAATTGAATATTCCGTGCCGAGATCGGTTGCCTTCAAAAACAGGCTGTAGACAAGATGAGGCGAATTGACCTTCAAGTCCGGAGCCAAAATCCATCTTTTCAAACGTACCTTGTGCCCCGGGCT
The DNA here is from genome assembly GCA_023970755.1 of Azemiops feae. Lineage (NCBI taxonomy): Eukaryota > Metazoa > Chordata > Lepidosauria > Squamata > Viperidae > Azemiops > Azemiops feae. The sequence continues at coordinate 696,474 of JALGBA010000099.1, forward strand.
TTCCTCCCATTCTTGTCCTCCCCCCCTTCCGAAGGTGGAGCTGTTCTGCTTGCCTGCCTTCCCTGCAACGTCATTCCTGCAGCGTTCTGTCCTGGGAATGCCCTTCCCTGGGTCAACTTGCTACTGCTGCTGCTTGGAGCTACCGTCACCACTGCTTGCTGCAAAGAGGTCTTTCTCCAGCAGCTATGGAAGTGAAGCCTGGCTGTATATACAAGGGACAGGGAGTTAATGCAAGTCCAGTTCTGGGTTATGGATGCAAGGCAGGTTCTTGAAGGTCTGTCTCTTACTGTAGAACCAAAGTGCTGACTTGGGAGGAGAACAAAATCCAAATCGGGAGGAGAGCTTGATGGGAGGGAAACATCACCATGGTATCACCTTGGTGAAGGCAACAGATTGGCCAACCAGAGAAAAAGATGTTGCTTAAAGACTAGGAGAATAACATGCTTTCTTTGTGCAAATCTTCTCTTCTTTGTATTTGCCCTTTACACACAAACCCCAGCAGAATGCCTGAGACTGAGCAAAGGATATGGTGCTAGTTTACAGTGGGCACACTTCTGACAACTGTTTTCCTAGCTGAAATTCTTCTGCCAATAGCTTTTGTGCTCCTGGTAACATTCTGCTTTACTGACACACAAAGAGGAGAACAGAACAATGCACATTCTAAGCTATGCCAGCATAACCTTTCACTATGTTTGTATTGGAACACCTGCTAACATTTCAAGGCAAATGACTGAAAGTGTGGGGAAAACATGGCGATCTGACATATCTGCAAGAAGTTGGGGAAAGTGAATGAAACCATAGAAATTATAGTGTGATGGGAAGGAAAGAGTCATACTCAAAAGCTGGATTGTCAGGGTATAAATTGAGAACAAGCTTAGGAGGAAGAAATTTAGAAGGAAAAGGTATTTCTTCCTTATTTGACCTTGAACAATGTCATAGACCTCCGCATCAAGATATTTATAGTGGTTTATAGAATGACAGTGAAAAAAGGCTGTTCATAGGCTGTTCATTTTTACTAATTCTAGTAAAAGCATACCCTGCACTTGCTTTCCCACTGCAGAAAAATAATAATTCTTCATTTCTGTTCTCTTTAGATTTTATTCAGTCACCTTGGATCAGAATTTCCATTTAATTGCAGTGAAGATAGTCCTGCTAAGTGACTGATGGACTTGTCAGGAGCAGGAATTGTAATGATCATTCTTCATATACTATCATGACCGACTTTAAGAGGAGCATGTTTTCCCTCTGTTTAGACTAAAAACAATACACGTAGCTACTAACATTCATGAGGGATATTTTTTGAATTAGTCAATTCAGGACATTGGTGGAAAAAAAAAAAACCTGGTCAGGGAGGGTAAAATAACATTTGCCTCATATCACAGTGAACTTTTTTGTCCCAAGCAGCCTGCCAGTTTTTGAACAGAACTGAAAGCAATGAACAAATGTAGCACTATTTCTGCTTGCCTGTTAGACCCATATAAGTTGCTGGAACAAGCCCCATGAGGTTTTCGGAATGTTGTATTCCTTCATGAAGCACCTTGTAAAACCATATATAAGCAACCCACTATGCTGCTAGCCTGCCAACTCATTAATTTTATTATGAGGCTCGGAGTGTGGATTCTCTGCATGGATTTCTAGCTTAGGACCAGTGATTCTGGTGATCAGAAATGAAACTGAAAATTAGAGAACAGGTTCACACAACCTGCTAGGTTGGTTAATTTGTGGTTGTGAGTGAATGAGGAATTTAGCCAGTGGAGTCCTGTGCTGTGTAAACCAGCCAATGTGATTAATTTATAAACAGTGATTCAGTTATGGACTGGCAAGCACTGTGTTTCTGTGGTGGTTCTCATCTTTTCTCTGTAGCCAGATTGAGTCAGTCTTCGTGGAATGGGAGCAGGACTAGTGTACAATTTGGAGATCATCTACTCACAGCTCCCACACAAAAAGCAGGTGACAGCTATCTCATGGGAGGCCTTTGCAGAAATTCCTCTGTCAATTCCATCCATTATCTGGACTGGGAAGGCCTTAGGGCAGTCATACAGGCTTTGATCAGTGCATGTTTGCACTATTGCAATGCAGTCCACATAGAGTTACCCTTAAAGGCTACTCAGAAGCTGCAGCTTGTCCAGAATACATCATCACAGGCAATTATGGGCATATCATGGTATACTTATGTATTGCAATTGCTTCATGAGTTACACTGATTATCATTTATAAAAAGGACTTCTTGACATGAGGCCTGGTTATTTGAAGGACACACTGCCACTCTTCAGTAGTTTCTGCCCATCCTATACAATTGGGTAGAGCTGACATGCCTTAAATTCCATCAATTAGAGAGTGTCACCTGATGGGATCCAAGAAGCTGACTTTTTCTTTTGTTGCAGCACTTGCTCTAGAAATGATTTTCCCCCAGAGATCTACATGGTGCCCACCATGATCTTATTTAAATGACCTCTTAAAATCTGGCTCTTCTTCCAGGCCTGGACTAGAGGTGGTGGTTAAAGTCTTGTGGTATGTTTGGTTTGGTAATGCTGGTATTCTTGTATACTATTCAGAATCAAGATTGAATTGGCTGGCTTAAAAATTAAACAAATAGGGACATTTTGACATTTATATCATAAACAAAACTAAAAATACAGTCTGCTTTTCTAGTATTCATGCACAGTTCATGACAGCTAATCATAATGGAATCTAATTGTAAAGTATAATGTAGTTTCAAAACAAAGAAAATACCATGGCAGTAATAAGCATATGGAGCAGATAAAATTGTTGTTGTTGTTAGTTGCGAAGTCGTGTCCGACCCATCGCGACCCCATGGACAACGTTCCTCCAGGCCTTCCTGTCCTCTACCATCTTCTGGAGTCCATTTAAGCTCACGCCTACTGCTTCAGTGACTCCATCCAGCCACCTCATTCTCTGTTGTCCCCTTCTTCTATTGCCCTCAATCTTTCCCAGCATTAGGCTCTTCTCCAGTGAGTCCTTCCTTCTCATTAGGTGGCCAAAGTACTTGAGTTTCAACTTCAGTATCTGGCCTTCTAAGGAGCAGTCAGGGTTGATCTCCTCTAGGACTGACCGGTTTGATCGCCTTGCAGTCCAAGGGACTCGCAGGAGTCTTCTCCAGCACCGTAGTTCAAAGGCCTCAATTCTTTTGCGTTCAGCCTTTCTTATGGTCCAACTTTCACAGCCATACATTGCAACTGGGAAAACCATGGCCTTGACTATACGTACTTTTGTTGGCAGGGTGATGTCTCTGCTTTTTAGTATGCTGTCTAAATTTGCCATAGCTTTCCTCCCCAGGAGCAAGCGTCTTTTAATTTCTTGGCTGCAGTCCCCATCTGTGGTGATCTTAGAGCCCAGGAAGATAAAATCTGTCACTACCTCCATTTCTTCCCCATCTATTTGCCAGGAATTGAGAGGGCCGGATGCCATGATTTTGGTTTTCTTAATGTTGAGTTTCAAGCCAACTTTTGCACTCTCCTTCTTCACCCGCATCAAGAGGCTCTTTAGTTCCTCTTTACTTTCTGCCATTAGAGTGGTATCATCTGCATATCTTAGGTTGTTGATATTTCTCCCAGCAATCTTAATTCCAACTTTTGATTCATCTAGTCCTGCCTTTCTCATGATGTGCTCTGCATATAAGTTAAATAGGCAGGGCGACAGAATACAGCCTTGCCGGACTCCTTTCCCAATTTTGAAACAATCAGTGGTTCTGTGTCCAGTTCTCACTGTTGCTTCTTGACCCACATATAGGTTTCTCAAGAGACAAATAAGATGGTCTGGTACTCCCATCTCTTTAAGAACTTGCCACAATTTGTTGTGATCCACACAGTCAAAGGCTTTAGCATAGTCAATGAAGCAGAAGTAGATGTTTTTCTGGAACTCCCTAGCTTTCTCCATAATCCAGCGTATGTTGGCAATTTGATCTCTAGTTCCTCTGCCTCTTCGAAATCCTGCCTGTACTTCTGGAAGTTCTCGATCCACATACTGCTGGAGTCTAGCTTGTAGGATTTTAAGCATAACTTTACTTGCATGTGAAATGAGTGCAATGGTGCGATAGTTTGAACATTCTTTGGCATTGCCTTTCTTTGGAATTGGAATGTAAACTGACCTTTTCCAATCCTGTGGCCACTGTTGAGTATTCCAAATTTGCTGGCAAATTGAGTGTAGCACTTTTACTGCATCATCTTTTAAGATTTTGAATAGCTCAGCTGGAATACTGTCACCTCCACTAGCTTTGTTGTTGCTCAGCTTTCCTAAGGCCCATTTTACTTCACATTCTAGGATGTCTGGCTCGAGGTCAGTGGCCACCCCATCGTGGTTATCAGGGATGCTAAGCTCGTTCTTGTATAGTTCTTCTGTGTAATTTTGCCACCTCTTCTTAATCTCTTCTGCCTCTGTTAGGTCCCTGCCATTTTGGTCCTTTATCATGCCCATCTTTTCATGAAACGTTCCCTTCATATCTCCAATTTTCTTGAAGAGATCTCTGGTTCTCCCTATTCTATGTTCTCTTCTATTTCTTTGCACTGTTCATTTAAGAAGGCATTCTTATCTCTTCTAGCTATTCTCTGGAATTCTGCATTCAATTGGGTGTATCTTTCTCTTTCTCCCTTGCCTTTCGCTTCCCTCTTTCCTCAGCTATTTGCAAAAGCTTCCTCAGACAGCATTTGCTTTCTTGCATTCTTTTTCTTTGGGATGGTTTTAGTTGCTACCTTTTGTACAATGTGCAAACCTCCATCCATAGTTCTTCAGGCACTCTGTCTATCAGATCTAATTCCTTAAATCTATTTGTCACCTCTACTGTATATTCATCAGGGATATGATTTAGTTCATACTTGAGTGGCCTAGTGTTTTCCCTACTTTCTTCAATTTAAGCCTAAATTTTGCAACGAGAAGCTCATGATCTGAGCCACAGTCAGCTCCTGGTCTTGTTTTTACTGACTGTATAGAGCTTCTCCATCTTTGGCTGCAGAGCACATAGTCAATCTGATTTCTGTGTTGACCGTCTGGTGATGTCCATGTGTAGAGACGTCTCTTGGGTTGTTGGAAAAGAGTATTTGCTATGACCATCGTATTCTCTTGACAAAATTCTATCAGCCTGTGCCCTGCTTCATTTTGTACTCCAAGGCCAAACTTGCCTGTTATTCCGTTTATCTTTTGGCTTCCTACTTTAGCATTTCAATCCCCCATGATGATAAGGACATCATTTTTTGGTGTTGATTCTATAAGGTGCTGTAGGGCTTCATAGAACCGGTCAATTTCATCCTCTTCAGCACCAGTGGTTGGGGCATAGACTTGGATTACTGTGATATTGAATGGCTTGCCTTGGATTCGCACTGAGATCATTCTGTCATTTTGGGGATTGTATCCCAGTATTGCTTTTCCTACTCTTTTATTGACTATGAAGGCTACTCCATTTCTTCTGAGGGATTCTTGCCCGCAGTAGTATACCTGATGGTCCTCTGAATTAAATTCACCCATTCCTGTCCATTTTAGTTCGCTGATTCCTAAGATGTCGATGTTCAGTCTTGTCATCTCTTGTTTGACCACGTCCAGTTTGCCTTGATTCATGATCTTACGTTCCAGGTTCTATGGAGAAAAAATCTTTACAGCATCGGACTTCCTTTCACCACCCAGATGCATCCACAACTGAGCGTCCTTTCGGCTTTGGCCAGTCCGCTTCACTCTTTCTGGCGCTACTAGTCTAAGCCCTCTGCTCTTCCCCAGTAGCATATTGGACACCTTCCGACCTGAGGGCTCATCTTCCAGCGTCATATCTTTTTGCCTTTTAGTACTGTCCATGGGGTTTTTCATGGCAAAGATACTGGAGTGGGTTGCCATTTCCTTCTCCAGTGGATCACATTTTGTCAGAACTCTCTGCTATGACCTGTCCGTCTTGGGTGGCCCTGCACAGCATAGCTCATAACTTCATTGAGTTATGCAAGCCCCTTCGCCACGACAAGGCAGTAATCCATGAAGGAGGCAGATAAAATACAGAGCATGAAAAACATGCATATAATTAATCAAATGTTTAGAAAAATAAGTTTATTCCCATATGCTGAAGTGTTATCAAAAAGGAGCTAAGAATTTATAGTTTAAGTATGTGGCCACTGAGAAGTCCTTTCTTTTCTTCCTACTTGTATGGTAAAATAGCACATATAATCATGTGAAAAAGTAAATACACCTTTAAGTTCTATGTTTTTACATATCAGGACATAGTAAAATCATCTGGTCCTTAGCAGTTCTTAAAAGTAGGTAAATACAACCTCAGATTAACAACAACACATGACATATTATATCCCATCATAATTTATTTTACAAAAAGAAAGACAAAATGAAGAAGCCATGTGTGAAAAACTAAGTACACCTTATGATTCAATAGCTTGTAGAACCACCTTTAACAACAATAACTTGAAGTAATCATTTTCTGTATGACGTTCTCAGTCTCTCACATTGTTGTGGAGGAATTTGGCTCACTCTTCAACATTGCTTCAGTTCATTGAGGTTTGTGGGTATTTGTTTATGCACAGCTCTCTTGAAATACCGCCACAGCATTTCAATTGGGTTGAGGTCTGGACTTTGACTGGGCCATTGCAACATCTTGATTCTTTTCTTTTTCAACTATTCTGTTGTAGATTTGCTGGTGTGCTTGGGATCATTGTCCTCTTGCATGACCCAATGTTAGCCAAGCTTTAGCTGTCGGACAGATGTCCTCACATTTGACTCTAGAATACTTTGGTATACAGAGGAGTTCATGGTCAACTCAATGACTGCAAGGTGCCCAGGTCCCATGGCTGCAAAACAAGCCCAAATCATCACCCCTCCATCACCGTGCTTGCCAGTTGGTATGAGATGTTTGTGCTGATATGTTGTGTTTGGTTTTCGCCAAATGTGGCGCTGTGCATTATAGCCAAACATCTCCACTTTGGTCTCGTCTGTCCAAAGGACAGTGTTCCAAAAATCTTGTGATTTGTTCAAATGCTATTTTGCAAACCTAAGCCAAACCTAAGTTCTTTTTAGAGAGAAGAGGCTTTTTCCTGGCAACCCTTCCAAAACCCCCCATAAAGTTCAGTCTTTTTCTAACTCTGTCATGAACTTTAACATTTAACATGCTAACTGAGGACTATAGAATCTGAGATGTAATTCTTGGTTTTTTTGCAGTTTTTCTGAGCATTGCATGGTCTGACCTTAGGGTGAATTTGCTGGGACATTCACTCCTGGAAAGATTAGCATCTGTCTTGAATGATTCCACTTGTAAATAATTTTCCTTACTGTAGAATGATGGGCTTTAAACTGTTTGGAAATGGCCTTATAACCCTTCCCAGATTGATGGCCAGCAACAATCTAAGATCATTGCTGATGTCTTTACCCTTTGGCATTGTGTTAACACATATCTCAATGTTGGAGACCAGCAGACTCCTAAAACTTCAGTTTTTATAGAGGTAGTTACACTTGCTGATGATCAGTTGATCAAAGGCACTTGATTAGTAGCACCTGGATGCTAGTTAACCTCTTCATACCTGTGAAAGCAGTAAGGGTATACTTAGTTTTTCACACATGGCTTCTCCGTCTTGGCTTTCTTTTTGTAAAATAAATGATGACATGGTGTAATATGTGTTGTTCATCTGAGGTTGTATTTACCTACTTTTAAGAACTGCTAAGGACCAGATGATTTTTACTATGTCCTGATACATAAAACTATAGAACTCAAAGAGGGCATATTTACTTTTTCACATGACTGTATGTCCTCAAGTACAGCAATGTTTATTGCATTAAAATTAATCCAGCTAACTAATATTTCTTGTTGACCATTGATAACTGGCCAGTTTCTTTGAAAGAGATAAAATAAACTTCAGTGTATTAAGTTTTTCAACTAAAGAACAATAAAAATAAGCGGAAATTGAAACATGCCCTGCTAATCCTTCTTATATACTGAACAAAAGCCATAGCAAGAAGAACTCCATGCTATAATAGGATTTTTCTTCTTCTTTGTATGCCTTAAAATCTACTCTAGAGAGCTTGGGAATCCCCCACAAAGCAGCTTTTTGAATATATGGGTGGTTGTTAAAGATCTGTATTTCTGGACTTTGGAAGACACAAAGCATTCTTCTTTCTATTTTCCTATGGTTGGTTGGAAGGGACACTAGCATATATCATCAAGATGTTAGGTGACTTGGGTTGCCTTCCAAATGTTACATAAGTATTTTATGCTCAGACCAACAATCAGTTTGCCTGGTCCTGTAAAAAGACACCATTGCATTCTTATTAAGTTGCATCAAAAAACTGGTTACGATATTTGTGTGAGCAGCCAAAAGAACTGCAGTTTTGAACTTACACTGAAAACAAGCTTTTCTATATGTATAAAGAAAAGACACTATCTACAATACTGAAGTGAAATGGAGGCAGAAGAATAAATTCTAAATTAAAAAGTATTCTTAGCATCATGTGTAGGTAATTTAAAGTAGGTTCTGTTCTGGCTTTCTGGAAATCTGGGATGGGGGTGGGGTGGGGCAGAGGAAGAAGTATGGTAAGTAAAGTGGATCCCCAATCCTTCTCCAGTTTCCTGCCCCTTTCCTGTGATCTGTCACTTCACAGAGTCTGGGACCAGAATGATCTTAGGTGTGGTTCTGACCAAAGGAGGACCAATAGTGGGTGAAAAAAGTTTCCAATGCCTCCCTCTGTCTCTACAGTTGGAATTCCACTCATTCTTCGGCAAATATATTACAATTTGGTAAGAATTCTTGCATTTAAAAAGAGATCCACTGACATCATGGTTGGTTTTTCTCGTTCAAGATGGAAACGGCATGAAAGTAACTAATTGGAAAAGAAGGGGAGTGTTGGGCATTATTTTCACAGAGACAAGATGATAATACACCAGAACAGAGTAATAAAGTAAGTAGTATACTGGGATATTGTTGATTGTATGCACATTCCCAAGGATAGTTATTTTCCACTTCAACCCAAGAAAAAATGTCACCGGAGATGAAGAAATGAGAACCTGCAATGGAATAATACAGCTATATCCCACTGCCCAGTTTTGCTTCTCCAATTTCAAAAAATATTGGAATATTTATTCATATTTTTTATTTTACTTTTTCATCCATAAGGAATCTACAAGGTCATCTACCAATAACATTTTTTTTAAAAAAGAAAACATCCTCACAAGGTATTCTAACTGAAAGAAAATATAATCCCACTCTTCAAAAGCCTGAAATCTTGTCATATTAGAAGAGATCACTTATTTCTTCTCTGGTCTCCAGAGAACAGGACTCAGTCTAATAGGCCATAAGTCCTGGTGAATATAACCATACAAACATTGGAAGAAATTTGATAATGATGGAGACATTATCTAATGGTGCAGTGGGATCTTTTTCAGTTGAGGTCCAAGCAAAAGCTTGGTGAGCCATTTCTTGGGAATGCTCCAGCACTGTATTTTCTGTATGGACAGGACAGGAAGTAGAATTAAACAAGGTCATCTCCAACTTTATGGTTTTCTGGTTCTATGACTCTTCCACACACCTCCAAGTGTGTATTGAAACCACATTTCCAATACGTCACCTGCACTGTTACCAGACAGGTTGAAATTATCTTTCAATTAGTTTAATTTCTAACAAACTTAAAAGGCTGAAAACAGGCAGGGGACACTCCAAGATAATTAATTTTATTTCCAGCTGGCTATTAAGAGAGTTCAAATATGGTATTAAAAAAACGTTTCTTTCATGAACAATTGCAACTTTGGGAGTACCCCCATTCCATACATATTACCTTAAAGTCTCACAAAAATTGAGTTTGGCTCCTGATAATTTCATAGACATATTCACATAACTATTTTTGGCAACAATATATAAATACTTTATTACCTTCTAGAATTTTTTTTAAATTTCCCAGTCTAGTCTGCAGTTCTGGGATTTCCTGGTGGTCTCCCATCTGATGATAAAACAAGCCTGGTCCTATTTGGCTTCTGAAACCAAAAAAGATCAGCCAGATATTACCACACAAAATACACCATCCCTAGCAGCACCAGCACCAGCACTGAAAGAAAGAAAAATGCAAGCACGTTCCTCTGATTTCTAGTGCATGTTTTCTGCATTTGTTTAATCATTTAAAGACAAAAGCAACTGTTATACAGAGAGAAAGAGGGCATCCTGTTGTGATGATACTGTTCCTTCTTTTCTGTTAAAAAGCTTTTATTTGCTGTGATACTGAAGACAACATTTCTGTAACTAGGCATTTTTCACATTAGTTTTAAACCTGGTTACTGGTTGCTATGTTGATGCTCTATACTTGGAGGGGAGGAGATGCAGGAAGAGAGCAATGCTTTTTCTAGGTCCAGAGGTTTATGAAAGATTTTAACGCCCCCCCCCCCGCCCCTTAAACAGGAAAAATCAAACTGCCTTTTTTCATTTTTGAGAGATTATGAAATTGATTAGAAATTCATTACAAGGTTCACTTGATGAGATTGTCTGTATTCTTTCCCTGCATCCAGGAGGTTAGGTGTGTGGTAAACAGAACAAAGTTAATTGAAAATTCAACAAGCTGCAACATTGTGAAAAGAAACAAAAAAAGATCCAACTTTGTTTTGGTTATAGATAAACTGGTGTGAAGTCAGAAAAATATTCATGAGAATACACAGGGACACGGCTGATCTGGGAGAAATGCAAATTGCCTATGAAGGGTTCCTAGTATTCACTAACACCAATTCTAATAATCACTACCAATTTTAAGCAAGTAGTTGGAGTCCATTAATAGGAAATGGCAATTATCTACCTAAGAATGCAATACAATAGATCAGTGATGGCGAACCTTTTAGAGACCGAGTGCCCCAAAACCACCCCGCCCCTGCCCTGCCCACCACCCTGTGCCCCACCTGCCAATAGGGTCACCCACTGCCTCCATGGCCCGCCGCAGCAGATCGCCAAGGCAGCCCAGCAGCGCCATGGTGGCCACACCCTCCACCCGCGCCCTGCAGCATCATCTGCACATGACGGAGCACGAGGGTGGAGTCTTGTCCCCGCTACCCGGCTGCCATGTCCTTGGCTGCGCTGTTCTGCGTGGGCTGCGCCAGGGGGACGACTCCTCCGGTGGGGCTGCTGGTGAGGAGGGGCCGTGGGGGGAGGCAGGGCTGGGGCGATGGCACGCGTGCCCACAGAGAGGGCTCTGAGTGCCGCCTCTGGCACGTGTGCCATAGGTTCACCACCACTGCAATAGATGAAGCACAGCTAATGGGCAATCTTGTTGTGAAGGATCATGCAGATAACTTTGAGGAAGAAATGGATGAAATATTAAGAGGAAAATGCCATCTGTCCTAGAAAAGGGAAGGCATAAGAAAGAAACTAAAAATAACTCTACCATGATTCTGTTTGATATAAGAAAGAAACTCTGGCAGGGCTTTAAGATTCCATGATTCATTGATTGACTGATTGATTATATGCTACCAATTTGTTGTCAGGTCTTAAATGGCAGGAGTAAAACAGAAGAGGAATATAAGCAGAGTGAATATATTAAATATGAAACAAGTTACAGAAAAACAGGCAAGAAAATTACTTCTGTGCTTCTTTCTAACCCCTAAATAATAGGTCTTATCTGAGTCATGTGAAAAAAGGGAGGGAGTGGCTTAGAATGAAAAGAGTGGCAGCAATCTAAACTGCTGCCCAACTACCTGTATGTTTCACAAGGGAAAACATTAGGGATTTTTTCTTTGCTGAGCCCCAACTTGATCAGGCTCATTTGTTTTATTTGATCTTTCTTTTTTGCAAGTTGCTTTCTGTAAACCAAATTTGGTCCTGTTCAGTGTCCCGAGAATTATCCTTCTGACAAGCAGCCAGCCAGAAAAGATAGGCAAGGTCCCATACTTTTACAAAACTTATTTTCAGGATTCTAATGAGTGGAAAGAATTAAAAATAGGTTTATGGGGCAGGCTCCTCATGTAAAGATAATTGCAAAGAACAACAGTCTGAATAATAGCTTTTCCACTGGAGAAATAGAAATGCAGAACAGCTCTTCCTCTCTCTCATACACACACATGCATGCACATGGATACACATAAACATACACTCAGACTAGATCAGGTTTCAATTTTGTATTTTTATGTTATTTATTTATGAAACCAAAGTACAATGAAACCTAACCTGAATAAGTTATACAGCATGATTTGATGCATGTTGGACCTGAATAGCATTAGGCAACTTGCTGCCTTACAGTTGTTTTTAACTAAAACCTCCATAATCCTTTACCATTAGCAATATTAACTGGAGCTGGTGGGAGTTTGGGGAGAGCATCAAATTGCTCTCCCCTGAATTAGAAGTAGGGCTATTTAAGTTCAAAGAGGCTTATCTCTGAGTGACATAACTTAATTTGTTTAACCATACTTTGTTGACAAAGCCCAAATTGGCTGGGTTATGCAATATGACAAGTCAAAACCAAGCTAACCATATTATGTCTGAGACCAGTCCATGAACCCAAGCAAGTTATGTGCAGATGATTTCCTTTGGTCTTACAATGGGACTTTACATGGCATATATATGGCATAATCTATGGATAGACAGCACAGCTACTTTGCTGAAATTAAATAGATTGAGATTAGTCTGGATTTTTTATTCATATTAGCTTGAATTCCATGACAGAAATACAGGGTATACTAAATGCATTAAGAAAATGTTAACTTTTTTTTTATTGGCAGAGAGATGCGGTGACAGAAAATATTTCACAAGTTGATGTCTATCCATTTGCAAGTACAGTATGAAAAGCTTAGAAGCACTGTCAGGAAAAAAAAAATCCTGGCACTGATTTAAATAACTATCCAAAGAATTGTGGCTTTGTTCTAAGGTCATTTCAGGAGATCAGTCATTTGAGGCCTTCCCCGTTCTCAGAAGTTAAAACTTGGTAGTATATACAGACGGGGTAAAATTTTCAGAAATGTCACAATTTTTACAAATTGACAAAGATACTTCTTTCACGTGCTGTGCAGAAAGACTGCAGCGTTCAGCTTTAGCTCTTCCCCAAGTGAACAATTACCTTCCATTCCTTTCATGGTATGTGAGTGGGTGAATGAATGTGGAATCTAAAAGGGGAACCTTAATGGCTGCGATGAAGATGGAAATGCATAGATTATGCTCTATATAATGGTTGAGGAATCCTTTTATTTCCTTTATATTAATTTTTTTTAAAAAATCATTGGGAAATGCAACAGATAAAAATTACAGATGCAGGTGACTAAAAAAAAGGACTCTGATCCCTGGGAAGGATAAGCAGCTATTAGCCATGTCCTGAATGGAAGAAACTGACATGTAACTTTCCTGTCACAGGGTGTGTGGATGGGGACATGCAAGGTAAGCTATACAGTAATAGACACTGTAAATCAAAGTCTGGCAATATACCAAGAATCTCTTTTTTCACTGAGTACCTGCTCTTTGGACTGTGAAAAACCAGTTAGGATACTTGCAGACCAATTGAAAAATGCTGTCCATGTGCACAACCAAGTGGACAAAAGATTTTCCCATTTTCCATTAGAGATCAACCAGCTTTTCCATGGATCACAGCAATGTTGAGATCAATAAAAGGCCTGTTCTCCCACTGATTTTTTGAGACTGGTGCTAAATCATAATTCGGCTTGCTTAATTTCAGCTTAATATACAGTCTGAATTTAGGCATGGCATTTTTTTAAAAAAAGAGTATGGACTACAGTTTAACAGATTGTGGAAATCCAGGCAGTCATGTGCTTTGTTCAAGCTGTAGTTAAACAACTTATGGCTTAGTGCAGCGGTTCTCAATTTTTTTCAGGCCACTGAACCGGTTATTATCAAGAGGCAAAGTTGTAAAAATTGGCTGTATTGGAGTAAACATTTTCTTTTCCCTTGCAGTGTGATTCGACTATTGACAATAGGATTGGATTATACACCCAGCACATTATTTATTTAAAATGTTCTTCCCTATTACTCTTAATACAGTCAAAAGAAGAAAGAAATATGATAAAATATGCAGTAGCAGAAAAGTAGTTGAGGAACAAAATATCCTATAGTAGAGAAACAAAAATTAAATCACATTAAAGGGTCTATCTAGACTAGAGGAATAAAACAATAACTCCTGGCAGCACAGGGAAAACTTAAAAGACAGGGATTTCTCAAGGAGGAGAGTTTCATAATCCTGAGGTTGCACTAGCCAATTTACAAAAGAAATTAAAACAACCTATTTTCCAGCTAAATCATCCATGCAGATCACATGCAAAACAGTCTGCTACTAGAGTTGTCCTATTCTGATTTAATATTCATATAATTTGGAAATATAAGACATACCATGTGACGAACTATATATTGAGAACTTGAAATTTATTGATTTTTGAAGAATTTTGGAATTATCAGTGCTAGAGTCAGCAATGTCTGCAGCAAACCTCTGTGATGCCAGAAGATGCGATTAATACAATGACATAGTCATGCAAAAGCTACTGTTATATATCTGATGCATGTGTCACCATCTGTCCCCATTATGGATGCATGGAATGTGGTTAAAAAGATTGTTCTGCTTCGGTGGAAATATATTGTTGTTTCCAGGGGTGGGATTGAAATATGTGAACAACCGGTTCTCTGTGTGGATGCTGCTTCCAGAAGTCCATTCTGGGCCTGGGCAACAAAAAATTAGCTGCCGGTTCTGCCGAAGTGGTGCGAACTGACTGAATCCCACCACTGCTTGTTTCATATTTAAAATCCTGGACTGAAGACTTGTTTTCATTCTTTGCCTACAAACTTATATTTTGCCAGTATAATGAAAAACCTGAATGAAATTGTTTCATTATCCAATTGTTTCACTTGTTATCTACAACTTCAGTTGCTGTTGTGTCATCATCATAATCTTATTTTAATATGCTGTTTTATATTTTATAGTAATGTTTTTCATCTCTTATACCAGTGGTGGCGAACCTATGGCACGCGTGCCAGAGACGGCACTCAGAGTCCTCTCTGTGGGCACACATGCCGTTGCTCCAGCCCCGCCTCCCCCATGGCCCCCTCCTCACCAGCAGCCCCCCGGAGGAGAGTCGCCCCAGGTGCGGCCCGCACAGAGCAGCACAGCCAAGAACATGGCAGCCGGGCAGCAGGGACAAGACTCTGCCTTCGTGCTCCGTCACGCACAGATGATGCTGCAGGGCGTGGGCGGAGGGCGTGGCCACCATGGCGCTGCAGGGCCGCCTGGGCGATCTCCTGTGGCAGGCTGTGGAGGTGGTGGGTGGCCCTGTGGGTGGGGTGGGGGTGGGGCAGAGCGGGGGCGGGTCAGGGGGTGGGGCCGTTTTTGGGCACTCGGTCTCTAAAAGGTTCGCCATCAATGTCTTATACTATACATCATTGTAATATATTAACAATAACAATAGTTCTTAGGTCCTTGGTTTGGACTTGAACTGTTACGTTTTTATCAGTCCTAGACTGTGAATCAAATTGAAGATTAAATCTTTAACCACAACAACAATAATAATGCCAAATCCAGTCTAAACATCTGACTATGCAATAAACCATAATAATACTAGTAATATTTTTATTCAAAAAGTTCATGTTATATCTATGCTGAACTTTAGAGAACACTGATTCTGACTATGGAAATATCATCAAGAACATTTTCTCTGCTATTTGTCTCCATACTATTTAATGCTGTTTAAGGTTAGGACCTGTCAAAAGTATGCCATGTTTTATTGCCAGACAAATTTATTAAAGTTTACAATTACAAAGATAAAAAACTAATGCAAACTAAGAAAAACATAAAAGAGTTGAAGGAGAGAAAAAGTGCAAGAAAGAGGGAAAAACTAATATATTAAAGAAAAATGATATATAAACAAATATCCCTTCATCATGACAAGTACACACAATTTCAGCAACCCCCTTCCTATTTACAGTAAACCTGTATCGGTTAAATGTACAGAAAATTCAAATCATATTAGAGCATAGATGATATCTATCACCCAGAAACTTGACTTTAATAAAACCAATGACAAACCTAACTTAGTAGCTATTAAATGGGCAATTTGCATTTCAGTTGCAGTTTTTGAATATACCTTAGCATGGGATTTGCCTTCAGTTATATAACTATCAGTTCATTTTTCAGAAAGCCTTGAAGACTGGCGATTTTTGCCAGGCATGAGGGTCAGGAAAGTACTTGAGCCAACATTGCATGTGTGTGGGTTTTTTCAGGTGCCAATTTGTGTTTTTAGTTGGTCACAATATGTATTTTTTATATTGTAGTTTTAAACATTTGTTAGCTGCCCAGAGTCATATTAATGAAATGGCCAGCCTTACAAATCTAAATTTAAATAAATAAATAATAAACAACCTTTCTGAATTCAAGATTTTTGTAGTACTTCTATAAAGAGAGGATATTATTCTTAAACTAAATCCTGTCACTGATCCATCTACCTCAATATACATATTTCCAGAAATGGAAATCCATTGTGATATCTGTGTTTCTTCCTGCCATTCATCTCATGAAAATAGTTTGGCAAGGTTAATATAGAACTCAATGAGGCTGTCCAAGTCATTAATATAATTAATGCCAAACAGTGTGGTTTCATTGTGTTTCCTTTTGTTTTGTTTTTCTGCTTCTGGGAAAGAAGGCTTGTCAAACAATCTTTGAGATATTTATAGCTGGAATGAGATATTTGCTTAGTACTTGATTACTTTGGCCTGCATGAAACCATGGCTAGGCAAAGAAATAAAGCTGCCGTTCAGAGCATCTCTTGAAAATGGCTCTTATGTCAATATAAAGCTCTCTCCCTCTGCTGGCAGCTTGAGGGCGGACTGAATACTGCCTGGAAGCAAAGGGCTGCCCGTTTCGGTTGCTTGAAGATGCACAAAAGCCAAACAGCAGCTTTCCCAAACATTTCCAAGTATGCTGGAACTGCAATTCCTAGATTTCCCAAATAGGATGTTGGCTAGGATTCTAGGAGTTGTTGCATTGGAATAACTAGAACATGAATGGGTGAACCTGTCAACTAATTTAGTTGTTCATTTATTTACTCAATGTATATGGCCACCTACATACAAACGTAGTTGAAAACATATCTTTCCCCCATGTGCCAAACAGTCTCAAAGCTCAACCCCCCCATCCTTGCCCAATGCTGTGGGAAAGAGCCAAATCTTCACAGCACTCTGGAAAGGTAAAAAGGTAAGGATCCCCCTGATCTCCAGTGGGTGGCTGTTCCAAAGGGGTGGATGGCCAGCAACAAGGAATGCCTCCGAGGTCCTATCAGATGGTAAAAGTTAAGGGAGCTGGAATACACTCACCTGATTGAAATGTTTTCTTTGAGTAAGAGATTAATGAAAAAATAGATTTTGGAGGGTTTTAGTTGGATGTGCAGATACCTTCAGGAATAGGCAGTGTCCCAACTTCAGTTTTCCTGTTTCTTGTTTTTGTGACTATTTACTGAGATTTTGTGGCAGTTTGTATGATGCACATATATCAGATATCATATATTGTACCATAAATGTTTCTTTGTAATTTTACTTAAGGCAAATATTTTTATATACATTTTCTCCTTTTAGTTCATTTTGGTACTTTATTTTCATGAACATGTACAATTTTGCATACATTGGCAAACTGCAAATTGGAGGACAACAGTCGATTATTGGTTCATATTTTTGCTCAAAGTCTTAGATAAATTTGCATTTGAGGCACTGTGGCATAGTGGTTATAGTGTTGGGCAAGCACATTCAAATCTGTCTTTAGTTATGGAAGTTCATTGGTTGATTTTGGGCTACTCATGTTCTTTTTGCACTATCAATTTCACAGAATTTTTGTTGTAGAAGAAAATGGAGGAAGAAGTTCCAAATTTCAAATTCCTTGATCTTCAAAGAATATTAAAACTATCATCCATCCGTCCACCCACCCACCCACCCACCCACCCATCCATCCATCCATCCATCCATCCATCCATCCATCCATCATGCAGCAACATCTGGAGAACACAGGAAAGGAGAAAGGTTTTGTATGCTTATGGTATAAGCTTAGAAAAATCATTTCTAATTCTAGTTGTGCCTACATATGGCCTGTGTGTGTTTTTCCCCATTGGTTTTCTTCAAGCAACCCAAAACCAAATAGTTCGCTTGAACAATTTTGTAAAATACAATTTATCAACAGAAAATAAAAAAACAAGCTGTATGCTTTGACTACAACTAAGGAAGAGAAAATACATTTGACTGCCTTTACCTGCTAGAAGCAATTAAATGAGACTAATTTCTATATTAATTCATCCATTCATTTTTGTCTGTTTCTCTAAGAAGAAACATATCACTTGTCATTAGATGTATTTTGGGATGGGAGAATTAAGCACATTATTACATTAATCCTTAGTAAGAGTCATAGTCGCTGGAGTGGAAAATCTTGTGACCATTCAGCTATTAAGCAAATCACCATGGTCATCAAGTGAGACATCACATGACCATGATTTATTATTTTACTACTGTATCCTCAATTAACTCTGCTCATCAGAAGTTGGTTGTGAAACACAAGAATGGTGATTACGTGACCATGAGCTGCTGCAACAGTCGTAAATGTGCACCAGTTACAAAGGACCCAAAGAGCAATTACGTGTCTGCAGGACACTGCTACAGTTGTAAATGCAAGGATTAACTGCAAACCTGTTTTTGAAGACCACCGTAACTTTGAACTGTCATTAAACAAGGCCAATGGTAAGCAAGGATTACTTGTGCATTCTTGCATCCAAAGCTTGTTGCTCCTTAATTGATTGTAATGCAAAAATCCCTCAGTTTGCAAACTGAACACAATCCAAATTTGATTTTAATTCTGGATTTTGATCTGTTTAGGATTGGGGTGGCTGTTGCTTTTTTTCAACAATGAAAGAGTGCTCAAACATTTATAATATATATATATATGTATATATAATCATCATCATCATTCTAGTCATTGTCTATCCATTGCAGGATGAAGGCCTCTTCCGCATGTTTACAACCAATACGGTCCTGAGCTTTCTTTTGCCAGTTGGGCCCGCAATTCTTGCTGATGTTATCGATTCATCTTGTTTTAGTTCTCTTTCATGGATCATATATATTATATATAATATAATTCTGGAAGTCCATTCTGGGCCTGGGCAACAAAAAATTAGCTACCGGTTCTGCCGAAGTGATGCGAACCAGCTGAATCCCACCAATGGTTACGACCTAGTTTGCTATAGGAAAGAAAAACTGATATTAAAAGTTAATATAACAAAATGTGCTGCCAGCTATGCTTACTCTATAGTTTCCTTTAAAAAATGCCAACTATGATTTTACTTTGAAAGACTAAATACTGTCCCATTAATCACATCCAGAGATTGTTTTCTATTACCACAATCACTTTCTATTTTCTGGATATAACATAATTGAGTGTAATGTATTATTTAAATCAAATCCAGTGTTACATTATGATCTGGATTTCCAAAGTGGTCCCACAAATACCTATTTTGGAGCCTATTAGCCTGCTTCCTCACCTGATTTAATTAAAAAAAAATAACTTACAAAAATTAAATGGAAAGTTTGACGTGCTGCAAAGCAATGCGTGAGTCTTATGAGAAGGTTTCTTGGGCTTTGGAGAATTCATAGCAAATAAAAAATGATAGGAAGCTGTAACCTAATGCCTCACCTGCAGGGTGATCACCTGCTCTATCAAAATACAAAGACTGAGGTAAGCTGAGATGGTAGGAACATCTGCTGTTCAGAGGGGGTGAGGGGATGCAGTCTCACCAGTTTTTCTTCTGGTAAATCAGTGTTTTATGACTGGTCATGCCCACATGGGGGTAATTTCTGTGAGAATGTTCATCCCATATCATGTAAGCAAGTTTATATAAATAAAAGTGTTTGGAACTGCTGGGTTAAAATGCTATAAATTATTCATGTGTGTCAAGATGTAAATACGTTAATAATCGTGTATAGATACATGTTCTGCAATTATGATCTAGAAATTAACAAGTTACTTCTGCTCTTGTGAATATGACAAATTCTTTGACAGTGCCTAGTTTTTCTACTTTAATATTTTATTTGATTTAGAACATTTTTATTTTTAAAAGCAGGCAAGAATTATATGACTTTGTAATGTCACATTAGCAGAGTACACCATGACAACTAGATTTAAAAAAGAAAGTATTCTGGTTTTCCTATAATATAACTCAGTTGGCTATATGCCCTTTTTTCTTGTCTTTTTCCCTGCTGAGGCAGACACCACTGTGTAAACAAATGTGCTGCCGCCTAGTTAGATCAGCTTTGCACAGAATGTCTGCAGAAGACATAAACAAAAACAAAAGAAGGTGAAAAGCCATTCTACTCTATACCATGTCATCTTTACATATGAAATCCCTTATGAATGGGAAGCCTACCCTAAAGACAGGCAGTTCAATCCACCTGTATTACCTGGGACCTTGATCTAAAATCACTTTATCTGTCTGTTTATCAGACTTTGAAGTCCTGACTTTTTACTGCCTATAAGGCAGTTAAGGCAACAAGCAGGAATGTTAAGCATAAGATAATTAATGGCTCCAATGGAGTTCTAAGAGCAATAGCCTTAGCAATAGAAGAACCCTCTCTTCTCTGTACAGTAAATTCCTAACTTGGGTGCATAGAATCGTAGTTTGTAGTTAAACAGACTAAAAGAAGAAAGCAAAATATGTAATTTATGATAATTGTCCTCAGTATCCATTATGTACATTTAATAATGCTTGAATGTTTGATACCATATTGGCCATCCAGAGTTGCTGTTGTGACACAGACAGCCATATACAGTAGATGGGTATAAACAAACAAGTATACATTATGCTATCACTTAGTAAGGCTGTATCTGTACTCCTCGACTTACAACCATTTGTTTAACAACCATTCAAAGTTACAACAGCACTGAAGAAAGTGACTTACAATTGGTCTTCGAACTTATGACCGTGGCAATATCTCCAAAATCATGTAATCAAAATTCGAGCGTTTGGCAGCCAGCATATATTTACAATGGGTGCAATATCTTGGGGTCATGTAATTGCCATGTGCAATGTTCCCAGCCAGCTTCCAACAAGCAAAGTAAATGGGACTTTGCTTAAAGTAAATGGGATTCTCTGAACGGCAGTGATTCACATAACAACCATGGCAAAAAAGGTCATAAAGGCAACAGAATTTCTGGTCCTAATTGTGGTTGCAAGTCCATGACTACTGCAGTGCCATGTCCCTGGATGCATTGGATTCATAATTTCCATTCCAAAGGTGGAGTCAAATGCAACTTGGAAGAGGAAAAGTTAATGTTGGAAGCTCTTTCTAAGCATTCCTGTTAGGATGAAGAAGAGGCAAAGTGGAGACTGGAAAGGAATACTTAATATGAAGCTATTGATCTACTGCTTCCTACCCCATGACCTTACCAATACCTCTCCAGGGAGAAACATTTGTTTAAAAGAAACAAAAAAGTAAGATGAAGAAAAGGTCAGCAACACACAATGGTCTTTTGGCTGTAATCTCATCCTGTTTGCTTCAGCCCAGCTGGGCCCTGAATACCTTGACCTTTTGATGTTATGGGATGATGAGAATATTCGCTGAGTTGCCCTATTAAAGTAAAATTATTTATTAAAATTAATTGTTTTTCTCAAAAACATATCTCGATATAATTAAAAATATGAATCATATAATACCATTTATATAAACAAGCTGAACTAGCAACCAAAAATTAACACTTAGGTTAGAGAATTAGAGAATTTCCACAAAAGTAATCAATAGGATACAACTTTTTCAATATGCCAGAATTATAATTTTGCTAATCACAAGTTTTATTTGGCTTTACTTTTTAGAAACATGGCAAAAAAATATTCAAAAATGACTTCAAACACATTTCTAATCTACATATTTTTACTTACTTCCCCCTTGTATATACTGCAAATGCCATTTTATCTGTTTTCCCCCCCTATATTACATATTTGACATAGTAACCAAAAACATATGCGTTTTTGTTGTATGTTTTGACATGAGAATGTCACAACAAGCTGAAAAGTGTGAACATCAGTGTGCCTGTTCATCTGCAGATCACCTGGGTGATCCAAAATGTGTTTGTATAAAATGTTTACATAAGTATTTTAGGCATTTCTGTCAACAGTTCTCTCATCTAAAATAAGGAGCTCACCTTGCAATCCCAGATGATTTTATAAGGCCCTTTCACCCACATTCCTGGAAGTTGGCATTTCTTCAAACGTGGGGCCCGCAGTTCTGAAAGTTTATACTTTTAATGGGAAATAGGGAGAAAACTGGTAAAGAGAAGAATCATATTAGCGGGATTAAATGAATTTAACTCAAATTTAAATTAACTCAAATTTATGTTTTTGTCTTTCATCCTACCTACTTCTTTTTTTTTTTTAATGAATCATGGCTGAGATTACATATTCAGCACGTTCTATCTTCCAGTTGTTCTGAGAGGATTTTATCTTTTATTTCGTGAAGAGAAAAAGCAATCAAAGTAGCTTGCATCATTTTTAGGTCAAGGCCTTTTGCATTTGGATTGCATAGTTTTCTCCCTGTTTTAGTTTAGACTGTCACTAAGCTATCATTTGAATTTGTCTAGCAAAGAAGTCTCTTCCAGCCTTAAGACAGCAAAAGATTTTTTTTTGAAAAAAATAAAATAAACAGTTCCAGTCACTGGAAAACTGCAAAAGCCACGAAGACCTAGAGGAATGCATATTATAAGAGCTGATCCTTCTTTAAAGAATGTTTTGTCTGTCCTTTAGCATCACCTGGCATCAGCAAACAATAATTACATTCCTGAGATGAACTGATTATTGCTTAAGCTGTTTTTCTTGATTTTTTTCCTATTTATGTACAAACTATGTAGAAGCTCTCTCTGATCCGGAGCTCAAGAATTCATGAAGGCCTAGAGACACTTGGGACATGATCTGCTATGCTCTTACAAATGGTTTTCGGATTGTGTAAGTTAGTATTAGGACTAACACTTATTCATATTTGAATCCAATAAATGGGCAATTTGAAGTTCAGTTCTCTCACCCACAAGATCGTCACTGACAATGTTTGTGGGTGGCATAGTTTCTTACTTGGAATAATAATCCCCCCCCCAAAAAAAGATTCAAGCAAAGAAAGAAGAAAAAGGTTCCCAAACTCCCTCCAAAGCCAGAAAATGTTGGTCCTGCTATGTACATGACATTAATTCATTCAATTTCAAGACTGCCCAACTCCGTTGTGATGTGGTATACAGATTAAAATTTAAATGAAACAAAAACAATAGGGAAAAAAAGAAAATAGCTGACTGGAAACCAAACCCTAAAAGTCAAACCTCCAACAGTCAACCAAAGAGACTTAATTCCCATTCTTGCTTAATGCCTGCAAAACAACCAGGTTTTAAGCAGTTTGTGAGAAGTCAGAAGGGTGGGAGGAGAAAAAAATCTCCAGGGAGACATCATTTCACAGGGCAGAGGCAAAAAGGCCCTGCTTCCTAGGTCCTGCAAGATAATACTGCTTAATAGACAGATGGAAAGATATGGAGATAGGATAGTCCCTCCAGGCTCTATCCCATGCAGGGCTTTATTGGGGATAACAGGAATTTTGAATTGTAACTAGAAGCCAAATGGCAACTAGTAGAGCTTGTGAAGGTGTTGGGACATATGTGCATCTATGATACAATCATCACTGCCCATACTGCTGCAGATTAAAGATGGAAGATCCCTAGACCAAGAAGAGGGTGTCAAACAAACAAACTGAGGGAAATGGTTGGTTCAAAAATGTGAAAAATAAATTCAAAATAAAGATACTTAGTCTTTTCAGGATTGAGCTCAAAATTTGTTCTTCCTCATCCAGGCCCACACAACCTCCACGAACTGGATTAGGACTTTGACATGTCACTTGGTTGGTCGGACCTTTCAGGTGTATGTTCATCTTATTTTCAGTTGGAATGTGTAGGCAATAGGTGAAGAATGGTTTTTTTTTTTCATTTTAGTCTAGTGCTTCCAGGACTGAGTGGCAAATCTCCAGACCACATCTAAATGACAGCAAAGAGATATGGGAAATTTGGTACCATCTAGTGTTCCCCTGAATTTTTACCACTCTGGATCTAGTGGTTCTAGGTTAGGGTTTTTAGATAATGCTTGGTTGGATTTGAATAAATCAAGGTTTTATATTTAAGAGATAATTGTTTAGACTCTAGAAAGAGTACAGAGAAGAGCAACAAAGATGATTAGGGGACTGGAGGCTAAAACATATAAGGAATGGTTGCTGGAATTGGGCATGTCTAGTTTAATGAAGAGAGGGACTAGGGGGGACATGATAGCAGTGTTCCAATATCTCAGGGGCTGCCACAAAGAAGAGGGAGTCAAGCTATTTTCCAAAGCGCCTGAAGGCAGGACAAGAAGCAATGAATGGAAACTAATCAAGGAGAGAAGCAACCTAGAACTAAGGAGAAACTTCCTGACAGTTAGAACAATTAACCAGTGGAACAACCTGCCTCCAGAAGCGGTGAATGCTCCAACACTGGAAGTTTTAAGAAGAGACTGGACAGCCATTTGTCCGAAATGGTATAGGGTTTCCTGCCTGAGCAGGGGGTTGGACTAGATGACCTCCAAGATCCCCTTCCAACTTTATTATTATTATTATTATTATTATTATTATTATTATTTATTATTATTATTATTATTATTATTATTATTATTATTATTATTATTATTATTATTATTATTATTATTATTATTATTATTATTATTATTATTATTATTATTATTATTATTATTATATTTAATGTTAAAGAGCCCTATGAAGGGAAAGCCAAGGACCTTGAACTTATACAATTAATATCTGGACACTATTCAGGCCCCACTATTGTGATTATTATTACAAATAAATTATGGATATTATTATTACATTTGCATCTGTACATAGATTTCATCTTGCATAATATTTTTGCAAATCAGTGCCTAAACTTTGTTGTATTTTTTTGTGATAAATAAGACTGAGTATTCTCTAAACCTTGTATGACAGGCTGCAGTTATAGAGGTTGAGTGCTATTCTATGTCCTAATCCAATTCTTATCTGAAAAAAAGAGCACAAGAAAAGTCTTTCCTGGAGCTTGTGGAGAGTAGATTAACAAATATAACAGGGATACACAGCAGGGACCACAAAAGTCTTGAGTTGGTTCTAGGGGTCTACTGCATCTGTACTGATATTATATCTGAATTGTAATTTTTAATGTGTAAGAAAAGAAAATTGATTACATGAAATATTATATGAAACATAATGAACTTAAACTAAATTTAGTTTGTGTTCTGGCTTTAATCATTTTTTAAAGTATAGCTCTTAGTGTATTCTAAAAAAAATCATATATTCCTACTATACAAAAGCCAAAGTGTTTAAGGCTTTGACAATAATTATTAACTCTGACACAGAAATTACTGCTTTTCAGTAGGCTGCGGTTTATCTAACTTGTTTCTAACCCACAGAGAGACAATAAAAACGCTAGAAAGAGTACTCTTTCTTTCCCATGTTGCTTCCTAAAAATGTTATGCAGCTTCTAGACCTCCATTTTGGTTCCCTCCTGCCACTAGATATTTGGTGAAAGTACTGAGGACAATTCCTTTTTTCTTACAGAATCCAAGATCTCAGAATTCCATTTAGCTTCATAACCCTTTTATGTGCTGAAGATGGTTTGACTATCTCTGCTTCTCTCTTTTACAGAATATTGTTCTAATACAAATTTGTGTGGTGGCTGTCTTTTATAATATTTCTTCATTTAGAATTTATGTCTTACTGTTTGTGCTCCATATATTTTGGTCATTTGTATTTATTCATTTATTTTATGGCAAGCTACCTTGAATATTTGGTACAAGGGCTGGGAAAAACATGTGCAAATAATTGATTTCAGCTTTTTTAGATCTTTATTAGCAAGTCCTACAATTAACATTTATTTATTTATTTGATGGCTGTCTATTTAAAATTGATTAACAATAAGAATAGCTAAAGTAATACAATACAAATAGAGAAAAATAGAAAATTAAGATCACACAAATGAACACAGATACCTAGAGCGTCAGGATCAAAATTTTCTTC